>OW799236.1:91550386-92750386 GCA_941918925.1 Phyto melanocephala | reverse complement strand
AATTTTCGATAACTTTCGACTTCCACAATACAAAACTCAATCATCAGCGATATAAGTTCTTAAATCGTAAATATTTATACATGGCATTACCATAAAAAGATATAAAAATATGAATTAAAATAATTCAAACTAGCGAAGAGAAATTGATTTAAAAACAAAGAAAAATGTTAGCCTACTATAGGTATTTTACTACAATTACTAATCGATTTAAAAAATAACAAAGTGATTTAAAAGGCTTTTTTACGTTTTTGTCTAAAACTGTTATCAAAATTAGTAACTTTTGTTATCTTTTGTTCCCCAGACACCTTAAAGATTTTTATAATTACTTTTTTTATTAAACATTCAATTTAGATATATAAATAAATCACATAAAGTCAACTTTAATTTTGAAAACATGTTTCAAGGTGTTTCTGTTACAGCATTCGGAACAACATTTAATAATTTGTGGCAACAACACATACGAATGCTGAGCCCTTCTTGATACTTAAGTTAATCCAAACCACAGATATTTCATTTTGTTTTATACAACGACTTTGTAAACGTTGTAAAAATGTTGAGACTATAAAATTTTTGTTGTTGTTTTTTTGTGTGTAATATTTCGTAAAATTAACTCTGTTATATACGCACTACACGCACTTGTTGTAACTGACACTTTTGACAGCTTTAAGTTGTGGCGCGTATGTGTCATATTCTTGGACACGTGATATATAAGAAAGAACAGGCAACTACCAAACAACAACAACAACAGTTTCATAGTTACTAAATTTTTAACGTGTGTTTAGGTTTCTGATAAAACAGTTCCTACAAAGGCAAATCTTTAAACTGTAGTGCAAAGAATTAAATGCATATCAAGTGGCTTTTGAACTAGACTTGAATAAAACTTATAAAATGTTGACTTGTATAAAAACTAACTTCATATGGCTATTGTTCAAGGCGTATGCGAAAAAAAAAGGAATTTTTGTAAAATGATTAAGAAAATTGGAAGCAGTTAAAGGTTGTTTAGGCTTATAAATATTTTTTAATTAAATTTGAAAGAAAGTGGTATAAATTTCACACAAAATCATATTAAGTATGTAAACACACACACCGCCTCCTTGGGCATATTTTTGAACTTGAATTTTGAGCAAATGATATTCTATTTTGGCAAGTCGATTATTTGTTACGCAATTCTCGTTCATATTATACAACCGATTTTTATTAAAAAATAAACACCATTTGAATTGAATTTTCCCGCAGATGTACACAATTTTAATGTTCTTAAAATTGATTATTGAGTATTTTAGAAGCTTTAAGCAATTAAATTTGCTACTAGTACATGCGCAAATCATAAGTATGTTTGTAATAAAATAAAAAATAAAATGTTGATAAACAAAGATTGTATAGTCACAACTAGAGTACGGTCGATTGCACAACCATAAAATATGCTAGTATAATTAAATTTAAAACTAATACCTGAAATGTATATTAAACCAAAACGTGAATAACAATAAATAGTGCGAATTTTCTCTTTTAATCTGAGTTGGATCATCTTTTTTTAAATCAACTCACTTAAGCTTTATTTTGAACTAGCCAAGCACTGCGCGCGTTGCTACGTCCCTTAATGAATAAAAATGCAATCTGAATTTTAATTGAATATGAAGTGTAAGAGGCTAAAAATTATAACTTTTTTTATGGGCGTGGCACTGCCCACTTTTTTAATCACGAAATTTTATAACCATTACAGCTCAATGTGTGTGCAATGTTTCAGAAAAATCGATGTAGTGCAAGGAGCTAAGAATGATAACTTATTTTTTATGGGCGTGGCACTGCCCACTTTTTTAATCACGAAATTTTATAATCATTACAGCTCAATGTGTGTGCAAAGTTTCAGAAAAATCGATCTAGTACAAGTAGCTAAGGTTGATAACTTATTTTTTATGGGCGTGGCACTGCCCACTTTTTTAATCACGAAATTTTATAATCATGACAGCTCAATGTGTGTGTGCAAAGTTTCAGAAAAATCGGTCAAGTTCAAGTAGCTAAGAATGATAACTTATTTTTTTATGGGCGTGGCACTGCCAACTTTTTTAATCACGAAATTGTATAATCATAAGAGTTCAATATGTGTGCAAAGTTTCAGAAACATCGATCTAGTACAAGTAGCTAAAAATGATAACTTATTTTTTATGGGCGTGACCCCGCCCATAAACACTCGCTGGAATGTATATAACAACTTATTAAACTTTAAGTCCGATTGGCTTTATGGTTTCAGAGTCTATAGCTAACACACACACAGAGTTTCACTTTTATATATATAGATGTATATGAGGAGCCGCAGAACAAAAGGTGCTTTTTCGCTCATTTCAAATTTTTGGGAAATCGAGCTTTATTTTTTTCGCCCCTTTAAAAAACTGCAAGAACATGAAAATTCTTACAAGATTTTTACTTATCTACAGATGCATCTAACTGTCGTAAGTCACCCGATTAAATGTTAAGGATATTTGATATAATTCCATTTTTATTTCGGAAAAAGCACCTTTTGCAAAAAAGAAAGCAAAAAAGCACCTTTTGTTAGGAATAAAGTAAAAACACCTTTCGTTAAAAAAAAGTAAAAAAGCACGTTTTGTTAATAGAAGGAAAAAGTACATTTTGTAATGCGAATACACATATATGACGACTGAATGTGGTTAAACCTGATCTAATATATTAAAAAATGTTAAGTTAAGTATATTATTTTTGTCGTTTTATTGAATATAAGTAATTGCAACTTAAACATTTCTTTATTAGCCTTTAGTTAAATATGTATGAAATTTGTTAAATAGTTAAACTCTTGTTCCAACATCTTCTTCTAGGCAAGAACATCCAACATTTTCGTCTATTGAATCCTCCATACCTTTATCCTGGTTATACAAAATGTCCTTGTACCAAAATAATGACTGATTTTCACTCCAGTCTTTACCAAACTGTTTTATTAAAAGACTTTCCACAAAGACTTTAACATCTGATTTATTTTACTTTAACTGTAGTTTGGTTTGATCATTAAAGCAAAAAGTGAAACTACACAAAGATTATGGGAAAAGAACAGTTTGTTAAAAAATAATCAAAAAAGCACCTTTTTTTAAGCATAAATTTTTTAGAACCCATTTATTTTGTAAACAAAAAATAATAATAATGCAAACTTGATTATTTCTACAAGATTTCAACCTAAATATTATAAAAATTTCAAAAAACCAATTTTTCACGAAATGCGAAAAAGCACCTTTTGTTCTGCGGCTCCTCATATATAGATAGATTCAAATGATACAGTTGCAAACAGTGTTGTTAGTTTAGGCAATTTCCCCTATATTTACAGTATATAGTAGCTATTTTCTAAAAATATTCGCAAACGAATCAATATTCAAATCCACAATTACCCCATAACTTTTAAGGATATAAGCCAACTAAACATGACTGCCTCTGTTTTTTCTCATAATTTTACCACAACAGCGAAATGGATATCAAAGGATACGCGCATACAAATATTATAAATCCATTACGTCCGCCACTACTAAATGGTGTACTTTTTTCCATTTTCTTTTGGACATCGTGTTGCATTGTAACTTTTCCGTAGTTTACTGTTTTCAACTGACCAATCCATTTGATTTGATACCAATTTTGAGGGGGTTAAAGGGGTTAAATTTTTAATGACTAGATTTAATCCATACATAGTTTATTGCACCCCATTTTGTAGTGGCACCCATTACGTATTTCAAAATTGTTTTATATGGTATTTTATTTCGCTAGCCAAAACCTTTCCTTCGTTTATAAATTTTAGGAAAAACGCCGAAGAAGTTTTATTTTAGTGCCTAAATTACAGTTAATGCAAACCGATATGTTAGTTTGCCGCAAGAATAACTTTGAGAAGTATAAGCATCGTCTTAAAAGATTCATTATGAGTTGTAGAAAGCGACTATATTGGAAAATATATTTTTTTCGATTAGAATCTGATTTGAAAAAATGTTTGAATAAAACTCTAAAGTAATATGTTAAGTGAACAAGTTTTTTAAATTTTTCTGAAGACTGCAAAATTTTTACTTTCCTGGTATTTAATTTGCTTATATCTCAGAAAGTTATGGGTGGCTTTACTTTGTTTCAATACACAGAAAAAAAAAAGTAGTAATGGCAAATGATTTTAACCTTACCCCAAGTAAAATTTACATTCGGATCGTTCCCAATAGCAGTTGCTATTTGTTGCAACTACAAAAGTGCTGTTAGCCTAAATACGAATCGGCAAATGTAAAAACTGTTATACCAAAATAAATTGTCTTTGATCCAAATACAATTTGGCAAATACAAGAAGTGCATTACCAAATGCAATTGTCTTTGTCCCAAACACAATTCTTCAAATACAAAAAAATTTTTATTCCAAATACAATTGTGTTTATCCCAAATGCAATTCGTCAAATACAAAAATTGCCTTTGTCCTAAATACAATTCGCAAAATGAAAAAACTGTTTTTTTAAATTTTTTGATTTTGTTTTTATTTAGAAAATTATACAGTGGAAAAATAAAATTAAAAGTTTTTAATGAATACAATAAAAGTAGTAAAATAGTTAGAGCCTATTTTTATGAAAAGTTTAATATATATTAAATATAATGTAATACGTAGTTATAATACTAACAGAACTCACAAGGGTTGTCCAAAGTGCCATAATTTTCAACAAATTTTAAAATGATTCAAAAGTATTGTACTGCTCACTGCAACTTTTTTTTTTTTTTTTTTTTTAATTATGTATTACTTTATGACAATATGACACTTAGGATACCTTGTAAATTTGCCAATTGTATATACTTGCAGCATAAAACTAAACTGTACAGAAGAAACTTTTTTATTTTATTCGAACAACAGTGCTGTTTTACAAGGTAACGAAAATTTTTCAATTTCTTTAATTAAGTACCTTAAAATAATATGAGCTTGAAATTGTTCTGAAAAATCAGTTTCTATTTTTTGCCCGATTAAATATATTTGAGCTGTAGATTGATAAAATATATGTAAAAAAGTTAATAAAGCGTTTTGTAATTTTATAATATCTCCTTTTTCATAAAAATACCTTTATACAGCTACAAATTTAACAGATAAGTGTGGGGTTTTTTGTTAATTTACTTATATATTTATTTGACATGTTTAATTTTGTTTATAATATTTTGCACTTTGGCAATTTTTTCTGAAAATGGAATTTCGAAAATATACTCTTGTAAAAAAACCCACACATATTTGCTTTTAGCCGAATACTTTAAATTGAAAGTGAAACATATTTTAATTACTAAATCTACAGCTCGAAGAAGTGTCTCTAAATACTTTGTAAGTTAAATCATTTACTGTAACATAAAACTCCGTTAATTTGTTAACATCCTCACCAATCACGAAAATTTTAGGCTGAATGGTTGATTGATCTTGGAAAGCGAGTTCCCGTTGCTCGTCCTTTTTTTGAATAAAATCATTAACATTAAATAAGTCGACAATCATGTCATTTTGAGAATCAGTTATGGAAGGCTTTAAAGTTTTATTTACGCGAGGTGGAAGAATTATCGAATGCAATAAGTAAAAAAAGTAGAAGTGCTTAGCATCTGAAAAATAAGCAAATTAATATCACACATTTTTTCTTCAATTATACCTTACTTGTATCAGTTGCTGTTTTAATTTTCTCAAGGTATTGCATGTTGAGCTTGTCTTTTACAAAAATTTGTAAAACTTTTTCAATTTACCAGAAGCATTCTCCTTTTTAGATCGAGGTACATAATATGTTGTCTCGCATTCAGTTGGGAAAAGCTTTGTTATGGACATTGCTATATTTTCCATAGATTTAGCATCCAATTTAATGTTGTGGAAAATACAGTGATCTACAATTATTCGAACTATCGAAGTTTGATGCAGATCGCTTAATAAGTTGGTGTCGAAATAATTTGAAAGAATATCCTTTCCATCTACTGTTTTTTCCAATATTTCCTTCACATTGAAGTCCGAATTAGTTGAAACTCGAGAATTAAGCCATTCTTGGGTGCTGGTTGAATTTGTAAAGGTTCGATCGGACGCACTGCATAATAATGGCTCGTACTAAAACAAAGTCAAAAAAGCAAAGCAATTAAGACACAAATTTTGAATTTCTTGGACTTAATCATATTCTAATAAGAATAAAGGAACGTGCCATATTTTATGGTGTGCTCCATTAAATTCTACAAAACGCATATGATATAGCAAAAATTAAACTTTATGTAATTAGCTATGCTTTTTATTATGCGTTAAGAAATTAATTTTAGCATACTTATGTATTAAAACACTAACTAAATTACCTACCTTATTTTCCATACGCCACTTATTAAGATTGTATCGAAAAATAATTTTTTCGCCAATAAGGTTTCTTTTATTAAAAATTTAATTGATGTCACTTAGTTCCATTATTTTTAATTGTTCGTATGTGTTTACACCACATTCTACTAAATTTAACACAGTTTCGTCACTTACAGCCCATGACTTTACTAAATCAAATATTTCTATTTCTAAAACATTTTTTTCAAAAATTTCAAGTACCCTAGAGTTGTTTTCCATTTTTTACACGTGGTTTTACCTTCATAAACTAAATGCAAATAAACGAAAGACAGCATTGTCAAACAACAAACCAAAATTAACTGCAGATTGCATTTAAAAACACAAGCCTGCTATTTAAACAACAGCAATCCGCATTTGATGTAAATAATTTATGTCGTGTATCCTCAAATAAAGAATATTTGATTTAAATAAATTGCTGTTGATATGCCTTTTCAAATGCAATTGAATTTAAGTGAATGACTTTCGCATTTGTATCATATTATTTTGTTCTTGTTTTTTCTACTGCAATTTTGCTTTTGCTGTAAATGCAGCGCATTCACCACAACTATTTGCGGTAAATATAAAATAATTTGGATCAATTACTTTTTATTTGCGACAAATATAAATTCTTCAACAGTAAAAAGTTTTTGTCATTACTACAGTTTTTTTTTTCTGTGTAGAGATTCATTCGCAAATATCAATGTATTAGACGAATGATGCTACGCAGAGGTCCTTGCAATATGAGGTGGCTGCTAAAAACTTATTTCAACACGGAAAGACAGACATTAATCCTTAATTCATACCCAACAAACAGATATTGCACTAGTTTAATGTGAATAACATTTTTTATGACTTTTAATTCATAAGTGCAAAAGAAGGCATAAAGAATGCCTTCTCCAAATACAAAATAGTTAGCCTTTAGTGATGTGCATCGCAATACATGCAAATGCATGCAAAATAACTAATCGCTTCATTTACAGTGAATACGTTCTATGAACCTATTAGAATGAAGTGAATTTTATGAATATATTCATATAAACACATGTTCTCCAAGGACTCGTTAATGTAAAAATTATGCATGTTTGACCTAAATTTAACCACTAGGTTTTATCTAGGTTGAACTCAAGCATTCCCTTTTTTGCATGTCTCTTTTGCTAAGTAATGTTTCAGAAAATAAATACTTTATGGTATGAAGGCTTTATGAATTTAAGTTTTATCAAATTTTTATTTTATCAAACAGTGTAGCACGCATATCCTTTATTAAAGCTAAGGAACGCGCTGGCATATTTTTTCATTATTGTACGCCATTAGTTTACACACATTCGTGTTTTTTTTTTATTTAAAGAACACGTTCAAAAAATAAAGTAAATGTGATATTTTAGCCAGAAAAGAAAACGCCATTAAACCTTTCAAATCTATGCATTCTGAAAGAATTAAAGTTCTTTTCGACAAAATAAGAATAATATACTTTAAATCAGAATAATATACCCACACTTTTGCCTACTGCCACAACTTGCAAATGTATTTCACTGTTGTGCTATAAAATTCGACAGAAAACTTGTTTAAGTGCTAGTTAAAGCGTGTGGCATTAAATATTTCCCAAAAAATTTTTAAATGTTTGAGAGTCAATAAAACAACTTTCACTATTTGTGAAGTTGATTTTCTTTCAATCACTTGTCTGAGACATTGGCCGAACTTAATTAAACACAGTTTAAGAATGTAAAAACGCTTCAACACAGTTTTGGTTTTTATATAGCAGGTTTATTTGGAAATAAGTGAAAGACGTGAAGACGATGTGTAAAAATTCGAAAATCGCGTTTTGATGGAGGAGAGCCAAGTGTGCCACAAAAAAAATTATAAGTTATTAGGTGCTCACATCGTAAGGCCAAAATAGGAAAGAACAAATTATCAAACCATAGAAAAACTTCTTTAGCTTAAGCATTAAAATTATATAAATAAAATGTGTTTTCTTTTAACAAATAATCCTACAAACTTAACTTTCAAGTTGCAACAATGAGTAGAAAAGAGAAATAGACAGAGAGAGATAAGAGTAGAGATACCAATATAATTGCATATCAAAACCTTGAACTTGACCTTAATGATGAGCTGTGGCAGATAACAAATCAAGCAACAACACAATGCAAAAGAGTATGACTTTGGTAGGTCGGTCGCACATATGCATATCAGCACAGCAACAAAATATATTGAATGTCATCATCATCTTTCTCATCATCATCAGCATTGTGATCTTCATCATGGGTGAAGTTCAAGTTTAAATTTGCCACAACTGAAAAGGCGCATGAATATGCCAAAGAAGAAGACACAAAATTTTTTGTTTAACTTTGTGTAATAAACTTCAGCAAATGTGGCACCATGTCTAATATGATTTAACATTATTAAACTACGTATAATAATCGTTATGAACAGTGAAGTAAAAAAACTTAAAATACACATGAAGAACTCAACTATTTGGCCAATCTAAACTAAGTAAATGATCAAAATGAGAAGCAAGAATATAAAACAAATTAAACTTTTTGACATATAATTTAATACTGTGTTTTGTTAAACACAAAAAAAAGTGGGCACAAATCAAGCAAAACATGTTAATAAGAAATAAAAAAAATAATGGCACGGTGGAATCAATTCACACTGAATAAAATTTTTATAAATAATTTTAAAAACACTTACTGCCTTATTTTTAAAAAATATTAGAGGCTTATGAAGGGTTTAAAAGACTGATTTTCTATGGAAATTTAATTAATAATCTTTAATAGAGATGTTTTAAGTTTTATTAATTATACCAGAACAGTTTTCAACTCAATTGAGAAGAAATGGTTAATGTAGCTATTGAATCATTTAGCTCCGATATGGCAGAATAAAATCGCATAATGAATTATTTAAAAAAATTAGTATGACACTTTTTGGGTTCATAATTAAACTCAACTCAAGTAAACTTTTCTTTATTGACATTCAGAAAGGCCTAAAATATCGTTCTGAAATAGGATGGTGCAAATTTTTATTTGGACATTAGACACTTCGAAAGTGCTAAGCTCTCTTATTAAGTAAGGTTTTCGTTAAAAACTATATTTAGGTAAAAAGTATACACACCACCCTCTGTTCTATACAGAAAAGGGACCACGTGTGTGAAAATTAAGTTTTTGAAGTTAAAGTTTCATAACGCATTATCGCTGTGAACACACCTTCAGTTGGGAGATGCGATTTGGTATAGTTAGTTACGTTTTGAACGTTTTTATGGAGTAAATAAAGTTTTATCAGAAATCTAAATCATTTAATCTTATTCTACACACTTTAAGGTATCAGAATCAACTCTTCAGTCCAAACCCGTTTTTCGACACACTAGATCCCTTTTCTCGGAGATGGTCACACATCTGAATTAAGGAATTTAAAATAAATTGTTTATTTGATAAAAATTTTTCTGGATTTAGTAAAATTACAATACCAATTGATTTTTATATGATTCGATGACATTTGGTGTAAGAAGGATTGCATAACAATAAACAGTTGTTTGCATAAAATAGTGTTAAATTTTATTTGTGCAAGTATTTGTCAAGGCAAACGTAGTTTTAGTGGGTTAAAAGCTTTAATTTCTCGAAAAACTTTTGGAACATCAGTATTCGAACGGAAATTATGCACAGGTGTTTTAACAAATCAAAACAGCTAAACAAAATAAAAATATAAAAATAAAAGACTTTACAATGTTTTATCACAATAAATCATGCAGTACTTATTTGGTATTTCACTTATTGTTTTTTTTATCAAACTCAACTCATCAACTTTGCAAAGAACTCTCTTGTTATACGGATGCTGATCGACTTTTTGTAGTGACAGTGCCATCTGATAGTACTAATCTGTAAGTTTCGCCGACATACACACTGGTACATTTTGGTAATTATCAGAGATCGTTAAGGCTTAATTAGTTTGTACGTTCTGTGCTGTTATGAGTCAGCTGTTTTGTTTATGTTCAATTGAAAATCTGTATGTGCGGTTTCTTGTTCCTTTTTCGTTCCGTTCTGTTTTATTGCGGACAAATCTGTAGCAGGGTACACTTATACTGGTGGCGGTGCTAGCCCAGCTGATTATTTTTTTGTGAGCCAATGTTAAACTTTATATAAAAAAAAGAAATTTTAGTGCCAAGAATTGGCAAACCCCATATAAAAAAAGAGAGACAAAAATTGATCTCCTTTACGCTATCCCCTTACGTAATTACACCATGATCTGTAGAAAATAGAATTCAACGTTAAGAGACGGCAATTGAGAAAGAAACAGCTGATATTAAGGTGCCTTTATTTTAAAGGTGGCTGCAACAGAAAGACTCTCTTTCCTTATAGATTAAATCGGACGTTACAAACTTCTTCTTTTTTCTTGTACGAGAAAAATATACAAACAATATAAAAAGTCTGTTTTTGTAAGTTTACCTTGTTAATTAAGGCAGATGATCTTTTACAGAACAAGTAACAACAAAAATTAAACAACAGAATGGCACGTAACAGAACGACAACAGAAAGTAAAGACCACTGAAGCCTTTACATTTAAATGAAGTATTGAGAACTCCTCAAAGTATGCCGCATATAATATTGAATTTTGACTGTTAAATTGTACCATATTCCTTAACATGTGGCAACCAACCAACCGAGGAAAATGTTAAAAGCTTAACAATGTTAATCACACTAAGTCTGTAACATTTGATATGTAAACTTCTCCTGTGGTGCCAAGGACTTACAAGATTAATTTCCGACCCTATAAAGTATATATCATCCTTGATAATCTTTTCCATTTAATTCATTCACAGCATATCTCTAATCGCTTCTCATAAATTTTCCAGACATTCACTTCATCGACTGCACCTGAATAATGAATGTGTGCTCTTAGTCATCCCGAGCTTTATATTTTTAAGAAAGGAATATTGGTGTGCTAAATTTTTCCCTTTTTAGATATACTGTTTAAAATATTTATGTCCTGATAACATCTGCGTAATGTAATAATTTATATATAAGGTTTTTCTGGTTACCTATTTTCTTACTTCTGGGATTGGTCCATCTTCCATACTCATCTTTTTACTAAAGTGTCTTCCATTTCTGAAAAGTTATAACCCTCTTTGCTGCCAGAAATATAACTCTCTCGCTATAACTCTGCCTTAAGATAAAAATCCTAATGTGCTCCTCTGACTGTGGATCGATGGGTATCATCCCTGCTATGACTTGAGCGCATGTTACTATTAATGATATTATCTCTATTACCTCTGCTGGAACAATATCGAGGCAAGTTGCTTTTTGAGTTTTAGCTTGCGAGCAGCCACCTGGAGCTCTTATGTACTGAACAAAGGTGTAGTTAATGAGTCTTATCTGTAAAAAAGTTCGATGCTGATTTCATGGGTCGGCAATAGTGTGTCCATGATGTTACCCGTTACTTTGTAGCTAAGGCTTAACGGATCTCAGCTTATGTCAGTTTTTAATTCTTCCCATTGTTTTTTATTTTGCTATTTTCTATAGCTTTTCGCAGATTTTTCTTTGCATTATTCTATTTTGCCGATGCTCTGCGTTTTGCTCTAGTATATTTCTTTCAAAGTTTAAGGCAGGTTCTTCTTCGGTCGTCTATAGTGTTATTCCCCGAGCAAATATGAAAAGAATATAGAGTTTAAATAATGAAAAGAATGTGTTATTTGTTTTACTTTCTCTTTGTAGAAACGCTAATCAAAGAATATTTTCTTAATATACACAAAGAATTTTTTTAAGCACGAATGTATAACCTGCTATCTAGGAGTACAACAAAAGCATCACTCTGTCAGCGGAATGTAATCTTAGCTGGTATTTAAATTTTTCACTGTTCTCTGGCCATAAAACCCTACGAATTTTCTCTCATCTGTAAAAAAAACTTTAATTTTGTCTATACGTTTATAAGTCTGATAGTCTTAATGTCTTCTTTGCAAAAATACAAATAGTTCACATACTCACACATTTTAATATTATTTTCGGCAAAGATGATCAAGAGGTTTATGTCGAGAACGGTGATAAACTTTTGAAAATGACTCTAGACCAAATGCAGGTAGGAAACAAAGTCATACTCATACTTTGGAATAATATAAACGACTACGTTGAGAGAATAAAGCCAATTACTTGTGGTCTCTTTGATGGTTAAGAAAGAAGGAATTATTTTGTCTACTACTTGGTTAATTTTAATACTGTTGTATAGGGTCGATAATGTTGTTGGTATTGTTACTGTTGTTGTTAGTCATTCTGAACATCAACTCTTTTGTTTAACATAGTTGGTGTTGATAGCATCTTTTGCTTAATTTAGCATGTCTACTTGGTTCAACACATTTTATTTATTTATATTCTCTGCATTGTACTCTTACTATTTGTAAATCCTTGATGATGATCATCATTGAATGAATCTTACAACTCCTTTTGCAATAATTGTATTGTTACTATTTCCTTAATCTTTTTTTAGCATTTAATTTTTGCTATTTTGTTTAATACTCTGTCATCATCATCTGCTGCCGTCGTCATCGCTACGCTACTCATATGGTATAACGAAATGAAACAAACATGAGACAGAGAGACAATCAGATACTTAGAGGTATGATATTACCGAGGTGTTCTATGTTGCATTTATTGTTAAAGATTTTGTTCCAAAGACGTCGAAAGGTTTAAAAATGTTAGATCTACAAAATGTTCAAATAATATTTTTAAGTTTAAGTGGCAACAATTTTCAGTAGCTAAACTGGGCAAAAGCTTAAGCTGTTTGTTCAGTACTTCAATAAAATTAATACTTTGGACTCAAGGCAAATAAAAACATTGTAGATAATTTTGAGAAGTTTTAAGAAAAATTTGAATTATATATTTATTGTTTTTCTGATTAACAGACCAACCTAAACAAGAGCGGCAGGCGTAGCGTAATATTCCGATGAGGCGTAATGCTGTGGTGACAAACCTAAACGAGAGCATCAACGTTGTGTTATGAACAGTAATGTTCACTTATGTTTTAATAAAACTCACTTAATATGAATAAAATCGCTTGATTAAAAAATGGCATTACTTTTTAACAATTTCAAAAGTACAAGGAAACAACAACAGTTGTACTGCAGCCAACTTCCATACGCCAAAATCGGTTCTTCCAATTGCAAAGCGTTGCCGCCGCGGTATTTCAGCTAACTTCATACAAACTCTATGAACATGAGAATTTTTTGGTTTTAAAACATGTTGCATTGTACAACTTCATTATTCCATGCAGCGAATTAATTCGTTTTTATCTCTGATCACCATTTGGATTAACTTTTCTCAACAGTTGAAGTTTTTGTAAATTTTCGTCGACTAGTAGTGACTTTATAATTATAGCAGAAATCAATCAAATAGTACAATACCGATTTCGAATCTCCTTAAGAAACCATTCGTTTCCCTTTTGTTAATTTTTTGTATTGCTCCAAACATTTCAACACATTCTGAATGACAAGCTTTGTGTGTATGTCGAAATGTACATACATAAATGTTGCATAAGTGATGGTTGTAAATATAAGTGAGTACTCGTACTGTGTGAATTGCAAGGAATCTGTGCAATGTAATTTTGGCTTCGAAAATAAAAGCTTATAAAAAGAGTTCTTCCTTGTTGCTGTCCTAAAGTCATGTCATTATATTTGATTGTTCTACCCATCATTATGTTAAACATGCTTAAACATGCTGACGCGTAGAATATAATAAAAATGTAATTAATTACAACTTTAGTGATGGTAATTTAATGAGAAGTTAAAATTTTTTTTATTATCTTTCTTTAGTATATTGTGAATTATGTATTCCAGTTTGATGTTTTTAAAGGGTGTTTGAGAAAAAGGTGGAATTAAAATTTTTAGGAGAAAAAATATTATTATTCTTATCATAACTGCTGTTACATACTTACTCAGGATATATTTCTTAATCGAAGATCTATTATAATTAGCTATCAAGATTGTATTTGTCCTACATTACTTTCAGCTTACAATCTAGTTTCTCACAAGTTTCAAGCGATTAATCTGAAGTAAGGTACAAAAATGTTTAAAGAGTTTTAATTGAATTACAATATTACAATGTATATATATAAAAACAAGTTGCATTGATGAATTGATGTTCTCTGGAATGCGTGTTTCTGCAAAGTTCATATGAAAGGTGACATCAATACCAAGGTTTTTATGTATAAGCGGTCTCTGTATGTGTATGGGTTCATGAGTTATAGGCATTTTAGTGAACACTACATTCATTTCAAAATATTTTGAAAAACTGCACTACAAAGTATAAAGGAGGTTCGCTAGTTGCGAACTTAACTAATTCAAATTTCTTTAAAACGGCAAGGTTTTTGCTCAATTTGTTTAAATATTAAAATATTTTATCTAGACTGTATAAAAATAAAGAAAATTTGCAAAATTTTAGGAAAAAATATCCTGGGAACGTTTTTAAATGGTGGAACCAATATACATTTTTTAATACAGTCTCTCCTTGACATTTATATTTTTGTATTCAAATGATTCTTAATAATAGGTTTTTGTAAACAAGTAAATCTTTAGTGTGAGTGTATACATTGGAATCCCCAGAACAAAAAGCACGCTACGAAACTACATATTCTTCAATAAATTGTGTCAGTTACGAGACTTTGAAAGTTATAACACCGTATAACAGTGTTTGGTAAACATAAAAAACTCAGCCCTTACCCTTTATATTATTGAGGAAAAAAATATTTTTTTTATTATCCATAATCGTAATTACTTATATTTGCATTGGGTAAACAGAATAACAAATTGACTCCAAATCTATTATAAAATAAAGAGAAAAGAAATAATACTCACAGAGTTATGTTAAGGGGACGTATGTATAAAGTCTCTTCAGCTAGATCTGTCTTGTGCTACTAGTCGTATTTGTGGTCACCTGAGACCTCATTGTCGAGGCTTCGCTTCTGCAAACCTTTTCAATGTTATTTATAGTCGTTTCAATTCGAAATTTATTTGGGATATTATTGTAAACTAATCTTTACTCTGTTGGAGTTGTACAATTTTTCAAACTTACAAGCGAAAATCGAGTTTTCAGCCATTTTGCCAACAGAGAGGAACGAACAAAGGGCTTGTCTAGCAGATTATAGAACACTTAAAAAAAAATGTAATTCAAAGATGCCCGCCACTACAAAATGGCGTACAATTAATTTATATATGGGTCAAATCTAGCAATAAAAAAATATACCGACTTTAACCCTCTCAATAATGATATCGGATGAAAAAATTTAGCTCGTAGAATACAATTAAAAATGAAAAAGTTTAAATCCAAGATGGCGTCCGAAATAAAATGACGGATATATGTGCCAAAAATAGTAATTACGGCTATGACCTTATAACTCCCACAATGTGGGTATCAAATAAAAGGACTTGACCAATAGAATGCAGTAAACTGGCACGGCTTACGTGGCCCTCTTTTGATATACGGCGTACATTGTAACTTACTAGTCGAAGTCGGAGGGACAAATCGAGGTTGCATGCGGATGTTAGGCAAACATGCGAGTCGACTCGGACTTCGCAGCTGTCTGGATAGAGAGAAGGAGAAATCAGTTTTCCACCTTCTCTGCGAATGTTCTGCACTGGCGGCTAAGAGACACAGACTTCTGGGCGAACATTTACTGGATGTTATCTCTGCGATATCTGCAATTCGACTGAATTATCTTGGATTTATTCTGGGATACATTAGGACTGACGAGTGATGTGGTCCTGTCATACTGGCTCCACTTAACTGTTTGCGTGCAGTGAACTACCACGTTAACCAACCAACCAACTATTATTTTATTGTTGCTTTTTCCTAAATGTAAGCATTTTATCTGGTGTATATAGAGTTTAGGTTTTAACTATATTTTGAAATTCGTATAAAAATTTTGGAGGTAGAATCACCAAACTGTACTGTTAAAACTAAAATAGAACTGTGGAATATTTATGAATAATTATCAAGTTTTGCTCCTTTAAATGAAAAAAATTATATGCACAATATTCCAAGATATCTTCTCTGTTTATTCAAAAGGTTTTTTCTGTTTTAAATTGTACGATATCCTGGTAGTTAGACTAAATTATATTGATGAACAACATATGAAACAGAATCAATGCGAAGTAGGAGACATATATCGATGCCTTACTTCCTCAACCTCGTATCTTAAAAAATACGGTTTTGACTTTTTCATATCAAACGATTGTTTTATGCTTTAACTAAAAAAGATTAGTATATTATTACTACTAATATACATAAATACAATCAATTCCTTAATAGTTGCATTTTAACTTT
Source organism: Phyto melanocephala (assembly GCA_941918925.1). NCBI lineage: Eukaryota > Metazoa > Arthropoda > Insecta > Diptera > Rhinophoridae > Phyto > Phyto melanocephala. The sequence goes on along the minus strand of OW799236.1, from coordinate 92,733,763 downwards.
TAACCAAACACCGAAGTATAAAAAGATTAACCGTTTCTTTTTTCTCTCCTGAAAAATTTTAGTTTTTAAGATACGAGGTTGAGGAAGTAAGGCATCGATATGCCCCATGCACATCCTATCGTAGTTGTATGTTGTAAGAAAATCACTTCAATATAAAGGGTGGTTAAATTTTAAGTGCCGATGTTAAATGTGAACCACACCTAAGCGTGAACCATGGAATGCAATCGAGCAATGCGTTAAAGTAATTCAGCCTTATTATGAAAATGGACATTTTAATCAAAATGCATTTCGTGCACTTCGTGATTTTTTGGTCAACATAATCGTTCAAATTCGTCCACAATCTGAAGAATTGTGAAAAATATTTAAATTTCAGCCAAACAGGTCTGTATGAAATGTGAAAACATCTGTGAATGCCTTCTTAGTTCGTTGAACGGAAAACATTGCTGTTTTTCGCGATTGTGTGTCAAAAAAGCAGTCAACCTCGATCATCATCGTACGCATCAATTGAACATCTACATTGTCATTGAAAATTTGGACTATCGGATGGTGGCGGCCATTTGGCCGATACTTTGTTCCATACATAATTAAAATTGTTAACAAAATATGTAAAACTTTCGCTAAATCCGACGACATACAGCTCCTAAGAAAAATTGTGAATCGAGTAATAAACTCGAACGGGTAAATATGGATAAACGGACTTTTTTAAAGACAATAGAAAAAACCGCTAAGTGAATTATTTCTCACTGGCATCCTTTTACGTTCTAAATACATTTAAGATTAGTTCAATATTTTAGTTTTAAATAAATAATTATTGGAATGTAATTTTAACCAACTTTTTATTCTGAAAATTGTATAAATAACACAACTCTTTCATCTACTCTATCATTAATTCCACTTGAATACACAATTAGTGGTTCAAGGAAGAAGTGTGTTTACTGGCTGGGTTAATGTCATCAACAGAAATTTAATATGTATAAAATGTTTGTCATACAGAGATGTTGCTAATATAATTATTATGTAATTAAGTCATTATAAGAACAGAAATTAAGAAAAAAATAAAATTAATGCATGCTGCTTTGGTTGGGATAAGACTTAAACAACTTTAAAAAAATAGATTTTTCTTGAATATCAAGATGAGTAAAAGTAAGAAGGTTTTCTTAGTTTGAAGTTTATTGTCATGAGATATTTGTCATGTCTATAGTGAAATTAAATACATAAAATGTTTAAAAATTGTTCCCTTTTATTAAAATGTTAATGCTTTACTTGTGGCATGAGGTAGTAGAGCAAATTTATGTTTAACAGAAATATATTGTTTAATTTGATTTTTCTTTAATTGTTTTGTTGGTAAATTTTTTAAGAAACTTGTCAGAAATTTCTAAATGTATGCGTATGTAGTAAGTACATATGGAGGGATCAAAGCTGTACCGAACCAAGTCATAAAATATACAAAATGTCAAAATTAGTGCCAAATTCTGCGCAAAATTTAACTCTATTTAGTTCTGTAACCTGCTAAGTCAAAAAGTGTTTAGTTGTTAAGGTAGCGGTAAAAAACCCAAGTCAATTGCTCTCATTTTCTATTTTTTTCGAAGCTGGAACGAACCAAGTCAGTGTGATACAAATTGGAATTGAACAAAACATATATAAAATATTACATATAACAAAAACATTAAATAAATAAAAAATTAACAAGACCCATTAAAAACCGAAAAATATTCTTGGTTCAAAAAAAAAAAAAAAAAAAAAAAACAAGTATTGCTTGAGTGTGTAGCGTGATTATTTTATTAATTAAAAAATATTTAATTTCATACTTTGTAAAAAATAACTTTGTTTAAAGAAAATGAGAAAATTATACCATTGATTGATTTGATTTTTGAGTTTGTTTAAATTATTTGCCACTCATAGATAACCAAAAGTGCAAAACAATTGAAAACATTTCCCCCAACAGTTTTTCAGTTTTCATAAATCTTTTAAGAAATCAGTGTTAATTTAAAATGGAAAGTGGTAATAGTAGTGCTAGTGATTTTTCCACTAATGAGGATAGGAATATTGTCCAGGATCGGAATCATCGGACAGTAATAGTTTTGCTAACCTATAAGGTAAGTAAACATTTGGTTATTAAATTAAATTTTTTTATTATTATTATTTTTTGTATTTATTATTATAGAAAATGTGGCTGTAGAGCTGGTGGCTGGGCCATTATCTGCATCTGCAGGACTGGGAAGGAAGAAACAAAAGCAGATGGCAAAGTGGAAAAAGAATGTGCGTAAGCTTGGCTGGAAAGGAATACACAAACCAAAAAGGTCTTACCATTTCTGCAAAAACATTTATTCGCAGTTTTGATTGTGGATGCAAACACAAATGTAATTACGTCAGAAAAAAACGAGATATGGTTGATTTGCTAAACTTTATTTCACCCGTGTACCACAGTTTTTATAAGAATCTACCAGTCAAACAAGAGATAACAACGAGACAACATCAGGACCAGCGCCAAAATGATGAAGTTGAAAATGACGAACTTTTTTAATGTGTAAACATTTTTTATACCCTTCATTTAACCTTAAAATTCAATATTTTTTCCCATATACATATAGTTAATTAATTTTAAATAAATGAATTAATTTTTTTTACTACTTTTATCAAAAATTATACACTTTTATTTTACTACAAAATTACAATAGTTGTCAATAATAACTATTATTCGGAGTAAAAATGAACCAAGTCACTCTTTTTTTTTTTCTTTTTTAATTTGTTGCAAAAGTTTTCAAATGCAGTTTGTAAAATTTATGTCATTAAACAATTTTGAGAATAAACTTTAAAACTGTTTTTAGTATACCTAAAATATTCATTCCAGGAATTAATGGCAGTTAATCTAGTAAACCTCAAAATATCTTCGAATTATGTTTTAGTGACTTGGTTCGCTTCAGCTCTGAGCCCTCCATATGTATGTGTACTTATATCATAATATAAACATGTAAAATTAAAAAATATTTTATTACATTTAGTAACACAGTATTATTAATCACCCTTAACTACTGAATATATAAACTACTCCCTAAATCAAGCCTTCAATACACGGGCTATAAATCATAATCCAGAATCATTATTCTGACTTCAAAGCATGAGGACTTTGAAAAACTCATAGCCTTTAAATTTAATTGTAAGTGTTGTTCAATTGCTTCTTCAATAGTTAAAATACTTACAAAGAAGATTTATATATTTCTAATCCCGATCTGCAAAAGGAAATTAGCATCTAATTTATTGTGTTGCTAAATGAAAACTTGTATTTAAGCAAAAAAAAAGGATTTATTACATTTAAAATCCTTAAAAATATAGATTTTTATAACACCTTACCCCGTTCGATACTAACAATGTTCTCATCTACTAACATTTCTAACAAGAAAATCGCAATCACTTGTAATCAGAGAAAAAATTCTAGAACTAATTAAAAATGCAGCTTTAACAAGATTTCAGTCATACCAGCACCAGTAGCTGCTGACCACCTGTGTCTGTATGCCTGCAAATACAATTTACACATACGATGACGACGACAACAAGCGCGTAATAAAGCAGAGCTAAAGTTGAAGAAACAGCAACTTGTTAAAATTTCAATTGGGACTTAAGTGTTTTTGACCATAAAAATTATTTAGTGAAAAAGAAAAAGTAGAAAACAGAAATAAAAACGCACTTATAAACTTATTTACTATCTCGCCTAAAAAATAACACTGAATGCCAAAATCATGTAGGCATAGCCAGCTACCAGAAGCACCAGAAGCAGATACTAAATCTAAGTAAAAAACTGGGCAACAACAACTCCATCCCAGACACATTTATAATTGTAGCACCAGTAGCATTTGGTGAACAAGAGAGAATGGAATTGTAACAACGCTACTGGTCATAACCATATTTAAAGATAAACGACATTTTTCTTAAGATGCGTATAACTATTGTCATATGTTGTTAGAATTAAATAACTAGGAAGAAAATCTTCGTCTACTTAAATTACCTTGTCTCCCAAGTACGATTGAGTAGAAAATATTACTTAAGATGGTGAAAATAAATTAGTAGCAATTGATTTTTGCACACATTCAAAATGAACCGTATGCAGTACGACAGTAGTTGTGCAATCTACGACTTTAGAAATTATACACACTTGTAGAAATTATTTGGTAAAAATCTCAAAAACTTATTAAGTGTTTGCTGAAGGAAAGAATTTTATATGTAGGCTTCCTTTTTTTCAAATTAGTAAGCGATTTTTTTTAAGACTGATAAAATGGCTGTACAATATAGATTATGCAGTGTACACCCTGTTCTGTATTCCGAGTGAAATTAAAATGATCGAAATTATCATAATATTGTTACTATATGAAATACTTTGGATCAGTATTTTAATTCTCCGTGTTAGTTTGGCAAATGTAATAGGCGTGATTTAGGGGCCAAGCTATAAAGGAGATATAATTATAATCACTCAATTAGAATGATTATAATTATGGGTTTATGGGATTAAAAGAAAGGAGAATTGTTATTTCTTTTCTTTTATTACTAATGGCAAGAAATGAGATGCTTACCTTATTAGTAGAGTATTCAAAAATTAATAGAAGTAGTGTTGATATGAATGAGTAGTAAAATTTAAATTTTTTTTTTTTTTTTTTGTAAGTAGTGATCAGCATAAAGGTTGAACAGCAAGTGAAGTTTAAATTTTGTATTTAGGTTTAAGATTTCATTTTATTTTAATGAATTTCCGTCTGAACGGCTTTTAAGTGTTACCAAAGATTTTCAACTTAAATAGATATAATACAATAATTAATTATTTTTTTTATTTGTAATTCAATTTTTTACTTTAAAGTTAAATATATATTTTTTCGTAAATGTTATTTAAATTTTTGGGTGTCCAAACGTACTTTGGACACTTTAAACAAAAACATTGTAATGACAACTCAGAATATTATAATTTCACTCGAAGCACTGAACAAGGATTTTAAATAAGAATGTCACCCTTTTTACTGTTGAAAGGATAAGAAGAACAGGAGTTTAAGTCTTGTTTTGTAAAATCCTGAGATGAGAAAATAATTTTCACGTTTTCTTTTTATTTTATCCGATTTTGCGATTCTTAATTCGATTATGACAAGAACTTTAATATTCTCGTAATATTATACATATTCAAATAACACTGCATACTTTCAGGGTTACCAAAAAAATTGTTTTATTATTAGCGTTTACAGCACAATTTCAGGTTTTATTTATGTTGTTATTATTCTTAAATTAACACACGCTTAGTTCAGGTTATGTTAGATTAGGTTGGGTTGAAAAGAGGGGTATTCAAAAGCCCAAACCCTTGACAGGTATACACGTATGCTTAGTTGTCATGTTATGTGCCCTAAAGTAATGAAAAATTCCGCTTCTTAAATATAAACCCAAACCCGGCTAATATTTCGAAGTCAAGAACGAAGTCGCTTCAGTATAATTTCTTAGGTATTTTTAGGTGGGTATAATGTCTACGTTAAAGTTCTCGTGTATAATAATCTTAAATGCAGAACATTGTCAAAGGTGATGTTTTAAAATCTAATTCTCTTCTTCATGTAGAGCATACACATGTTGTTTCATCCAACAGTCCCATGCAATTAATTTGATATTATACTAGTAAATTTTCTTCGAATGCTTGCCTAAGTCAGCAACTCAAACTGTTAGATGTATATATTTCAACATTTGTCTAAATAACGTACGCCACTAAATTGAGAACAAAATTAAAGACTTGGCCTTCGATTGGACTTAACAAATAATAATAACTTTGATTAATTTGGACATTTTACGAATTCTTATTTTAGCATAAAATTTTATTATAAAATTTCGTATTTTTTTTTTTAATCAAATTGTCTTGTTAATATATGTAAGAAACCTCCTTTTTTGACATAACAGTATATCTCAAAAATTAGAGCCAACCTTTAGTTTCGTATTCAGCGTCCTAAATAAGACAATAATCGGCTCTCAGTTTTATTACAGCAAAATGTGTACTTACTTGGGTAATATAGGCTTTTCAATCCAAAGAAATACGTATTTTCCATCTCCTGATAAAAAATTCGTTAGTATCGTTAGGTTTTGAATAAGAACTTCAAAATTTATTTCAGTGTAGAAAAAGTGACTTTGCCAGAATTGTATACTATGTAGCCAATTTGGCGAATTTCTATTAACATTGTTTTGATTAATTTTTTTCCATGTGTAAAATTAATGATTTAAATTTGCTTGTCGATATAATGATGTTTGTGTATACACTGCAACACAATGTGCAATTTCTTTGCACAGTAATGAGTTCTAATATAAAACCGTTTTTGACAAACAAAAGTTTAAATTTGATTTATAGATTTTGTATCCCTTGTAGTCCATTATAAATAAACTATTGTTGAATTTACAAGGTATTCCAAAACAACAATACAAACAACAACTTATTGCCTATATTTTATCAATGAACAATAACATTTGGAATAACAAATTATTTTAACTAAATTAACAAAGGCTGATATGGTCTTTAATTTATAAAGCGTCTTACTCCAATAAAAGTCTTTGTTGTAAACGAAACCAAATTACAAAAACCAACTCAAGTATTTAAAAGTGATTTCCTGAAAACCTATAAAAACAAACATAAACAGCTTTTCGTTATTGCCACGGAAATATGCATTTATTAGTACATATTTACAAAGATAAATAAAACAAAAACAGTTTTACTCAAATGTATTTTTATGGTGTAGAAAATGTTATGCCATAAAATCAGTATCATTTATTAAAGCAATCGCATGATAATTTTGTTCTTTAAGAAAATCTCCTTTTAACTACTAACCAGCATGCGAGCTTTAAATATTAAACTGTAAATATTTCCTATCGTAATCAATATCGAAATGTTTATTGAGCGAAATTAAGTCAAAGCTTTAAGGCATTAAAAACAAGATTGCCAATATATAAATGGGATTATTTTTTTGCGAGGAAATATATTCAGAAGTTGATCAAATGCTTAAGTTGAAAATATTTGCGGCATTAGTGCCAGTTGAAGTAAAGGGCAAAAAAATTTACCATATTTGTAGTTATATTCCTTCTGAATCATCCTTGTACTTGTAGTACACATAAATCATTGGAATGCTCTAAGTTAAGTTTTAAATAAAATAAAGTATCGAACACGGTGGTTTTTGTCGGTGATTTTAATATGCCTAATATTACATGGAAAATGGTGTCAGATTCTAATTATTTTATCACATCTTATGCAGGAATATATACATACATATGCTGAGTAACAATTTGATTTCATAAATGGATTATGTATTAGGTGTTTATTCCAAATTATCTTCGAAAAAACTTCTATTAATAAATATTAAGATCTTTTCTTTGTAAATGAGCCTGACGTCTTTTCTATACGAATCTCACATTAGAAAATTTTGGAGTGATAATAATCTTTAAATGTGCCACAATTGTTTTATTGAAAAGTTTGGTAATTATATACTTACACCCGGGAATTGGCCTAGTGCGATTTAACGCTTCTAGACTATTTTCTATGGGGATATGTGAAGTCGCTAGTCTACGCCAATAAGCTCTTAACGTCTGACAACTTGTTGGACATATATACATATTGGGAGATACTGAGGCAGACCTCTTCCATATCCGGTACCCTTTTCGATCCCAGAGATTACAAGGCTACCCCGATATCAGTGAGTCCCGTGCCGTCCCAGGCGTTTGATCTATACTTTTATGACTTCACATTGCAAAATGACGGTTATCTACAATCCTCATCACAGAGTCCTTTATAATAGCCAGCATCTGCCCCAGACTAATTTCCCCCATAGCACTCACATCCAACGTGTGCCTGCCAGTGGTACTAAGTCTATTGTCAGCCATTGCCGGATATTCGCATACCACATGCGCCGCTGTCTCAGCAGTCTTAAGGCAACTCCGATCCTGTGCAGATGATATATGAAGTTGGCATGCCCTGTGACCAAAGCAGTTATCCAGCTCAGGGTCCTCCGATTATATCCAAGTACCCTGACCGCATTTCTGCCAAGAGGCCTTTCGAGCACCATACGTGAAACAATCACGTGTTTTCATGTGGTTGTTTCCATTCACCTTCTCAGGTTCATAAATTTCACCTATTTTAGGACCTTCGCCCGCACCATCCCATCCACAAGAGCAACTCTAGGTTCCTGTCCGCGACAGCAGCTCCCCTTTTTTGCAAGTTCGTCCGCTACCTCATTCCCATCTATGCCAACATGTCCCTTAACCCACATTAGCGTTATCTCGTTCACAGAGGCACACCTATTTAGCTTCAGAACACATTCGATCACCAGTTTTGAGTTTAAATCCATACTCTGCACGCATTGAACCACAGACTGGTTATGAAGTGCTATGATAATTCCCCTCCCATACACTCGATCTTCCAGCAAGTGGTCCAATGCGTGCAACAATCCAAGCATCTCTGCCTGATATACGGTCACATACTCCCCCAGACTTAGGGAACAGGAGAGGCCTTTTTTTTTAGTTATAATGCCAAGAGATTATCTTTCGAATAAAGTAAATTTCATGTCAATTAAAAACTGCCAGATCAAAAGCATCCTTCCCTCTTAAAAAGACATTTATTTTAAAATTATTAAATGAGAATAAAAATTAATTTTCCTTTCCATCCTTTTAGAAATTTTAATTTTTTATGTATTAAATTCTATACCACATATTATGCAAATCTTGATCCTTTACGTGGCATTAGTCAAAATTTTAACAATCTATTTGTCTGTAGGCTTTGGTAAAAATCTCAACGAAGTAAAGGGAGATCTTATTCTACATCTTAACTTTGTATCTTCCTAAAATTTTTGTTCTTATAAAGTAGAAATTATTTACACTTTAAGCATTTTTGTTATTAATTAAATTAAATTAATTTTTATTATACGTATTTACGTCTGTAAGAAATTTTTTCATATTTATTTTATTGTTTATTTCTGTGGCTTGGAGCTAAAAGGGCCAATGTCAAAATATTTACTTTTGAGAAAACTTGAATTGAACTTTAACTTTTTTAGATGCTTTCATAGTGACATTGTTCAGCATTTTATTTATGAAGCTGTTCTGGGTTAAGTATGACTTTAGCTGTTTTACCATAGTGAAATAGAGCAAGAAAACAAATCTAACGCAATGATTAACTCAAAAGGGCAAAAAAGTGACATTGGCCCTTTTAGCTTCAAGCCACAGACTTACAAGAGACAATGCGCACTTTATCAAATATGTACATATGTTGGCAACTCCTGTATTTATTGTTCCAACACATGAATAGTTTATAACAACTAACTAAGTATTGATTATAATTTTGCTTTCTATTCGCCAGTTTATAGCAATGATTTCCATTTCTTGGTAAATTTTAAATGTTCTTGTTCGCTGTGTTCAATATGAGTTTCCATTTGTTTTGGTTTTGTTTTTCATTCGATATTCAATTTATTTGTTTATTACTTTAAACATGCATTGAAAACTTACCGATGAACGAAACTAAATAAACATTACAAAGCATTAAACATGATTTTATAGTTGTGGTCATAAAGAAAGCAAAATAGTTCTTAAATAAGAGATTGTAGGACAAGAAGTGAAAAAAAAATTAAAAACTTCAACTTCACTTACTACTACTAGTTTGTTTGGTATCGATTTGTTTGAGCTACACTTGAACTCAGGCAGCTGCCATTGACTATTAGTACTGAATTTGAGAAGAGATTAATCGATCTTAAGTTTTCAAGTTAAGCTTTAGCGCAGTTCATATCGTCCCGATGAGAATAGCTTAAAACGGTATAACGTTTGTTTTTTTATTTTTCGTATTTTGTAGGCGTTCATTCTTTTCATTTTATTTAACTGATGTTGATACTGTTTTTGTTAGTTCATAAAGTGACTGCTTAATGCGGGTGTATTAAGGCAGCAGTTTGCAGATACTTTAAAGAATAAAATATTTAAACAATATTTTGAAAGTATACTTTTGTTATGTCTTTTTTAGTATTTGAATGAATTAAATTTTAAAAACTATTTAACCATTTTCAATACCTAATTGTTGCATAACAACAACAATGTACACATGTACATTAGGGTACAACTTTTTTGCAATTTTTGAAAATATCAAAATGGCCCTATCCAAACCATGTAGTGCATAAAAGAACAATAAGAACTGCATCTTTAGATTTTCGATATCGGTAAAACAGGTTCCGCGTCAAATTCAATTAAGTTTAGGATCAGTAAGTTTTGAAAAAATATTTAATTTCACTTAACAGAAATAGTGTGATTTTGATTATAATCATATAATTACATTAAGAAATGTAAATAGTTAAATAATTATAAAATAAAAAATTTTGAAAAAATAAAAAATTTTGAAAAAATAAAAAATTTTGAAAAAATAAAAAATTTTGAAAAAATAAAAAATTTTGAAAAAATAAAAAATTTTGAAAAAATAAAAAATTTTGATAAAATTAAAAATTTTGAACAAATAAAACCGCGGAACCTTTTTGTTCCGAAATGACCTAGAGAAACAGTTTTCGGTTTCAGCACAACATCGGCTACAGCGTGGTGATAGGGCCTTGATTTAGTTGTACCCCGATATATACGTACAGATTTAAAACAAGTAAGAGGAAAATAGTTTACTGTGCCGAATCTAATTATAGCCTTTACTATTATGTACATAGTATAATGACCTCATCGTAGCAATATGTGGGACTTTTAGAAGTTGAATTTAACCAACATACGAACTAATAGACTTGCCTAACCATCTCCCCTATTCATGCGCTTTTAGAAAAAGTAAACTTACTTTATAAGATCAAAAACGAATATTGTAGGAATCACAAACTAAATGATAAGGTATAAAAAAGACGACTTGCCCCTAGTTTTTAGATAGTTATTTTCTGCTCTCTGGCAAAAAATAGATGCTAAATGCACATTATATTTCAAAATATGTCCATATATAGAAGGCATATTTACATTCTAATACTATTTATACAACAATGAGTTGCAGTACAATTTTATATTCTTCATTTAAAATGCAGAACTTAAAGAACTTATAACTCAAGAACGGATAATGATGAAAGAGGTTCATTATTATTTTAAATTACCTCGAAAAAGCCACAAAGTCAAATAGTCACTTCTATATTGTAAAATGTTATTCTTTCAACTGCCAGTCCTCGAAAGTTTAATACAACAAAAAATAAAACTATCAGAGGGGAAGAATAGGTCGGACTCTTAAAAAAATTAGCGACTGTATTGGCATTAGCTCTTAATAAAATAATAATTAATAAAAAAATTCTTGATCCCTAATAAATACAAGGTTTAAAATATTTCAACGAAATTCTACTACTGTTGTATAGTGACTCTGTATTCTAAACTAATTGTACATACCCTCAATCCTACACCTGATAAAATCCTGATAAGTCTACGAGATGTGGCCTGAGAAGAGTTTGTAAAAAAGTTATTTGAAATTCCTAGAGAGATTTAGTTTAACTTATTTTAAGCTTTGTTTCTGCTAAAAAAAAGTCTAGAGATACTTGAAATCTCCTAATATAAATATCATGAAATGCAGATCTGTGGCATCTAATTGCTACTTGTGTTTTGTTAAATTTATCTTGAATTAAAATTCAATACGCGTATCGGTATCTACAATATTTCTTTATTTTTTTAGCATCGGTATCATATCGGCAGAAAGGAGTATTGGTGCATCCATAATATACACTTTTATTGTAATTTTTTCAAAATTTAATATATATTACTTTTTTTGGTTTTTAAAACAATAAATATTGTCTCCGCTAATCTCACTATTTTACACTGCAAGTAAAGTTTATGATAATTGTGCTGTTTTAAATTAAGCAATACATTAGATTTATTAATATTATAATTTACTAGAAAAGCCCGGCGCGCGTTGCTACGCCCCTTGATGAATAAAAATGTATTCTGAATATGAACTATATATCAAGTTCAAAAACCTAAAAATTATAACTTTTTTAAGGGGCGTGGCACTGCCCACTTTCCCGTAACGAAACTGTATAGTCATGACAGCTCGATATGTGTGCAAGCTTTCAGAAAAATCAGTCGAGTGTAAGTTCCTCAAGAGTAAAACTTTTTTATGGGCGTGGCCCTGCCCACTTTTTTAATCACGAGATTATTTAGTAATGACAGCTCGATATGTGTGAAAAGTTTCAGAAAAATCGGTCATGTGCAAGTAGCTTAAAATGATAACTAATTTTTATGGGCGTGGCCCTGCCAACTTTTTTCCACCTATAAACACTCCCTGGTATGTGTACAACAACTTACCAAAGTCTGAGCCCGATCGGTTTTACAGTTTCGGAGTCTAAAGCTAACACACAGAGTTTTACTTTTATATATATAGATTTGCTCCTGCTATATAAAAATAAACTTTTATTACACCAAGTAACAAACTTAGAAACATCTGTTCATGAAATAAAAAACACTGCTACAAACGAAATGATAGAACTAAAACATGAATCAGAAAATTTAAGGAACGAAATCATTTATTTGAAAAATTGTGCTAGGAAACATGATAACTCGATAGTAGCACATGATATAAGAATAACGAATGTACCTTCTCAACCAAATGAAAACCTTCATAATTTTTATCTTAAAATATGTGAAGCCGTAAAAATTTCCCCTCCGAATATAAAAAACATTTTTCGTGTTAAAATAAATAATAACAACCGCACTAATAAAAGAAATAACAATATAAAACCCTCAGATGCTGCGATTATTGTCAAATTTCAATGTCCGTATGAAAGAAATTTTGTTTTGAAGTCAATAACTAATTTTATTAAGCATCGAAAAGATTTATTACGTTTAAATCTAATTGGTTTTGATAGCTCGGTTCCTTTTTTTGTGAATGAAAATCTTACACCCAATAACCACCATATATTTCTGCAAGCCCATCGATTAAAAAAAGATGGTATAATATCAGCTGCTTTCACAAACCGAGGCCTTGTATACATACGACAGATTGGAAATGATGAACCTACATGCATTTATGAAATTAATACTCTAAAAGAGTTATTTCCTATTCAACGCTCTGATATTGGAAGCAGATACGGTATCCAGGATAATACATTTCATGAAAGTTTATAACCTTTTTAATTATTGCTATATTGTATTTTTCTTTTTTTCCGTAAAACTTTTTGAAATTAAATTTCCCATTACACTATATTGCAAATTTCGGGCCATAGTACACAATTTAAAACGTCATATAGCAAATATACTTAAATATTTCATGAAACTTTTTAGATGTAATTTTATCTTTTTCAGTTTATATTTACTTGTTAAAAATAACAATATTGATATAAATGCTTGCATTGCTAATAGGAACTTTGTTTGTTACAATGGTTTTACAATATGATAATAGGATAGGTGGCTCCAAAGAAAATTTATACACTATGACCAGAATTCTTTCCAGAAGAACTTCTGGTCTTAATATTTGCCATATCAATGCTCAAAGCTTGAACAACAAAATGGATGAATTTCGATATATTTTCGAAGAATCCGGTATTGACATTCTGTGTATTTCGGAATCTTGGTTTTATCCAGAAATACAAGATAGTATTTATGGGTTAAATGGTTATCGTCTTTTCCGAGCCGATAGGTACTCAAATGGTGGAGGTGCAGCTATCTATGCAAAATCATCAATTACCTGTAAACTTAAATGTAAGTCTCTTCCAGATGAAAAAATTGAGTATCTGTTTCTCGAAATATTTAATAACAATAATCAGAATCTTTTAATTGGTTCAATTTATAAACCTAATAAGGATACTGATTTCAACCCACTACTGAGCAAGCTGACAACGCTTACTCTTGGTTATACTGACGTTATTATTACTGGAGATTTCAACGAAAACATATTAGCTGACAGAAATTTGATTATGGATATGAATGCCATTGGCTTGACGCTAGTTAATAGTTCTTTAGCAACTCACTTTACACGGACTTCAAGTACTCTACTCGACCTTTATTTCATTAATAACCTTTCAAAACTGTTGCTCTTTGATCAGCTCTCCGCGTCCATGTTCTCAAAACATGACATGATTTTTTTGTCTTATGACTATAATATAAAATCTCAAGAACAGACACGGGAAATAACGTTTAGAGACTTTAGGAATATAGATTCCCAATCATTGGAAACTGAATTGTCGACCATTTCTTGGAACCAAATCTTCCTTATGCCGACCGTAGATGAGCAATTAACTTTCTTGCAGAATAATATTCTTTATTTATATGATAAATACGTTCCAATAAAGACAAGTAAATTACGTAATGGTAAACCATGGTTTTCAAATGAGATTAAAACACTGATCACGGAAAGAAACATAGCATATGAGAGATGGAAGCGATTTAAAACTACTGAGCTCCATAATGCTTTTAAAGACGCCAGAAGAAAAGTTAATTCGAAAATTAGATCTTCAAAGTCATTATTTTATAAGGAAAAGTTCGAATCGGCTATTTGCTCGAGGAAGAAGTGGAGGGAAATTCGGAATATGGGAATTGTTAATTGTAGTGCCGAAAATGATAATACGATTGATATTAATAAACTGAATTATGAATTTACCAATATTCCAATGCCAGAAGTGGATCCTAATTTTTATGATAATTCTACTAATACCATGGATGTCAGTAATCATAATTCCAATGATACACTATGCTTTAATTTCATTCACTTCACTCAAGAAGACGTTCTAGGTTCAATTTTAAGTATTAAATCCCAGTCGGTGGGATACGATGGAATCCACCCGAAGTTCGTAAAGTTAATAATTACTTATACTCTTCTACATATAACACATTTTTTCAACAATATTGTTACTACGTCTACTTTTCCATCAGCGTGGAAACACGCAAAGATTGTTCCTATACCGAAAGCTGATAACACATATCGACCGATAGCTATATTACCCTTTTTATCTAAAGCTTTCGAACGTTTAATCCACACTCAAATGAGCCAATTTTTACATGAAAATTCCCTGCTTACCGACAAGCAATCTGGTTTTAGACCTAAACACAGTTGCATTACTGCCTTAATTGAAGTCTCTGAAGAGCTTAGAGCAAACGTGGACAACAGTATGATATCATTTTTAATTTTGCTTGATCATTCTAAAGCATTTGATACAGTAGACCATTTGATTCTCTGTCAAAAACTTAGGCATATGTTCCATTTTTCGGCTACCGCCATAAAGATGATTTCGTCATATCTGTGTGATAGAAGCCAATCTGTGTATCATGGAACTGATCAGTCCTATAGTTGCTCAACTCCGAGAGGTGTACCACAGGGTTCCATACTTGGTCCGCTATTATATGTATTATATTCTAATGATTTACCTTCTCGACTCAGTTCTTGTGGAATGCATATGTACGCAGATGATGTACAACTTTTTATAAGTTGTGAACCATCTGATATTAATAATTGCATTGGCCGGATCAACAATGACCTAGATAGTGTTAGAAAATGGGCTTCAGCCAATGGACTTTCCTTGAATGCCAGGAAATCGAAAGCTATGATAATTGGAAAAACCGAATCATTGCAAAATATTTTGCCACCAATACTGATTGGAGACTCCATAATCACAATAGACGAAACTGCCAAAAATTTAGGAGTAATATTTAATAGGAAATTAGACTGGACTAATCACATTAATGTTATATGTGGTAAGACATATGCGATGTTGAGAGACCTTTGGATATCGCAACATTACACACCTTTTGACATTCGAATGTTACTTGCTAGAACATATTTATTGCCTACGCTCTTGTACGGTTGTGAACTATTTGCTAACTGTGATACTTTAAGTATGAAAAGGCTTAATGTAACATACAATAATATTGCCAGATATGTGTTTGGCCGCAGTATGCGAAGCAGAATCTCACAGTACTCTAGACAAATATGTAATATATCATTTGATGGCCTATTAAAGCTTCGAACATTATTATTTTTTCATAAATTAATTTACAATAAACAGCCTGAATACCTATACAATAGAATAATATTTTCAAGGTCTGACCGAGGTAAGAGGGTTAATACCTTTCGCATCAGAAAAGATATATCGAAAAGACATTTTTTCTTCAACGCTATTAATCTTTGGCGCCAACTTCCCCCTAATATTCAAATCATTAGCAATGCAAAGCATTTCAAAATTGCGATATTTAATCATTTAGGGTAACAAAAAAACTAATTATATATAACTCTTACATATTTAATGTGTTAACTTATATTTATTTGATGTTAGTAATATTATTTGCTTTCTTTTTATTTAATTTAAACATCATAATTTTGTAATTTTTGAAATATCGTTTAATATTTTTATTTTCTCAATTTTGTCTAATTTAATTTTCTTTTTAATAACAAAAATCATATTGTGCCACTATCTCCCCAGTACTTTTATATAAGACTAGTTCTTGTTGTACTGTATTGATTAAATAAATAAAATAAATAAATAAATAAATAAAAATCTGAAGAGTTTTGAAACACTGTAATTTTTAACAAAGACGATAGAGTATTTTTTCACATTCCGATTGATTTTTTTAACGCGTTCCAAGTCTTCGTACGCAAAAGCGCCTAATATAAGAAAAAAAAAATTTTATCTCTATAGAATTTTGCGTTTTTCTTACGTTTAAAATTTTTAACTCAGACACTATTTTAATTTAAAAGACACCCTCTAACTACTTTAGCTTACTTCATGTTGCGACTAAAAGGTATTTTTTATAGAAGTATTGACGTTTGAAATGGAATAAAACAAATATGAATTCTTTAAATTGACATGAAATTAACCTTATTGGAAAAATAATCTTCTAGAATTATAATTTAAATATGGCCAGGGCTGCCTTTGGCGAAGTCTAATCTGGTGGTTAAATTTTCGACGACTTTTTTCAAAATTTTTGGCCATATATCGGAATATTGTGGCGAATGTTGTCCTTCAAATGGACAATCGTTTTGGTCTTATTGGCATAGACTAGCGAATTTATATATTACCGGCGTTAAATTGCAAGCTCTTGAAGGCCAATTCACGGGTCGGAAACGTGAAACCATGCGGTTACAAAACATTTCCTTCCATAAATTAATTGTGACGCAAGCAGTGTAATATTTTGGGCAGCATTTTTGCAACCAGAGCTCCTGAACATCATGGTTGTTCAATTGAAGAATCAAAAAGTCAGTAATCATAGCTCTATAGAGGTCACCAATAGCTGTAACGTCCTGACCTGCATCTTTTTTAAAGAGGTAAAAAACAATTATTTCACTAGCCCACAAAATTCACCAAACAGTAAGTTTTTCTGGATGAACCAGTGTCTCAACATACACTTGAAAATTATCATCACTCTAAATACGTATTGCCGTAAAAAAAGTGAGCTTCATCTCTTAACAAAATCTACTTATGAAAAGTTGGATTAACGGCAATCTTGGTTTGGACCCATTCGCTGAATCAACGCCTTTCTATTCATACGTACGCCTATTCATGTTGAATTGGCAAAGTACACTAAACATTTTACAGGTTAAAAAATGGCCACCAGTTAAAAAAGTGTTGCCAACTTAAAATTATATTCCTCTATAAAAATCCCCGGTGTAAGGGAACGGCCGAAAAAAATTTTATATATGAGGAAATACCTTTAAACATCTGAGCGTATAACTGTGCCATGAGTTAAGCTTGTTAAAATATTATTGTACTTCATACGTACAATACAATTTCACAAACAACATGTTATTTAAAAAAAATTATTTCCAAAGAAGTCTTTCGGTCTGTTCAAGTATTTAACTTTTTGTCTATCTCTCCTATCTTTCTATTTCTATCGTCCATGTGTCTATCTGTCAGTCTCTATAATATTTTCTAAATTTCTTTCTATTCCAACTGTCTGAGTAACTCTGTCTACTTTTATTTATTTGATCATATTTGGTGTGGGAATTAATGGGATGTTGATGATCAGTATCTACAACTGTTATTAACTTAATTTTATTTTTCTTGTAGATCTTGTTATTGTAGCCAAATTGACCTTGCTTCTTTGCTTTAATTATACACTTTATGCTTCGTGCCCCACGTTCTGTTTTGTACTGTGCGCATAACAAGAAGCCTTCCTTAGAGCGACATACAAATTGTGGTCTATAATTTTAATGAAATTTGTGTTAATTGCAATTGCATTAAACAGAAAAAATAATGAGAAATTTTGTTTAAATTTATATGAAATAATTTTTTATTAAATGTTTGGCATAATTACCAGAAATTTTATGGCCCAACTTGAATTGAAGCAAAATGTTCAAAGAAAAATTCTAAATTATTTAAAAAAATACGACGCAATAGATTTTGTTTATGCGGATACAGACACACCACTAATAAATCAATCCTTAAGAGTTTTAGTTAAAATTTTCATGCGTTCTAGTTAAGAAATTTTCAAACTTGTTTATTTCTAATTTGGTTCAGTTTTGTTTCTACTCTATAATTTAAATCAATTATTGTTAGATTTTTTTTTAATATTGTTGCCTCTATCTCTGGCGTACATCCAAGTGAAAGAGTATTATACAAATTGTTGAAATGTTGAAACGATTTGTTAGATTTGATTAGGGAATTAGTATAACCTTTTGCACTAGAAATACTAAAAAGAAAATATTCAGCAGTTGAAGCACAACTTCCTATTTAGGTAAAGCGAAAGAATTTTATGAAACGCAGTTGTAGATATTTGATATCTACTAAATTAAAGGTAAGACTCGAATAATAAACACTTTATTTTAAAATAGTATTTGAATAAAAGCTGACTACAAATTACCCGTACACATATTTTATTAGCGAAAAGTTTCTGAAAAATGGATGTTTTTAATATTTTAATTAAAAAATTTTTGAATGAACTTTTTCAAGATGTATACAACTTTAAATTTGAACAAATATTAAATTTGAAATATAAATAGTGTTATTCTTGGCAGAGTAAAAACTTATTTTTCGTGATAAATAATAAGTACAGAATTTGGTTTTATTGCTTAGAAATATAGCAGCGACTTCAGTACCCACAAAAAACTTATTATCAAAAAGCTCTTTTCGAGTTGATTAATGAGTGCTTACCTGCTTCCAAGGCTTCTAAAAATCGTATTTTTTTATGAGATGTCCTTTTTCGTAATTAATAAGCGCTAATTTCATACTTGCTAGAGAAAGTTTAAGGGAGAAATTTAAAAAAAATTATATTAAATAAATGAGTATTTTCTTTTCAACTGCTGAAATAACAAGCAGTCCACAGATGCAATGCGATAAAGGAATAAAATCTGCACTGTTAATGAAATTCGTAAAAAATTTTCGTGGGTGTTTATGCTCGAAAATTACTTTTAAAAACAGCTTTAAGACTCTCACATCAGCTGGGGTTGGAAAATTATTCGAAAAGGATGGAACCGTGACTAGAAGAATAAAAATCTTAGAACTTAGTCATTGACTTATATAAAATGGGGGTAGAGATTAGAGGAATAGAGATCGAGTGCTATTGCTGATGCTCCACTTTAGGAGAGAATAATGCTCTATATACTATTTTATTACAAATACCGTCAATACATGGGAGAGCTAAGATTTTTTCCGACTCAGAACTAAAGAATGGAAGGCACACTGTAGGTTGATTAGTTTCAGCACCTGCTGCTAGTTGCACAGTCTGACAATTGTCCCACCACTTGGTTGGGTCCATGTGTGCGAATAAAACACTCTGTAAAAATGTTGTAAAATCTTACCTTCATTAATTCTTAGTTCAAGCAGATGCTCATGCTTAAGAGCTCCGGCTATCTTTACCTTATTGTTTTGCTATAAGGCTAAAAACTAAATAACGCCAGAATCAGATCTGCAAGTTTGAATAAGCTCAACAATTCACTGAGTAACTAAAGGGCGGTTAAGTTTTAAGGGCTGATGTTAAATGTGAACCACACCCAAGGTTAAGTTTGTTTTCTGTGTGGCAAAAGAGCTGTCAACTCATCACCGTGCCCAATAATTGAACAATAACATTAAAATTGAAAATTTGGACCATCTGATGGTGGTGTACCACCGAGGTCGCGGGGTCATTTGGCCGACTTTTTGTTCCATACATAATTGAATCATAACAATATTATTATAATAAAAAAAAGAAATGACAATAATTTCTTAAATAATTTGTGCTTTATTTAAAATCAACATCGGCCCTTAAAATAAAACCACCCTTTATATCTGTTGAAAGGCTACAGCACCCACAGACCTACATATGTGGTTGCCAGAAGTTCGCAATGCCAACACTATGCTGCGAGAATCATTCTCCATTTCTGTTGTGGTAGCAATGATATCCAAGAATCAGTGGTTGTTCGAACTCTGACCAAGATCAAACATCAGCCATTAAGTTATCTCTGAATCTATTAAACCTTAGCAACCACATGCTTTCCGAAGAGACGTTACAATTAATTACACTGAAACAATTTCTTCGGGCTTACTGATATTCGTGGCATCAGATAAGTTTCTGGTCAGCTTCGAATGGTTACTTTGACCAAAGTTTTTATTCTCCCAACTTATGGCTGAAGAAGTGTTAGTCTCACATCTCTATCCCGTACTGACAATCCTTTAAGGCCTGGGAATAGTCAAGTGTACATGCGCCCGGGATATGTAATAGAAGACAGTATTAAAAATAGAATCCAGTATAAAAAAACCTGATTCTTGTGAGAGCATTGACTGACTGAATTTGGTACTATCATCCAAATAGTTGAAGGTTGATATCTAAGAGTTAATAAGTCCATAATTTTTTTTGTGAAACACATGATTTCTAACTAATAATCGTTTTAGATCTACACATCTTATCCAAAGTTTCTCAAATTCTTGTATCTCTTCTAAAACAACAAGATTTGTCAAAGTTAACAAAAAGATGTTTTGAAATACAATTTTTTTTTTAAAACAAATCATTTTATTTTCTAACTTTGTTTTATTTTTGCTCTATACACTTTATTCAACGTTTCTCAAATTCTTGTATTTCTCCAAAATATATGATTTGTCAAGGATATCAAAAACGGTATTTGTTTGTGAAATGTTTTCATCGTTTGAGATTAATATCTTTCGGCAAAACCATTTATAGAGGTTTTGAAACATTAAATCGTCACTCGGTGATAACTCCTGAGAAAATGGCACATGAAGGAAACATTTTTAGCCTAAATCGTGAATTTTTTTCTATTAAAAAGCTCCTTTTTGAATGCTTGCATTGTGCTGATGAGAAGATTTTTGTCTTAACTTGATCTCGTTTTCTTCTTATTCTAACTAAATCGATTCATTACATTGCCATAATATTTGCTAATGATTGTTTTACCAGTTTGAAGTTAGTCAATGTGAATTATACTGCGTACTTTTCAAGAAAACGAATTATATTATTTGATTGTCTGACAAACTCAGCCTCACATTCTTTGGCACCGAATTCATTCCGAGATATCCACTGGTTTGCTTCGACACTCTTTCAGGTTAGTTCATATCAAAGTTTAAGGATATTAATCATTCCTGCCAAGTTGTTGCACAATTACGTTTGTGTTCGATTATAAACAAACGCGATACCTATATTACGAAAATTTTTTCTCATACCAAAACGATCATTCATAATTTAAGCCACTGAGCTATATGAAACTAATCGCATTAGCATTTTCAGATCGGCCAACACTAAATGTTTTCCAATTCCATTTAATATGTTCTTAATGATATTCACATTATAATCACTTATAATCTATTACAAAATGGGATTTTCGAGGAATATAAATGAGGTGAATATTTATTTGAACGAGTTAAATAGTCACATTATACTTATATTATAGAGAAAATTTGTTCTGTAGTTCTCCTACACATTTTTTGTCGATTACAATATAAAAATTTCATTTTAAACGTCTTGAAACAATAAACCATATGTCTCTAAGATCTGCACCCCCAGACATCTAATTCAAGAGTTTTGTGTGTAGGGTATAAAAACGCAAAAAGCTGTTGTATAAAATCGCTGCTTAAATTACAATACTAACGTCATAAGATTACAGTAACAACAGAAAATAATTTTTGCAGTAAGTTAACTGTCAACGTTTTATCTTAGATAAAAGAGAAAAGAATAAAACAACTAAGAATTGAAAGACTAAAAAGTATTATGTTTTCTATACGCAAGCTAAATGGAGGAAAAGAGTACGAGAACCGAAAGCAATTGTACTACAATGACATGCAAGTTAAAGAAGTGCAATTTTGATCAAAATTATAAAAATGATAGAAATAATGCAACAGTCATACAATTCGGTATTTTTACTTCCCAAATAAATACAAAGTCAAAAAAAGTAACACTGATAGTCACACTAAGGATCAGCAGCAATTCAATCATGACCCTTTTTTCCCCCAATTACTTACACACACGTTAGCCATTACACGAATATCTGAGATTGAAGTACAAATTAACAAGTCTGACTTAGTCTTATATAGTCATGTATAGAGAAACAGACAATGATCACAGAATCGCTAACCAATACAAACACACAAACACAAATGTTCAGTTATTTCACAACAAAAGTTGAGATAACACAAAAACGAAAAATTTCAAGTGTAAAGCCTCAGTTAGCCGAGCGCATCCGTACTGTAATGTATCAGCTGTTCGTTTTTGGCTTATGAGAAACAATGCAAAAGCTTAGCGAAATTTAACGTACTGTAACCGGAACGTACCATTCTGTATAAAATAGAATTTCCTTACATTCTTACGTGACATTTGTAAGCCAGTGATGGTCTGCTTGTTTGTTTTATGATTTCAGGGTATTTTTGCTTTTTTAATGGTACTTTTTTTTATATATTTTAATACGCAAAAGAAAAATAAAACAACTTTTAGTACTTTGCGTGTTAATTTATTTTTCTTCACGAATTTTTTAAATACAGTTTTGCGAACTATTGTGTCTATTTTAAACTTATACTATGTTTTATTCTGATTACTGTTGTTTCTTTTTTCGCTATACTTGCTAGAAACGCAATTACCACTATAATAATTATTTCCGCCTTAAAATTGCAAAACTGGAGACTTTTAAGCGTCTCGCACATACGCTTTGTATATAAATACATTGTGTATAATAAATGTGAAATATGTAAAGATTAAAATTGTATTCAAATCTATTAATTAATATTAATTGATTTGTATACATACATAAACACATATATCAAATAAACTATAATTTGTTTATTATATTTTATTTATAAATGCTAGAGAATAAATATAACATATTAATATACATAAATAAATATACAAAATATTAGGTACTTTTTCTTCGTAATAAAAAACCATTTGTAAAATTGTAATACCCATCACTGTTTTATAATCAGCTGTTTATTTTTATATCAAAATTAAAAAAAATAAACAAAATAAGTTTTTAAATTTAAGAAATTAAAGTTTCCTTGGTAATTTTTAATAAAATGGATGATGAACATCTAATTTTACTTGTTCAGGCAAAGGTTTAAATCAATAAACAATTCTTCTATATCCATTGAAAAAAGCACAGGCTTGTTTGAAAAATATTTTTTTTTAATTGCTTTATTTACCTATACTAATGCTGTTTTGTTTATGAATGTCAAAAACATATGTTACGTTTTTAATGTTCTATAACTGCACAAACGTGCTTACAGTACGTTCCATTACAGTACGGTTGCATCAGCGCTCGGCTAACGAAGGCTTAAGTGGCATTCAGCATGTAACAGTAATTTGTTGTAAGTTAAATGAAAAAATAAAAAAATAAAAAAAAGGCTACTACAACAAGTGAAACAAGACAAAATATTTTTAGTGTATGAAACAGCAGAGAGACGACGTTTCTTTATAACATTAAAATATTGTAAACAGGGTGTTGCTATTGCACTATGGGTCAAGAGTATCATAAAATTATATGAGCTACAGTTAAAACATAAAAAATATATTTATTTTATGACCTAATTGTTCAAGCATTTATCTGTAAAATTTTCAATGATTAATTTGTATTTTTTACAAGAAAAAAACTCTCCTATGTTTTACATAAACCGTATGTTGGGAAGGCCACAACCTGAAATTGATTTGTTTAATAACACAAACATTTTTTGACATCCACCTTTTTTACAGCAAGTTAAAATTTTAGTGCTTAAAAAATATATATAAATTATAAAGGGTCCGCCATCTAACGTTTTTTTTTCCAACTAGTGCTTATTTCTTGAATGGTAACACTTAGCTCATGTCTGATTTGATAGATAATTAGTTTTATCCTACCGCTGAACGAATATGGTTGTGTACACGCTTGAACAACGCTGGAAAATATTGCGACATTACTTTGGCCGATTTTGCCAAAAAAACTCATCTTTTCAGATGAAGCTCATTTTGATCTTGGCGGGTATGTAAACAAGCAAAATTGTCGCATTTGGGGCACAGAAAACCCGCACGCATACATTGAAAGGCCGATACACCCAAAATGAGTCACAGTTTCCTGCGGATTTTGGTTCAGAGGCATAATTGGGCCATTTTTCTTCGAAAGTGAGGAGTGGCCGTTAAGTCAATGGCGATCGTTATCGGGCCATGTTGAACGAATTTTTGTTCACGGATATAAGCAACATTTGGTTTCATAGCGTTTTTATAGCATTTAAAAAAAAGTTATTTGGCGAACCCTTTATGTAGACATAATGATATTGCAACATTTACTTATTTTATTCTATTTAAGAGAATGTTTACTTAAAATATAAAATCTGTTATCCGATTAAATAGTAAATATTTAGAAATTCAAGAATTAACAAGGCACAACACAATATTTCAAATAACAACGACTTTTAAAATTCCCACCAAAATACTGGCTTAGTAAATAGCACTTCTTGAACTGCTTACTTACTTGCTTACCCGTTTACAAAAGCAGTTGCAGAACACATGACTTTTGTATGTGTTGTGTGTTTAGTGCAAAAGATTGCAAAAAATTGCCTCTCACTTTAAAAACAAAGTTAACAGTCAGTTTAAATTGTGAAATGGTTTTCACCCCATTGTAATGCATTTTACTAAAGTGCTAAAAACCATCAATCTTTGTAAAATGGTGTTGTGTGTCTTTATGCAGTTTTCATGCGGTTTAAGTTGTATGGCAGTAGAGTTGACTTGTTGCCGATTCGGTTCGTTCTGCTGCAATCACATTTAAAAATCACCATTAAATGCAAATTATTTTTATTATCAATTTTTCTGTAGTTGCTGCAACAAAACTCTTTTTCTGTGTCAATTTGCTGTAAAACTACTTATTCATAAAATAATTCTTTCTTTTTTTTTATTTCTTCATCATATTTTTTAAGCCATTGAACTTTTAGACATGAAAAAGTTATAAAAATGTTCTATTTTTACCGTGGCCATTCGTTTAGCCATAGTCTATTGGCTGGCTCTACATATTCTGTTCTGGTCTTTTTCCATAATATCTGTTATTGAAATAGTGTTGATTTTTCTTTCCATCATTAAATCCATTTCTTAGTTTTCAACTTTTATTGTTAATTTTGAATCGTGTTTGCATTTCCAGCTCATCAAAACAGAACCGAGTTTGATTTTAAGTTCTATGAATGAAATTTATTTTTATATTTTTAGTTTTTTTTTCCTCATAACGATTTTGAGATCATTGCATTGTTGTTGCTGTCGTCTGCTTAGCAAAGGAGGTGATTTTCATATTTGTTGCAATTTTCAAATCATGTCTTATGTACGATATGCCAAGCAATGGAAAATAGCACATTGTTTGTTGTAGTTTTAAGTTTTAGTGTTTTTTTTTTGTTTTGTTTTGTGTGTTGCCAATGCAGAAATGCTTTAATAAGCTATAATTTTTGCATTTGATAACTATTTAGTGGAATAAAAAGTAGCCATTACATGAAGAAAACTAGAGAAATGTTAAATTTTCACTTGGTGCATAGAAAACATTTATTGCAATTTTATGCTGAAGAAAATTTGTATTGGGGTCAGTAGGTAAGACGTTTTGGAAAGAAGTTTATTTTGTTTATTTTTGTTTTGGCAAATATGTCTTATAAGGATTTCATATAAAATGGGTCTAAGAAGCAACAATAGGCAATTTAAAATGCAATGGCTGTCACACAGGTATAAGCACACACTTACCTTAAAAAGGGCTTAATATGGAAAACACTGTTAGTCGTATCTTAAGCATGTATTGAATGCAATAATAAAGTCATTAGTGTTGTAATTTATGATTTGACACCATAATTTATTTCCTAATCTTTAAAGAGCCATAAAATGTTCATCAAATTTAGATAGAAAGAATTACATTATTCATTAATATGCTTTTGAATGCATGTAAAATTAAATATCATGATTTAGTTTTATTATTGATTAATTTATAATTAAAAATATACAGTTATGCTTGCAGCTATATACATAAATATGTGTATGAGTATGTTTATATGTATGTATTAATAAATGTATTTAGAAACGCACGTGTCAAAATTAATCGACATAATCATACATACTATTTGTTAACATAATTTTTGACAATTTCAGTTACAAAAATGGTTAACTAATCAACACAAAAAAACACATCGTATAACAAACTTAAAAGTTTAAATAAAATAAAATTTATTTAAATTTTTGGGTCAATTAAATAATTAAAATATTACATTAAATACCTAAAGGCGTAAAGAAAAAATTTTACTTTAGCTAACACACGCGCCTTAATTGTCAATTTATAATATTTCCGCATGTAAAGGCCTTAATTGAGCTCAATTAACCATACTAAAAATCTTCTATCTTCTTCTTCTATATATATAAAAGTGAAACTCTGTGTGTGTGTGTTAGCTATAGACTCTGAAACTGTTAAACCGATCGGGCTCAAACTTTGGTAAGTTTTTGTACACATACCAGGGAGTGTTTATGGGTTGAAAAAAGTGGGCGGGGCCACGCCCATAAAAATTTGTTATCATTTTTAGCTACTTGCGCTTGACCGATTTTTCTGAAACCTTGCACACATATTGAGCTGTCATGACTTTACAATTTCGTGATAAGAAAAGTGGGCGGGGCTACGCCCATAAAAAAGTTATAATTTTGAGGTACTTGCACTGAACAGATTATTCTGAAACTTTGCACACATATTGAGCTGTCATGATTTTATAATTTCGTGATTAAAAAAGTGGGCAGGACCACGCCCATAAAAAAAAGTTATATTTTTGAGATACTTGCACTGGACCGATTTTTCAGAAACTTTGCACACATATTGAGCTGTCACGACTTTATAATTTCGTGATTAGAAAAATGGGCAGTGCTACGCCCATAAAAAAAAGTTATCTTTTTCAGCTACTTTAATTTCACCAATTTTTCTAAAACTTTTCGCACACATATTGAGGTCTCATGATTATACAATTTCGTGAATTGAAAAGTGGGCAGGGCCACGCCCATAAAAAAAGTTATAATTTTGTGGTACTTGCTCTAGATCGATTTTTGTGAAACTTTTCACACATAGTAAGTAAGTTGTCATGACTATACAATTTCTTGATTAGAAAAGTGGGTGGTGCCACGCCCATTAAAAAAATTTTAAATTTTTAGCTTTTAGCACTTGATAGTCAATTTAAATTCAGAATGCATTTTTATTCATTAAGGGGCGTAGCAACGCGCGCCCGGCTTTTCTAGTTACTTATAAATTGAGCAATAAATACTTTATTGTTTTACTTATTGTCAAAAACTCGAAATACAACTCTTAGGAAGTATGTTCAGTGAGAAGAGAATTCTATAGGTGACATTTCTAATGTCATATAAATAAACAGCTATCAAATGCTAATGGAGTAAGATAAATGGAGTATTTGTGAACACTTATTTTAATTGCTTAATCAACACGAAATTGAACAATTAAAAATATCTGTCTGAACAGGCTATTAGTCATAGATTAAAAATCAATCAACAAAAAGTAAAATAAAATTGATACATTTCTCCAAGAACTTTTTTGTCTAGGCAATAGAAAATGTAATTTTATGTTTATTCTACGTATTTTCCCCTTCATATGATACACAAAATGGTGCAAAATATAACATATTTAAGGTTCTTTTTTCCTTTAAAAATTGTAAACTCTATCAAAACACTTAAACTGAGAAGGCAGTTTCACTAAATTTACCCTTTTTAGACTTTTCATTCAAACAAGCACATTTTGTGATCATAAACAATTATTTTATGATCATAAGAGATAATATAATGATAAATCTTAATTTTTACTTGTTAGCCTAAGTATGTTATACTTTTATGAATACAGGCAATTTAATTATTATATTATGATTATAAAAATTAGTTAATGAGCAATTGTTATTTATTTACATATTCGTGATAATTATGATAATTGCATTGCACCTAAATTAAAATTATAATAATAACTTGCCACCAATATATGTATATTAAAAGTGCAATCATACAATCCATTCATAGTATGTTGCTTTCGTAGCACGATCATCACAAACATGAGTATTCTTAGCGTATAGTAAGTGCCACGCTAAAGCTTTTGAATACTGTTCAGATTACCTTAACGTTTAATTGTCAAGATAACTATTAGGTAGGTGAGCGAAATTTTAAAAATTTTGTATAATAGAAATTGTTGAAACATAGTATTAGCTTTGTATGAGCGTAACACTGCCCTTTATTATAGTAATGCAATTTTATATCCCAGGCAGCTCAAAGTGTGTTTCATAAAATTCATATATTCGGCTGTGCCAAATTTTAGATACTTACCACCAATTTCGTGCCATTAAATTAATTTTATATATTTGATCTCAAACTGGAACCTAAAGTATTTCTACGATAAGTATGCTACTGTCCACTTTTTTACCACAATGTTGTATTTTTACAGAAACTGAAGACTACGACTCGGTAGCTAGATGATGATGATGATGATGTTCCGCTATTCTCCAGCTTGGGAGCAAACGGCCTCAATTAGAGATTTCTATCGATTGCGATCGGGAGCTATTTATACAGTTTCATTCCATGTACATTGTGCTAAAGATAGTTGATTGAGTGTTGTGGTACGCCAGGTTGTCTTTGGGCGTCCTCGTCGACGGAAACCTTGTGGATTATACGTCAAAGCGGCTTTTGCGATTGTATTTGTTGATCTGAGCGTGTGGCCTATCCAGCCAAATTTTCGCCTTAAGATGTCTTGGTGGATTGGTATCTGTTTTGTTTTGTGGAGCAGCTTAGAGTTGCTGATCGTATTTGGCCAGAAGCATCTGATGATACGGCGTAGACAACGGTCGGCGAATGTTTGGAGCCTCCTTGTAGCGCACTTATTCAGGTAGCTAGAGGTAGTTTAAAATTTATATTAATTTTGTGTGGGTTTGATACTTGAATCTAAGCAAAAGCCCTGTGCGAAAAAAGGGCGATAAGGTTAGTGTGCCATATTATTTTTTTGGATTTGAGTTGAAATTGGCCAGAAAACCACACTGATGAAATTAAAACTTCGTCTATCTATTTTTAGAGATTTTACGAGATCTAGATGTTAAAATATTGTATCCTTTATTCACCTTAAATTTGTTTGGATGAAGAAAATATATCAATTAAATATAAATCGTTATAAATATAAGAAGTAGGTAATTAAAGTGGCCTTGATTTTCTGGTATTATAATAACATTGGAAGCCATAGTGGCGGAAGTACGATAGAGGTCGGACCGATCAAGATAGGGGGCTCAAATTTTGCCAGAATATCTTGTACACAAGGTTTGTTTGTTAGGTATTGAAAATGGGCTAAATCGGAATATTAGTTATAGAGTTATAGCTCGTAATGCAAGAGAAGGTAAAAAAAAACATGTCCTTCCAACATCGAATAAAATGCTATTGTGTCCAAACGCATTAACGTAGAGTCATGAATTTCGAGTGTGTGTTTCCTGAGTAAAAAAACTATTTTTCCTTGAAAATTGCCAAAGTCTATGAATTAGAAAAGGCGTTTTAGATTAAAATATACGAAAATTTATACCGCTCAGTGTATTTTTCGGTATATTCAAAATTTAGAACGAAATAAAACTGATAAAATTAGATGTATGATTTTGAAATTTTGCCAACATTGCTTTATGGCCAAAGACTTTGTATTAACGAAAATAAATATTACACGTCCACTTTTACGCCCACTTCCTATATAACGATATATCTCAAATTCATATAATTTCTCTATGGACAAAGTTTTTTGAAGAATAATGGACTATATATTGAAATATATAAGTTTTATTTATACGCCTACTATAATGTAGTGCTCTTACTTGTATCTTTTATTTATATCAAATTTGACATTTAAAATGGCCCTTCACCTAGTATACCTGTTGGACTTATAGAATATAAAGCACCAAGTAATCTTGTTAGCCATTCAGATCACTTATGACACTTATCTAAAAATGGTTTAAATCATTTCCTCACGATATAATGAAAGAAATTCCGGTAATAATCGAAAGTCAAGGTGAGGATGAAGACAAACCTAATGATGTCTGATTATAACGACTAGAAATTTTAGAAAAAACCCATAAAATCCTTCTTAATGAAATACTATTTAAAAAAATTTAATCTAACTAACATTCTTTTTAAGGGTACAAGTTCACATTAAAAAAAATCCTACAAAAGGTGTTTTTAATCGTTGACTTTTGTAGGGCATTTTGGTGTGTGCATATATTTATAGTACTGTTCAGCTCATAATAATATTCGGTTTATTTGTACCAAAATTCGATATTTGAAAAATGAGCATTTTAAAATATTCGGCTTTAAAACTGAAAAAACCGGTTCAAATCGGTCGAATAATAACTATTCGATCGACCTAATATACAGGTCTGTTTAATTTTTTATTTTCAACAAAAAGGTGGATAAATGGATACTGTTTAATTGATTCCCCTTTTCATGATATTTAAGAAAAACGTATGGCACCAAAGGCGAAGGGTAAAAAAAATTCAAAAGCTAAACTTTTTAATCCAATATTGCTAAAAAAAACTAATATTTGTTTGAAAATTCACACTAAATAAATATTAATTTTTTATGCATATGAAATAAAATAGAATCTCTGTGATCTGGTGATGCCACCATAAATAAATAAAAAATATTTTATTAATTTAGCTTTCAATTATGATTTAAGATAGATTAGTTACAAATTTAGTTTAGATACATTATTAGACCCCTTTGAGATTAGGCAAATCTCTTGCGTAAGAGAGTTGCGCAAATCTTGTATTTATAGACAAAAGGGGTAAGGTCGGGTGAAGAGGAAGAAAATGGCTCATATTTGAGTACACACATGACTGTACTCGGCAAGTACAAGCAAGTTTTTGATTGAGAAACCAAAAACAAATAAGAAATGTCAAAAAATTAAAAAAAAATAAATAAGTAAAAGAAAACGGCAAGTTATTTGCTGTGTCTGAACGTGAAAGCAAGTTCAAAGGAAAATAAAAACCAAGAGACTTGCCTAATCAGAAAGGGGACTTAGATTTCAGTCAAAGTTTTACACAAAATACACAACACTATAATAATTGTACAATCAAGTGACTGTGCCAGCTGATTGACCGTGTATGAGGTTGTGGTGAGATTGTACCAGCTGATGGAGCTTTATCAAAAATAGTTTGATATTTATTTGATTGTACCAGCATTATTTAGTCGTGTGTTGCAAAATTAGCTCATAAAAGTTAAATCGCCAAGGCATAAACATCAAAAAAATACAACATTTTA
Organism: Phyto melanocephala; assembly: GCA_941918925.1. NCBI lineage: Eukaryota > Metazoa > Arthropoda > Insecta > Diptera > Rhinophoridae > Phyto > Phyto melanocephala. Next base: position 92,702,140 of record OW799236.1, on the reverse strand, counting down.
AATATAAATGCCAATTCATAGCCATTCCTTCATCCAAACACGTTTTTTTTGCTCCTTATTCGTTTTCATTTTAGAATAATAGCAAAAACAAGTAAGAGTGCTATATTCGGCCGTGCCGAATCTTATAAACCCTTCACAACGTGTAGTCATGCAATAAAAAGAGTTTGTATCACCATTCATCTCATAAGAAATACATACATACATATATCAAAACATCCCATTAAAAATTTACGTATGTATGTTAAACAAAAAATAAAAAAAAAATTAAAATTTTTTTTTTTTTTGTTTGAAAAGCTATATAATATTTTTTTTTTTTAAAATAAATAATAATTTTTTAAAAAAAAAATAAATATAAATAATAAATATAAAACAAAAAAAAAAAAAAAATAAAATAAAAAAAAATTTAACAAAAATAATAAAAATATAAATAATATATTAAATAAAAAATAAAAAAAAATTAAAACAAGTAAGAGCGCTATATTCGGCCGTGCCGAATCTTATATATCCTTCACAACGTGTAGTCATGCAATAACAGTAGTTTGTGACACCATTCATCCCATATGAAATACGTACATACATATAAAAACATACATATATAAAAACATCCCATTGTAAAATTATAAATTATGTTAAAAAAACCAAAAAAAAAAAATAAAAAAAAAATTTAAAAAAAAATTAAAAAAAAAATTTAAAAAAAAATTTAAAAAAAAAAATTAAAAAAAAAATTAAAAAAAAAATTATTGTATATATAATATAAATTAAACAAAAATAAAAAAAAATTAAAAAAAAAAAAATAAAAAAAAATAATAATAACAAGTAAAAGCGCTATATTCGGCCGTGCCGAATCTTATATACCCTTCACAACGTGTAGTCATGCAATAACAGTAAATTCACGTATGTATGTTAAAAAAAACAAAAAATAAATAAAAAAAAAATTTAAAAAAAAAAAATTATTATATACATATATAATATATATAAAACAAAAAAAAAATAAAAAAAAAATTAAAAAAAAAAAAATAAAAAAAAATAATAATAAAAATATATATAATATATTAAATAAAAAATAAAAAAAAAATAAAAAAAAAATTAAAAAAAAAATTTAAAAAAAATTAAAAAAAAAATTTTTTTGCCTCAGCTGGGATTCGATGCCACGTTTTCTCTAACCAGTATACACGTTTGTATGTATGTATGTTGTTGTTGTAATGTTGTTTTTATGAAAAGAAAATCGAGGTGGTCGTGGGTTTTTGCTCATATCTCAGTTGTTTATGTACCGATGTTTCTGATTTTCAATACCGATCTACTCCCGAATATTTCTGATATTTTAATACCTTACCCGGGTCCAACCTATGTCGGGGGGCTTCAAAAAGTTGATTTCAACATACACACGGACAGACGGTCAGACGGACAGACGGACAGACGGTCAGGGCTTAATCGACTCCTCTATTCATAAGCTTTCAGAAAATATATACTTTATGGGGTCGGAAATGAAAATTGTAGAAATTTCACACGGAATGACAAACCTATATATACCCTTTTTCACTGTGTGAAGGGTATAATAAGTGCAGCACAAATTTTTTCGTTATTTATTACAAACTTTTTCACACAATTTTTGGGTAAAGATGAATTTTGTACCACCATGCTGGTGTATTGTGTGCTTAAAGCTAAATTGCACAAACACTTGATTGCACAATTTTATGGTGTTGTGTATGGGCCTAATTATGTAGCTTACGGTAACATTATACCACAATCTTAATCTTATTGAAATTGATTCAATATTTTAAGAGTTATAAGCGTTAAAAGTTGCTACCTATACATGTGTAGAAAATACGTATGTATACAAACACAAAAAATAAGCATGTTGAGTCAATACTGTTGATAAAAATTTTTTTATAAAACAAAACACAAACGTTCTGTATAGGATAATGTATTTATTTTAATTTTTTTTTAGTTGTGAATAAATAACAGATTTTTTGTGAGATGGATAACAGTAAACTTTCTAATATTTGTCATTCCGATTAATCTTTCAATTGAAATTTTTTAATTTGTAATTGTTTTGAAGTTGTTTTTTGTTTTACATAATTTGTATATTCACCCTGAAGAAACTAACCATTGTTTGGTAGCGAAATATTAGATATTAATAAAAAAATTTTTATAAAAAAAACAAGTGATCTCAAGCTCGACGAAAAGAAAAAATTATTAATAGTAAAAAAATCAAAAAAATTACTATGATATTTTCGAAATGTATAATATTAAATTAAAATTATTCCAACAAATATATACAACTGAGACTAGATTTAAGGAGTGAAATCGAATGTCAAATTTAAACAAATGGTTAATCTCAAATGTCTAGCCAATCTATAAGTCTTTGTAAATTAAAAGCTCTAAAGGGTGATTTTTTAGCTATTATCTTTTTGGCAACATTGGTTTAAAGAGCTGACGCGCGTTTCGTGTCTTGTTTCACTGTCAAACATGTTCAGTTTGTTCTATAATTTAACCATGAATCGTCTTACAAAAGAACAACGCTTGCAAATTATTGAACTTTATTATCAAAATGCGTGCTCTGTCTAGAAAGTTCATCGCGCGGTTCTTATCGAAAAATTGTGTTCAGCGACGAAGCTCATTTTTGGCTCAATGGGTACGTTAATAAGCAGAATTGGCGATTTTGGAGTGAAGATCAGCCAGAAGCATTGCATGTGCTACCAATGCATCCAAAAAAGTCACAGTTTGGTGCGGTTTATGGGCTGGTGGCACCATTGGACCGTACTTCTTCAAAGATGATGCGAATCGTAACGTAACTGTGAATGGTGAGCGCTACCGTGAGATGATATCCAACTTTTTTTTGTCCAAAATGCAAGCCGGTGCCACATGCCACACAGCACGCCTAACAATGGACTTATTGAGAGGCGAGTTCGGTGAACATTTTATTTCACGTTCGGAACCGGTCAATTGGCTGCCTAGATCGTGCGATTTAATGCCTTTCGACTATTTTTTGTGGGGCTATGTTAAAGGTCATGTCTATACACACATGCCCGCTTCAATAGACGCATTAGAAGACAACATTAAAGCATTTATTCATGAGATACCGGCCGAAATGTTGGAAAGAGTATGCCAAAATTTGATTAAGTGGACGGACCATTTGAGGCGCAGTCTCGGTCAACATTTGCATGAAATAATCTTCAAACATTAAATTATATGGACCGTACTATCGATCCAAATAAAGATTTCATGCATTTTTCTGAATTTTATGTATTTTTTTTTAAATTTTCCTATAGCTCTTAAAAAATCACGCTTTATTATTAAATTCAACCACCTTAATTGAAAATGAAAAGCTAATGACAATAATCAAACGAAGACCTGAATTATTGATGCTGCTCTATATGAACAGTGATTGACACAAATTTATTTAATACTTGCAAATGAATTCACATTGTGTTTAGAATTATACAAAAAAAATAACAAAATTATAAATAAAGTGAAGATAAAATTAAAAACAAAACAAAAATAATAAAAGCAACTAATAAAATTCAGACTTTATCAGCAATTCTACAAGTTGAACTGTGTTTATAACAAATCTTGAGAAGGTCTATGTCGCTATTGCCTTTGGATGCTGAGGCACTAAAAATAAGTCAACTAAATCTTAAATATATTTTCGTTTTTGTTATCATACAATACATGTCAGCATTCACTACATTTTGCTGCCAAATAGCACTTTGTCATTCATAAAGGACGATACACACAGTATGGGGACAACAAATAAAAAAAACAGAAAATTTTTTATTATTTATTGTTGGTCTGCGTGTATTAAATGTGAAATATGTTGAACATGCTGGCTGCGTAAGTAGCATACGAACGGACGGACTAACAAAAAGACAAAATGAATTACACATCACTATAAATGACAGTCAATAGATCAAAACTAAGGATGGACGAAGACAGAAAACAAAATAAAATAAAAATCAGAGAAATAAAACAATTCATCAGAAGCTATTTTTAGAAACTGATCATGATTAAGATGTACATTTATTTTAAGAATTTTAACTTATTTTTAAGAAAAAAAGAGATAAACATTGTTTTATTATCTTGAAACTACCTCAAATACTTTGAAATATGTTAAATATTATTTTTTTGCGTCTTTCTTTTCCATAATTACTTTGTTACAAAAAAATCTCAAAATTTCTCAAATACATGAATATTAAAGAACTAATATCTATTGAGACCATTATTATATTTATAGAAGATGTTTCTCACAATTACTCAGCATTTTATTTCGCTACAACGTTTGTTGTTTGCAATAAAAAAATATTAAACAAATTGTCTTGCAAATATCCGCATTAATGCAAGTGCCAACAATTAAAAAGTTTCTTAGCAATTCTATGATGAAACATTAAGTCGGTCTGTCTGTCTGGCTGTCAATCATTTAATCCAACAGTCATCATCGCCCATATAATGGCATGAGCAAATAAACAGTTAGAAAATCAAATTATTAACAGAAATTATTTAATGTTTTCATGAAATTTTTTTTTGCAAAAATGCCGTCATTCAATTGTTTATCGCTTAAAAATATAAATATTTTTAAAAATGTTTACACATTGTTACGGTAGTGAATTATTCCCTGTAGCAGCTTAACTTAAGCGCATTTAAATAACATAAATAGTTAAAAATAAAAATAATATGTTAAATGATTTAAATGTTTGTATGTTAATTAATAACCTTCAGTGACAAGGGTATAAATATATGGTTTTGTCATTCCATTTGCAATTTGTACAATATTCATTTGCGATACCTTAAAGTTTATATTTTCTGAAAGCTTATATATGGAGAAGTCGATTGAGAAATTTTTGCTTGTCGGTGTGTTAGTTTTAGAAGACACACATATGTTGTACAGATTTGTATATGGTATTCATCTTTTAGAAATATTCGGGAGAGAGTCGCTTCACCACTGAAATATAAGCAAAACAATAAGAATGCTTCTGTTAATTTTCATAGTTTTATGAACACGTTTATTACTGTTTATAAATATGATATGCTCTTCGTAGATAAAAGAAAATTTAACATGTTGGAAAGGTTGTAATTAAAACTTTAATTTTTTTAAATATATTAAGTTTCTGAAGCTCCTTATTGTTTTTGGACATGCTGATGACTCCAAACTGCAAACCATGGCCTTGAAAATCAATTCTGAGTAAAACTAATAAATCAGTTTAAAACTAACGAGAAATAAGCATCAAAGCTGCAGCAAAATAATTTTATCATATGGATCATATATATATATATGCAAGGGTATATATATAGTTGCCCAATAAAGTCTACATACAGTACCATAAATATGATTGTAAAGAAATTTACTGAAGACTTAACACATTTTTTTATGTTAAGTTCTATAAATTAGTTAAATTTAAAAATGAGATTCAAAACATCTCTAATTGTGCACATTTATTGTACCAAAATGGAAGTACTTGTAATTTGTTGCCCAAAAAAGTGTACATACACCAAAAACACATCTCAAAAAGTAAGAAGAAAACACGTCTCTATTTTTGGACCAGCAATAAAAGAAAGCAAAAAATCTAGCAGCTGAAGTGAGTTTGTAATTTATTATCCTTAGAATGTCGCAGAATTTACAAAAACGCAAAGAAATTTCACAGGAAATTAGAAAATAAGTGGTTAAATTGAGAAATGAATAAAAATCAAATGAAAAAATTGCAAATATTGTTGGAATTAGCCGCTCTACAGTTCAAAGTATTATAAAAAATTATAATATTACAAATACAACAGAAAATAAATACCGATCAGGCAGGCCATGTTTCAGTGCGCGAAAAGCGGAATGTTTTTAGACTCTTAACAAATAATCCAAAAATAAATGCTGTGAATGTCGCAAAAGACCTTGAAATTTCTATGCAAATAAAGCTGGATTCACCCATAAAATTTTAGTTCAGAACAAATTTTTTTTAAGGAAAATTGACCGGATTACTTTTTCTTTAACTTGTCCTTGTCCTAAATTTTGTATCGTGCGCAAAAATTGTGAAGGCTTTTGATCACCTAACACTTGACCACTCAAAAGTCGTTTAAGTTTTCGTTCATCAGATTCAGAAAATAATGAGATAATTCTTGATTTTAATGTCTCATACCTGTTTGACCATTATCCAGCAAATCACTGACAAAATCAAGTGTACCTGGATCGATATTAGCAACTAAATAACGGAATTTTGTTTCGTCTGATGAGATTCATTGCAACCCGAATATCGTTTCAACTTGAAAAACCATACTTTTGGGTTCTTTTGCCAAAAAGGAGGAAACTTGATTGTTGAAGCTGCATCAATTTGGACATGTGATGATGCATTATTGGGAACAAATCCTGCTGCTGGTGATGCTGTTGTTAGTGGTTCGTTTTGATTATTTTGAGCTTGATTAATCGAATCTCCTGCTCCTACCGATGGTGAATGAAATAAAGCCATTGGTCGTTGTTGGGGTCACCAATTATAGAGGTTAATATTTCTTTGTAAAAATTATATTTTATTTAAAAAAATATTATAAGAACAATTTTAGTTGAAGAAAAATTATCGCATGAGATGATAGAAAAAAAAATGACAATAAATATTTTTAAAAAAATGTTGCTTAAATTAAACAAGTGTATTTGATTCACCACAATTTAAAACAGGGTTTATGGAATGAAATAGGAGCCGCCACTGGAATCGGTCGTAAGTACATTTTAGTTTATTTATACATTCATTTATTTACAAAAACCTAGCCATAGGGTCAAAATCGGTCGCAATAATACAATTTATATTTATTTATAATTGTTGTAGGAAACGAATGTCAAGTGCTGTGGAAAACTCTGCGCAGACGCTATAAAGCAGCCCTTAACAAAAATATTGGAAAAAGTGGAAGTGAACGTGTTCATTTAAAAGGCTTCTCCAGGATACTAATGACAGAAATGGATTATTTCCAAAATTTCTGGGAAGATAAAGAGTAAGTTCTTTAAATACATTATTTGACACATTACTATATATTTATTTTAGTCGTACCGTAACTAATTATGCCGATTCAAATACGGAAAAAATTTGCAAACTTTTTGAAGATATGGCCAGTGACCCTGATGATCTTCTTTCTTTTAAGATTTTTCTCACTGCGACTCTTTTTATTTTCGATTTTATTTTATAAATTTCTTTTGCAAACAAGTTGACTTTATGCACTTCAATTAAAAATAATAATTTTAGTTTTCTTCTATCCGACATTTTCTTCACATATATTTTAATGAAATAATTTACGTTTGTTTGCATTTTTATATTATATGGCAGCTTTGTTTTTTCGGACAAATTTTCTTAAATGGATGAATCGTTCTGAAGAAAACTCTCAGTAAAAAATGTTATTCTCCGGAAAAAAATTTGTTCAGAACAAATGGGTGAATTCACCTTAAGTATTCATCCCGAAACTGTGCGCAATGTTTTGAAAGCTAATGGTTTTCCAAGAAAAAAACCGTTTATTTGCGAAACTAATTTAAAAAAAGTTTTGAATTTGCAAAACTACATTAAAATGAGGGATTCGATTTTTGGAAAAATGTTATCCTTAGTAATGAGTCCAAATTTAATAAATTTGGATACGATGGTAAACAAAAAGTATATTTAACTTAAGTTTACAAAACCTTTTTTTAATGAAAAAAAGTTAGTTATTCATGTCGTATGTAGACTATATTGGGCAAGTGTAGGTTTGTCATTCCGTTTGTAATTTTTACAATTTTCATTTCCGACCCCATAAAGTGTATATTTTCTGAAAGCTTATGAATAGAGCAGTCCATTAAGCCATGACCAACTGTCCGTCTGTCCTTGTGTTGGTTGAAATTAACTTTTAGAAGCAATCATATGCTCCTCAGATCTGTGTATGGTATCAATCTTTTGGAAATATCCGGGAATGAATCACTATTGAAATTCAGCACAATCGCTCCATAACTTTCTGAGATATGAGCAAATGAATACGACTGCCTCTGTTGTTTTTTTATATTTTTGCCACCAAAATTAAAATTTTTCAGCGATAGAATAATTTATAGGTACCATTGATACTATTTGGATGAAGCGTGCTCTAATCGGTAAAGTTATAGGCAACAATTTTTTTTAAGAATGTATATTGTAAAAATTTACAAACCAAAATCAAAGTTTTTCAGCTTCTAGACAACCTAGAGAGTCAATATTGGTATCATCTAAAATGACTTCACTTATGCAACATAAGCATTGTAAAAAAATTAAAATTTATGCTGGCCCCACTAGAAAATGACGGACAATAAATTTATATATGGACCAAATCTGGTATTTTGAAATATAACTTCTTGAACACTCTCAATATTGGTATAAAATGAAAGGGCTTGACCAGTAGAATACAGTAAATTATTAAAAAATGTAAAATCCAAGATGGCGTCTAAAACCAAATTTCGGAACAATCTTTTTTAACCCACGGCCGAATATAGCACTCTAACTTGTTTTTTATTCAATTACTTTATTAGTGTTAATAAGCTGCACTTATTTTAATCATCTATTGATACCAGTCTTAAAGTGGTCGTGTTCATGAGGAGTTGCTTCTATAAACATACATAGATAGAGTTTATTAGTCAAATCGTTTCACAACTGATATAATTTGTCTTATTGATTTAGCCTTTTTTTTTTTGATACGTTTGGCTATTCAGAGGGTGAAATTAAGACAATACTGTTTGAAATCATTAAAATTAAATTTCTAGTTCAATTCGTTTTTTTAGGTAAAAAGTAGGTGTTTTAGAATTTTTAATTTGTAATATATTCATTCATATATATTATATCATTCATATTTTGGATAAAATAAATAATTTAAAAAATTCAAAAATTATTACCTAAATGCTTCGAATTTTTATTAAAAAAATATTACTTTTTGCAAAAATACCCTTTTTATCTTTAAGATTTATAGACATACACATACATTTGCAAAATCTGCAACGAAACCCGAACTGTATCCAAAATAATTTCGAAATCACAGAAAACTTGTGATCTACGCAACTTTCAAACGACTCAGATCAAAGTGTAAGTTATTAGAATTGAAAAATTATTAATGAAATATAAGGAGAAATAATTTTTTTCCTGATTAATATTCCAATATTCTATTCTATTCTATTCTATTCTATTCTATTCTATTCTATTCTATTCTATTTTATTCTATTCTATTCTATTCTAATCTATGCTATTTTATTCTATTCTATTCTATTCTATTCTATTCTATTCTATTCTATTCTATTCTATTCTGTTCTGTTCTATTCTATTCTATTATATTCTATTCTATTTAAGTGTATTATTTTCATAGTGTACTCTTTATGACAATTTACTTACTGAATAACTTAATAATAATCACAAATGGTGTTCTTTTCAATAAATAAATTGTTTACCTTAATAATTAATTCTAGCTTTAATGATCAACATAAATCAATTTCATTTAACTATTATCTATACAAGTAAAAAAATCAAATATGGATAAGGAAACTGCTATAGTGAGACATGTGTTTAAGCTTTACAAATTAAATGTTAAAAACAGCAAAATACTAGTTAATTATATACTTAATTAGTAAAAAATATGTGTCTACAACACGCACATGTTGGCTTTTGACTTTTAAGGGTTTTTAACTAGAATAGAAGTAAGACGCCTTTAAGCATTTCCACTCTAGCACATTGTTTATCAATGTTAACGAGAAAGGAAATGTGGCAGGAATGCACACAATCAATTCAAAGAAAAATTGCTGGCTAATTTATAAGGATAACTAATAAACAGTCGAAGACGTTGTTAATACAAGTTAGTTAGAACTTAAATGGAAATTTTACAGAAGAAATGTGTTTGCCAATGTTACAAGTTGTGCATTGAGGATGTGGCGGAATTGGTATTTAACATTAACTTACATCACTAGCAACTGTATGTTGGTGAAGTCAAAGTTTAAATTTCCATCTAAAGTGCCAAGTAGAATGTGATTATTCGATTCAATTAAAATCCATTTAAATTGTATTAACAGCTCGCAGAATATCTACTAATATTTCAAAGTGGTTCAGTTGAGCTGTAGTTGTTGGATAATTTTTTAAAATAGTAAGTAAATAACGCCTATTTATTACCACACACTATTATTATTTGCTCATTGCAATCGTATATGCCTCATCGGTAATCTTTGCTGTATGTCTGTATGTTGTAAGTTACAAGTATAAAAAAAAATAGAACTAAAATAAGTAAGAGTGCAGCTCCAAATTTTATAATACCCTTCACCATAATGTCCATAGGTATAATGGTTGAAGGGTAACTTAGATTATAGATTTAACGCTAAAAGCCGTTTTGGTTTTTCATTGCCGACGCCATCTTTAATTTTCTAGTCAAGCCCTCTTATGGGATACCCATATTTATGAGTTAAGAAAACAAAAATTCCGACTTTTTAATTTATACGCCATTTTGGATTTTATACTTTTTATAGTTTACTATATTTTACTGGTCAAACCCTTTCATTTGATTCCAATATTGTGGATCTAAAAGGCAACAAATTCGTTATTACTATATTTGACCCATATATTCGCCATTTTGATTAAGGCGCCATCCCGGATTTTAACTTTTTCATAGTTTACTAAATTCTGCTGGTCCAGCCCTTTTATTCGATACCAATATTGAGGGGATTGAGGGGGAAATGTTCAAATATTAGATTTGAAATATATATAAATTCAATGTACGCCATTTTGTAATGTAATTTTCAACTATAACTTTGCGATTAGTGACCGATATGTCCAAAATCTAATTTTATTTATTTTTTTATTTATTATAATTTCCAAAAGCACTTCTGATAAATTCATACTACATACGAGTCCGTGGAATATATAGTGGCTTAAGAAAATTGATTTCAACACTCATACGGATGGACAGCCGGACATAGCTAAGTTGACATCTCTGTCTTTAAGGATTCACAATCAATGGGATCACAAATCACTCTCTCGTGCACTCTCTGTCATGTACAGGGTGGGTAATTTAAAAATTTAAATCGACTATAAAAAAGTACGGATTATTTTTTATTTTTGTTATACGAAGGTTGAACTTTGACATTTAAGAAATAGAACACAATATTATTCATGTGACTACCAATACTGGCTAAGCAGTTCCCCATTCGATCAACCAAATTTTTCATTGCATTTTCGATTGTTTCGACTCGAATCTCTTCAATGGTAACCTCTATTTCATATTTCCATGCCTATGAATGGTTCTCAAAATATTTATCCTTAATGGATCCCGACAGAAAACAATCCAAACGGCTCAAATCATAGCTCTAAGGAGGTCAATTTACATCAAATTTTCAACTGATTATTCGATTCTCAAAAACAGAGCGCCAAATATCGATGGTTACGTTAGCTGTGTAGCATGCGTCCACGTCTTGTTAAACCAAATGTCGTCTAAGTCACATTCTTGAATTTTAAGAAACAAAAAATCGTTAAGCATGGCATGCTCCTTGCAACGGCGGCTCCTTCCTAATTTTTTAAGACAAATGGCCCAATAACGCCGCCAGATCACAATCGATACTAAACAGTGACTCGTTATGGATGTATTAGGTTCTAAATAGCCACGTGTTGATCTGTGAATCTATTAAGCGGCAATTTTACTTATAAACATAGCCACCGAGATAAAAATTAATTTTATCTTCAAAAAAAAAAAAAATTATTTTTAAAGTAAACTCTATATCTCCTGCCAAAAAAATCTTAAGCCCATTGGGCGAAGCAAAAATTCATCAGATCCTCGTTAGGCTTGAGTTGTTGGACCAATTGAACTTAATAAGCCTTCATAACGAGATCTTTGTGCAAAAATTTTTTTAAAAAAAGTGCGAGAAATGTTCGGTTCCTGAGAACGATAACGATTTGATGTCGATAGATGTTCTTGCACATTCTCAGCTACAGCAAAAATGCTTTCGATTGAACGCACTGAACGAAAATGTACACGGATTGTTTTGTCCAATAACGATCCACTTTCATGAACTCCCTTTAAACTGAACTGAAGGCCGATCTCTTCGAAAAATTTTCCACGTAAATTTCTTACAGTTTGTGTTAAAGACCCACTACTATGGAGTTAAGTTTTTAATATTTCTTTATTTTGTTCCAGCGTATAGCGACCCATTTTGCAAACACAAACTTAAAAATAAAAATAAAAATCAATGTTAGTCTACCTTTCAAAGTCAAAGCAATTGGTAGATTAAATTTTAAATGGTACGTCCTTTATATTTAATATAATTTTTACGACAAACATTTACACACAGTTTAGAAATGGGACAAAAGAAAGAATGTCTCATATGAACAAATGACTATTTGTGATTGTAAATCTTTCATTGTTATAAGCAGAAAAAAATTTCGCATTAATAAACAAGGTGTATATTAAGCAGATACCTAATTGGCTATTACTTTACAATCGTAATAAATATATTTAGTCTTTAATTGAAGGGATTGGCCTTCTTTATTTTACCATTTTTACAAATTATTCCATTTGTTTTCAAAGCATTAGAACTTCAACAAGTTCTTAGTATCGTAGTGTAGGGTATTAAAAGCTTTCCTACCATAAATATTACATCAACATTGTTGCTAATCTATAATAAGTTATGAGAGATATGTACTAGAAAAACACAGGTACGAATAAAGACAATTTCGGCATAAAACTATAATTTTCGATTGAACCTTAATGATGAACTTACATGATTACTTGTTGTTGATAAACAAGTACATAAATATGTACTCATAACTATCCAGCCGAAGAAGCCCCATCCCATAGTGCTAACACGAATAAAAAACAAAAACAAATTCTACAAAAAACAAATGAATATCAACAACTGATCATCACAAATAAAAACTGAATTTGTTGCTGCATTCAGTTTTTCAAACTTTGTATTCTTAAGGAGAACAACAAAATATTCGTCTTCATTATTTAAAGAATGACTGCATTCGATAGTCGAACTTCGAGACGAACAACAAATAACAACACATTAAATCCTAAAATGAAAATAAGACAAAATAAACTACAAATCTTAAGACTATCAATAGAGGTGAAATACAAACTACTATTAGGATTTTATTGCCCTGCCGATATAAAATATTAAAGAAATTGAGTAGCATTTTGGGTATTAAGGAATTAAGAGATATCTACAATATACGAATAGCGTATGATATTGATCTTTTTATTTAATACTTAAAAAAAATTTAATTTATCATTGAATTTTTAATATATCAATCTCCAGTAATATTTGCGGATCATTAAGACCATCATATTTATCTAGGATACATCGCAGAATTCAGATGTGACATAGAATGATCAAACAGAATTTTGACTTGACAACTATGTCAAGTAGTGGTATCTTAAATACTTAGAATATAGTTTTAGAGGTTTTATATAAGAATCCCTTATTCTCAGACACTCACTTTCTCAACAACGTTACCATATTTTCAATAAAGTATTATACATATACATACAATTTGTTTCGGCGCAAAAGAATAAAAGAAAGTCAAACTGCAAAATGAGAGTATTTAATGCTACTAGTGCTATTAATTATGAGACATGTTTTTCAACAGTTATTTGTCAGACGCAATGCTGTTTAAGTATTAATTTACGCTCTATTTTTTTTATAATTGGGGGATTCATAATAGTGTCATAAAATCATATGTCCTATAATAATAGCATGAAAAATAAAGACTATTGTGAACAACCCCTCGTAATTAGGTAGGTAGGTAAGGCTGGTGCAAAGTTACCCTCACACCTTCACTCGGAGACCATTACGGTCCATTGTGACGCCTTAATAGAGAGAAGAATAGAATAAGAATATAAATATTTAGGATAGAAGAGAAAGAGAAGCAGACAATTCCAGAGTCTCCGGCGGGAATCGAACCCGCAACCCCTAAACAACTGACTTGTCCTTTACTGACTGGTCCACAGGGGCACTCACCCCTCGTAATTAAGTGTGCTATTTTTTAATTTAAGTCAGCTGATGTAAAACAATTATAAAAATAAATATTTTCTTTCATAATGTCAAAAACAAGTGAAAAAAAAAACAAAATAACTTTGTGCGAAAAGTGCATTTTAGATGTTGTAATGGCAGACTCAAGTAAATAAACAACATTTTCCATTTTTCAGTTTTGCCGCAAATCACAAATAAATTAAATTTTGTTTGATAAACAAAAACAGCAGAGTCCCTAGCCGATCTTATTTTAGCAACGCGCTTAAATTTGGATGTCGGCCCGATAAAGATATACAATGAACGGCGACGGCTTACAAAAACTATTGCGGCTTGGCTTAGCCGTTTAGTTCTATTATTATAAGACACTTTTTGTTTGAAAAGCAACAACAACATTTTTAAACCATTGTAAAATTTTAGAACAATATGACATGTTTAGACACCTTGTGAATCACTGATCTATTATTTTACACATAGCACGTACATATAAATACGTATGTATGTTAAAGAAAATACCAGATAAAGGCCATTAAGCAGTTCTGCCTAAATTTCAGGTGTTCATAAGAAGTACGAGTATGAAAAACAATCTTAAATTTATATTTAACAAATTTTTAGATATCTTTCAGTTTTCCAATACACAGCTGAACTATTGGCGAATTCACAAGGGTGTCCTAAAGGTCGTATTGGCGTAAAGTCATAATTTTCCAAAAATTTTAAAATGATGGAAAAGTTTTGTATTAATTATTGTAAAATTTTTAGACCCTTTTTAAAATTTTTAAAAATTATGACTTTATGACAATACAACACTTAGAACACCTTGTGAATTAGCCAAATGGGATCGGAATTTTTGTTATCTAATACAGGCATGCTATTGTACTCAACTAAAACTAAACTGTACAAGGAATTTTTTAACAGATTTTAAGCCTGTAGTACACGAAATGTAAAAAGCCACATACGCATGTGGCTTTAATGTAATTTTGACGTCATCGGCCACATGTGTTTCATTTGGATTTTTGGACTAAAATACATTTAGTATAATATCAAAATCTTACCTTATGCAGCCACTACGACTATTTAAAAAAAATATAACTTAAGTGCTGAACATTTTCGTGACGTCAGACCCACATGTGCATGTAACTTTTTACATTTCGTTTATTATAGGCTGTACTTTATTTGCACATTTCTATGTATTTTTGAAGTTTTTATTATAATTTTTTTACACGATTCTTTTTCCATGTAGAGACAACTAAAAAATTTCGTGTGAAACTGCATACTGGCCTTAAAAGTTACATTTAAATTGAAGTGGTGATTATAAGAGATACAAACAAATAACTAGGCCCTATTAGTACGCCTTGTTCACATTTGGCTCATTTCAACTTATTCTATAATATTATTAATTTTTTCAAAATATCTGTCAATGTTAAACTCATGGAATTTTTAAGAAAAAAAAATATTTTAACTTTATCAGTTAAATGTGTCTGATTATTAAAGTTGTTTAATAGTGTATTTCTTCCGGGTTCTGTTTGACACATAAACAAGTAAGAGCACTATATTCGGCTGTGCCGAATCTTTTATACCCACCACCAATTTTGTGTACATTTAAAGCACAATATTTATTATTTTGTTAATCGCTATTGAATAATATCTTTATAATAAAATATGTATCACTTTCTTTGTAGAGGGTGGTTAAATTTTTTAGGGCCCATGTTGAAGGCGAACTACACCTAGTCTTTAAATTTGTTTTCTGCATTTCACTTGACATTTCTCAATCTCAAACTTACTTAATTTGATCTGTAGAAAGATACGCAAATGAGCAACTGTTTACAGTTATTCAGGTTTTTTTTATGAAAATGGGTGTTTAAATGCACTTCGTAATTCTTTTGATCAACATAATCATTCAAATTCATCCACAATCGGGAAAATTGTAAAAAATATTTAAATTTCTGCATAACAGGTCTGTATAAAATGTTAGAAAATCTGTGAATGCCTTCTTATTTCGTTGAATAGGAAGCATGGTTGTTTTTTTCGATAGTGTGGCAAAAGAGCAGTCAACCTCGACTCATCATCGTGCCCAACAATTGAGCATCAACATTGTCATTGAAAATTTGGACCATCAGATAGAGGAGTGGCGCCAAGGATGGGGGGGGGGGCATTTGGCCGATATTTTGTTAAATACATAATTGAACCGTACAAATATTATCATTACAAAAAGAAATAATAATAATTTCCTAAATAATTTGAATAATTCAACATCAGCCCTTAAAATTTAACCACCCTTTATAACTTCGATATGCTACTAAAAGGCTTTTGTAAATGTAGTCTTTTAATGAACGTGGGCGTTATAGTAGGCGTGTTAAAGTTATTTTTACGAATGAGTACATTTTAGATGTTTCAATATAGCCTTTTATTATTCCAAAATCTTTATTAATAGAGAAATTATATGAATTTTAGGTAAAACGTTATATGGGAGGTGGGCGTAAAAGTGGGCGTGGCACCTTAATTTTTTTGTACAATAATGACACTGCCTAGGGGGATATACGTAGCAAATTTGATCATCATACCTCTAATTTTGTCGGTTTTATGAGCTTTTAAATTTCATTAACGGTAGATAACGTGAAAAGTGGGCGTTATAGTAGGCGTGTCAAAGTTATTTTTGCGAATGAGTACATTTTAGATGTTTCAATATAGCCCTTTATAATTCCAAAATCTTTATTAATAGAGAAATTATATCAATTTTAGGTAAAACGTTATATGGGAGGTGGGCGTAAAAGTGGGCGTGGCACCTTAATTTTTTGTACAATAATGACACTGCCTAGGGGGATATACGTAGCAAATTTGATCATCATACCTCTAATTTTGGCGGTTTTATGAGCTTTTAAATTTCATTAACGGTAGATAACGTGAAAAGTGGGCGTTATAGTAGGCGTGTCAAAGTTATTTTTGCGAATGAGTACATTTTAGATGTTTCAATATAGCCCTTTATAATTCCAAAATCTTTATTAATAGAGAAATTATATCAATTTTAGGTAAAACGTTATATGGGAGGTGGGCGTAAAAGTGGGCGTGGCACATTGATTTTCCGTTAAAAAAAAGCCTTTCACCAAAAAGCAAAGTGTGCAAAATTTCAGAGTCGTACATCCAATTTTGTTGGTTTTATGACGTTTTTGTTTTTAAATATACCGAAAAATACACTGTGCGGTATAAATTTTCGTACATTTTGATCGATAACTCCTTTCCTAATGATTAGATTTAGGTAATTTTTGGTCAGAGATATTGCTTTGACTCGAGAAATATATATTCGAAGTTTCATGACTGTACGTTAATCCATTTGGACACAATACCATTTTATTCGATGTTCGTAGGACACGGTTTTTTCGACCTACTCTTGCATTCCGAGCTATAACTCACTTCCTAATATTCCGATATAGCCCATTTTCAATACCAAACAAACCTTGTCTATAAGAAAGATTCTGGCAAAATTTGAGCCTCCTAGCTTTTTCGGTGCGACCTCTATCGTGCTTTCAACAGACGGACAGACGGACAGACGGACGGACATAGCTAGATCGTCATCAAATCAAACCCTGATTCAGAATATATATACTTTATGGGGTCAAAAATGGATATTTCGATGTGTTACAAACGGAATGACAAAATGAATATACCCCCACCATTTTTTTGGTGGCGGGTATAAAAACTTACACAAAAAGTAACACAAAAGCTTCCACCACCTGGATAACGATCTTGCCGCGATGTGGTGGCTTAAGTGACAGCTGTGGTACCTATCTCAGGGGCTGATTTTTAGTAGACGAGATACTCGTATCTCGCTACTCGAAGTCGGTCAATGAGGCATGTGCTAAAAGCGGTCATAACAAAAGGTTATCCAATCCCATCCTATTCTCCCTTTTCCTTAACCTCCTCTTACTCCTCCTCCCTCTCCCCCACTTGTAAGGTTAAGGTGGTAGGAAGCAGTGCCGAGAACCTGAATGGCTAGTTAGTGGATAAAGAGGACTAGTCGTTAACAGCTCCCCTCCGGTGCCTATGACATGGGCCGGTTGTATTACTTGTCCAGTCCACGTACGCCGTCACTGTGTGGATGGTCCATCCCCTTACGTGCTCACTCGTGGGACCAAAATATGAATGAAGCAAATAATGAAAAAAACACACAGAAACTGAGAAAAATTAAATCGGATGAGTTGGGTATCTCATATGAAGACGACCTTCTGGCCTCTAGCCAAGAGACGTTGGTCGACTTATTAGGCAGAGAGGGAGCCAGTCATAGCACCCTGCTGCCCTCCAATACCCCTTCTAATACCCTTCAACTCGACGTCAAGGCTGACGACAAATTGAAGAGGAGAAAGACGAGTCAGAATGACATCCTCAAAGCTAAATACAATAAGGCGGTTTTTATTCTTGACAAGATAGCCAAGAACACCGCCAATGGTATTCCCCATGAACGCGACGAGGAAGATCGCGTCAAATACCAGGCTGTGGTAGATGAGTATCTTAAGTTTAAGGATTCCTTACCCAGCACATCTAAAGAGGCAACTACTGAGGTGAGGTCCAAGCGAAACCGATCTCAGACAGAGGGAGGTAAATCGCCCAAAAGGAGAAAGGTCGCCGATAAAAAGACCACTCCGGGACTAGCCACGAACGCTACGTCGACATCTGCCAGGCGCCCCTTTAATGAAGTGGTAAAAGACCATCTCATTCTGGCCCTGGCAAACGAAAAGGATGGTGCCATCAGTCCTGTAGTAACAGAATGGGGTGCCATAGAGTCTAAACTAGCAGAGCTCGTTATGGATTACGTGCTCACTAGTAAGACTGGACAGGCTCCCTGTTTTGACTCCGGTGAGATACACCGGGGCTACAGGGTAATCAAGTGCTTGGACGGGTTCTCAAAGGACTTTCTCAGCAAGTGCATCGCTCAGATTAGCGGTGACTGGGAAGGCTTAAGTCTTAAGCTCATCCCTGCTGAAGAGATTCCAATGAGACCTCGGGCAAGGATTTGGTTACCAAAGATGAAGGCCGATGCTCAAAAGATGCTGGAGTGTCTGAAGATTCAGAACCCTAGTATCCCAATGGATGATTGGTTGATCATCCGCACCGAGCAGGGTGATAAACACACTTGCCTCACCCTCGCCATCACCGAATCGGCAACAATGAAGCTCGAAAAGACGGGCTTCAAACTATTTTTCGGTGTGCGGGAAGCAAAGGTGAAGGTATTCCGACCAACAGGTTCAGGTGAAGCGGATGTCGTTGAAGCCGCCAACGCTCTGCTGTCTGGGATGAACCTCTCGGAACCATCCAATAAATAACAGAATGGCACTTAAAATAGTCCAATTTAATCTGCAGCACTCGAAATGCGCTACAGATAATCTTCGGATGCTCTTAGCTGAGGAGGATCTGGACATTGGACTATTGCAGGAACCCTGGGTAGTCAACTCGGTGGTTAAAGGGTTCCCGTCCTCATTATACAAAGTACTCTACGCAAAAGATTGTGGTAAGCCTAGGTCATGTCTTATTGCCAAAAGGAATATTAACATTTTTCTTTGTACGCAGCTTAGCTCAGCGGACCTTACAGTTGCAAGGGTCGAACTGCCAACCAGAGAAAGCTTCATAATTGCCTCGAGCTACATGGCGCATGAGAAGCCTGCTCCGCCAGTGGAAGTGAGTAATCTCCTAGCCTCAATCGGGGTATCTGACGATATAGTCCTGGGCTGCGATGCCAATGCAAGGCACACGATCTGGGGCAGCACTGAGATTAATGAACGTGGTGAGTATACCCTTGATTTCATTAATACTAACAAGTTAAGTATATGTAACTCTGGTAACACCTCAACATTTATTTTTCCGAGTTCGGTTAATTACAATGGATGGGAGGAGGTACTGGACATTACACTCATGAATAGTAAGTCTAGGATATCAGTTGATAGGTGGAGGGTATCCAGTAAGAGGTCTTTTTCCGATCATAACTGGATTCTCTTCGAGATTAGACTTCGTGACGAGATTACGACACCGCTTTTTCGGAACCCAAGAAGAACTGATTGGTTTAAGTTCAATGGGGTCGTAAAGCGTAAATTGGGTAAACTGCCAGTTATCGAAGATTCGATAACTGGTCTTGAGGAAATGGAGAAGTGTTTCAGCAACGTTATGGTGAAAGCCTTCGAAATTTCCTGCCCTATGACGAAGGTTAGGAAAACCTTCCCTCCATGGTGGAGCTCGGAGCTCTCTGGCCTTCGGAGGGAGGCACGTAGGGCCTTTAATAAATGTTATGAAAGCAAATCGTGGCAGCCGTACCGCGATAAGTTAAAGGCTTATAAGAAGGCTATAGCGGCCGCAAAAAGAAGTTCATGGAGAGACTTCTGCGGATCTATAGACAGCACTAGGGACACAGCGCGACTTAGTAAGATTCTAGCCAGGGATCAGTCAACTCCGACCTATATGAAAAGGGAAGATGACTCCTGGTCTGAATCTTCGGCTGAATCCCTTGATATCCTTATGAACACTCACTTTCCGGGATGCAGGGAGGTTGATACGGGAATCGTGAGTGCGGATAGGACCCATTCCGTGGTCGATGGGAACATATTTTCTTACGAGAGAATCTCGTGGGCGATTGATAGTTTCTCCCCATATAAATCACCTGGACCTGATGGAATTCTGCCACGTATGTTGCAGAGTGCCAAGGGATATGTTATTCCCTGGCTCCAGAGGATTTTCATGCTCTGCCTATCTCTAAATTATATTCCTGGGAATTGGAGAAGGGTCAGGGTCGTTTTTATTCCGAAGATCGGAAGGAGAAGTCATGATAGTGCGAAAGACTTTCGTCCGATTAGCCTTTCATCTTTTCAGCTTAAAACACTGGAACGACTCATCGACTCTCATATCAGGCAGCGACTGGAGGGAACGACGCGTTTGTCGGGCAGTCAGCATGCCTATCTTAAGGGACGCTCTACGGAGACGGCTCTACATGAGGTCGTGGGGACTATAGAGAGGTCTCTCGAATTCGGGCAGTATACTATGGCAGCCTTCTTGGATATAGAAGGGGCCTTCAATAACGTAGCCACCCTTGCGATTCAGCATGCCCTCACTGGTCTAGATGTTGAGGAGTACATCAGCAACTGGCTAGTGTCCATGCTGAGCACAAGGGTGGTTATTGCTAATCTTGGTAACACCACTATGTCAAGGCTAGTGGAGAGAGGTACACCTCAGGGCGGTGTGATCTCTCCACTGCTTTGGCTTATTGTTGTTAACAAGATTCTTATTGAACTGGACAATAGCTTAATAAAGGTCGTGGCTTATGCGGACGATGTTGTGATACTGGTATCGGGACTGTTTCCGGACGTGATTAGTGATATCATGTCCGACGCCTTGAGATTACTAAGAAACTGGGCCGCGGACAGCGGTCTAGTAGTAAATCCAAGCAAAACGGAACTGGTACTGTTCACAACAAAGACCAAGATTCCAAGCTTCAGACCACCGAGGTTGGGGAACTGCGAAATTCCCCTATCGGATAGGGCGAAATATCTGGGTATTATCCTGGACTCTAAATTGTCATGGAAGCTGAACGTCCAGCACAGGGTGAAGAAGGCTACGGTGGCCTACTACACGTGTCGTGGGATGTTTGGTAGGAAATGGGGACTTACCCCAACATGATTAAATGGATGTATACGGCCGTAGTACGTCCGATTCTCACTTATGGATCTCTGGTATGGTGGACTGCAACAGGGCGTAAGTATGTTGTGGACCAGTTGTATAGAGTACAGAGATCGGCGTGCATTGGGATAACGGGAGCGATGCGAACTAGTCCTTCGGAGGCGCTGAACACTATGTTACATCTCGTTCCCATAGATATTCATATATTGGCCACATCCGCAAGTAGGTTGGTGAGGCTTAATGCGACTGGATGTTGGAGGTCGAGGACGTATGGCCATGCGAGTATATTGGCCACGCTGCCTTCGAGCGTGAATCAACCCTCTGACTACATTACGCCCTACATGGATTTTGATGGGGCGTTCAGGGTTCTTATTCCCTCCAGGAGAGAGTGGAATGGGGGTCGCCTTGTGGGGAGTTTTGACACCAGGATCTATACTGACGGTTCGAGGATGGAATGTGGTGTTGGATCTGGTGTCTTCTCTGATGGACCGGAGATTGAACTCTCCTTCCGTCTTCCGGATGATTGCAGCGTTTTTCAGGCGGAAGTACTCGCTATCAGGGAAGCATGTAGGATACTGAATGACGGGAATATCCACGGGAGCATTGGAATATTTGTCGACAGTCAGGCGGCACTCTTGTCACTCAGGTCATACATTATTACGTCTAAATTAGTTGGCCAATGTAGAAAGGAACTGTCAAGGCTTGGTCAGCGGGCTGACGTTACTCTAGTTTGGATTCCTGCGCATAAGGGCCACTATGGTAACGAGCGTGCTGATGAGCTAGCCAGGGGAGGATCTGCTCTGGATATCTCTAATGCAATCGCAGTTGCAATCCCGTTGGGGACTATTAAGAGCAGAATCTCCAGACACTTTCTCCGGAAGGCTGATAACAGGTGGCGTGGGCTGAGCACGTGTAAGGTGGCACGGCTTACGTGGCCCTCTTTTGATGCACGACGTACATTGCAACTTACCAGTCGGAGTCGGAGGGACATATCGAGGTTGCTGGCGGTATTGACGGGTCACTGGATGTTAGGCAAACATGCAAGTCGGCTCGGACTCCCATCGAACGACCATTGTCGCAGTTGTCTGGATAGAGAGAAGGAGGAATCGGTTTTCCACTTTCTCTGCGAATGTCCTGCACTGGCGGCTAAGAGACACAGATTTCTGGGCGAACATATACTAGATGGCCTCTCTGCGATATCTGAAGTTGGACTGAATTATCTACTGAGATATCTCAGGGCCACGGGGTGGATCTAGTACCCTTACTCTTGGATTTTATTCTGAGATACACTAGAAGCTGACGAGTGATGTGGTCCTGTCAAAACGGAGTCATACAGACTCTACTTGACTGTTGGCGTGCAGCGAACTACCACGATAACCAACCAACCAACAAACACAAAAGCTTGCAATCATGTTTCTCACCTCTTTTCAAAATCTGGTTTTAAAGGAATTCAATCAATTATAGACTTCTGCTTTCTGTCCAACACTTTCTAAACTTTATTTACAGTGTTTAAGGTTCCTGCACTAGCTAGGCTTTATTAATTTTTACCTCTATATCGCTTACAAACTTGGAAAGACAGTAAGCTTCTAAGGGATTTTATGTCTTATGTTTAATATCAGGCATAATTAACAAAAGAAATGATAAAAATTATTTTAAAGATTTTGGGGCGATAAATAAAACAAATTACTGTCACAAATCAAACAATGAACTGAAACTGCTTTCATCCCTTGGTTACCGCAAATCATCAGGAGTAAGAAAAGAGGAAATGTTGCATATTGGCAAAAACTTAACTAAACGGCACATTGTACGATTTATGGTTACTTGTCACGAATACCCCTTTTTTTTTTGTGTTTGTGTGTATTATGAAATAAACGTAAAGAAGAAACGAATATCAGAGAACCAATCGAAGAATTCTTGGAGGGTCACTATAGTGTGTTCAAATACAATTTGGACTTCAACACAACATGACAAACCTTTTGGGGATTAAAGTTATGATTTGCTTTCGAATATATTTTCTCTTGTTTGTCGGTATTTAATTTGATATTGATTTTTAAGTGTTGCCATGGAGTCACAAATATAAATATTTATGTGGAACAATTTAAATTTGGTGGTAATTTTAAGCAGTTGGTACAGATTAGTGATGTGAAGAATCGAACTAGTGTACATCTCTCAAAGACATCTGAGAACATTGCCTTTGCTGATCTTTGGAATTTGGTATTCCACAAACAACATATATGGCTGGAATTCAAAGATATTAATTTGGATTTAGATTTTTAAAGATACGGCTTTATGTTGAACACAAGGCTACGTAAAATATAAGCTCTATGCTAATGGCCAAGAATTGACTCAAGAATTCAAAATAGAGTTCGTTAAGGTATCGAGGACATACACAATGCACTAACCTGCGAGTAGTTAATGAAAAAGTTCGTGAAAAGCATGAATTTCTTTAAGGGTAGTCATCTCAGTCATCTGACCATTGGTTTCCATTATAAACAACATACCATTCTCTTAATAATCAAATAAAACTACGATGGTTTTGATTAAAAATACTCATTTTTATAATAAATGAATTTTTTCGATCTTTTTAATTTATATAAGCAGTAGTTTTTTCTATTGAGCTTGAGATCAGTTTTTTTAATAAAAAATAGTTTTAATTTTATTTTCCGATATTTCGCTACCACATTGGGTAGCTTTTTCAGGGAAAGTTTTCACAATTTTCAACAATTAACAATTAAAAAATTAGAATTGTTCAAAAAACAAATTTTTTTAAAAAAGGGGGGAATTTTTTTTTTTTTTTTCAAAAAAAATTTTCCCGCCTTTTTTAAAAAAACTTTTTTTTATTAAAAAAAAGTGATTCAAGCTCAATAGAAAAAACAACTGCTTAATACTCATTTTTATAATCAGATAGAAACCTCCTATTGGCAAACCCTTTAATGTTTAGAATAAGTACATGCTGGTATTTTATTTTATGATACCAATTGCTTTTGATAAATTATTGTATTATTTATTTAAATATTTATTTAAGCCTAAAAGCAACGAATAAATTAAATTTAGTAGAGATCTACTTGGTATAACTGGTACTTATAAGCACATTGCGTTTTGTGTTTGCATCTATCGAATCTTTTTAATTAAGGAATGTGTATCAATGTTGATGATCATTATCATCGCCATCAAAACGATATATTTTGTACAATACAAATCTATAAAAAATAACTCTGTAGAAAGCAAAATCAGTCAATGTTTTGAAAACAAAAATATAAAACATTAAACAAAACTTTTAATATTATCGGTCTAATTCATAAATATTGAAACAGGTGGATTAATCAAATTTCCATGGATAGTCTGTTTAATAAACCCTTTATAAGCGTTCAATAATTTTTTTTAATAAGGTAGTATTTATATATGCTTAAGATTCAATAATATGCATATTGCTGTTACTTGTTGTTGACTTTTCTTTAAACATAAAAATTCTAATTCTAATTAATAAATTTTAAAAATAATGCTCAACAAGAACAATGAGGGAACAATTTCAAGTTATGCTTAATTTTTTGTTTTTTACTGTACGAATAACGAATAACTCGACGCTATCTTTGATTTTCGAAAAACCGAAACAGTAGAGAATATAAATTAGTAATCCTTAAATGACTCTTATTCTAGTTATTTTGAAAATGACTTCAATTTAATTGTTAAGCACTAATACCCATGCTACGGTAATAAGTTAGTGAATCCCTTTCACATAGTTTCAGCATCAAATTGCTTCTCATAAGATTTTCTTTTTTAAAAAGTATTTTTTTTGTTTAAATGTTATTGAGTTGTAATTTATTTTATCTAGAATGTTCTGCGGTCGATCCATTCGACCGTAATTAGATTGTAAATATAACTCCCTCTTTGTTTTGCTTTTATATCAAACACTAACAATTTGTATCAACAATGTTGATTTGACATATATTACCGTGTATCTTTTTGTTTTTGTTTTACATACATATGGTTTACGCATTTGTTAGAAGCAGCTTTAAGCGCTTTTACCTCCTAAGATACTGAAACTATTTTAATAAAATCGACTGTAAAGTGTGTACAATTTTTAAGTGTCATCGGTCAATAGAAATCGCTACATTAAGATGATGCGAAGCTTTTTGTGGCGAAAATTTATGATTTAGACGTAGATAATATGTGGTTCAGTAGAATGATATCACTTGCCACAGATCAAGAGAATAAATATATCGTTTCAAAGAAATGGTTGCATAATTGTATTATTTCTAGTAAAGGATAAGATAGTTAGCCACCTAAATCGTAAGGCTTGTCACCTTAGACTAGTTTCTGTGGGCTTTTTTTAAAATCAAATGTAAGCAGTAAAAATCCCACAGCAGTTCAAGAGCTTAAAAACAATATTATCAAGCAGATATCAACGATTGACAATAGTTTATTGAAAAACGTGATTGGCAATTTAGGTAAAGTATTGGGAGCCTGTCGAGCCAGTAGGGGTGTCACTGAACCAACATCATATTAACCGCAACCTATTTTGTAATTAGGAGTGTATCGAAAAAAATTTGTAGTTGCATTAAGTTAAATTAAACTCAAATCGTGAAATAGATAATTTTTCTTTTTATCACGTTAGCTTTTATATACATGCTTATATGTCAGATATTATTATTTTAAAACTCATTAATTTTCAAGGAAAAAAGTACGTGAAAATATAAATAAAACTTTTCAAAAAAATCCGTCATGGACTTTTCAAAAAAAAGCAAAAAATTTTAAAGTAGACCCTTGAACTGTGTCAAATGCCATTAAACGGTATAAGGAAGACCTGAGCATTGAAAGAAAACCTGGATAGGAAACAAAAGGTCCAAGGGATATTGATAAGGTAAAAGAAGTCGAGCAACTGTTTCGAAGAGCACCTTACACTTGTATCTGAGAAGCAGCGCGAAATGCTCTAATGGTTTGGTCCAAAGGGCCATTGCTTATGCTGGGCTGAAGACATACAAAGTTCAGAAAGTTCCAGATCGCAATTCAGAGAAGAACTTAGAAGCAAAAAAAAACTTGCGAAAAAATTTAAGGCAGATTTTATAAAAAAAAATACACCTGTTGTGTGATGGACGACGAAACATACGTACTGGCAGACTTTTTTCAACTTCCCGGCCAAGATTTTTATGTTGCTGATGAAAGAGGTAATGTTTGGGAAGAGTTCCGGACAAAAAAACAAACAAAATTCCCTAAGAAATTTCTCGTGTAACAAACTGTTTGCAGTTGTGGCAAACGAAGCCAAGCATTTATGGCATCAGGCACAATAAACACAGAAATTTATATCACGCAGTGCCTACGAAAACGACTTTAACCTTTTTTGAGACAGCACCGAGTGCCTACAAATTGTTGGTCTGATTTGGCATCATGTCTTTATGGAAAAAAGGCACTTGATGGGTATTCAAAGAATAACGTAATTTTTGTACCACGAGGGTCAAATCCACCTAACTGTCCAGAACTTAGGCCTGTGGAAAGGTACAGGGCTCTTGTAAAAAAGGAATTGAAGAACACAAGAAAGGTGTCCCAGAACATGTCCAATTTTAGGTGTAGATGGACCACCTCCTTCAAAAAGGTAACAGAAGCAACTGTAAAATCTTTAATGGAAGGACTGCCGAAAAAAGTCGATAATTTTATAAATACGAAATAATACATTAATATTTCAATGTTAAATAAATTTGTACAATATGCTAATAAATATAAATAAATAAATTTGCGTATTTGACAGAGTTTCTATATTGTACGATTCGAGTTTTATTTAACTTAATGCAACTACAATTTTTTTCGATACACTCCTTAATCTTAAATAGAAATATTTTTAATATTTAAAAAAAATTTTTTTTTATAAATATTAAAATGACACCTCAGTTTTACACACCCTTTATAATGTGAGCCTAAACTGCATAATGAAAAATTAACTCGCCTCTTAATATATAAGATATAATTATCAATTATATTCTAACTAAATAAACCGATCATCGATGAAATGTCATGTTATGTTACACCATTGAAGTGTAACATATCAGAGGCTCTATTGTGTGGAAATCAAAACTAAATCTTTCAGACTGCCAAACTCGAACACTACTTGTTAGACCATTAACCATAATGACTGATGTAGCTATGTTATCTGTGTTGGCTAAAATCTTTTAATTTCTACATAAATATGTATGTGTTTTGCATAATGTCAAAATACATTACGATAAAATTACCAAGTAACATGCAGTTTAAAATTAAATTTTCTGCTTTTCAAAATAATGCCAGTACGTCCAAATAAAAATTAGGACAAACCACACACTTGCCTGACTGATTCAAAGTTGGAAAAAGCCTTTGCTTATGGAAATTTTAAAATTTTTGTGCCTTAATCGTTTTCTTAAATATATACATTTTCGTTTAGTTTTTTTTGTATTTCATTCTTGTCTTGTTATTAAGTACTTTATGGTTTTTCTTTCAATTTGCTTGTGCTCCATAGCTGTTTCTTGACCCAATGCGCTATCTCTGTCCAATGTCTGAAAAAGCATTAAACACCAAAATATATAGTTAAAGGAACCAAATTTGTTGTTGCCATTCAATGATGGTTGATTTGTTTTTTTTTTATACTAGTTGAATTTGTTGCAGCTTTTTATTCAAGTTTTTGTTTAGTGCTACTTATAACATGATCGCGTACTACAATATTAGCGTAATGATGTGTCATTAATTTTGTTATATTACTGTTGTCCGCCTGTAAATCATTAACAACAACAACAAAAAACAGGCAGTCAAAAAATATTGATGTTATAAGAAGAAATTTTCATTGCAGTAGCAGGAGCTAAAGTCTTGAGCTACAATAAATCAATTAGCTTTTCAAAGTAAAAAAAACATTTCAAATAAAAATTTTAATAGTTTTATTTCAGGTAACGGTTAATAGAAAATATCTAAAAATAGTGAATATATTAATGTTAATACACAAATATTACAGTGTTTAAAATTAAAGCTTTTTAAATTGTTTAGAAGTTTCCTAAATTTAAGTGTATTGTTACAGAACTAGTTTCATTAGATTTTAATTTCTTCACTTTAATTTTGCTTTATGTAATGTAATTTACATTTTGATTCCAATTTTATTTGTATATTTAACTTTAGTCTAATTTTAATTTTGTTTACAATTATTTTAATATTTTTTTTGTGTTTAAATAAATAACGTAAATTTCAAGAGTGCTTATTACCTCTTGCAATATTAATATCCCAGAGTATATGAAATAAGCAAGTCAACGTTTATGTAAAGTATAGATGAGTCAATATTTTAAGCAATTAAGTTGTGGAGCATACATGTCATACGACTAACTATATATGCCACTTTAAATCACTTATAACTTGCTGGTTGGTCTTCCACTATGTGGCATGCATTCCTTTGGTAAACAACCAACTACATGCGAATCTAGAGGAATATAAAATAATTAAAAGAGAAAATAAAATAAAAATCGACAATTCCATTTTATGTTTATTTTAAGCTTTTTAAATATTTACTTGTACCACTAAATGAGGTTATCAAATGTTTATTACATAAAGCAACTTAATCCGTTAAAACAGTTAATTAACTTTAGGCTTTTAGAATGGTTAAGGCAGTATGTTAAACTAAAAATTTGGCATTGTGATTTGGTAGTTAGAAGTTTTGATATAGTTTAAAGTTTAGATAGTCTTTCGCATAACATTTGTCAGTAGTGGTTTATGGTAAACAACAGCAAAGACAAATTTATCACTCTATAGCGGGCAGAGGGTAAGTCGAATAAAGTATTTAACATAATATCGATCCCTGTGTGCGAAATTATCGTATGTTGCGTTGTTTTAGAAATCGACTTTTTTATGCAAATTGGTTTTACATCCATTAATTTATCTGCAAATAAAATATTATAGCGATAAGTGTTTTAGTTATGGAGATAACATTTTGTATGGATGTACATTTTGTCGTGAGTAGCAGTGTTATTTACGTTTTTATTTATTTGAAAGTAATAAAAAAGCTCTTCTGTAAAATTTTGTTTTTGTAACATACGACAATTTCGCGCACAGGGGTCGATATATTCATCTTTTCTTATTTGTTCGCCTTCAGTTTTTGTAGTCATAGTAAAAATGGTTAAAAGTTTAAATGGTGGTTAAATTTTAAGGGCGGGTGTTGAATGTGAAGCACACCGAGACGTCAAGTTTTTTTCTGCATTTCATTTGACATTTCTCCATTTCAGACTAACTCAATTTGAACCTTGGAAAAATAAACAATCGAGCAACGCGTTTAAGTTATTCAGGCTTATTATGAAAATGGGCGTTCAAATCCAAATGCATATAAATCATCTTCAGTGATTAGGCACATTTTCACCTCAGTGGAATCGTCAATAAGCAGAAGTCTGGTGTTTTCATTTTGAAAATTGGATGACTGGTTCTCGACTTAGGATGAAATATGTCTCCGCACCTGACTTATTTAGGGGGAAAAATTTGCCACGCCCATAAAAAAAATACCGATCTGATGGAAAAAAGCCGACAACGGATTTAAGTTTAGCATATCAAAATGCATATAGTCCACGTAGTTTTATAACGGGAAGACAAAAAATGATATTTTGCCGAGCAGTGTAATCAAAGAGTGATTGTGGAAAAACTAATGCACCCATAAAGAGTTACTGATTAGTGCGGTTCTTAAAAATCCATCTTAAAAATATCAAATATAAGTAAGTTTTAGTAAGCATTTTGTCCTATCCATTGCATGTGAGGGCTAGAGAAACTTATGGTGTTTTCCTTTCTAAAAAAAATTGTTGCAATAAGTATGTGTAACATTTTTATCAGTCTACACACACCCTTATAAAGTTGTCCACTTTTTTTTTGTTTTAATGGAACAGAAAAATTTCATGATTTTACACTTTAACACATTCTGTGTTAAAAACTTGTTTGCATAAAAAAGTATTTATTCACATAACACAGCTGTAAAAAATGGTACTTTGTTACACTGAAATATAATTGGAGGTAAGATATGCTACACTCTTGCCAGTTATTTGTGCAACATGTTCAGAAAAGAACACGATAACTGTTTGCACTCTTGCATGTATTTTTAGAATAGAACATAAACCCGCTCGAATGGTAGCATTATTGTAACATTTTTGTCAGAAAGGAAAACACCATTAGATAATCTGTAGATCACAATGTCTCTGTCTCTCAAGAACGCTTCCAAAGGCATCTTAATGCTCTCGGATATAAATGGAACGGAACCATTTCTAGCGGATGCATGAGCCATCTCATTTCTTTTGAAATATTTTAGTTCTAGAATAGAATAATTACCAAACATTTTAATATTCATTTTTATACAGGATAAACCCTTTGTGTAATTTGTTGAAAAACATTGGACCAATCGTTCAAGAATCGAAAAAGTTTAAGTAACACTATTTTGGTTTTTTTAACAAGTTATCAAAAGCTTTTGATTAATTTTTTGCCATGATTCTGAAATCCGATAACCAGGAACTATTTCTAAGATAACAGGAAATTTCTGTGGTGACTTATTGAGATATCTTATATTCATAGGAAAGTCGATTTTTTGTTAAGCAGCTTAGGCTCATATTATACAACCGATTTTAATAAAACAATATACATAGGTTCCATAACCAAACCGAATTTTCATTCTCAAAACAACCAAACGACTTCTGTAAGAACATAATATTAATAGGTTGTTTAAATCAAGTTTATTGGTATAAAAGTAAGTACTTATTCAAGTCTATATTTATAAGCGAACGTAATAAGTACTTATCCGAGTCCCTATTTGTTAGCAAGAGTTATAAGTACTTCTTTGAGTCCCTATTAGTAAGCGAGCATGACAAGTACTTGCCTCTAATGCCATCGACTTGTTTAAAAAAATTGGTTTAGATGCTAAATTGTAAGTAGTAAAGAACGGATTTTTAGTACATTGAACTCATTATTTTTTAATTAGAGTTTTATCTGAGATACTATTAGGAATACCTATTAACAAAATGCTTTAAAATTTGCCTTGAAATAATTACATTTGTTTCAACGTTAACTCAGTTTTTTTTACTTCAGTCAATTATAAATCTAATTACTTGTTTTTAGCTTAAATATATAATCCAATTTATATTTCATTGTTCCATAACAATAAAAAATTCTAGGGCTAAGATAGGCAAAATTTTCTTGTAATTATGTTTTTAATTTCTTTATACCGAAGCTCTTAATCATTGTACTAAAATTTATTTTACAAGTCGAAGTAAAACAGCAGAGAAGGAGCCGCCAGCCATACACAACAAAACTGATTTTAATAGGACAGCGTGGAAAAACAAGTATTTCTCTAATTAGTCTAACAAGGATTTACTCGTATGTAAATTTATTAAGGATTATAAAACAATTTATTTGTTGCCATTAACAAAAGGGCTCAAATCTTTAGCACCTTTACTGCAATGCACAACTTTAGTAGTTCTTTTACTTTAACCATCTTAAAGTATTAAAATCTTTTAGTATTGACTTCATTGCGTTTACCAGCGAGAAAATAACTAATAATAAACTACAGTGTAGAATTGTATGCTGCATGCTGAGAACATGTATTTAATTAAAAGTTTATGATGGCAATTTTTTTACAAAACGTAAAAAAAAATATATAAAATAAAACGCACACATAAAAATGTGTAATAACGAAAACAAAATGTAAAATAGAATCTAATAAACAATGCATACTCGTAAAATCATATATGAACTCATGTAGAACTGCTACAGCAACATCTTTGAGTAGTGAAATAACTTCACTCAACCGATTTTAAAATACTCTACATTAGGCAATTCAATAAATTGTAAATATGTGTAAAACACTTAGAGACAAGAAAATAAAACATTTCCAAAGGCCATTGCACAGTTTAAAGTATTATTAAAACATTTTTAACGTCATTAAAAAAAACGGATGGAGGACTAAAGGCTGGGGCGCAATGAATCCGTCGTCCGTCAAACTTCAATTTGTTCAACTGACAACTAAG
Source organism: Phyto melanocephala (assembly GCA_941918925.1). Lineage (NCBI taxonomy): Eukaryota > Metazoa > Arthropoda > Insecta > Diptera > Rhinophoridae > Phyto > Phyto melanocephala. The sequence continues at coordinate 92,669,542 of OW799236.1, read as the reverse complement.
TTAAAATACATGTTTTCTTATTCAGTACGTCTCCGTCAATGCAAAGTACGAAAGTTGACCAACTTTTGACGTACGTCGAGTATTTTGCCAACTACCATATGGTTGTGCGCAAAAAGCGAAGTCAGCCGGCTTTTCAGCAGCCGCCGTACGTTTTGTGATGCATGAGCCGCCACAGAAGCATGCAGTTTTGTTCGATTCAAAACTCTTTTTTTATATATAGATTGTATGAATTTGAAGCTCAGTTGACGTTTTCTTAAAAAAATTTTATTTTGTTTTATTATTTTTTGGTTATTGTGAAAATAAATAAAAAAATATACAAATATTATAGGCCTTCAGCCGCTATTTTTTTTATTAGTCGCAGCAGTCGACAATTAAACTTGACTAATTATGATCCGTCAACACAAAGTACTGATTGTGACAACCCCTCTCCGTCAATACGTTGATGTCAGTTGAAAAAGTTGAAATTTGACGGACGACGGATTCATTGTGCCCCAGCCTTAATGTCTTCAACCATATCTTGAATTGTTTTACACACATTAAAATGAGTTTAGCTGTAGACGATTATAATCATTTGCAGCTTATTATTAACATCGACGGCAAAAACTTTTTAAAAAGAATACAAATAAATTAAACTCTTGCGTTAACAATCGTTTTATTGATCATTATTTTGAAAAAGTCTTCAACATTTTCCCCAAGAACTAAGACAAGAGTTCTTTTCGTTTAAGTGTATTTTACCAAGCTTACGCTTAAGATTGCTTAATGTAGGACATTTGTATAACCCTAATATAAAAATACTTTTAAATGTTCTTCTGATATGCTCGTAGCTCATAGAACATATTAAGTAAACTGCTGAAAAACTACTGTATAAATGGTTTAACTTTTTTATGACGATGGTTGCCACATGAAAATTATTTAACAATATTTACGATTTCATTGCCAACATAACATTTATCAATGTTACATTCATTCTACGTGTGTATAAAACTCCTCTGTACATGCTGCACACAAATTTTTGTTGGATGCATACTGAGCTTTTTGTGTAATAAAGGATCATTATATGTATTACTAACTCTCATTTCATGACTATTAGGATTTGTACACTCTACAACTTTAAAATAGTTTGATTAGTTTCATAAAGGGCAATGTCATTTGAAACGAAACGCCCTAAAAGGGTGTTCATAATGTTCGTGTTCGCCATTGGTAGTTCTAGCTAAGCTAGGGAATTGGAATTTGACAAAAATATTTTAGTTTAGTTTAAACTAATTTATATTAATAGCAAATAAAATCTAAATTAATTGAAAATTATGTACCAAAATTTTGTAAAAATACTAGATAAATAAAGTAATAAAAGTGTATATAGTCCATTTACGTGCAAATGTGCGTTAAATCTAATAATGCGAAATAAATTTTTGTAAAAGTTGATACATTAGATAGAACAGGGAACATACTACTCTAATATATAAACAGCTAATTGACCAGGTGTCCTAATTGTCGTGTTGTCATAAAGTCATAATTACCCAAATTTTGTACACACTTTATATTAGTATGTAAGAATGCAGTATTTATGTAGTCGACCCTGGCCACCGCAACTTATCTACGCCCAAGCCCCCGAGCCGTAGTCGTTCCAGATTAAATAAAAGTTGCCAATGTAGCAATAGTCATGGATTGACAAAATCGTATGGCCGGTTTGAGATAGAGGTGAATCATCTTGTATGGTAAATCAATGAAGAAACTGACAGAGTATATAAAGGGTCCGCCAAATAACTTTTTTTTTTAAATGATATAAAAAAATGTAGCTTCGGCTGTGTGGCACGTAGCGCCGTTCTGTTGAACCAAATGATGCCAATATCCTCCTTTTCAATTTTTGTGAACACAAATTCATTCAACATGGCCCGATAACGATCGCCATTGACTACGGCCACTCCTTGCTCATTTTCGAAGAAAAATGGCCCAATTATGTCTCTAGACCAAAATCCACACCAAACAGTGACTCGTTTTGGGTGTATCGGCTTTTCAATGTATGCGTGCGGGTTTTCTGTGCCCCAAATTCGACAATTTTCTGTGTTTACATACCCGCCGAGATCAAAATGAGCTTCATCTGAAAAGATGATTTTTTTTTGCTAAATCGGCCAAAGTAATGTCGCAATATTTCCCAGCGTTTTTCAAGCGTATACACAACCATATTTGTTCAGCGGAAGGATAAAACTAGTAAGCTGTCAAATCAGACATGAGCGAAGTGTTATGATTCACGAAAAAAGCAAAAAAAAAAATACGTTAGATAGCGGACCCTTTATATAATAAATATTAAATTCTACTTAAATGATATGTATTAGCTGCAAAAATATAGCTTGTTACCGACCTACTACCGAAATGGCGATGACCTTAAATTTTAAGTTGCACATGAACTCTTTGAACCCTATTACTTTAGTCAAAGATTTAGCTAGATTCAACTAAGTAAGGACTAGAAGTTTTAGCTACTTACTCCAAAAACTTTAAAATTAGTTTTCCTGTGGGAAGTGAAAAAATATGCGTTGAAGTCATACACACAGCAGAGCATAGAGCTATAACTGACTTGATAATAACATAACATTGCTCACACTCATTGATAATAACATCGTTGAGATTATCATTTTCTAAGTTAAGTTTAAACATATAAGGCTTCAAGTTGGCATTATTAGTATAATTAAAGTGTCATGCAATAATCATATTATGGTCGCAAATGATCATTAAATAATTTGATATAATCATGATATCATAAACTAAATCCATACAATAATAACAGGATAAATATAGGATAAATGGGATTAGAAAATAATTAAAAAATTATTATAGTATTATCCTGCGTAACCAGAAAATATGTATGTATTTAATCAAATTATCATTGAAAATTTTGTACACTATATTTATTGTCTTTTGAATAAATTATTTATCTAGAATCTTCTTTTTATTGTAAACAAAGCATTGTAAAAAGCTAACGTATTGTGATTGCTTTGCGATTATGCCTTTGTTATACATTACATTTTAAAATTATTATTAATTTGAATTGCTGTCTTTGACATGAATTTTTAAAGAAAATGTAACATAAAAACACCTTTAGATGCGAAATTAACATTTAAAAAAATTAAAGAGCTAGACATGTTTTTCTATAAATAATTATTATTCTAGAGAATATTATATGACCGTTGTGATCATGTTGTTCTTCTTTGCGCGCAGGCACAATTCAAATGTTGTCATTCTCGAAATATATGATCTTGTAAACTTTGCATGAAGCAGAATTATTTCAATGTGGGCGCTGCCTTTTTTATCACATAAATATTTATATTAAAAAAATAAATGTTTGATTCAATAAATATAATGAGATAGCCAACTAAAATTGTATAGACTTTGTAATTCAAACGAAAAAAATTTAGAAAATATCAATTTATTTTTCATTAAAATAAACCAAATTGAAAATATTTATAGAAACTGAAATTTATTTTAGGCACATATTTCAACAAAAATTTTTTCTATGTCCATTCGGTTTGTAAAACTGAATTAAGAGTCGAACTTTCATTGCTGCGATAATTGGTAGACAAACACTTTGGCTTAATAAATTTGTTAGTCACTTACGTGCAGTTCTGTATCGCTATAACATTTATTAATATATTTTTTGCACGCCTCCGAAATTGCTTAATTGCAACAATTTAATCATGCAAACAATTTTATCATCTCCATTTTTGAAATAAAATTAGCGAACGAAGTCTGCATTGCCTACAAAATCAAAAAATAAATAAAAATTTGGTGGGTAAAGCCCAGTATGCAGTTCTGCTTAATTTCGGATTATCGTAACAAGTATGGGTTAAAAAAAAAAAAACAACCCCATTTTCAGGTTTAAAAAATTATCAAGCAACTTTCAGTTTGCTAGGATACAGCTTGAAAGAAATGTGAAATGTGAACAGAATTTTTGACATGATTGTTTTATATGGTGATGCTATTATACTTAGCGCAGACTTTTTACTGCCACTTTTTTTTTTTAGCACTTTCGTGTATTTTTCGAACATTTGTATACTTCTTTGTCATTTGTTTAAATAGAACCAAAATTTTTTACACTAAAACTTTCCGTGTTGAGAGAGATAAACAAAATTGTATGTCTTAAATAAGGACGAAACAAAAGTTTTTAGTTGTATGCTTCTATGATATATTTTTTATCGTATTTAAATATTTTGATATAAGTTGTTCACTAAACTCGGATAAAGAGAATATTTAGCACTTTAACAACTTTTATAAAAGTAATAAAATTTTTGAGTTTACTGCTTCGTTAAACAGAAATTGAACTCCTGATATAAAATTTTAATGATCCAAAATTGTAATTGCTAAAGAATTAAGTCTAAAGGTGGAATCACATGATGGCCGCAAATGTACCAATCTGACACAATTTTTATTGTGCTGAATTGGCGCACAATAATCAGATTATTCCAATCAAATACTTTGTAGTAACACGATTGCCTCACTTTATACAAATTTGATTGTTGCAAGATGGCGTAAAATGCTATATTGAAAAAATCGCCGCATTTCCGTCACACGATTGTTCCTGCTTTCTTCTTCGTACACTGTGTGTTTATTCGGTATAAAAAAATTTATTTATGGTTTTGTAGTAATAAACTTAGAAAAACAAATATGCGTTCAATAAGGAAAAGAAAGAGATATGCTGGAGGTACGCAAATTAAATTAATATACATAATTGGAAAGTATAATTATGAATAAAAGAAAAACTTTTTAATCACATATAATTGAAAATTAAAAAATATTGGCGCGTATTGTAAGCTTTAATTGCCGCTAAAGAACGCAATAAATATTGGCACACTTTTGACATTTTTATTGCCGCGCTGTTGTATTAAAAGTGGTCACACGGTTGCCCTATCAGAGTTGCATTTGATTGATTAAAATTAGCACAATATTATGCGCGATTGTCACATGTACCAATTTATTGTGCAATCACACGATTGGCATACAAAAAATTGTGCATTACGGCAATCGTGTGATCCTACCTTTATAGTGTTTTCACACTTAATGTTAAAACCTGGTTTTAACAATAAAACCACTAACAGCTGATTTTGCGTTCACACTACAAATTTATTTAAATTAGGTTTTTACTCATAGTATGTCCAATAAACTTTTTGATAATAAAATGAATTTCTCGTAGAAATATGTGTATTTTTTTCAATACTTTTGTTGAAATATTTGTCTCAAACACTGTATATCAGCTGTTTTTGTTTCTATGAAAAACTAGGAAATTTTTACAATGCGCTCCAAATAAGAAATTTTTCTATTTTCTCTAAATGAATAGCTGAAAAGTGGTTGAACATTATAAAGATATTTTTTTATGTTGTTGTTCCCGCGTCCATTGCTTTTGTTTGTTTTATTTCACTTGTTAAACTATTTTTTTTTGTTCAGCGCCATCTAACATTATCAGCTATTTTTTAATCTTTTAAACTTGGTAGCACTGAATTAGGTACACTGAAAACAAGGTTGTATTTCATAAAATCTACTTAAAACCAAAACAAAAAAAAAGGGTTTCAGATGATTTTAACGAAATTATTTTCTACGGTAAAACCAAGTTTTAACGTTTAAACCGAATGTAGACTTAAAACCTTAAGTGTGAAAACACTATAATATAACGTCTACAATTAACCAAAACTTTAATAATATAATTTTAAAATGCATATTATAGCTCTCATTAATGGTTGACACTGCTTGTCAAATATGTATTTTTATATATTTCATTTCCTATAATCGGATTATATTTTAACATTTAAATATAAAATGTTTTAAACATTAATTTTACATATTTATTTCCACTCATATTATTTAAGTTTTCCTTACCACATTGTTTAGGGTTTGCATGTTAACAGATAAATCACTAGTAAAGCTGGTAAATTGTATACGTTTTCCAACTCGTAAATCAATTGGCTAAGTTTATAAAACATTTATATGTTGGCAATTTACACTGCTATGTGACAGTGAAAACTATCATGTGATCTATACAAATTTGATTAATAACAAAATGTATTTTTTTTTGTGATGAAAATAAAAACGAATTTTGTTGCATTAAAGTAACTCTTACCTCATGGTATTATATTGCCAATTGTTGCACACTTTTATGTTTAAATGAAAACCCTTATTACTTCTGTTTTTTTTTACAGATTTTCATGCACGATTGGCAGTTACAGTTCAAATATTCTAAATTCAAATTGCATTTAGAATATATAACAATTTCTATATTATATTTTTGTAGGAAATGTTAAATTTGATCTGATTTTATGCATGCTGATGCTGACTATAAAGTCGACAATATGATATTGACTTTCTTTATTGTATGTTAAACTAAAAGCAAATGCATGGCAACAGCATAGCAACAATAAAAACAATCAATATATAAAAAAAATATTTATTATCAAAAATTTGTAATAAAGTATAAAATATGAATATATATTCTAACAAAAAACATTCTATAGTTGCGGAGGCGGAAATAGCAGATTATGTGATTTTTAAAATTTTATGTGTCATAACACAAATATTAAGCACTAGCAAAATATCCGCTACTTCGCTAGCGCACTTCTTGCTATTTATTAATTACTAAGGTCCTTTGGTTAGTTTATGAAAAATTGTTTCTCTGATCAATGTCGCTTAGAAAAATTAAAAAAACTGTAAGAATATTGTGACATATCTTCTATATCAGCCAAGATTTATGCTTTTGAGTTTAAAAATTTTAAGTACATAAATTTAGAAAATGCATAAATGAACTTAAAAATAACAAACTTAATATTTTGTCGTTTTTTATAAGTTAAATTCAACTTAGATTATGAGTTTCTAATTTTAGAATTTTATGGATGTTAAAAAATATAAAATTTACAAGAAAGTGCCATAAAAATTTAAAGATAATTTTGGGTCGCCTATAATATATAGACTTAATCTCGGAGTAATGGTCACTGGTTGATAAGCGTACAAAAAGTACAATAAAAATACGTATAAGTACCTTTTATATTGCCTAATATATTTTCAATATCAACTTTGATCAAAAGTCACTTATTTTAAAATTCTAACTTCATAAACGTATAGTACTGTTGTAGTACTATAAAAATGCGTAAAAGTACCTTTTCGGACAATCGTAACATTTTCAGTCTTTTCTTGAATTAATAGTCACTAATTTCCAAATTCTAGATTCTTTAACGTAGAAAATACAAAAAGTACCATAAAAATCCCAAAAAGTACATTATTGAATGCCCAAAATATTTCTAAACTCTGCTTGGTTTTAAAGGCACTTAATTAAAAATTCTAGCATGAAGAGCAAAATCCTTATTGATCGTAGCTATTATCTAATAGCTCAAAGCCGTTATATTTTTAAAAACAAACTGTTATGCATCGTATATAAATAAAATAAAATTTTACTTTAAAAAGAATCCGAAAATGTTTTATAATTTTGTCAATTGCAAACATAGAGTTTTAACGTATCCAACTACTATGTAAATGAATAATGTTGTTTATTCTAATAATGTAGATATTGTCAATTCTTTTGCTGATTTCTTCGTCTCTACTTTTTCTGCACAAACGTTCCATAGTTCAAGTTATCCTTATGATATTACTTCGTCTTCATCAATTAATATATCATCTTTAGATGTCGATACTGTCTTGAAAGGCTTGAGAAGTTTAAAAAATTGTTATAAACCTGGTCCTGATGGTATTCCTAGCTGCATATTAAAAAATTGTGCCGACGTTTTGGGTATTCCTATCACTCATCTATTTAACAGTTCTTTGAAATTCGGTATATTTTCTAAATGCTGGAAAGATTCATTTATCATTCCGCCTTATAAATCTGGTAGCCGTAGTGGTGTTACTAATTATAGAGCAATAGCTAAACTTAACTCCATTCCTAAACTGCGTTTTGTAAAGGTAGATCTACATGCACAAACCTAATGGAACTGACGTCCTTCATCAATACAGAATTTTGTAATGGTAACCAAACTGATGTAGTCTATACTGATTTCAGTAAAGCCTTCGATAAGGTTAACCATGATTTATTGATAGTGAAGCTAAAAAAATTAGAGTTTCCGGTTAACCTTTGAAAATGGATTAGTTTTTATTTTAAGGATCGGAGACAATGTGTTTTTTATAGTGATTGTATATTAAAACATATTGAAGTAACTTCCGGGAAGTCATCTCAGCCCCATCTTATTTTTATTGGTTAAAAATGATCTTCCAAAAGGCTATTCAATACAGCAATATTTTAATGTTTGCTGATGATGTTAAACTTTATTCATGGATTAGAACTGATGGCGACAGTTTTTATCTCCAAACTGATTTGAATAATTTTTTTAATTGGTGTACGGTAAATCTTATGGAATTGAATTTAACAAAATGCAAATCTACGACTTTCTGCAGATATTCACCGATTTCAAATGTTTACTAAGTTTCATAAAGTTTAATAAAGCGTTGGGCTAAGAAATTTAATGATCCTTATGTAACAAAAACTTTATTCACGTCATTGGTAAGACCTTTACTGGAATATGGATCAGTAATTTGTAATTTCCCCAATATGATGTGTATATTCAAAAACTTGAATCAGTCCAAAAACAATTTTTGCTTTTCTGCCTTCGTAACCTTCGCTGGAAAACTAATACAAACTTACCGTCATATCATAGTCGTTTACTACTTATTGCGCTCCAAACAAAGAATTGTTTCCAATATTGCATTTGTCATGAATCTAATTCAAGGGAAAATTGATTCTACATATCTTCAACGTAAAATATGCATCAATGTTCCTAATAGGCAGCTCAGATTTTATGAACCATTATATGTACTATTTCATAGATCAAACTACATTAACTCTGATCCAATTAGAAGAATTTGTGCTGAGGTAAATAAGTTCTATTTATGTTCACATTGACTTTTCTGATAATGTTGCTGTAACAAGTGGAAAGTTGATAAGGTTTCTAAACTCAAATGCATACGTTTAATGTTGTTTTTATCTTTCTTTATTTTGTAATTAAATTAAAAAATATTGCTCAAATAAATAAATTAAATAAATAAATAAATAAATAAAATGGTGAATGTAGAAGAGTATTATAAAAATATAAAAAAGTACCTTACATTTTCAGTCTCAGTTCGCATCAGTAAAATCTAATTCTAAAATGATGAATTTATAAACATAGAAAATACAAAAAGTACCATAAAAAATCAAAAAGTACCCTTTTTGATCACCCATAATATATACGTACCTTTTTTCCCCCTAAAAGTTGTCAAGAATTTCACCTTAATAATTGTACATTTCTATAAGGCGATAATAGTTATTAAATTATGTCCTACTGAATATAGAAAATACAAGAAAAATATTTTTTAAGTAGTACCAAAACGACGGATTATTATTACCCCTTATGTATGCAAATTTATTAAAAGTGTCGAAATCTAATTAATATTTTTTCGCGGGTTAACTAATACAATTAAAAATTTTTCCTATCCTTATGTGTTAACATTGAGTACCAAGAAGTACCGAATTATAGTTTTTACCCATTTTATGTTATTTTTAGTTTAGAAGTTATAAGGTTACCGATTCTACACGTTTACCCCCTTAAAGTATGTATTTATAAAATTCCCTTCTTAGCGGCTCTATAAATCAGAAGATAAACCTGCTCTTCAAATTTAATGTCTCTAGCTTTTTTCTTTTGGGCTGTGCGAGTCACTCACGTTATTCTTATATATATATAAATAGATTAGGCTTTTACTGCTATGATACGATACACAACTGCTGTAAGCAGAAACCATAAACTGAAACATAGATTAGAAGCTTTAAATTGGTTTCGAGTTGAACATTTTATTTAGCTTAACAGAAAAACCTTAACTCTTATAACACACAAACTTAAAACTTCCAATCTCGTTCACATATAAATCTATTGAACTGTTTATCATGTTGGACAAAAACTTTAATTTCCATGACTCTTGGATTTTTTTCTGTATTTATTTACTATTTTATTAAACAAATAAAATATTTTTTTTTTATATTTTCTAAATCCCAATTTTATTCTTAGCTTAATAAGAAATTTAAATTTGTTTATGTGGAAAAAAAATCTAAAGCTGCAGAATCATGAGGGTGGATGATTTAATTTTGTAGACAGTAGAATAAATTTTTATAAGAATATAATTTGCAAATAAATTAAAATTGCGCTTAAATACAACCCGGAAGTTTTATTAGAAATTTAAATTTACATAAATTGGCAAAAAATCTTATTTTTTTGTATGTTTAATAATATTTATTTTAATGTATTTTTTTCATTTTTTTCTTTCTACTCTTTGAATTTTATTATTTTACGACTTGTATGAATTTGTGTTTAACTACTACTTGTATTACACTACCTGAAATTTTGTGTTTATTTTGGTTGTCGAAATTTTTGGACTGACTGACTACTGGTATTTATGTGCATTTAACTTTCGACATGATTGATAGTTTTCTTAAGAAATAATAAAATAATTTGTGTACATTTTGACAAAGTTTGTGTATGTTTATATATTCAAAACACAATTTGTTAAAAGTTTTATTCATTTTTAATTTCTACTTTTTATGAAAATCGTGCGAAAGATTTGAATTTTGGCACAAAACTGATATGTCCTATTTAGAGGAATTTTTTTTAAATTAACTTTATTATACTCGTAATAACCGTTATACAAACTACACAGCGAAAAAGTTTAATTTGTGTCAATAAAAATTGTTGCCAATCATATGACTTGTTTGAGATATCATCATGTTATGATTATAAAAGTACGTCTATTTAGCTGTGATATTAAAGCTTGCAAAAAGCGCCCATCTTTAGATCTCAGTTAAATTCGTATAGATGACGTGATTTTCGTATTATTGATATTAAAATTTCATATACAATGAATTGAATATTGAAATATACTTTTTCATACATATATAAAAACTAGAAAAGCCCGCTGCGCGTTGCTACGCACCTTAACAAATAAAAATGCATTCTGAATTTTAATTGAATATCAAGTGCAAAAAGCTAAAAATTATAATTTTTTTTAATGGGCGAGGCACTGCCAACTTTTCTAATCACGAAACTGTATAGTCATGACAGCTCAATATATGTGCAAAGTTTCAGAAAAATCGATGAAGTCCAAGTAGCTGAAAATAATAACCTTTTTATGGGCGTGACACTGCCAACTTTTCTAATCACGAAAATGTATACTCATGAGAGCTAAATATGTGCGTGCAAAGTTTCAGAAAAATCGGTAAAGTTCAAGTAGCAGAAAATGATAACTTTTTTTGTGGGCGTGGCACTGCCCACTTTTCTTATCACGAAAGTGTAAAGTCATGACAGCTCAATATGTGTGAAAAGTTTCAGAAAAATTGGTACAGTGCAAGAACCTCAAAATTATAACTTTTTTTATGGGAGTTGACCAGCCCACTTTTCTAATCACGAAATTATAAACTCATGACAGCTCAATATGTGTGCAAAGTTTGCACGGGTGGTACCGCACAAATTAAAAAAGCTCTCCCTGTGATAGTACTCAAGATATATGATGTTAAAAATTCACTTTGTATGGGAGCTACCACGCCCACTTATCCCATCCCGCCCATTTTCGGCATGGCTACTTACATTAATAATAGAAGGCCTCACATAAATTTAAAAAGCTCTTCCTGTCATAGTTCTCAAGATATATGATATTAAAAATTCACTTTGTATCGCAGCTACCACGCCCACTTATGCGATCCTGCATATTTTCGGTAAAAATTTACTTTGTATGGGATGTGCCACGCCCACTTCATGAAGAAATTTAAAAAATAGTTATAAACCTATTTTCATTGAAATCGGTTCAGCCGTTTCGGAGGAGTTTGGTGACAAAAACTGTGACACGTGAATTTTATATATAAAAATAGATTTATAATTAAATGTTATTAGTGTTGAATTTGAATACATTTCAAATTTATAAGTGGATATAACGGTGTTTCGACAAAGGCTTAAGAATTATAATTTTTCCAAATACAGAAATTATGATGATTGTTATTTAAGCAAATCGATGAGTATTTTAAATCGCAGTGTGATTTGTAAAGTAATTTGCAAGAATCATTCTTGCTTAAGTCAATTCGTGATAAAATGCCAAATTAAACAAATCGTAAAACAGCTGTCATAGCAATCCGTGCTGCCAATTTATTTTGTATTCCCCCCAATAAGATGATTTATTTTTAAATATCATAGAATATTAAAACTAATTCTCCAAGCGTTCAAAGAAAATTTATTATACCCAGAACACACCCATTTATCATTAACCCCAAACAAAAGAAATTCATTTAATTAATATAATCTTGTAGTAAGGCGTTGCGTATATAAATCACGTAATGAACATTATATCATGAATTTTCAGTAAAACAACAAATATTTTACTTCTAAATTTTGATTAATATAAATATTGGCAATTTTAGCAGAAAAAGCAATGTTCTTTAAAAAAATCATCAAAAATTTCTTTCCATGTCTAATTTTTACGCATATGTACGTATGAATTTAGTTCATAAGGTGTATGCCCTCTACCTGTTCAGCTTTGAAAACATCTTACAAAACTTTACGTTTTTTTTTCTCTATCGAAATAGATTTTAGGCTGATCTTTCTATCCATTTCTTTTTACTGATAAAATTATTTAAGGTTTTTTTTGCAACGTAATAATGTTTGAATTAGTAATTTAATTCTCAAAAAACAAACGAGGTTTTAATGACAATAAAAAAAGAAGAAAACATTCGCTCGATAATGTGAATGAACTTTAATGTTGAAATAGATAATAGTTCTAAATTAAACATAATCTTCACTACATTAAAAATTAAAAGAAAAAAATAAAATTAATTTTTTATAATATTACTACGGAGTAAGTACATATCTCTGGCAAGTATTCATTTCAAAATTCTCAAATTTTTTTGCATCATAACTTAATAATGTTTTTAAAAAAGTTTGTTTTGGAGAAGGTTTTATAATAATACGTTTAAAAACACATATCCAAACACATTGTATTATGTATACCCTGCAGGAAAGCTGAAAACAAGTGTCTCCTGGTCAGCAATTTTTTCGACAATTTTGGTGCGATTGTCAACAAAACGTCTACACTTAAGGAGTGTATGGAAAAAAATTTGTAGTTGCATTAAGTTTAATAAAACTCAAATCGTGCAATAGATAATTTTTCTTTTTATCACGTTAGCTTTTATATATATGTCAGATACTACTACATATTTTAAAACTCATTAATTTTCAATTGTTATTACGATCAAAATGGACTGAGAAAAAAAGTACGTAAAAATATAAATAAAACTTAAAAAAAAAAATCCGTCATGGACTTTAAAAAAATAGCAAAAAATTTTAAAGTTGACCCTCGAACTGTTTCAAATGCCATTAAACGGTATAAGAAAGACCTGAGCATTGAAAGAAAACCTGTATCAGGAAAAAAAAAAGGTACAAGGGATATTGGTAAGGTAAAAGAAGTCGAGCAACGTAACATTTCTATTAGAAAAGCAGCGCGTACGGGTGCTCTACTAATAGTTTTGTCAAAATAACCAAAGCTTATGCTGGGCTAAAGACATACAAAGTTCAGAAAGTTCCAGATCGCAATTCGGTATAGAACTTAAAAGCAGAAAAACAAGCGAAAAAAAATTAAGGCAGATTTGATAAAAAAAATACACCTGTTGCGTGATGGATGACGAAACATGCGTACTGGCAGACTTTTCTCAACTTCCCGGCCAAGATTTTTATGTTGCTGATGAAAGAGGTAATGCTTAGGAAGAGTTTCGGACAAAAAAACAAACAAAATTCTCTAAGAAATTTCTCGTGTGGCAAGCTATTTGCAGTTGTGGCATACGAACCCAAGCATTTATGGTATCAGGCACGATAAACACAGAAATTTATATCACGTAGTGCCTACAAAAACGACTTTTACCTTTTTTGAGACAGCACCGAGTGCCTACAAATTGTTAGTCTGATTTGGCATCATGTCTTTATGGAAAAAAGGCACTTGAGTGGTATTTAAAGAAAAATTTAATTTTTGTACCACGATGGTCAAATCCACCTAAATGTCCAGAACTTACGCCTGTGGAAAGGTACTGGGCTCTTGTAAAAAAGAAATTGAAGAACACAGGAAAGGTGTCTCAGAACATGTCCGATTTTAAGTGTAGATGGACCACCTCCTTCAAAAAGGTAACAGAAGCAACTGTAAAATCTTTAATGGAAAGACTTTAAAAAAAAGTCGATAATATAAAAAATACGAAATAATAAATTAAGATTTCAATGTTATATAAATTTGTATAATATACCAATTTGCGTATTTTAAAAAGTTTCTATATTACACGATTTGACTTTTATTTAACTAAATGCAACTACAAATTTTTTTCGATACACTCCTTAAAACTAATAAGCAGGAAAAAATTCAAAAATTTATCAGTAAAATTTTTATAGATGACTACTTTTGCATTTAAAAATAATAGATGCTACACAAAGGAGTAGCGAAATGTTGAATAATAAATAAATAAACAAATATTTATAAAGACCTCGAGCTTGAAAAATCAATTAAAAAAAATAATATGTTAATGTCATGAGGTACAAACTATCAAAAGTAGAGAATAGAATTACCAAAAAGAACTCGCCCGATAGTCCCATAAGTACAACCTAGTCAGTAGTTATAACATCACTAGTGCATTTTCAATGGCAAGCACTTATTAAATGTCTATAGCAAAGAACATTGTCTGGGTTATAATTGGTGAGTCGTACTGGTAATAGGGTCAATAGTGAATCAGAACTGTTTTACTAAGACATTTCCTGCAGGGTAATTACACAGGCCTAAGCATATACCAGATATTGACATGGTTCAAGTAAGCGAAAATTTATATTAATCACATCTACTTACAATTACGAAATTTTAAATATTTTTTTTTTCATAAACATGTCTTGCGCCTTTTTTTAAATACAGTTAAATATATTTTGTTTTCTTAACTTACTCTTGTTAAAAAAAAAACTGTGAAATTCGACGCAATAAAAGAATCTAAGAGATGCAGCTAACGCTTGTATATGCCAGTGTATAATGAGAGAAGCGAAATAAAAAACCAACAACTAAAAATAAACGATGTATGCAGAAGAAAAAACTTTATTTCACTTAGAAGACCTGAGACAAAAACTGTTTGGCAAGACACTACTCATATTGTTTAATTTGATAAATATGAACAAGATTTTTTTAACATTCGTTATTTAGCAAAATCTATGAATATGTCGTTCTCTGGTATGTACTTGTTAGTATCAATGTGGCCAAAAGCAAGAAATTAAAATAGGGCCTATTGAACTTACGACAGATAGTAAAACAACTAAGTTTAATATACTAAAAAAAAGCGTACTCTTTGCATTCAATAATTATTAATTTTTGTGCAAAATACTGCTGTTATATCGATATTTATTATTTTTGAGATTTATTGTTAGAAAATTATGTGTGCTGCTTGACATATTGCGATGACCAGAATTTTTACCAACAGTCAAATAACTTTGGGTGTGGATCAAGTATTTCGTTTCATAGTTTTCATGTACATTCGGCTCTTAAGTTTTTATTTTTCTTTAATCCTATTTAGTTAATCTGGTAACACTAGTTATCATAACCAACTGGTTAATAAAAATCAGCAAGCAACGTCCTTCATTGGAATGTTGATTTCACAATTAAATGATTCAGCAGCACGAAAAATTTTTAGGCTCACACACGTTATTGAAAGCAATAAAAATGGACAAACAAATATGTATCTTCAAACCAATTCATTCCAAGAACAAGACATACAAACATACATCATGATTGAAAATACAAACAAATTGAACTGCAGAAAAGCTTGGAGCAAAATAACACAATAATCGGTGCATTGATCTGTATAACAATGGCACCAGGAACTTTAAAAAACTATTGTAGCGAAACGTTATAGTTGCAAGGTTCAATTCAATTATCATGCTATTTTCTATATGTTTTATTGGCTCAAGTTTAAACTAGATTATTTCCCGTTTTTGGATGTACACTCAGGGCAGGAATTAATTTATTAAAATTCACAAGATTATAATTGTTTGAAATAAAAATATTCTGTTGTTTGTTTGCAAAAATGTCTTAGTTTTATTATGAGAAGGTTTTATCTAGTTTTCAGTTTAGAGCTGAACTAAAGGGTTTTCCAATAAAACAAGGTTCTTGTCCCAAAAAGGTCAAATAAAACAAAACACATCTGAGGTATTAATTTTAAAGGCCCATTAAAATCGCTCAAAAGGCCGCCTTAGTTCTGAATGATGTAAGTGGTCCAAGAAATTTAATTTGTTATAATTCTGCCCTAAGGATCAGTCCGAATTTGAGCCATCGGTCACTCGCAGCTTATTTGCAAGGATATGTGACATAAGTCAATCTGGGTTAAACTGTACGATACTGGTTACCATTTATTACAGTTTTTAATTGCACTCGAACTCACTTTAAGGATAAAGTTTTTTTTTGATGGACAGCAGCTACCGCCAAAACAATATGCTCGATACAATCTATCAACAATTATCTTCCCTTATTTTGAATCTAAATCTAAAAGAAAAAATCTTGTATTCCAAATGTATATATTACATTATTTATGATCCCAGCAAAATCTTTACTTACCTAGTAAGATAGCAAGTAATATTGGAGAAGCACATAAACTAGTTACTTTTCGGCCGAATAACTACTTATTTTTGTTTGAATTGTCCCAGAAATCATGACCCACGCTTACAAATGAACTTACAAAAAGCAATAAAATAAGCAGTCACCAATAAAACTCAATTATAGCTGGATATTTTTCTACTGTTGCAATACAAAAAAATATAAAAATTATAATATTGGGCATATTATAATATTTATGAAGTTAATTTAAAGTTCACTGTTTAAAAAAATATATAAAAAGTATTTACGAAGGTCATAACCAATAGGCCATTACTCTGTTCTTTAAAATAATGATGTTAGTAACGACCACTCATTACTATGTAATATATGAAGTAATGACAACCTATTACACATATTTTAAAAAGATTTTGCCGGGATGTTACAGCAAAAGGCAGTTAAAGTATAATTTTAAGGTTTAGTTAGAGAAAGAAAACTAAAACTATTTTGGTTTTGAAAAACATATTTTTGAGAAACTTATTAAGAAAATTTTTTGTCTATGGCAATCGGTTATGGGTCGAATATATATTGAGTTTTAATATTTTAAATACTAAAATTTTCGAAACAGTTGCTAACAATTAATTGCTACAAGTCCAAAAGGTACCAAAGGTCTTATAGAAATTGATTTTTTCGCTATATCTTAAAAATGTAATTATTTTTTTAAATTGTCGTTTTCGTGTCTATCTTTACCGCTTATAAACTGATTGAATAAGCTAATAAGAACTATTAAACCTGCAGAAGTTAAACAAACAAATCTATAAAATGTGTCTGTAAAATGTGTGGGAGCTGAAAAAAGTTGTTTTAGTGTTAACAGTTTAGAAATAGTCATGGTTTTGACTTCATTATGTTAAAGTGATTGGGAATTTTATTATAAAATAAAAAAATAAAAAACTTTATACAGTATTCGTCAGCAGTTTTCGATGTTATATCAAATATATTTATCACAAACGTAACAAAACTTGTCAGGGTTATTAACCTTATCATAGTTAATGTCATTTTAAAATAATAAGATTGATTTTACAAGTGTTGGCATAACACGTGGAGTCTTTAAAATGTGTATAGATATCCGTAAGACTTTCCAAAGGCTCTTGAATAGGGCATTTTTATATGGGATATTCAAGTTCGTAGGTATCTAATTCGAGATTAATAAGCACTTATTTGACCATAAAGAAGCACCTGAAAATGGTTAAGGGTAGTATATAAAAAATTGCTATTAAAATAAATATTATCGATTTTTACTGCAAAAATATTATCTATATCACTAATATGGCTATAGATAATATTAACTTTTTAACCACAGACTCAAATAGACCTTCAGCAAACGAAATATTTATAACTTTTCTAGCAAAAAACTTTTGCACTAATTTAATGTGAATAATATTTTTTATTTAAAGGTGCAAGAAGAAGGCATGAAGAATGCCTTATCCAAATACAAAATAGTTAGCCTTTAGTGATGTGCTTCAAAATACATGCAACAAATTTTGAATAATTATTGTAAATAGACATCATTGACTTATGAAACATAGGTTTCCTTTCATCTACTGTGCATGCGTTCAACGAATGACATGTTAATATAAAAAATATTAATGTTTCACCTAAGTTGAACCACTTCATCATGGGTTGAACTCATGCATTCACTATTTTTTTTGTGTGTTTTTTTTGCTAAGTTGTTATAATCAATTTCTCGTAACTCTGTATTTTTATTGTTTAACTGGAAATTTTGCACATTACAAAATACTGATTAATAATTCTGTGGCAAAAAAGAATAACTGCTTAAGTCGAAAAGGCTAAAACTGAGATAGTAATACCACTGCAATTAAATAGTTTGTGACTACCCTCAAAAAATTTTTCAAATAGTTTGGACAAATTAACAGGCAATTATAACGTAATAACTTATTGCTACCATTTTTTTAACGAACAATATCAATTCAACAAGTAAGAATGCTATATTTGGCCGTGTCGAATCTTCACCATCACGTACATAGGTAAAGTGAAAACATCATAGCTTAGCCAAGATTTCAGATTTAATGTTCAGATTGTCATTTTGCTTTATTATTTCCCATGTCATCTTTGATTATAGTTTTTGAATAATAATCTTTCAAGCCATTTTATTTAATCAAGCCCTTTTATGTAATCAAGCCCTTTCATTTATTCAATTCCTTTTATTTAATTCCCATAAATCAAATCAAAATAAAACGATCAGCCATCTTGTTTAGGGTGCCCTCCTGGATTTTAACTTTTGCATAGTTTTCAAGCCTTTTCATTTGATACTTATATTGTGAGGGTTGAAGGAGGCAAATAAGTAAGTACTATATTTATTCCATAAGTCCTACATTTAGGGTTGCCATTTCTATTTTAAAAAAAGAGGATGCCAGCATAAAAAATGTAGGACATTTGCCCAATAAAAGAGCACACATTTAAAAAAAAAATTAAATATAATAAAATTTACGACGCGATTTAAAATACAAAAACAAAATTTGTTTTTACGAAAAAACTTTATTTGCAAAAATAAAAACTTAACATATCACTCTGATTTAATGGTAGAAAAAAAAAAAAAAAATTCATTGCATTCATTATCGGGAATGTACACTTTTAAAAATTTTACATATATTTTTCAACACTTAAAATTTGAGCCAATATATTACCATCACATCTCATCAAATATTTGTAAAACCCTAGGCAATCCATATCAAAATTATATACACTTACTATATTTTTTGTTCAAGACTTTCTTATATATTTGGAAAACAAACTTTATGAAAAACACGCAGCTGAAAAGCAGACCCCTTTGCCGATCTTTTTTAAAATAAAAGACAAGTAAAAATAGGCCACTTCGCTAAATAGCGACAATAAGGGATAATAAAATTAATTTTGTACAAAGAGAAGTTTTAAAATTGTACTTTTTCAAAACAAATTGTACGAGTATCTAAATCTTTTTTTTTATGCATTTTGTGACCTGTAATATAAAATTTAAGTGAAGTTAAAAAACTTCCGAGAAGGTGCAAAAAGCCGGAAAATACTAGACATTTGCTAAAAAAAAGAAGTAGGACTGCCCCGGATACCCTAAAAAAAGGACGTTGTCCGGGGAAAGGAGGACGGATGGCAACCCTACCTACATTTTATTTTGGACGCCATATTGAATGTTAACTTTTTCATGGTTTTTCTACCGGTCTAGCCTTTCATTGGAAACTAATACTGAACGGTTTGAAGTGGGTGACCTCTTAATTACTAGATCTGACCCATATTTAAATTTATTGTACGTCATTTTGTAGCAGCGTTCATCATGGATTTTAAAGATTTTTATATTGTATTGGATTTAGCTAGTGAAGCCTTTTCTTTTGATATCGACAACGCTCCTCTGTGCTGTCAAAGAATTAACTAGGATCGTAAGTGACTTACATATTCAAAATAGAATTTCTCAAAATTATTTTTTTGACCTTTAGCTTCGAATATTACTGACCGATGTGCCAAAACGAATATCCCTAGACGCCTATCATGTCAACAAATAGTAGCAAATGCGTTTTTAAATTATTCTATGGCCTAAAATTTTTGATTTTCATAGTAAACAAAACGAGAAATAGAGGCCGCGATGTTTATTTGCTCATATGTTAGAAAGTTATGCTGAACTTCAATAGGGATTCATTCTCGGATATTTTCAAAAGATTGAAACTTCATACAAACAAATAGACAGGTGAAGAACGGTCATTGCTCATTCGGCTACTCTAGTCATAAGCTGTTAGAAAATATATAATTTATTGTAAATGAAACTACAAACGGAATGACAAAGCTATTTAAAACCTTGGCACCATAGGTAAAGGGTGTATTTAATAAGTAATAACTTATTTCAACTTTTAATTAAACTTACGCTCTTTAATTAATACAAGATAGAATTCCTATAATAGTCTTTATCTTAAGGAAATCAATTCGTAAACATCAACTCAAACATTTAACAGTAAAAACAGCCATAAGCAGTTTTTCCCTTTTGCCACAGAATTATAGTTTATAGACACAAGAATGGTTATCATACTAATTAAATTATTTCCATTAGTGTCGCACAAGTTGCCTTATATAGAAGTCGACTTAAAAGACATACTTAAGTATGCCTCTAAAATTTCCACTGTTGTATAACTTAAGATCTTTGGCATGCAAAATAAAAAAAAATAAATTGTTTTTGTTATTACGTGTAAATGTTCTTGTCATGTATTGGCATTATATAGAAATATAAAGAAATTAAGAAACATTCGTTGGTGTTAATAAATATTAAATAATTAATTTGACAGTGGTGGCAGATATATGACTACGTTGGTAAGAGAATATGTACAATAGAGTTTGTTTATTCGTAAATGCTCGTGAAATTTTCCCTAGAATACAGTTAGTCTTACTACTCAAGAATTAAGCAAAATGTAGCACTAGCATACTTTTATAGCAAAAAATTAAATTATTATTTTTTTCCAAATTACGTTTGATAACAAGCATTCCTTTGTCAATAAATTTTTTAAATGAAAACTATTTAATTTGTCTAAAGTTCTTTATATGTAACCTTCTCCGAGAAAAGGGACCTAGTGTGTCGAAAAACGGGTTTCGACTTAAGAGTGGATTCTGGTACCTAAAAGGGTGCAAAATAAGATGAAAAGAGTTAGATTTCTGATAAAAATTTATTCACCCCATAAAAACGCACAAAACGTTGTTGCGTCGGTCATTGGTTGCGGCTTAAGAATTAAGTACCGAGATCATAACAAACAGAGCAGCAACAAGTAAGAGCGCTATATTCGGCCGTGCCGAATCTTATATACCCTTCACAACGTGTAGTCATGCAATAACAGTGGTTTGTGTCACCATTCATCCCATATGAAATACGTACATACATATAAAAACATACATATATAAAAACGTCCCATTGTAAAATTATAAATTCACGTATGTATGTTAAAAAAACAAAAAAAAAAATTTTAAATTTAAAAAAAAATAAAAAAAAAAAAATTTTAAAAAAAATAAAAAAAAAAAATTTAAAAAAAAAATTATTATGTATATAATATATATAAAACAAAAAAAAAAAAATATTATGTATATAATATATATAAAACAAAAAAATTAAAAAAAAAATAATAATAATAATACAAATAATATATTAAATAAAAAATAAAAAAAAATTTAAAAAAAATTAAAAAAAAAAAATTTTTGGCTCAGCTGGGATTCGATGCCACGTTTTCTCTAACCAGTATACATGTTTGTATGTATGTATGTATATTGTTGTTGTAATGTTGTTTTTGTGAAAAAAATCGAGGTGGCCGTGGGTTTTTGCTCATATCTCAGTTGTTTATGTACCGATGTTTCTGATTTCAATACCGATCTACTCCCGAATATTTCTGATATTTTAATACCTTACCCGGGTCCAACCTATGTCCGGGGGCTTAAAAAATTTAATTTCAACATACACACGGACAGACGGTCAGACGGACAGACGGACAGAGCTTAATCGACTCCCCTATTCATAAGCTTTCAGATAATATATACTTTATGGGGTCGGAAATGAAAATTGTAGAAATTTCACACGGAATGAAAAAACCAATATATATCTTTTTTCACTGCGTGAAGGGTATAACAATAGAAACGGTATTGTCACGCTAAAAGTGAAAAGAAATACGTCGCCACATAGGCATGACGTCACCAAAGTCAGCACTCAATTATAACTATCCATACCAAATCGCATCTCCCAACTGAAGGTGTGTTCACAGTTACACAGTTCACAGCGTTCGAAACTTTAAATGCGTTTTTCTCAAAATTTCTTTTTTTACACACTAGATCCCTTTTCTCGGAGAAGCTCAGATATTTAAAAAAATTGATATCTCATCATTTGATTAGAAACTAGTTATAATTCTACTTGGTATTTTAAGTATTTTGTATTACCTCAGAGAATGCCTTCTGATGTTTAATGCAACTTTTTTAGAAAGTAAACTTATATCGTTTTTAAAGCTATAGGTTAAAGTAATAAGACCTAACTTTTCTATACAAAGAAGGGTATTTTTGTAAGAAATCTTAATAATAAAAATTAAATAGAAATTTAATATAAGTTGTAAAGCCTACTATTATTTTTAGATATGGGATTAAAATATTAATTTAAAAACTTATCAAACAGTTTCTCTTTAACTAACTATAAAATTTTTAAATTTTTTATATCGGTTTACAAAAAAATATTTTTTTTTTCTTAAAAATTCATAAATATTTCCACTTATCCGAGATATTTGTAAAAAGTCCAAGGAGAACTCTAATTTACTGTCACTTATTTGTCAAAATGACGGTTCCAGTATTTGTGTGGTGCGAACGAATGTCTTGTTGTATTTTTTTTTATATTGTGTGGGCATTACACAAGAAATTTAGAATTTAATATATTCTAGTTTGTTTGCAGCTTTTATTAATAAAATTTGTGTTTATTGACCTCGAGTTTTAAGAAATCCATGTCTACTAAAACAAGCAAAGATTTTTGTTTTTGTAAAATGAGTCATGTGTCAATAAGCAATGTGTTAATAAGCTCTTTGCAGAATATTATAGTAAATATATGACAAAGAAATTCATGCATGATGCGGTGTTATTGAGTATAAGTAGTGAAACACAACCGCTCCTTATTTATGGGCAATATAATGGAAAAGAACTTTTAAAGCAAAAATGTATGTCCATTTAATTTAAATATTATTAAATTAATTTTTAAAATCTGCCTTTAAATATAAGCATAACAAATATTTTACTTTTCTACTTATCTTTGTTAAAGTTAGTGAGAGCCTACAGTTAAATTCAAAAATATCTTAATTGCTTAAACATGTCTTTTAAGACTCAATACTTAATACCACTGCCAATATGAAGAAATTAGTTACACTTTAAAAATTTACATATTGAAAAAGAATAAAAAATAAAAAAAATTCGCTTGCAAAAATATTCTAAAAGTTTTATTATTTCTTAAATAAGTTATCGCTGTTACGAAATGCGATACCGGTCACTTATTAAATTGCCTTAAAAATATTAAAATTGCCCTATTCCCCAAAATACATTAATAACTATTGAAATTATTTTTGTATTTAATCAAGTAGTACACAGAACCATCTAAGAAATGGTATTTAGGATAATTTTTAAGAAAACAAGGAAGAACACTTTTTACTTTTGTAGCACAAAATTATTATTTTTTTATTAGCAGTAATAACTTTGTATTAATCTCTTTATAGTAAAATATGTAATATGTAGGCGTCAAATTAGACGTTTCATAGTAATTTCTACTAATGAATTAAACTTAGATATTGTCAAATCTTCCAAAATCTTTGTCCAAAGAGTAAATGTATGATTTAGGGTTAAATCGTTATATGGGAGGTTGGGGTTAAAATGGAAATGTCACCTTTATTTTCTATAGTTATAATTTACATTGGCCAAAGAAGTATATATATTAAATTCCATCATTAAACCTCTAATTCTATCGGTTTTATGAGCTTTTAAATTTCATTGACAGTAGAATATGCAAGAAGTGGGCGTTAAACTAGGGGTTGTCAAAGTAGTTTCTGCTAATAAATTCAACTTAGATATTTCAATATAGGGTCCCTTATTCTTTTAAAATCTTTGTCCGCAGAAAATTTATATGAATTTAAGAAAAAGCGTTATACAGGAAGTAGGCGTTAAAGTAGGCATGTCACCTCCATTTTCTCGCATTATAAAAATTTTTCGATTGTATGAGCTTTTAAATTCCATTGACAGTAAATTATGTGAAAAATGGGCATTGAAGTAGGCGTGTAAAAGGAGTTTCTGCTGATAAGATCAACAACTTAAATATTTTAATATGAAGTTCTTTATTCTTTACACATCTCTGTCCATAGAGAAATTATATGAATATAAAATATAGTGTTTTATGGAAAGCAGCTATAAAAAGCGCGTTATCTTAACTTTCCATTGTTATAAATCTATTGACCAAAAAACAATGTCTTGAAAAATTCATGTCATACCGAAAAAAACACTGTTGGGTATAAATATTTGTATATCTTGATCTATATCCTTTTTCATAATGTACAGATTTGTGCAAGACAAATATTTTTTTTTTACTCAGGATATACATATACTTACGAAATTTTATCACTCTACGTATATATTAGAAATATTCTATGTATACAGAAAAAAATATTGCTAAAATTTGTTTAATTAATTGAATTTTAAATTTGTTTTTGAATTCCAATTATAGCTTTCATTAATTTAATTAAATTTTTTAATTGATATTAAATATTTTCAAAAAACAAAGAGATTTCTGTCAGTTGAAAAAAATTTAAAAAAATAAAAAATATTATTTTAAATTACATTTTCTTGAAAATTTAATTTGAGGAATAAATTTTTTATAATCTTTAAGAGAAAGTTCTGGTAAGTGCACAAATGGACATATAGACAAATATGTTCTGTTTTAAATATAATGATTTCGGTTTCATTGTAGGTATGCCAAAATTCATCAGTTAGTTGAATTTCTTCACTCTGCCTAATCAAGCCTTTTTACCGGTTAATGTTCTTTTATATCTAGGTCGTTGAAGCTAAAAATTATTTTTGGAAATCCGGCTTTTGATATGGTATGTGTATGTGTGTGGAACACTATTTCTTATCATTAATTTTATTATATAAGTAACGAAATGTAAATAAGAATTAATGTAGATTCCTTTGTAATATAAATGTATATTAAGTAGTAGTAGTACATTAGTAGTAGTAGTAGTATATTAAGAATAAATAAATATAAAAAAAAGAATATCTTTTTATGTATTTTTTTAAACAGGTTTAAAATATTATATTACTAGAAAAGCCCGGCGCGCGTTGCTATGCCCCTTAATGAATCAAAATGCATTATGAATTTTAATTGAATATGAAGTGCGAAAACCTAAAAATTATAATTTTTTTTATGGGCGTGGCACTGCCCACTTTTCTAATCACGAAATTGTAAAGTTATTACAGCTCAATATGTGTGCAAAGTTTCAGAAGAATCGGCCCAGTGCAAGTACCTCAAAATAATAATTTTTTTTATGGGCGTGGCCCTGCCCACTTTTTTAATCACGAAAATATAAAGTCATGACAGCTCAATATGTGTGCAAAGTTTCAGAAAAATCGGTTCAGTGCAAGTACCTTAAAATTAAAATTTTCTTAGGGGCGTGGCCCCGCCCACTTTTCTTATCACAAAATTATTTAGTCATGACAGCACAATATGTGTGCAAAGTTTCAGAAAAATCGGTCAAGTGCAAGTAGCTAAAACTGATAACTAATTTTTTATGGGCGTGGCCCCGCCCACTTTTTTTTACCCATAAACACTCCCCGGTATGTGTACAACAACTTACCAAAGTTTGAGCCCGATCGGTTTTACAGTTTCAGAGTCTATAGCTAACACACACACACACACAGAGTTTCACTTTTATATATATAGATTGATATCATAAATGCTTTAATTTTATAAATCCGAAATGATAAATGATTAAATTAATTAAGATAATTTTTGAAAAATATGGAAATTTTAATTAATTTTTTAATACTGTTTGAATTGATATTTTTCTCAATATTTTTTCAATTAAAACTATTAATTTTTTTTTAATTAATAGTATCATTTTGATGATTGGAGCAAAATTAAAAAATTTTTTAATTAATAATATTAATTTCATAATTGTAATCCATATTTATCTTTTTTCTGTGTATGTTTGTGTTAGAAATATTCTAGCAAATTTTGATCGCCCAAGTTTTTTTGTTTCGCGCTCTATCGTGCTTTTAACAGAAGGACAGACGGATGGACATAGCTATATCTTCTTAAAATGAAACCAGTACTAAGAAAATATATACTTTATAAGGTCTTAAATGGATATTTTGATTTGGTACAAACGGAACGACAAAATGAATATACCTTTATACCATTTTGGTATATCTATTTCTTATTTTTTTGGGTGTGATATAATATCTTATAGTTTAGTTTTATTAAGTCTATAAATTATTTTTTTAATACTAATAGCTAGAGAATCTTTTTATAAATATAATAATTGGTAGTGTGTATAAAAAAACGAATATGGTAGTTGAAAACTTGCGGAATATTTTTACCGATTTCGGTGTTTGGGGAGTGCTCAAGTGATAAGCGTTTTTGAGGAATGATAACACATAAAATTGATTAACTCTTTGTATCAATCACATGTGTAAACAAGATCGTGAAAATATAAGTAATCAGAAAATTAAAGAATCAGAGCACTTTAGTGTTATAGCATTCCAAATACATAGAATATCCTTGGATATTTCTTTGACGATATATAAAATGAACGATGTAGAATAAAACATGTTTTTTTTTAGAATTTTTATCCGTCTGTCTGTCTCTCTGAACTCTATTGACTAAAAAACTACTAAATCAGTATTAATAAAGTTTAATATGGAGGTACCTTGGTACCTGGGTAATGTATGGAATACATTTTATAATAATAGCTCATTTCTAACACAGAATTGAAAGCTATAAAAGAAAATGGTATACAGGAATAAGAGATAAAGTGATATATGATAAGATAGGTAAGAAACAAATGCGTATATATTTCAGAACAAGAAATATAAATTGCAAAAGCAGCAAAAAGCTATTGATTTTTACTAACAACGAAATCAGAATTTATAAAAATATTTTTGGGACTAGTCATGCGGCTTGGGTTCAACAAGCATTTTATTACATAAGAATAAAGCCTAAGCACTGGAATAAACGAGCCTAAATAAGGGGGCATGAGTAAAAATGTTTTGCTCGGGCACTCACGATGATATGAGTGGCAGTTTACTCACGAACCCATCTCTAATAGAGATCATTGTTACTTTAAGTTATTGCACTACCGGGAATACCAAAACAATAAAAAACTCGTGATTAATTGCTTTATAAAAGTGTTGGCAATAACTTCGACTAAATTTAGAAATAAAGTTTCTAGTTGTTTTTCAACATTTTTTTTTTCTGAAACATTTCTGTTATTTATTTTTTCTTGCATTTTCTTTTTAAAGGAATAATTTTGCAATTATAAAGAGATTAATGTATGCTATAGTTTATTCAAAACCTGTGTATAATCATTCTTAACAAAAAATAATAATTTTAAATTTGAGTAGAGGCGCTAAAAGACTTATTGGACAAAACTTGAAGAAAAAAACTACGAAAATAAAAAATAGTTAAACTAAAATACCAACGGCTTAAATTATTATTACAAAGGAAAAAAGTAATTTAAAAACCATCTGACAAGAACAGACAAATTCTCGTAGGAACTCCAATAACACAAAAAAAAACAAGAACAAGAACAAATTATACGAAATTATAGAGTAAAACAACTATGTGCTTCTTCTGGTTGTTGCCCTTTTAAAATAGCGAAAAATTCAAGAAACATGATAAATTAATTCCTTTATAAAAAAAAGACAAAGAACTAAAACTTAATCAATAACTAGAAACTACTAAAAATACAATTTGATACAGACTGTGATCAATAATTTTATTAAGTAACAAATTTGCCTTTAACCAAGTGTAACTGATTTATTTTTTCTTTGGATCTGAAAGTGCGGCTTTTATGAGACGATTAAAACGTTTAATAAAAATATGAATTAAAGATGAACTAAATATTTTTCGCCCAGTAATTTAAGATTGACAGTAAATTTGCTACTTTTAATTCCTTTTATTATAATTTAGATTTTTTTTGCTCAATTTGCCGATGCTTTATTTCTTAAATTATTTTGAAACGATTCACAACCGTTTAATACGAATCATCTATTTATTCACAATTTTCCGCCGTAAACACTGTTTCTGTAGTTATGGCGGATTCGTTTTATGACAACTGCTGTAAGGCTCGATATCACTGAGTTTAAATAAAACCTAATACAAATTTTTGTTTGAAAAAGTAAAAAAAAAAAAATAAAAATAAACACATGAGCTGTGAAAAATATATAAAAAGAAATTGACTGAAAAGAGAATTTTTTTGAATAAGAAATCTTTTGAAAATATTGAAAGAGATTGGTTGTGAAATTTTAAACTGGAAAGAAAATAAATTGAAATTGAAAAGTGTGTTGCAAGAATGTATAAGATTTGTGTGTGTGCAGCTTCAATAAAAATTAAGTTCCTGAAACTGCCACGTCTTATACTTAGAGGACAATTCATTTTTTTTTTTTTTTTTGAGGAATTTAATTTAATACCATCTGTCTAAGGATTTGAAAATCAATAAATTTGTGATTAAATATAACCATTGAACGTTGCTTCATACAATACTTTTTCTTGGTGAACATTTTTATTTGAAGACACAGAAGAAAAGTCAATAGAGTAAATTTTTATAACCTTTCTTCGAATTGGTGGACGTAACATATTATCACAGTTAAGAGGGGGGGTTATATATAATTCAAGAATACATTCCCTTACTATTTTCACCATTCTCATCAATACGGGTTTTTTTATCTGATGGATTCTGATTTTAACAATATATTATTTTATTATTTTTTTTTATTGACATATATAAAAATGTGTTTTACTAACATTAGGTAAATATTAATCTATAATTTCCATTATTCTTAATGTTAATTTGAAACTTAAATTTTTTTTATATATGTAGATATTACACTAAAAAAACAGAAGAAGCTGGAATAAATACTTAATACATTTTTTTGGTTTAATTTTTTTTAATACGTCTAAAAAAAAAAGCTCAAGAGACAACAGGCCTTGGGGCTAATTCTCGCAGTCGATACCATGCGAAATTTATTTGAAGTTGGATTTTTTTTTTTAATTTTGGGATTCTCGCACTCGCTATCGAGTAAGTTGTATCGAAATTTCTTATGATGGCACTCGATAGCGAGTATACGATCGAATGTAATCGTTCGAGTTTTATTCGATACCAAATTTGGTGTCGAAATTTTATTTTTAAATAGTTCGTTGGTTAACAAGTGTTGATTTAAGATTTTAATTGTTATATTAATTAATTATTCGTATAGATTTTCGTACTTTTTTGTATTACTCCCTTTTTTTGCACCTTTGTAAAGGAGTTTTTACACAAACTCTAACGAGTAACTTAGTGGTTTATTGTTTTTGATATATAGTTTTTCCTACACACAAATATTCAAATATTTTTATAAAAGGTAGATTAGAGGTTTTATTTAAAAACAAGGATTATACTCTCATTTAATTGCTAGCTTTATCATAATGTTTATTACTATTCGTATTGTTATTTAGGCAGAGCTAAGTTTGCCATTTTATAATAAATATACTAAATAGAGAACAACTTTAGTTGTGCTAAATAATTCCGAAAATTGACGTTCGGTGATAAGGCTCATTTTGTACTCAGTAGACAAAATTGGTTCTCAAAATATTGTCAAACACAAACTCAACTTTGGTTGCCCCTTTTTGCATCTGTAAAATGTATACTTCTTGTTTTTTTTAATTAGACTATCGGTACTGAAATTTATAACTTTTGGACACAGTTTCATTTCCGTTTCATCCAGAACTCTTGAAACTACTTTCGAAAGTGCGCCTTGACTTATACCAATAATAAAATCGTTGCCGATAGTATTTTGAAAGCCTCCGGAAGCCAAAAGCAATAAAGTGGTGTCCAATTGTATTTTTGCTGGTACGGCAGTTGTCAAATGTCCAGCATTTTCTACCTCCTCAAGAATATAGTTAAAAGCTTCCTTGGAAACTCTAAAACGTTTCTTAAACCTATAAAAATAAATTTTTACACATAATTTTTACAAATCAAGGGGATGTATACATACTCATTGTTTGGCAAAGCCCAATGGATCACTTGTTACTTGGATTTTCCTTCTAATTGCATTTATATCAGACTCTGATGATCAAGAATAAAAAAACAAATTTACATTTATAACCGCGATTAAAAAACAAAAAACCTTCAAAATTATAAAACAAATTCGCAATTCTTTGATAAATTATTTAATTTTCTTTGTAAGCATATGTTTTTTGTTTACATATTTGTATTGTTGGTTAAGGCTTTTTTTATCTTTTATAACACTTTATTAAAAAATCGATTCGGAAGGTAACGAGTGTCATCATCAGAAAAACTCGCACGATCGAAATTAATTTCGATACGAATTTATTTCGATCACGAGTCCCGGAATTAGCCCCCTGAAGTCTTCGCGGGATTTAGTTTGGTGAGTTTTAATATATTATATATTAGTTTTTTTTCCATTGGTTAAATGTTCACTCTATAAAAACAGATAATGACACCATGAACTTAATTATTAATAACTTACCTAATTTTAGTAGTAACAGTAGTAACATTAGTAACAGAAGTAACAGAAGTAACATAACCATAACTTTTTTTTAATAAATTTTTGTTAAATTTATATAGCTAATAATCATATTTTTTTATTACCTTAATTTTATTATATGTATACCATCAAATTTGTTTTTTTTATCTGTTAAATTTAAATTTTTGTTAGGTAATCTAATTGCGAAATTTTGATTGAAAATTTAGAAGTATTATATTAAATAAATTTACTTTGAAATAAATAATTTATTATGTTATATTAATATGAATTTATAAGACAAATCTCAAATATTATATCATGAAAGACTAAAGACATTAGCAGATAGATGCTCTCTCTTTCAACAACAACTTATATCAGGTATAAGTTTATTCGTCTATAGTCCTTGACGTAGCCTTATTCCTGATGAGATTCATCCGATATCGTAAATACATTATACTCTCAACGCAGTATGTCGATATAATGATTTTAGTTTACCATAGTATCACTTAAACTTTCAAAATTTTGAGCTAAACTTAGATGGTATGGTACTTAGCGCCTTTTGAGTGCGGCATTATAGAAAGGGATGCAGCAGATCCTCTGGCCTTTTCTATGACGTAATTATAATGGCTTTTTAAAGACAGTTTACTATTTATGATTAAACCCAAACAATTTATAGATTCCTTTGAAGTAATATTGCAGTCTGCATCATTTATATTTACATATTTCCTAACACATCAGATGAATAAAACGATAACTTCCGTTTTTTGATCAGTCAGTAGACCTATTGAAATGGGCCATGATTTCACCACACTTATGTCGACATTTTTCACTGTACTGGCTTTATCTTAATCCTATGGTATAGTTATTAGGGCAATGTCTTAATATACTAGTTGGAGTTAAGTCATTAGTTTTACAGACGATATTTATGTATGTTTATATCTATGTATCTAATACTCTAAGCTTATAAAAATCTATTATTTTTTACTATATATGTATGGTAATAGAAACGTCTTCAATATACGTTTATACCTTTTCTAAATATTAGTTTATTTCCTTTAAACAAACCGGGATTCTTTTGTATTGCAATTAATAACGCTTTAAATTTATAATGCATTTTCCTATGCAATACTGTATTTAAATACTAATTGCAATGTAAATCAAACTATTTAAATGTAAATCTGTAACAATTTTTAAAGCTGTTTCATCCGGAAACAAATTTTTTCTTTTTCTCAAACGAAAAAAAAAGAAAGTAAATTAAATACCAAATTTTAACGGAATTCATCTATTCGATATGCTCGTGATACTTTTTAAAGTCAATTTCGTAACTATAAAAAATAAACTCAAACATAAAATATTTGTTCTGGCAAAACATGTCACTTAGTAGGGTGATCGATTATTCGACTTTTCTAAGAAACCGGTTTTCAAATAGTTTGAAATTTAGAATTAAAAAAAAAACCGGTTGCTATTTTGAAAATTGAGAAAAAAACCGGCTAACCGGTTCGAATATATAATATATAATATTTAAAGAAAAAATTAAAAAATATTGCAAAAAAAGATTATAATAAAAATGATATCTAAATATGAAATTTTAACAGTTAATATACGTTTGGCTGCACAATAACGCAATAAAGCTGGAGTTACATAACATGCGTTCTATCCGTTGTTCCGTTTTATGCATCAGTCAAAAAGTAGAATCAGTGTAATTGTATGTGACAAGTTACACGGCAAAACGCATAGAATGCATAAACGTATCAACGCAGCAAAGTAGGTTTACTTTCTACTTTTGTATCCGTTGCATAAAAGGTGAATAAATGTCAGCTGTTGTTGATAGCCATGGATGACAAATAATATTTTTTTGTCGATGTTATCGATAAATCTGATTGTGTGGTGGATTTATTTTTTTAATTTTTTTGTATTAAAAAATGTTTTTAATAAAAGAAAAAGCATTCGAAATAAAGTTTACAATTACTTTTAAGAAAAACATTCATAAAAACTAATTTTAAACACAATTTTTTCATTACCAAAATTTTTATTCCACTTATCGATAATTATTATGTGCTGAGTGTCATCTCTGTTTATTATTAAAAGAAAACAAGTGCAATGGAGGAGATGCTTATTGATGCTTGTGTTATTTTTGAACTTTTTGTAGCACAAAATATCATGTACATAAACTAAATGAATTCCATAAATGCCCTTAAATTGTCAATTTTACTTTCCATTTTGGCAAAATTGTTTTTAGTTAATAAAAATATAAACACAACATAGGGTTGCCATATTTGAAAAGTGAAAAAAAGTACATTGAGGGGGAAAAACAGTAATTTAAAAAAAAAAGATAAACATTACATTTTGATTTTGATAACATAACTTTTACTTCAATACACCACATTTTTATTTAAAAATAGTTAAGAAGAAACATAAAAACATGTAAACACGTGGTCAAAAACACAAATTTAACGTCGTTTTTCAATTTTAATATTGATACTAGTTTGAATAAACGAAATACCAATACTTTAACATTTTCGACTATATTTCAGAATTATGCACTATATTTTCAAACTTTATTTTGAAAATGATCTAATGTATTTCAAAAGTTATTAATTATATTTAAAAAATAGTAAATAGAATTTCGAAATTAGTAATTGAATTTCAAAAACTACGAGTTGAATTTTGAAATTATCTATAATATGCAAATTCAATTAATTTGTTTCTTAAAATTACAATAATATTCCATTAATACTTTTGGAATACTATTTATAACGTAAAAAATATCACTTGTAATTGACAAATTATCAATTCTTAAGTATTACAACTTGCCGTTAGCTAAAGGCAGAATTTTGTTTGGCAGATAAATGGCTTTGCATTATAAACCCTTAATTTATTATTTTTTATTCATTAAATATTATTAAATTTAATAATAATAACAATAAAAAATGGAAGATGTAATAATGCAAAGCTATTTATCGAACAGACAAAATCCTACCTTTAACTAAAGACAAGCTGTAATAATGGCACTTAATCTATCACGCATAGAAATTGTTATTGAACTTAAAATCAATATTTAACAATATTTAAGAAAATAATATTTAGGCTCAACAAAAAGAAAACATTTCTTGTTAAAGTCGACTATAATATTACTTTTAATAATTTTTTTGAAGTTTATTTTAAAGACAATAACAATTTTTATGAACAATAAAGTAAAGTCTACTTTAAAATTGATAATTTGTCATTTAAAATTGATATTTTTTAAATTATATATAGTAATCCAAAAGTACTAATTAAATATTGTTAAAAAAATTCTAAAAAAAGTCAATTGAATTTTTAAAATGAATACATTTGATAATTTTTAAAATTCAATAAATAATTATACAACACAAATAGAGGTGGTATAGTTATATAAAAGAAAATAATTTATGCTTACAAAAAAAGTTAATTCAAAATTAAATTATAAATATTTATCCCTTTTTTGTACACATTTAACAATACAATTTTTTCCTATTTCATTCTTCAAAAAATTACAAAATTCAATACATGTGTATCCAAAAACAGTACAAATATAAAAAACAGTACTTTTTCGTACTGTTTTAGGTATTGTGAATATAACAGTACACATTACAAAAAACAGTACATGTACTGTTTAAAACAGTACGAATGGCAATCCTAACACAACAGCTGATTAAAACATAAGAGTTGATGCATAAAACGCATTGTGTGTAACTTGAGTTTAGAAACGTATAAAAAGGTGAAAAAGTATCAAACGCAACAACGCATGAACGGATGGTATGTAACTCCACCTTAACAGACATGAATGCAGTTGACTAATTTGGTTTTCATTAGTTGAATTTGAGGACAAAAGGTACTCTTTACAAGTAAAATAAATAAATACATAAATAAAAAAGACTTTTTGTAAGGCTGTTATTAATTTTTGTATCTCCTTCTGTACATGTTTTAGATAGATCTTTTAAACTAATATGCACTAACGTATTTTGTTTCAAATGATTTCTGTAATTTGAAATACATTTTAAAGGCTAGAGATATAATTTTTTTGAAAATTCTTTCTTATACCCCTGACAGACATACAAATATAGGCATAAACTAGTTTTTTCGGTGGTTTCATTAAAATTTAAGTTGACAGACACTCAATGCCATTAATTAAAATTAGGATCTGGAAGAAGAGATTATTGGTTTTTCTTTATTGTAACTACACTTTTTACCTAAAATTGATCGATCACTTAAGTTTATGCTTCAATTACCTTTAAGTTTAAACGTTAATTTTATATCCTATAAAAAAAAATAATATTTAAGCTCAATTATTTTTTTTATTTTACGTTTGTTTTTTAAACAACAAAAAAATTTCTTACAATATTATGGAAGAATATCTAATAGTTTTTATTTAATTTTCGCATACTAAATATACTTTGGTACGATTGGTTACAGAGATATATGAAAATAAACTAAAAAATACAAAACCGGATTTTTCGGATAACAAACCGGTGTATTCGAAAAATCAACATTTAGAAAAAACCGTCAGCAGAAAGAGAAAGAAACCGGGGTTTCCACTGGTTGTAAAACCGAGTCGATCACCCTATCACTTAGTCTTTAAGAAGAAGTAAACTGTAATAGTTGTACGTTAACTGAGCATAATCGAGTCTCATAGACAATACCAATTCGAAGTTGAAGTTGAAATTACCAGCCAGCTGATTGGGAAGCATTTTATAAAAATTGTTTGAATTCAAAATTTCATAACGACTTTTCCAAACCTGATATATAAATTTGCCTTTGCAGAAATTTGCTTCATTGTCTCAATTCGCCGTTGCATATACATGTATGATGTATGCCTTGGACAATACGAAAGTATTCAATAAACATGATTTTGCAATAAAATCTTTAAATGGTTTACAAAATTTACCCGAAAATATATGATCCACAATTAAATCGATGACAGTAAGCTAAAATAAGTTCTTCTAATTTATTATTAAACTTTCTTTTATTCTTATTTTTCGTTGTCTTAAAACTAGAAATTAATAACATTTCAATAAAAATATGGCGGCATTGTTAAGTGAATTGGTCTCCTTAAATAGAATAGATATCGCATCTAAAAATGTATGTTATGACATAGTTTAACCCCTTGTCGACCGACGGTACTTATAAGTACCATATAAGTAAAAGGCTTATAAAATGAAAACGAAAACTATTTTAATTCTTATTGCTCAAAGGTACTTTGAAGTGCACTATAATCTTTGAAATAATAAATTTGTTTTGCCTATTGGCAACCTCACTTATCCATAATAACGGTAAATTGATAAGTGCTGTACATGTGTGATTTTTTAAAACAATTTTCAATTGCCGAAAAATAAGTTATTATAACTGTTTTGACTCCAAAAGTGTATTTTTATTGGAAAATAAATTGTTTTGTGCACATAAAAGTGTTTTTTACAAAAAAAAATTGTTAGATATCTTTAGTTTTGAAAATAATTACAGAGGACTGGTAAGTACCGTTGGGCTGAATGTGCTAATTTGTATTACTATTACCACTTATAGGTAATAATAGGACTATGGCTGGAATTCGTTATAAACGACTTGGTACAGATGAAATTCTTACGATTCTGGAGTCGATTCCACTTGATAATACTGATAACACTGATATTGAAAATGAGGAGGAAAATGAGCCGGGTAATGACACATTGAACGAGTATTTCAGTCAAATTTATACGCCACCCAGAAAAACAAAAATATAAATTAAAAAAAAAGTGAGTTTACGCTTTTTTAGGCATAAACTTTATTATGGGTTATCACAAACAAGTAATTACTTTTGTATGCCTAAAATTGGGAAAACAATGAGCCGGAATAGATTCGACGAAATATTAAGCAAATTGCATGTTAACGATAATTCGAAAATTCCGCAAGACAATAACGATCGCCTCTTCAAACTTCGACCTATTATTGATAAGTTAAATCATAAGTTTCAACAGCTTTATCATGGCACAAGACAACTTTCCGTTGATGAATCGATGATTCTGTTTAAAGGTCGAAATGCAATGAAGCAGTACTGTCCAATGAAACCAATAAAAAGAGGCTACAAAGTCTGGTGTTTAGCTGACCAGAAGGGCTATATAAAAAATTTTTTAGTTTATAATGGTAAAGACGAAGCTTTAGAGAAGAAGCATTCCGAATATGGTCTTTGAGAACTAGTTGTTTTGTCTATGACTGAAAAGGAGTGGGGAAAAAACAAAATTGTTTTTTTTTGATAAGTACTTTACATCAGTCCGGCTTCTAGAAAAATTAAAAACAGAAGGAACATTACGCTACAATAGAAAAGGAACTCCTAAAAATTTAAATATTGACAAAAAATTAAAAAGGGTGATTGGGACTCTAGAGTGCCATGTACTGGCATAAGCTTTTTTAAGCGGATGGACAACAAACCAATATTTTCGGCATCAAACTTTCATGGAACTGAACAAACAACTGTTTCTAGGAGAGATCGCACTGGCAATTCGAATGATATTAACTGCCCAACGGTTATAAAGGACTACAATTCGTTTATGGGAGGAGTTGATCACGCTGATCAGTTACGAAGTGCTTACGGTCTTGACCGAAAATTGAAGAAATGGTGACACCGAATTTTCTGGGGTCTATAGAGATGACATTTGTTATCTCCTACATAATTTATTGTCAGCCCGTTGAAAAAGTTACACTTTTGAAATTTAGGCGCTCTGTAGCTATGGGCCTGTTGACTCAGAATAATTTTACCGTTAACCGTAGAAGTTTGAAAGCGATATCCAAAGATGACCAATACGTTCCAAGTTGTAAGAAACGCCGGGGAAAAACGGAATCGATTAGGAAATTTAGGAACACATTGGCCAACTTTTTTCGAAGCTTTTTGCATTATAAACAAAATCCAATCGAAACTCTATTCCAAATGTTCCCATTGTGGTGTTTATTTATGTTGCAATGATAAAAAAAATTGTTTCATTAAATACCATGCAATAAATTTATAAAAAAAGTTACTAACTACTTATTAAACTAATAAAATATTAATAAAAATCTATGAGTTTTTTTTTAACTTGTAACTCATTCTAACCCGACGGTACTTAAAAGTACCAGATCCTTTTCGGTTCCTTGCAGGTCCTCGATGTATTTTAAATTTTGTAAATAACTTTCTGAATCCTTTATTTTTAAAATTGCATAAAAAAAATAAAGCTTTTTCAACGATTTCAAGCTTTGGTCCACAAGGGGTTAAATAGCAGTTGGTATAGAAATTTACTTTACGTCGGAATTATGTGTGAACATAACGTGGTTCCCACAATTACCAAAAGTACCACAAAATAGTTGAAGAAATTTTTTACAAAACCAACCGATCATGGTGATGTGTAAGTATATGATTCAAGTTGATCAATGGCAGTTTTTGGGTTTCACAAGAAACAATTTATTAGTGAAATTAGGTGTAATAACAATCAAATATTTAACTACGACTTGTATTGGCAGTTGATATAAGGTCACTTAATAGTATTGTAGGATGTACGCACTTGTTGCTACCATATTTCTTACAAATATTTAGAAAATAAATACTCCTATACAAAATTTTAAATGCTAATTATGTTCTTTGAAAAATGACTACCTTTCGATTAAAAGGTTTTTTTCAATGGTAGTTCTATAATGACATTTTGTACACACCTCAAACTTCAAATACAGAAAGCTTTGCAGTAAATCAATAAAAGAAAAGTATAGAACAACTTGGTAAAACAAAGTTATGTACCTGTGGATTCAAAACTGAATATGAACATTTTTAAAAAATCTATTTTTAAGCACAACCTATCAACCTTCTTCACTTGTCAGCATATTTAAAATTTCAAAGTCTTTCACAAATTCGATTTTTGTGTTCCTGCTGCAACCGTCGATAATGTCGCTGTTGTTGTTAAAATTGTTGTGGTGGTTACCGGTTATTGTTGCTGTTGTTGGAATTTCGTTTTCTTTCGTGGTCTTAAATATCTTTGGCAATGCATCATCATTGCATATAGTCATCCCGTCATCTCTGCCTTACAATCTTAAGCATTATGGTCACGTAGACAACAAAATTTAATATTTTTAGCAAATAAAGAACGCCCACCATCAGGGTGAATTCAAATGCACAAACTGACACACTAACAAACTTTTAGAAGCTTAAAAAAACGTATACACGCTCTTGGTCTTGTCTCGGATACAGGCCAGGCATGCGTGCCAGCTAAACACGCCTAAAAAATATACAGTATTGCGCCTAAAAATAAATGAAGTAAGCAAAAAAGTCAACTGAATTGAACGGAAAAACGCATATTTGTGCGCACTTCAATAATTTATTTTAATTTTCGTTTTGATTTTTTTCCTTGTATTTATTCATACTTTAAAGCAACTGCAACTTTTTATGCAAAAAAGAAAAAACGAAACTAAAAATTATTAAAAATATATAAGAAATTATTACTTAAGCACGTAGTTGTAGAGGTGATGCAGGAGCATATGTTAAGATACCAAAAAACAACAATAAAATGAATACATGTCGTCACCCATTTTTATGAGGGTATTTTTTGGCGGTACAACTAAACTTCATAAGTATGAGCGTGTATATTTTTCTCTCTTAGCGGGACCTTAATCTTAGCTTGCAACTCAAATGCCACGTACACATGAAGCGAAATGTGCCATCATCTCCATGACTTCATATCAATAATTAACAGTAGGAGTTATGAGAACATGTGAATTAATTTTGATTGAAAAAAAAACATAAATTATTAATGACTCACACTTAAGTTAAAGTAATGAAATCTATTAAAGATCTAAACATAAAGGATTATAGTTCTTTTAACACGTAAATTTTTCTTAATGTGCTTAGGTTAGCATACTCCCCATTTCTGGAAGTAAACAGGACTGAAGAAATGTTTGAATGCTGGTGTATACTAAGATTTTTAAAGCACTTGATTTTGCTTTTTTAAGAGCCAGATTTAATAATATTTTTTTTGCTGATCTTTGACTTAAAAAAAATTTTTTTTGATAACTCATTTACATAAATACACTTTGAAACTCCTTAATTCTCCCAACAACTAAAATAATAGTTTTGTCACTGATACAAAATGTACAAACAATACTTTAAGTCAACTTAAAGTAGCCAGCAATTTATGCAAGACACAAAATTTAAATTTTGATTATTAAATGTTAATGAAACCAATCTACTAGGAATCCTTATACACCAGCATAATATGTTATTGCAACTGGCGCTTATTTAATAAAGTAACACTGCCGCATTTCATTAGGATGAGTTCATATAAACATGTCTGTTTACTAAATAAAGTAAGTTTTCTAAAGCTTAAAAATTATGGATAAGAAACCATATGTTGTTTCAAATATAGTTAAAGAATCTGGTAGTACGTACACTGAGTGAGACATTTAAAATTTAAATTAGCTATAAAAATTACTAATTTTTTTTTCAACCAATTTTTTAGTGAATCTTCAATAGTTTAGACTGGATAAAATGTTATATAAAACGCGAATATCAAAATAAACGGACAGGTGTCTGTTTTTTTTTTTTTTTTTTTTGAAAATCGAAAGGCTAAGAGACCAAAACAGGAAAACACTTTATCTTTGGTACTATTTAGATCCTACCTAACTTCTAAGCTTATGAGTATCGAAAAATAATTTAAAGTCAATTCATCATTTAAAAAAATCACAAAATTTTTAGCTTCACACAAATGTTTGATTAAATATTATGTAAAAGTCCTTGATCTTTTTATATCAATATGTTGTTTTAATTCTTTTGAGCTTAAGATCACTTTTTTATAAAGGGTCCGCCAAATATTTTTTTTTTAAATGCTATAAAAAAGTGTAGCTTCGGCTGTGTGGCACGTAGCGCCGTCCTGTTGAAACCAAATGTTGCCAATATCCTCCTCTTCAATTTTTGTGAACAAAAATTCGTTCAACATGGCCCGATAACGATCGCCATTGACTACGGTCACTCCTTGCCCATTTTCAAAGAAAAATAACCCAATTATGCCTCTGGACAAAAATCCGCACCAAACAGTAACTCGTTTTGGGTGTATCGCCTATTCAATGTATGCGTGCGGGTTTTCTGTGTCCCAAGTGCGACAATTTTGCTTGTTTACATACCCGCTTCATCTGAAAAGATGATTTTTTTTGAAAAATCGGCCAAAGTGATGTCGCAATATTTCCTAGCGTTGCTCAAGCGTATACACAATCATATTCGTTCAGCGGAAGGATAAATCTAATTATCTGTCAAATCAGACATGAGCTAAGTATTACCATTCACGAAATAAGCACTAGTTGAAAAAAACAAGTAAGAGTGCTATATTCGGCCGTGCCGAATCTTATATACCCTTCACAACGTCTAGTCATGCAATAACAGTAGTTTGTATCACCATTCATCTCATATGAAATACGTAAATACATATATAAAAACGTCCCATTGTAAAATAAAAAATTTACGTATGTATGTTAAAAAAAAAATAAAAAAAAAATTAAAAAAAAAATAATTAAAATATAAATATAAAACAAAATAAAAAAATAAAAAAAAAATTAAAAAAATACTTAAAAAAATAAAAAAAAAATTTTGGCTCAGCTGGGATTCGATGCCACGTTTACTCTAACCAGTATACACGTTTCTATGTATGTATTAGGGTGATCGATTATTCGACATTTTTTAGAAACCGGGTTTCAAATAGTTTGAAATTTAGAATTAAAAAAAAACCGGTTGGTTTTAAAAAAAATTAGAAAAAACGGGTTAACCGGTCGTATGAACTAGTTTGTTCTATGGTTTAATTGCATATTAAGTTGACACACATTCAATGGCATTATTATTAAATGTGTTTTTTTTTTAATAAAGATGTTAAAGGACAGGCACTATTTACCTAACAGTGAGCGAAAAGTTAAGTTTATGTTTCCATTAACTTTAACTTTTAAGGTTAGGTTAATAAATATAAAAATGCCATTGTTTTTCTACATGAAACAAAATATGTAAATAAATCATTAAAATTTTAGTTAGGTTTTTGCACTGGTACTGCCATATTAGAAAAACAAATTTTGTTACAAGCAGGTTGTAATAATGAATAATATTAAAAAGTCACTTTACTGCTCACGGTAGTCAAATTTACCTTTTATTAGCATTAACTTTGTACGCAAGTTGTAATAATGACCCTTTGTGTGCCAAACTATTTTAGTATACAAGTCATATGTTATCAGAAATATTAGTAAAGATATGGGTAGTAAAGTCGCTAGATTTCGAAAATGCAAAATATTATGAAACTCGAAAAAAGGATCAAAAAGTATTGCAATAACAATAACTTGGTCAAAAAACTTAACTGAACAGCAAATTATAAGCGCAAAAATGTATAAAATACCTGCACTTCATTTAAAACAATATTTAAGCCTAATTATTGTTTTATTTATAGTTTTTGAAACAAAAAATTAATTTCTTACAATATTATGGAAGCGTATTTAATAAATTTTCTGATTATTGGAAATTTTTTGAGTAACAAATATAGTATGATACGTTTGATTACAAAGATAA
Source organism: Phyto melanocephala (assembly GCA_941918925.1). NCBI lineage: Eukaryota > Metazoa > Arthropoda > Insecta > Diptera > Rhinophoridae > Phyto > Phyto melanocephala. Next base: position 92,627,079 of record OW799236.1, on the reverse strand, counting down.
ATGAACATAAAACTAAAAATAAAAAAAAACGGATTTTGCAAGTAAAAAAACCGGTGTATTCGACATTCAAAAAATTAACATTTAGAAAAAACCGCCAGCTGAAAGTGTAAAAAACCGGGTTTTCCACCGGTTATAAAACCGAATCGATCACCCTAGTATGTATGTTATTGTTGTAATGTTATTTTTGTTAAAAAAAATCGAGGTGGTCGTGGGTTTTTGCTCATATCTCAGTTGTTTATGTACTGTTGTTTTTGATTTTCAATACTGATCTACCCCCGAATATTTCTGATATTTTAATACCTCATAATTTTAGCATACACACGGACAGACGGTCAGACGGACAGACTGACAGAGCTTAATCGACTCTCCTATTCATAAGAAAATATATACTTTGTGGGGTCAGAAATGAAAATTGTAGAAATTTCACATGGAATGACAAACCTATATATACCTTTGGTTAATGTGTTGATTAATAATAATAAAAGACTGCTAATTTATTCTAAATAATATTGGGCTTTAAATTTATTTGGAATTATTTTAATTTTAATTGGTATATCAGAAACGAACTTACAACGCGCGTTTTAAGAATAAAAATGAGTAAGATTTTTGGTTTCTGTTCGTGTTGTTGAAAACATCAACTTCATTAACAGCAACCGAGTACTTGGTATTAATTTGGTAATGGATATTAAAACGGTGATGCCACATACCCTTTTTCACTGTGTGAAGAGTATTAAAACGTTAGATGGCAGACCCTTTAAAAATTATTTTTATTTTATTCCGATATTTTGCTACCACATTGGGTAGCTTTATCAGGGAAAGTTTTTACAATTAACACAAATAATAAAATTTTTTTTATGAATTTTTCGATTTAAAAAATTTTATAATTTTACAAAAAAAAATTTTTTTCGATTTGTTCCTCAATAACTAAAAACTAATAGCTAAGTCAAAAAATAATATAAAAAAATCTTAATCCGACGTAATTTAAAGTTTTTTGATGGATTACATAAATTTACCATTCCTAAAACGTTTATTGCAAACTGAAACATAAATGTGGTCAGAATTCCTGCGCGTCTTTATTTCACGTTTGGTACATCTTCAAATGAGTAGTTCAGAAGTAAGTGTTGAAAATTCTTCATTGGCAATATTTACAATATTAATCAAGATTGTTTATTCACATGCATAGGACACTACCAAGTAGGTATGCGCGCGGCCGTTCAACTGGCATTGATCTAAAGCATATTTTATGACAATTGGCAACATTTACATTTATAAATCTACTAGTTGAATCCGTACGCATTGATGGCCCGAAAAACATTTTTGTTTTGTATTAATTTTAAGAACAAATTCAATATCGTTATTAGTGCCGCCAATTAATAGTTTATTTTTGTTGGTGCAGTTTCTTGTATGTTTCTCTTCCTTTCGTGTCCGCATATGCATTTAAACTTAGTCAATCTTCTAGTACCCTCTTAATATTATTTTATTTGATAATTTTATAGCTTGTGATATAATTCAGTTATTAATAAAGAAGGTAACCTCTATGTTAACACACCCTGGCAGAAATTTCCATTTTTTTTAAGTATTCTACACCACCACGATCCTGTATATAAAAATGTTCGTCTATTGCAAACATGTTGAATAGTCACAACACTATAGATACCAAAATGTATCCAAAATTTTTTATTGTTGTATTTGCGAAAATCCTACACAACTACAACACATCTTAACACTTTCGTTTTTTAGTATTGTTTCTATTCTATATCGCTACCGTACTGTGGATACAAAAACACAATCCTAATTTTCTGTGTTGAGTTCTGTGCCGTGTTGATATTTGATGTACACCAAATTTTAAAACAAAAGTACTTCGTTTCGAATCCCAGCAGAGGCAAAGAATTTTCATACGAATTTTTAATTAATGGAAAAATTAGAAATGTTCAGCAATTTTTAAAATTCTCCCTACAGCAACACCACCAAGTTTACGATTTATTTCTTTAGAAACAGACAAATCAATTAGAGAGTAAATATTTTGATAAAATAGATCTACCATATCATCCAATGAAATATTTATCGAATTAACAAGTTATTGCAGTTAATATTGTTAAAAAGGCAAAAAATTTATTCATTTTTGCTAATAGGTTCTTGAATAGCTCCAGAAATAGATATATTGGTTTCTATAGTAGGATGTAAACGGTCTTCTGGTTCAGTAATAGTTTTAATACGTTTTATATCAATATCATCACGTTCATTGACAAATACTAAGTCCAATAATTTATCATATTTGTTGAGTATACCCTTTATTTGGTAAAGGTTCAGATCCGCTAATAAGTTTAGGAGACCTAAACTACACAAAATATTTGTTTAAATTATGTTAGATTATATTCTTCATCATTCTTCATACATGTTATTGAGGGCATAATAAAATCACCAGCAACGATAACCAAATCATCTGGCTTGGAGGCTTTGTTGTTGTTCCTAAACATATTTAGTTTATCATAAGGATTGATGCAGTTGTTGATTGGACGTTATCACTTCAACATTTTGACGACATTGTAAATGTGGTAAACTGTATGTATCGTTATTGATATACCGCCATAGACTTCGGGACAGCGTCGCACAGTGTTTTGTCCCCATATAACGATGGGACAAGAATAGAAGGAGTTGTCGTAGACTTTTGAAATTTTGTACGCCAATATAAAATATCTTAGTTAAGAAAAATTTAATTTTTGAAAAGATCGAACCAATGACTCGCCTACCTCCCATATATGCCAAAAATGTAATTTTTAATATTGGCTGCATAATTATAAATCATGAAAATCCGTATTTGCTTTACGTACTAAGCTTAAAATCTTTCTGTTCATTTTAGTAGTGATTGCAGCAAGGACTCTTGGTCCTGCCATATATCCTTAATTGTAAAAACTTTATAACTTTTGCAAAAATTAACTGTTTGTAATGACACTTTGTATATTTATTTGTATTTACTAAGTATTTCTTTGAGTTGAATAAGCTTTGTCCGTCCGTCAGTCTTTGCGTCTCCATCTATTTGTTCGTCCGTCTGTCCATGTAAAAATATTTTAATCAAAGTACAGGTCGCAATTTCAAACATGATATTTGGTGTACAGTACTCCTTGGGCCCTAGCACAAACCCTTCTAACTTTGGTTATAATCGGTTCATGATTTCACCTAGCCTCCGTACAAACGTCCTCCCGGAGTTGGACTTTAACGAGTATAACTGACTAATAATTAATTGCATTTCAATAAAGTTTAACAGAAATAACTTTTATATAAAAGAAAATAGGTGGTCCTAGATCCCATAAAGGAATTCGAAAAGATTAAAAAAAAATTCTCTAAATTAAAAATTGTATGCGTTTTCCCGTGAAGCACTAAATTATTCGAAGATGATGTTAACCAACAATCAACTTTATCTGCGTTTTTTTAAATATTTGCCATAATCACAGTTAAAATATTTTTATAATTTTTTAATTTTCAAAACATTTGTTTTGATAAAAAATTAGGATGGACTTGTGAGCTTTTTGATCTTTCGCCACTCATTTGTTATTATAAAGAAACTTATATATTTTTTTGTTATATTTATTAGTAACATTACGCAAACCTTTAAATATAAATTAAATTTTAATACTAATCTAAAATACCACTCAATTGATTGTAAAATGTAAACATAAATATAATAAATATCATAAACGAATATTGATATTTAAGAAATGTTTTTTCACGTTCTCATCTCTGATTTGAAATATAAGTTAACGGTATTTTAATACGAAAACAAATCATATAAAAAAAATAACACAAATCAATGTGAAATTACTTTACAGGTGGCGTTAACAGCACAGCTGATCTATTATTGAGATTAATGTACCACAAAAAGAGGTGTGCATATAACGTATTACCTCATCCTGCTGAAAATGATATAATTTTAGCGCACTCTGGTTAAGGGGTATGGCGCACTATCTGACTTCCATATAATACCTCCTCAGTTTCTCTTTAATACAATTTAGGATTTTAATGTTTTTCATATATCTTGTAAATTTATTTAAACATTATAGCTCTATAATACAAAAAATTTAATAAAAAATTGTGAAATTAGACTTTTTTAGTTGCGGCAAAAACTCGGCACTTATCTTTTCATGGCCTTTTTAGAACCTATTTGCTTAAAAAAAAACCAAAATAAATAAATGCCTGATTTTATATGATTTCTTTTAAAGTGCAAACGAACTTTTGTAATTTTTAAATTTTTTTAAAAAAATGTATTTTTTTTAGAGCGTTAAAAACTAACTTTAGGTAATATTTTTGATAAAAATGTTATTATTTTCAAATTTTGAACATACCAAGGAACTCAAAAAACAAAACTTTAAACTGTTTTTTTAAGAAATGAATTTTTGAGAGTTATTTTCTTGAAGCAATTCATTTCATTTTTTTATTTTATTCATTAATTCTTTCTTAAATTTAACTGACTTTAGCGACTTCTGGTGGAGTCTAGGAGAGCCACACGAAATCAATTCCAAAAAATTTATATGAGCTGTGTTGTTATCTATCGATCAATATATCTTTTATCACATTTCGAGACTAAAATTTTTTTTGATTTATGTCTCGGACAAAGCACCGTGCGTCGTAACGATTATGTTTTTTTTGCCTGAGCAGCTACGAAGTTACGTCAATACTAAATTTTATCACTATATATCTAAGAGTTTTGGAGCTAACCGGTATTAAGAAAATAGTATTAAGAAAGACGCACAGATCACAATTCTAAAAAAATGGTATTTTGTATTCTATATCATTGACCATAACACCGCTATAAAAGTATTTCATGTACAATTTTACATTCTTTTAATAGAATTTTTATAAGAAAACGTCAAATTTTCACATTTTGTGTAAAATTTTATAGCACAAATATTTACCTGGATGCAAATAATGTTTTTAACGTTGAGGGCTAAAATATTTATAAAAAAAGTAATTGAAAATACTAAGTAATTTAAAATCAGTATAAATTCTCTAATACTTAACAACAGCAACAGTGCAATATCCGTTTTTAAAGAATGATATAAAATTTTTTTATTATGGTTTTATGCTTGGCTAAGCTTGACTTGCCTTTTCTGAGATTAGCTGGTCTTTAAGATCTTCGCATATACATTTTCTTAAAGTTAATCTACAGTCTGTGTAACACCGACAAAACAAAAATAATTAATATTTGCCTTTAATAAGAATAAATTGCAAATTAAATTAAAAAGAATCACATTAAAGGAAGGAAACCGATTTCATGATTCTTTTGCTTTTTTTGGTTGTTCTTAAATTGTTCTATGTTTCCATCAAAAAAATCAAATTAATTTATGCCAAATAGAAGATAATAAAAAAAATCTGTACAAAACTAGTTGTTTTTGTATTTTTTTTTTTTTTTAATTTTAACACCTTTAACATGATTTCCTGTCATCCCTCATAAGTAAAGTTTAACACAAAATAAATAGTTATAATTGGTGTTGGTAAACTATGAAGTTATACTACAAAGCGTTTCTGTAAAATTTGCTAAAAAATTTTTTTTACTGATTTACTAAAGAAAAAAACCAAAAATTTTAAAGATGACTGACCTAAACTCTCATGCTACATGTTGGGTATTAAAAATAAAAAAAATAAAAAGCACTCATTATTTTGTTTTAATGTAGGGTACTTAATTAAAAAAGAACACGTAAATATTTGAAGCAAAATTATTTGTATTTTATACCAAAACAAAAAAAAAACATCATGTGGTTTGTAGTTTTTATGGGTTTTCATATTCAAAACTTTGAAAAAGAAAAAAAAAACAACAAGAGCCAATAGTTACGCCTTCTTGATTTTTAACTCAATAATAAAGTGCCTGTTAAACGCCAAGTGTATTCACCAAACAATATAAAAGTACAAGAAGAAACACCCAGACAATCCCATTAAAAACGAGAAGAAAACAAGATTTTTTTTCCTTCTTGCATTTTAGTCCTGCATAAAGACTGTTCCAATATAAGTATTTCTAGCAGCGGCAAAATAGTATAACCATAAAAGAGATTTTTTTTTCACATACATTTTTTTCCAGAGACTAGGTATATAGAACTATTATCAGTCTTCCTGTACATTTTTTTTTTATTTTCGTTTTCCTACTCAATATTTTGAAGGAAACTTTCGTCACTAAAGGCTTATTAATGCATGTGTATTTATTAATGCATTTATTAGTGTATTTATAGGTTTGTGTGTGTGTGTGTTTTGTTTTTCTATAAAAAAATATAAAATTTTTTAAAAACTACCTACGCTTCTTTTTTAATACTTTGTTGTTACTGGCAAATATTGATTGAACCATAAACGTGTAGGGGGACTTTTATGTCTTTTAATTTATTCAGGATTTTTATACCATTCACCAGTGGTGAAAAGAGTAAAGAAATTTAAAACACTTGGACTAAGGTTTTTTAAGATTTTTTTTTATATTTTTTTAAATTTGAACTTAGAAATGGCAACAACCGACAAATCGGTCAGAAACTAACTGAAATATAAACAGAAAATACAAATATTTTGTTGTTTTTTCTTACATTTACAAGCGCAAATTGATTTTTTAGTTTTAAGTCAACAAAGAGGAGCGGTGTGGGTGTCAGAAGATATAGCTTGACTGGCAAAATATAAGACACTATAAACAAGTTTATTACAAAATGGCGTACAATAAAATGATATGCGGATTAAATGGATCAATGGCGTCTGAAACTAATTGGCTGATAATTGTGTTTTCTACAAAAAAAAAAAAATTATTTGATAGTTCATATTATTTTCTAGTTGTTCAACTATGTATTTACTTAAGTGTAGTCATTTCTGGTTCATTAACACAATCGCTATTTCCATTTAAGAATACTAGTTTAATTATTTTGATTGTTATTATTCTTACTTTAGGTGGTAAGATAGCGATTTATGTGTGTGTCCATTTAAACTGTTCTCTTTTGCGATTTAGTCCGTCACATTTTCCTGACATTGAATACAATTCTGGAAACAAGTTTTTTATAAGATCTTGGTGGCCGATATTAAGTATTCTGCCTATCCTAGTTAACTTCCTGCCCCCTTTCCCTTTATAAAAACCTTTTCCAACACCTCCACCCATATTTTAGAATTTTTGTTATCACTGTCATGTAAATCTAATCGTAAACCTTACAAAAATGTTTAAATACACAAGAATTAGTTGAAGATGAACGTCCATGAAAAAATGTGGAGCTTAATTGAGAAAAAATTTGTTTCCTTAATTATGTGCTCAAATTTTTAAAAACATTCAAAGCTTCTAAAACGGATGATAGTTAGAAATATTCGATATTTCAGCATCCTACATCTAATTATGTTGTTTTTACAAGATTTAAATTTCATTGATTTTTATTAAAAGAGCAGTGGGCGTTAAAGTAGGTGTGTCAAAGAAATTTTTGATAATTTATTGCATTTTAGATGAATTGTTATATGGAAGGTGGGCTTGTTCATTTTCTACTGTTATAATGTATTTTGTTATAACTGTTATAACATTTTGCATTATTTGCTGTTAGTTTTATTGGCTTTTAAATTTCATTAATAAAACATTATTATATTTGTGAAAGGTGGACGTGAAAGTAGGCTTGTGTAAGTGTTTTCTGATAATGAAATCTATTTAGAAATAAAATATCGTGCTTTCAGCAGATGGACAGACGGACGGACATAGCTAGATCGTCCTTAAATAAAACCAGAAGACTTTTTTTTAATAATGTTTATTAAAAAATAATTTATATATTAACAATAATCATATTACGCCTCTGCGCCCCGAATTGGCTTTATAGAGGCTAAAAGGAAACAATTTATTTAGTCATAAAAAAGGAAAAAAAAATTTTATTAAAATATTGAAATTTGTATAGGCAAATATAAATATAATTTTTTTAATCATACATACATATATTTAATTTAGGATGCGAGAAGTATTTCTAATATTTTCTAAAAAATATTGTTTTAATTTAATTTTAAACGTTGATAACACCGAAATATTTTTCAAACTTTCTGGTAATCCATTATACGTTGCTTAGTAAGCTCAAGGCGGCACCATACAACATATAAATCCTGAGAATGTCTTGTAGTTATTTGTGAAATTAACATGTTTTGGGAAAAAGTTAAACCGTGTAGACTAATTCTATTTGTACACTTAAAATCATACCTGTTGTATGGTGTAGTTGTTTATAAGGTCATTTTATTGGAAGTATTGTTTTTGCATAGCTTTGATAAAGATTTACTGTAAAAAATCTTAAGAAGGTTAAATAGAATTTTAAGCGCTTTATTTTAAGCTGATTGCAAAGTTTTTAGGCTAGTATTTGTTTTACTACCATAAATTATAGGTAAATACGTTAGATGTCAATGCACTAGAGATTGGTAGATTAATTCCAAGATATTTCTCATATTCCGATTCACTTATCACATTACCATCAACATGTACATTCATAAGATCTTCACTTTTAAAATATATGATTTAAAACTTATAAACTTAGTTTTTTCAGCATTTCATAATAATTTATTTACTCTTAAAAGTTCCGACAAAATTGCAGCGTCATATTCAACCTGTGTCTGAAGAACTTTTTCATGTTGATATTTATAAAATAGGCATATAACGGCTGCATGCATAAATAAGTGCCCATTAAGATTTAAATTTTTTAAATCCTCTATATAAATTTTGAATAAAAGTGGTCCTTGTGGAATTTCATATATGCGACGCGACAAGACGAAAAGGACCTTTTCTTGCCAGAGTAAAATTTTCAGGACAGGCCAAAACGTGTATTAAAGTCTAAATTTCATGTTTTAGATTTTTGATATTTACATCACATTATCGGCAATTTTCTTTTGTTTAATGAGCTATGTTTGACACTTTAGAACTTTGTCTTTGTCTTTAGCGTGTTTTTACATAAAACATAGTCAAACTTTAACCTCAATTATCTCGAAACTACCTTTTTGAAATAAAAACTTCAAAATGCTGTAACTTCGTCACTTTTTGGGTTTTTTTGCATGATTTTGGTGTCATTTTGTTCAGAATTTTGTTCTTTATCCATTGGTATCAAAAACTCGATTTTGACCTCTGGCAAGATAAGGTCCCTTTCGTCATGTCACGTCACATATTACATTCAACACGTTACTTTTCGAATCATTTATTTGAACAAATTGCCTTCTTCCCTTTAAATAATCCTTAAATAAATTAATTGCATCTCGAGGCAACCCAATAAATCGAAGCTTTTCACATAAAATCCTATGGTCAACTAAGTCAAATGCTTTTGACATATCGAAAAATAATCCTGCAACTCCTATGTAACCAGCATCAAGTGCTTTGCAAACTTATTCAATCACATTAACAGCTGCTTCTTCTGTCCCAGTAGCTTTCTTGAATTCATATTGCCGATTAAATAACTAGACAGTTGACCACAAAAAATTTTTTCTATAACTTTATCTATTGCTGATAATACAGATATTAGCCGAAAGTTATCTATCTTGTTTGCTGCTAAAGATTTTGGTATTAGAATTATCTTATGCATTTTGAATACATTAGGATACTTTCCTTCTCCGATCATTTTACTGAAAGTTATTGAGATTACTAAATAAATTCTATTTCTGTGAACCAAAAGCATTTTTGGAGTAATGTTGTCGCGACCAGGACTCTTATTTATAGCCAAACTATCCACAATATTTGCAAAATGCATTTTTCCTATAGCATCAAGCAAAGATCCGTTAGTTTGAACTAAAGAACCAAATATATTAACATTATCATCTACATGTTGGGGAATTAGACTTTTCAGGTTTTGAATAGTGTCATGAAGGAATTATTAAATGCCTTAGCTTTCTCATCATCTCGAGTTATATTACTATTACATGTCACCAAATGCGTAAAAGATTTTGTATTTTTACCAAGCTGTTTATACTTTATGTTTATATATGTATATATGTTTATACTTCATGGGATCTAAATTAATATTTTATTGTGTTACAAATGGAACGATGAAACAAATATGGGTCAATTAAAAAAAAAACGTACGCATCGAGTTTTTTTGCTTCTTTTTAAAGTTTTTTCAATTCGCCGGTAGGAGTGGCCAATTTATGTAGAAATTGATGAAGATTCCGGTGGTACTTTTAGGTCCTCAAAAAGATCAATATTTTATGAATTTTTTTAGGTTTTCTATGATTTTTATCTTGAGCGTCACACACCAAATATGTATAAAAAATCGCTAAAAATGCAAAAATATTTAAAATTCAAGCTTACTACGATGTTCTTTTGTTTCTCAAGATTGACTTTTGTGAAAATCACCTTTTCGATTATAAACACAAAATCACGATTCACCTTGATTTTTAATTTTTTTTTAAAGTGACTAGTTATTTTAAAATTTTAAGATGAAAATATGTAAATTTTTGGTAAAAAAAAGACTTGAACTTAGAGGTTACTTGCAAAGTAATAGACTTGTAATAATTTATTTAAAAAAAAAATTAAATATAAGCGTTTTAAGGAAAAAAAAAAGAAAAAGTGTGACGCTCAAGATATTTTGTGACGATCAAGAGATTTTGTTGCACGTAAACAAGAAATAATGCCAAATTTAAAGTTTAACGAAAAAAGTTTATTCTTTTACAAAAAGTAAGTAAAAAAAAACAAAAAATCTTAAAAAAAAAAATTTTCATACAAAACTAAACATATACATATTCTTTGATGTCTTTAACAAAAATGGAAAAAAGGAAGTAATTCTTGAAGAAACTTAGACACATATGTAAATATTTGACGCAAAACAATAACTTAACTTAATTTAATTTATAAATTTTCATTCGAACTCTTATTCTGAATCTGTATAAACTTCATGAAATGACAAGCGGCTTTGTTTTTTTTTTTATTCTCATTAATTTTTACCACTTTCGAATTAAGCTTGTGGCAGTTGCATAAATTTCCGGTCCCCCAGAGGTTTATGTTGCAAAAGCACGATTAAACTCAAATATACCACGATTATACCTTTCTTACTTCTTTCTTTTATATTCGTCATTACGCGCTTTATCGAGCTTTATTTTCTCTCGATATCTTTGTGCTCTTTCAGCCGCCATTAATTTTAGTGTTTTACTATTAAAAATTAAAAAATAAAATCATAATTAAACATTTTACGCTATGAAGCAATATATGTTAAAAGTGATGCTCATGAAATATTTGCCTATTCTGGTTTTTTTTCGTAGGCAATTTATTTCTCAAACCCACAAATTATAAAAAAATAAGTTGAAACCATGTAAACAATGATTGTCAACTTAAATTTTTTACATTTAATATATTCACTTTTAAAAAAATTAGAGTGACGCTCATGAAATTTTATCGCGCCCTTACCATGGTGTTCACAAAAACTGCGCAAATGCACACTTTTTTACAAAGATTTTTTTTTCGCTTTTTCACTTTTGTAATAATTTAGGTTTGTACTTTCCTTACGTTATTTACTTTATTTAAATGCGAATTGAAAACTAGTAATATTACTTGAATTATAAAAAAAGTGACGCTCAATGCAAATTGTGGGGACAACCTTTCTTTGCAACACCAAATTCGCACTAATTCAGTTTTGACGACTATAACAAATGAAAACACAAGAAAGAAACTCAATAATTCGGAAACTGTTATTAAATGTTGCATATTTACATTTTTCTGGATTTTATTTAAATTTGTTTACTAAAAATTCTAACGGGGGACACACGCTTTTGTATGGAAGGAGTCCGAGGGAGAAACAAAACATCACTCTGAATAAACAAAAAAATAAACATACAAATTAAAGAATTACGTTTTTTTGTTACATATTCCTCGCTGATCACTCTCAAATTTTTTATTTATTTTTTTGTTGTTTTTTTTTACCTAAAATAGTAGTGTAAAGTGCGGGGACATAAAAATTGCGTTTTTTTTTTGAAATTGACCCATATACAAAAATTACCAAAAGTGCATAAAACGTTTATAAATCATATTTTCTTAAAAAATCAATTTTATTAACTCTTTATAAACGTTTAGAAATGTTAACGAAAATGGCAGTAAGTTTTTATTTAACTAAAACCTGTTTTTTATATTCAAATTAACATTCTAATTTATTCGGGCATGTATTTATTTTTTAAATGTTCTATTTGATATAAAAATTTAATTTTTTGATAATTCGCGAATAAAATAATTGCAATGTAATTTCATTGTTATATGTTTACATAATATTTGATGTATCAAAATTTTTATTAAAATTGATTAATTGATTGATTTTAATTTATTTTTTTAAGATGTTAATAAAACATACAAGCCATTAAAGGGTTAACAAATATTTTCTTTAACTCAGCACCAGTAGTTGACTTGACTACGCTAAATGTTTTCTTTAATAATGTTTAGAAAAAAAGTACTTGTACTTTTTCATGTCTTTCAAGGTCATTTTATCGTTCTTTGTTTTTTTTTAAGTTTTAGTGCTTTTTCTTATACGCCTTAAAATAAACATTTTAGTTTTAATTTTTCTATGAAAAATTCATTTTAATAACCTCAGTGAGTAAATGTGTGCTGAACTGAGCTGCCGTTTCTCTTGTTCATGTTGGTAATAAATCATAAATTATATATTGTCTTGATGTACATCCATACACACTTACTTCTTATGTTCATAGACATTTTGTACAAAAATATATGGGTAGTACTATTTTGTACAAATATTTATAAATAAATAACATACAAATAGGAACAGATTACTTCATACATGATGTCATGTGACTTTTTCTTAAATAAATACAATAAAAAAAAAAATTAATTCTTAATAGAACACAAATTATGTCAGTTTTGAGGATTTGTATATAATTTATTTACGAATTATCCACAAGTGTAAAAAAGTAAAGGTTTGTGAGAACAAAAGCAAATTTTTAAGAAATTAATGTTTGCTTTTTAAGTATTTTAGTCAACTCTTGCAAAGTTTATATTTCATGTTTCAGAATATTCCTGTAAACTAATTCAAGTTATTTCTTTTTTGAACATTTTCAAACAACTATTGTGTTTATAGTGTAGCGCATTACATTATACATATCCAGAGTACGTTGGACGTGAGTAATTAATTCATATTTATTATGCTAAAAGAATTATAAATAATTGTAGGTAGAACTAATTAACACTTGTGCTCGGAACTCATTATCTTTAAGTAATATGTATCATTAATTTTATGAATAACAATACAACGTATAAGAACTAAATATTTATTTCTAGAAATTTTTGCATAAATATAAAATTAATCTTACGTCCAGTAGATAAACTCATAAAAAATTTAAGTTGTTTTCTTAAGTAGAACCCACAGTATTCTACTGTTTGTTGAAGTTAACACAAGATAAGTGGAGTAAAAACTAAAATATTTTTCATAATTTAAACAGAGCTTTAATGTAATACAAAGTATTCTGTTTGTTATGCTGCTCTTTACCATCATTGACTTTAACGTCAAGATCGCCAAAATTTAAATACATCAAATGATAGTTTTAGCAAATTTCGTAAACTTTATTTCTGTAATTGGATTTTGTTAGTTGTTTGTGTATGTTTTAAATTTTTTTTGCATGAATAAAGAAAAAAGCTATTGTGTTTTGAGTTCAAAACCATTTTGCAAAATGTGTATTATAGATGGCTTTTAATAAGGGCAAGTTGATGTTGACAGTAAGTGGTGGCCCTGTTATTTTTGCGGCGTTTTTCAACTCTGTTGCTTATCATTCAGACACTTATGCCCCAACACATCATGGTGAGTTGTATGGTTGAGCAAATAGCTAAAAGTAATTACTAAAGTGAGTGCTAAAGTGCAGTAGTAAACTTTTAATGTTTGTTGATCACCAAGATTGTGCCTTTTAACCTGATGGATTTTTTTGCTTGTGATCGATGTCAATAAGCTACAGTTGACTGCTATTTGAAAGTACAATTGTTTTATTAAAAATACGTATTTTTTAAATAATTGTAAAAGTTATGTACATTTGCATAGTGAAATATTTTTTTATAACAAATCTCATCTCGGAGAGAAAAATCTTCGTGTAAAAATATTTTTTACAGTTGTTGAAAAATTTACACTTTTATAATATAACTAGCATATAAACCGCTACTTCGATAGCGCAGTTCTTACTATTTATTGAATACTCAAGTTATTTTCTTAATTACCAAATAATTTTTTTTTTGTTAAATTTATGCCAACTTGTTTCCTTTTATTTATAAAAATAAAAAGTACAGTATAGTTATATCGGGAATATATTTCCTATCTGAACCCAGATCAATGCTACTGACTTTAAAAATTTTAGACTCAAAACTCATAAAATGCAAAAATGAATTAAAAAAAATAAAAATAACAGTTTGTTCTTCACTTGGACTCAAAAGTCCTTGATTGTACAATCCTATCTTCATAATCTTAGAAAATACCAAAAAGGCTCATAAAAATTCAAAAAAAATCTTTTTTGATCGACCATAATATTTTTCGTCTTACATTGTATCAATAATCACTAATTTTAAAATTCTAGCTTCGCAAATGTTGACGACACAAAAAGTACCATAAAAAAGATAAAAAGTATTTTTCTGGTCGCAGCTAACATTTTCAGTCTCACCTGGAATCAGTAGTCCTGATTGTACAATTCTAGTTTCATGAACGTGGAGAATACAAAAGGTACCATAAAATTGCATAAAATTGCGGTCGCCCATAATATTTTCAGCCTCAGTTCCGATTAACAGTTTCTAGTTTCATAACTCTAGCTTCATAAACGTAGAAAATACAAGAAGTACCCAAAAAAACAGAAAAGTACCTTTTTTGGGTTTCCCATATCAATGTATAAATTCTAAGTTTATAATGTTCAAATTTTTATGTAATAAAAAAAAATATTTTAATAGACATGATTTAGAGTGAGTAATTCTACCCTTTTTTTTTGTATAAAAGTAATTATGCTCTAAAAAGTACCAAACTGTTTTCCCCATTATTCCCCTTTCCATCCTATTATGAATGTATTTCAATTTTTACCTAATTACATAATTTTTTATGTCTGGTGAATCCCTATTACATTTTTTTTCGAATTGGCTTTGTAATTAGGAATTATACACATTTTCCGCAATTTTCCTATTTTCGGTACCTTTTTTGTCCCCCTAAAAGTTTCCAAAAATTTCACCTTAATAGTTTTCTGTATTCTATAGGGCGATAAAAATTATCAAATTTTGTCCATATAATAATATTAGAAAAGTTGTTTTTGAAAAAAGTTCCATAAAGAGGGACAATTTTTGGTCTTTATACATGCGAATTTGAAAAAAGCGCCGAAATTCTTTTAATATTTTTTTGCTAATTTATTTCAATTTTTTTCTTCGCTTTATGTGTTTGGAAGTTACATGGCGTCCAAAAAACTACTAAATATTAGTTTTAAACGTTTGTCCCCTTAAAGGCCTATTAGACACGCATACTTGTCTTAAGACATGTGTATGGCATACTTTGGGTTTAGCTATAACACTCAGGGTATACAAGGTGGCGGTGCCAGCCCAGCTGACTATTTTTTTGTGTTCTGGAGAATGTCAAACTACATATCTAATAGGCTTTTTAGGAAAACCTGTCAGCTTAATTTTTGTGCAAATTACAATACGGTTTCAAGTTAAGTTGTATAATTTTTAGTTTAGCAGATATAATGTTACCGATTTTATCCTTAAAGTACAATTTTCGAAAAAAAACCCTCCTTAGTGGAGCTGAACATCGAAAGAGTAACCGATTGTCGAAATTTCATGTCTCTGGCGCTTTCCGTTTAGGCTGTGCGATGATAAATCTGTCAGTCAGTCATGTTTCTCTTTTATATATTGGACATTGCAATTCATAGAACTTTAATTTAGTTTTTGTCAAGAAATTTTCATATTTGTGGCTTGTTTTAAAAAATCAGCAATAAATAGCAAGTAATAGAAACGCTTTTAACAATTGTAGTTAATTTTGACTATAAATCCAGAAATTCTTAGTGATAATTTAGCGAAAAATTGCTAAAAATAGAAGCCACCTATTTGCAAAATATCCATAGACTAAATACAAATTTTCTTGACAATACTAAATACAAGATAAAAGTGCCTTAACCGTCAATCAATATACATAGGTTCGCAATTAAATGATTATAAGTACTCAAGTAGTAGTCGTTATTGTCGTCTTTTAGTGCAAAGAATTTCGTTCTTCTGTTAAAAAAAACGATATTTTCTTTCCTTGCTGGCAGATAATTTTAATGTGTTTATAGCAAAAGTCTTTTTAAACCCTGTTATGCGCTTAGTATAATCCGTTTGTCGTAATAAGTTCGTCTTATTTATTTATATACTAGCCAAACCCGGCGCGCGTTGCTACGCCCTTTAATGAATCGAAATGCATTCTGAATTTTAATTAAATATCAAGTGCAAAAACCTAAAAATTATAATTTTTTTTTATGGGCGTGGCATTTCCCACTTTTCTAATCACGAAATTGTAAAGCCATTACAGCTCAATATGTGTGCAAAGTTTCAGAAGAATCGGACTAGTGCAAGTACCTCAAAATTATAATTGTTTTTATGGGCGTGGCCCTGCCCACTTTTCTAATCACAAAATTATAAAGTCATAACAGCTCAATATATGTGCAAAGTTTCAGAATAATCGGTCCAGTGCAAGTACCTCAAAATGATACCTTTTTTTATGGGCGTGGCACTGCCTATTTTTCTAACTACGAAATTATTTAGTCAAGACAGCTCGATATGTGTGCAAAGTTTCAAAAAAATCGGTTCAGTGCAAGTAGCTAAAACTAATAACTACTTTTTTATGGGCGTGGCCCCGCCCACTTTTTTAATTACGAAATTATAAAGTCACGACAGCTTAATATGTGTGCAAAGTTTCAGAAAAATCGGTCCAGTGCAAGTACCTCAAAATTAAAACTTTTTTAGGGGCGTGGCCCCGCTCACTTTTCTTATCACGAAATTATTTAGTCATGACAGCTCGATACGTGTGCAAAGTTTCAGAAAAATCGGTCAAGTGCAAGTAGCTAAAACTGATAACTAATTTTTTATGGGCGTAGCCCCGCCCACTTTTTTTCACCCATAAACACTCCCTGGTATGTGTACAACAACTTACCAATGTTTGAGCCCGATCGGTTTTACAGTTTCAGAGTCTATAGCTAACACACACACACAGAGTTTCACTTTTATATATATAGATGACAGGTGATGTCATTTCAATAACGTTGCACTGACTTGAATATAATGCACATATATTTGCCCCTTAAAATTGTAATTTTTCGAGAGTACCTTTTGTAGTCAAAGTGTATTGTGTATTTTTTAACTCATTGCATATCTTGTGATTCCCAAATTCTTTATAATTTAGCTTAATATTTTATAAGCTGTATTGCGAATGTCATGGACGTAATAATTTGTTAATTTTACTTCTTATTGCCTTCATCTGAAGTGTATCGATGAAATCTTCTTAACAGTCTGTCTTTGTTTGAACTTTTTTTCTTCAGTGCAATTTTCATTAATAAATCTTATTATTGAAAAAAAGAAAAAAATCAAACAAATTTATTTCATCTTAATTCAATTTAACAACTTTAAATAACCATTAACTATTCACATGGTAAATCACTGAAGTGCTGTTGTACTACGGCATACTACCTAGATAGGTATGATTTTTGGCATCATGTGGACACAGCTTTTCATATCTGAGCAACACGTAAATATTTAACGCAAACTCTCTAGTTATTTTATTACTTTTCGAAACTCATAAAACATTGATATGTTAAACCAATCTAGACATGAGTTAAAAAGTTTAAGATTATTTTAGGCCTCGTTTGATTTTTCTTTTTCCTTTTATTTTAGTTAAGGTTTAAGGGTTTAAGGACTTTTGTACACCGCTCAATTGCCAAAAGGCTTAAATATTTAGATGGCTTAATGGGGCTAAGAATTTTGCTAAACACAAATGCACTAATAAATAAATTTATGGTCTTGCAGGGATTGTAAAAGTAAAAACAGAAAATTAGAAAAACAATGATTGATTGTATTAAAGCAATAAGACGAAATGAAGTATGAGCATCAAATACAAAAGTCTACTAATAAGAAATAATGGATAAATGTGTATGTTGCCATGTAATTTCCTTTGCGTTCCTGCTTAAGTTTGCTGCTTAAGTCTTTTGTTTTAATTATATTTCACGATTCATTTTAAGGAGGCCGTTAACATTTAGCTTTTACTATTTTCACGATATTGTTGCTTGTATGTTTTAAACTAACAATTTGAGAGAACACAAATTCTCATTAAAACAATATTAAGTGTAGCTAATGAGGCACTAACTATTCTAGCTGTTTGTCGTAGTTTCCATTACAAATAAAGTAATCTTTTAAATTAATTAGCTTGAGTTATTGTGTTATTTAAAAGTCGGATATCCAATATTACTTAAGGTGCCCTCATGAATTATTCTGAGTATTACGGCTTGTCATAAACTAAATTAAAATGAAAACATGTTATGAGATGTCAAAAATATGAATAGAAATTTCGTATAGTCTCTAATATAGTCGTATAACTCTTTTAATGTTTAGAAATTTTTCTAAACACTTATGTGCTGTTTTTAGAATACGAACGATTCCTTTGAGTGGAATATAGAATGTTACTGAGAGTTTTACATATTCTCATTTTATTTAGGATGCCTTGTGAGAATAAAAGTGGTGAATTTTAATATACTAGATTTTAACCATTTTTAACTTTATTAATATTTGTATTGCTAGTAGAATACAGTAAAATATAAAAAAATTGTAAGCGTCAGCGGAAATAATACTACACAACGGTGTATAACATTAAATGTTAAATCTGGACTAAGATCAAATGTTCATGGTGGTGAAGGGTATTATTAGGTTCGGCACCGAAGTGTATAACACTTCAAGATATATTCATAAGGTATATGCACTGCGACAACAAAGGCAGCAAATAAAAACTCATGTACTTTGTTTTTTGTATATATGCCTGCATATGCCACATAACTTTTTTTTTAATATTAATAATTTTTTTTTGTAACCTCAAAGCAAAAGCTTTAATCTGAAAGTCCATATCACTCGTTCTCGCTTCAACGATTTCTATGCATTTTATACCTCACTATACACTTTTTGCATTTTAAGTTACATACCACACTTTTTGCGCATTAAATAACACAAGGTGAGAGATGGCACTTATTATGTGAATTTAATCGATAACCAAAACGCTTTCTTTGTTAATGAAAACCCTTTTTTTAATAATTAAATTTTATTCTTGCAAAGACTTAATTACAAAAGTATTTCCTTCCTTTTAAAACTATTTTTCTAAAAAAAAAAAAAAAAAAAAAAAAAAAAAAAAACAGCAAATAAATACATACTACAAACATGATTATCGATAAAATTTAAAAGTAATATATAATTAATCATCCCTGGCATTCAAACTCAATTGAGTTGTTCTCTCAGCGCTTATGACGCTTATAAAAGTATAAAGTAAACCTTGTTTTTGCGTTGTATGCGTGAGAGCTTCACAACGCTTTGTGCTCTGTAATTTACAACATAAAGGGTTCGCCATCTAACGATTTTTTTTCAACTAGTGCTTATTTTGCGAATAGTAACACTTAGCTCATGTCTGATTTGACAGATAATTAGTTTTATCCTTTCGCTGAACGAATATGGTTGTGTATACGCTTGAACAACGCTAGGAAATATTGCGACATTACTTCGGCCGATTTTGCCAAAAAAAAATCATCTTTTCAGATGAAGCTCATTTTCATCTTGGCGGGTATATAAACAAGCAAAATTGTGGCACAGAAAACCCGCACGCATACATTGAAAAGCCGATACACCCAAAACGAGTCACTGTTTTGTGCGGATTTTGGTCCAGAGGCATAATTGGGCCATTTTTCTTCGAAAATGAGCAAGGAGCGGCCGTAGTCAATGGTGATCGTTATCGGACCATGTTGAACGAATTTTTGTTCACTAATATTGAAGAGGAGGATATTGGCAACATTTGGTACAATAAGGGTACAATAAGTAAACAGTAAAAAATAGACAAACATTTTGGTATATTTTTTGAAAAAAGTATTTTGTATTTAAAAAAGGATATTAAACAAATAGTTAGAGCTGTTCAACCGATATGATGTGGTATATTTTAAAATCTAACTGTAAATTCTAAACATATCACAAAAAAATTTAAAAAACGCCACGTACGTTTGAAAAAAAAAACATTTTTTTAAATCTCCTTGCAGGTAAACAGTTTAAAATAAAACCTTAAAAATGTAGGTGTAAAGAAGTATTTCTTAATAAAATTTAGAAATAAAGTAGAATCAAAATTTCATATTACCCACATAATATCTTTCTCAAACAAAAATATAAAAATATAGATATTAATTTCACCACATGTATCTAACAAAGTATATTGCGCACATAACTGCAAATTTAAACTTTTACTTGGTAGACAACATTTCCTGCAAGACAACAAGTAAAACTCAAAGCAGATGAACAAACCTTTAGGTACCTTTCCAATTCATTATCACCTAACCAAATTGTTAAAATCACCATAATTTGCAAGTTTCATTTTAATACAAATCTTTCATTTATCTTTTTTTTGCATTGCCTGCAAAATCGTTTGGTTTTCCAAACAGACGGCACTCGTGACGGGTGAATTGAAAAATAATCTATGAAAATGCGAAAAACAAAGGAAGAAGTCAGTCTATATAAAGACAACAAAACTCCCGCGGGTAAGAAAAAGGAATAAAAAGTTCATACATAATCCACTAAATATACTACACACATATACACATGTTAGTATATATGTCTACAAAAGGTAAACTTAAACACATACTTACATATACTTTTTATTTTATTTTTTTTCTACCTAAGTTAAGAGGCATATAACCAAAAATGTTTATATAACGTCTAAGTATAAAGTAAAAGAGAAGAGACAGGTAAGAAAATAGAAATAAGGAAACACTTTTGTTTGGTAACAAGTCCTAAAACAAAAACAAAAATAGTGTTTGGTCAACACTTAGAGCGAACACGCATTTTAAAATTTTGCAAAAGACTTTTTTTACTTGCATTTTTAATGTGATTCCACAGTGGAGAGAATTGAAAATTAAATCATTTCTTAAACTCAGTTGAATTAGATTTGATCAAAAACCATTTAAAAGAAATATTTTTTAAGTAAAATTTATTTATGTATTTTTATTTTTTATAAAAAAAATCGCACGAATATCATCTGATCTGCTCAGGCAGTGAATTTAGTTATATAGGGTGGATAAAACACAAATTACTTAGAAAATTATTGTAATTTCTTTTTATTATGTTTTATATTATTATTTATTGGTATGGTTCAATTATGTATGGAACAGTGATCGGCTTTGAGTAGTTTTTTCAATACTCATAGTTAGTCTTAAAATTTGAGTATAAGTGCGTATAAATCATTGAAATTTAACTGAGCTGACGTATGCATACGTACAATAAGTACAACACACAATGAACATAAATACTAGGTCGTACTTATATTTATAGCGTCCCATACTTATATGATTTGCAGAACTACTCACGTTGATTTATATTTTTAAAAAACTACTTATCTTCATAGAATGAAGCAAGTTGACTCAACAACAAAAACATAAACAGCTCTCATTTGTATGAAGAATAAACAATGTTGCCAGGTCAGAGAGTGCAAGATATTTTTTGGCCGCAAGAAAATTTGCAATGTTACAATGTGTAGTACACAATTTTTGCAAGTACAGTCGAAGCTCGGTTTAACGAATGATATATTGTCAGGCTCTTTCGTTATATCGAATAATTCGTTATATCGAAAAGATTTATTTTATAGTAATTTTATTAGGTTAACATAAAAAGATCAAATTATGTTAATTAATATTTATTTTTGCAATATCAAATTTTCAAAACTAAAAAAATAAACAAGTTTTGTACGTGTTTACTTTATTTTGTACTCCTTATATTTTAAAATTAACATAAGATATACAGAAATAAGTTGAGAATATATATTTGTACATATATGCCCCAGTTTAAATTCAGTTTATTAAATCGTCCATAATGAAAAATATCTTAGTTAAAAAGCATAAAAAGGTTAAAATGATAAAAATTTTAAAAAAGTGTTTAAAAATAGCTTGCGTTTGGAAAAACTGAACTCAAGAGTCTTATTCCGCGTCTCATGTACACAAATTCTTCTTGTTGCATATTCTTTGGCAGTGGGATCTCATCTTTCTCGTCAAACTCCAAATTACCGGAATACAATATTTTATTCCAGCACTTTGCTAATGTATCTTGCTTTAAATTATGCCAAGCCAAAGCAATCATGGATGTTGCATCATAAAGAGTAAAAGATTTAAAAAAACACAATTTTCTGCTTCAGATGACACCATTTTGGCTAGAAGACTATTCCTAAATTGTAATTTTACTAAACGAATAGCATTTTGATCCATTGGTTGGATAAGAAGTGTCACGTTTGGAGGCATATAAATTGTCCATATTTTTCAATCGTTTGTCAATTTAACAAGCTTTTCTGGAGGAGGGTGACTTGGAGCGTTATCAAGAATTAACAGAGCCTTCATTGCAGATTATTGGATTCTAAAAAAGTTTAAAACTTTGTTTCGAAATGAGCGCGGCTTTTCAGCCTTTCCAATAAGAAGAGATTTTATCTTTTTTTTGTGCCGAAGCATTTGCACAGAGCTGTAATTTCCCCAGCATGTTCTAATGCTTTGTTAGGAATTATTTTTCAATAAAGTCCCGTTTCGTCACCATTGAAAAGTACACCATGAGTTAAATGGTTCTTTCTTAAAGCATTTTGCAATTCTTGTTTAAATGGTTCTTCTGAATCCTCTCTTGATGATAAGTTTTCATCGGATTCCTTAAGAAGTCTAATGCCGTATCTTTTTTTGAATCTAGCTAACCAACCATCACCTGTGTTTAACCCACCTTTACAAAATTTGTTTTGTATTTCAATGGCTTTTGCTTTCAGTGCTATTCCAATTACTGGTACAAACTTCTTCCTTTGATTCAGAAACCAATCGAACAGCTTTGCCTCCATATTTGGGCACTCACCTTTTTTAAGCGATCGACGGTTCTTTTATCCATATTTGGTAGCTTCTAGATTTCACACAATTTTGTCTTTCATTTTCTTTAATGTGCACATTGAAGATTTTGGAATCCCATATTCCTGTGAAATTGCACTAAGGTCTTTTTACAGTCACCCAAAATTTTCATTTGTTCACTTAAATAAATTCTTTTTCTGTTTCCCATTCTTATTTTACGCTGAAACTCTTAACAACCTGATAAAATGCTTTTGGCATCAGCGCATACGCAAATATCAAATGAGTATTTGATGAAAAACAAACGGTATTTTACCGTTTTAGGTTCTCTTTTCTCTTGTTTTTTAATAACATGTAAATATTTACACACATTTTTTATTTGTTTTATTTTTAGCGTTTACTTTTTGTTTGAGTTTTTGCCCTGCATTCGTTATACCGGGTATAAGTTTTTTGATATGTTCGTAATATAAGGTAGTCAATGTAAAATTTTTCATCGTACGTTATATTGCGTTTTCGTTAAGTCGAGTATTCACTATACCGGGCTTTGACTGTATCACTATTTGATTTTTAAATAAATGTAACTGATTATGGCCTTTGGACTAGGTTTTGGTTGGCTTCTATAATAAGAGGTAAACAATAACAGTTGTTTTGTGTTTTTTATTTTTATGTTTAATTTTTTTGCAGCAAATTAAAAAACTGCGTTCTTTGGTGCTCACTTAAATTTTAAAGAGAATACGCAAAAACAAAATCCCTTCATAATGAATACGCGAGTCATACGGGCTTTTGGTCGTCTTTTTATCTTGCATGAACGACAATAGCAATCAACTGAGTCATATGTGTTGATGAATATGAGTACTGTAAGTACATTTCATTTAAAAGTGCGTATAAGTAGTGAAGACTTTTCAGTAAGTTTGAATGCGTATAAATCAGCGAAATAATGAATAATGATTTAAGTTGACTAACTTCATCAGTATTCGTTGCAGATCTCTGGTATGGAACAAAATATTCGCAAAATGGCCACCTCGACCTCGACGGTACACCTCCATACGATTGTCCAAATTTTCAATGACAATGTTAAAGTTCAATTGTTGGGCACGATGATGAGTCGAGCTTAACTGCTCTTTTGTCATATCAACGCGAACCACAGCAATGTTTTTCCTTCAACGAACTAAAAAGGTATTCACAGATGTTATCACATTTGATACGGACCGGTTTTGCTGAAATTTAAATATCTCTCACAATTCTCCCGATTTTGGACGAATTTGAACAATTATGTTGACCAAAATAATCACGAAGTGCACGATATGCATTTTTAAGTTGAACGCCCTATTTTCATAACAAGTCTGAATAACTTAAACGCGTTGCTCGATTGTGTATCTATCAATGGTTCAAATTGAGTTAATCCGAAATTGAGAAATGTCAAATAAAATGCAGAAAAAAAACTTGACGCACACATTCAACATCGGCCCTTAAAATTTACCCACCCTTTATAATAATCCAAGTAGTTAATGGTTTTCATTTGATTTTAATATTTCTTAGTCCTTAAACTACTGTTAATTTTTATTGCCTTTGAAATAAGATAAACGTGTTAGTTTTAAGTCAAGTTTTGTACTACAGTATCATTATCAAGTCACGACAAATTCTTATAGCTTTTTTTAATAGACATTTGCGATTTTATTTGAGAAACAAAAAGCTAGAAATTAAAAAAAAACATTTGCAGTTTGTCAAGATTTAAGAGACAAATAAAGTTACCTTTTGAACACTACCCTTTTTGTGAATTTAAAATCAGTTACTAACTTCTATAACAGCTCTGGCTGCAACAAATGCAATAACTATTAGACTTAAAACCTTTTATGGAGTGAAAGAGTTTAGGTTGTCGACTAAACACAACTACTAAAGTACCAAATTGAAGCTGAAGAAGAGGAATGAGTACGAGTACTTCATCATCACCATCACCATGATCCACATCATGGACTAGGTACATCAACATAATGATCATGCATACATGCATGTTTAAAATGCGGAAAAACTAAAGCGTTACTAAAAACGTTTGTACTCATGAGTGCTGTGTGCGTTTGCGAATAGAATAGAAAACAGAATGGCACGAGCAATTCACACTGTCAGTAATCTAAGCATGACCATGTAAGTGAAGTAGGTGTGAAAATTACAAATGCAAACAATGTTTCAAACTTTTGCTAGTTGTCTTGCCAAGCCGTCAAACAGTCACCTAAGCAGCCAGTCAACAAACCAGTCATCTAACCAACTATTGTACATAGAGTTGCGTCACTGTGCCTCAAAAACTAACTGATGCGTTCCTTTTGTATTGGCGTGCATTGAAGTACAAGTGCGAATGGAATATTTTTTCCATTCTTTGTGGCTTCTTTCTACAAATTTGGTTTGTTGTTGACCACAACGATGAAAGCAGATCAAAGTGTGTCAGAGTACAAAAATCAACAACCAGCATGTCATTTTTCGTTTTTGTTCTTAAACTGATAAAGATAACATTGTGTTAAGTCTTACTGATGATCATAGTTGTCTTGGTCATCATCATCATTATCCTCAACTTCAGTTTTCATTTTAAACACGGAGATTTTCAATTTTCCTCTAGGGTATTTTCAAAAGATTTGGTTTTTTTACATAAATTTATTTTGCCGCACCAGCATTATTTATTTCCTACAACACTTATTCTTAAGTAAATCAGAATGCCGCTTCCACACCAAAGTTCCTTAAAGAGTCCATGATTATATATTTTTTTTTTTATTATTTTGCATATATTTTTTTGTTTTAAATGAATCTTAATTTTTTTTTTTTGTTCAAGCTGTGACTAGTAAGTATTTCATTCCATTGCTTTTGTAGGCAGTTCTTTAAATAGGCACATAAAACATATTTATAGCTTAATAAAATACAGTATTTATGAAAAATATTAAGAGAATTTATGTAAATACAAAATAAATTGTTGCGACTAATTGAAATTTATTGTTGTGATTAAACGTTGATTATAAATCAGGTTAAGGTCTAAGATGCAAACTTTTAAAGAAGCTTTAGGTACCTGCTGTGCGTTTTTAAACTATATTTCAGTTTAAACTATATTTCAGTTTCAGTTGCAATTCTAGTTTTAACTTGATTTCAAAGGTATGGCATTTTGCACAAAAATTTCTTAAAATTAAATCTTTGCTATTATTTGCACTTTATTTTTTCTACTGAGTTCATTTCTTTGTAAGCAAGCTTATATTGTGATAATCGATTAAAGTTTTTCAATTGAGCAAAAATTCATATAAAACAAATTCACTAAAAAAAAACTTTTTTTTATACCCTTCACCTGTGGTGCACAAGGGTATATATGTAGCTGTGTCAATCCGTTTGTAATTTCTACAATTTTCATTTCCGACCCCATTAAGTATATATTTTCTGAAAGCTTATGAATAGAGGAGTCGATTAAGCCCTGACCGTCTGTCCGTCTGTTCGTGTGTTGGTTGAAATCAACTTTTAGAAGCAACTATATGTTCCTTAGATCTCTATATGGTATCAGTCTCTTGGAAATATCCAGGAATGAATCGCGATTGAAGTTCAGCACAATCGCCCCATAACTTTCTGAGATATTAGCAAAAAACCACGACCACCTCGTTTTTTTTTTCACAATTACAACAAAAACATACATATATACTGGTTAGAATAAACGTGGCATCGAATTCCAGCTGAACAAAAATTTTTATTTTTATTTTATATATTATATATATTATAAATAATATTATATTTTATTATTTTTTATATTTTTTTTAATTTTTTTATAAAATTTTTTAAAATTTTTTTTTAATATTTTTTTTTTGTATTTTTTTTATTATATTTTTTTATTTTTAATATATTTTTTTTTGGTATGTTTTTTACATGTATGTACGTATTTTATATGAGATGAATGGTGATACAAACAATTGTTATTGTATGACTACACGTTGTGAAGGGTATATAAGATTCGGCACGGCCGAATATAGCACTG
The DNA here is from genome assembly GCA_941918925.1 of Phyto melanocephala. Taxonomy (NCBI): domain Eukaryota; kingdom Metazoa; phylum Arthropoda; class Insecta; order Diptera; family Rhinophoridae; genus Phyto; species Phyto melanocephala. The sequence goes on along the minus strand of OW799236.1, from coordinate 92,600,063 downwards.
TTGCTTGTTTAATAATAAAGTTGTTTTCATTTATACATATTAGCTGTTTAGTTAAATATCTTAAACGGTTTTATTTCTTTATTTTTTTTTAATACAAGGAAATATAACAAATACTATAAGTAGTAACAAATACAAGACAAATAAGAGACAAATCAAACACTATGTAAAGAAAGAAGAAGAATGAGCGAAATAAAATACAAAACCGATAATTCAATAAACGTTTTATACATATTTTTTCACATAAATGAACGATGAATTCAGAACAAAATAATTGTTTTAAACCTCACTCAGTTGAGTTTAAAAATTTTAAATGAACCGCTTGAAAAGTTTTTGGCACAGCTCTTACGTGAGAATCGACTTATTAAAAATCATTTATTTAAAGATGCTTAACCAATTAAAGCAGACTTGGAGTGTTTGACTGATAACCAATTTTTTTTTAATTGAAAGTTTTTTAGGTTTCAGCCAAGGGTCCTGTGCTGACGGCTTTAAGCCATAGGTGCCCATTTCATCAAACAATTGTTTGTAACTCCTTCCCTTTTATTTTTATGCTCTTTAATTTAGTCGTTCATGAGACAGTGACGAGTGCATATGCTTAGCGGCTGTGTTGATATTTATTCAAATACAGTGCGTAAAAAAATTATGATGGAATTAGAAAAATATTTTGTTTTTATAAAGTCAAATTTAAAACTGCAAAATTTATTGAAAATTATCCATTTTTACAATTAAAAAAATAATAATTTTTTCAGCCAAAAAAATTTCTTGTTATATTCTGATGGAAATATTTAAGCTTATTTTTTCTTTTAACTAAAAAATAGCATGTTCAGTAAGAACTACATTATTTAACATTTTAAAAAACCAAAATAATTTTTTTTTTAAACTAGATTTTGATTAAAATCTGTGAGCTTACTTTTTCATAGCACTGTACTTTAAAATTCTCTCTCCAATACGGCTGCAGGACATTTGTGGGCATCTATGCTTTACACACAAAAAAATTACTATTACTTTGTGCTTTGTATATAAGCTGATGTACAGTCGTCGGCACAATTATTTTCACAAATTGTTCTCTTGTCTATTGGCGTTTTGTTTTCGTTCACGTGCGTAAAATACCGTTACTAAAGCTTCTCTCAAAACGAAGTACACATTAACAATGACACTTATGTAAAATATGTTGTCCACTCTCAAACTGCTGATAAGAATTATAGTAGGCAGGGAATTTCGCTTCGGTATAAGTATTTTGAAATGCACTTCATAGCAGTTTTTTGCGTGTTCCTTGCAATTAAAGATCAACTAAAATTGTTTTAATTAATGTTTGTATCTTTACTTATAATTTTGAGTCATCAGTGATTTGAAAATATGGGGAAAACGGTTGAGTGAACTAATATTGTTAGAGCCTCAATAGTAGCAAAGTTCATTGCCGACTTCAAGGTAATAGACATAGCTAACGAGTTCAATATGTCGCGTCAAACTGTTTATTATTTAAATTTAAAACAGGCCTTTAGTTAAAACCTAAAGATGCCGCAGATGAATGGAATAAGTCATACAGTACTTCAATTAGTGAGACTAAGACTTAATAAATAGCAAGAGATTATTCATACATATTGACCCCTGTGCGCGAAGTTATCGTATGTAACGTTTTTTTTTAGAAATCGACGTTTTTATTCAAATTGGTTCTGTCCATTAATCCATCTGCAGATTATATATTATAGCGATATCTCTTTTAGTTATGAAGATAACACTGTGCACATTTTATCGTATGTAGCAGTGTTATATACGTTTTTATTTATTTAAAAGCATTAAAAACGCAGTCTTGTAAAGTTTTGTTTTTTGTAACATACGATTATTTCGCGCACAGGGGTCAATGTCAAAACAAAAAAAAAAAAACTCAAGCGTTTAGCTTTAGCTAATTCACATGTCCAAAAGCCAGTATAGTTTTGAAGAAAAGGTCTTTGGACTGACGAAAGCTCATTTAAATACATTTAATCGAAAAAGAAGATTTATATAAGACTTCCACAGCCAAATTTTTTCTTATCAAAATAATTGTGCCGACGACTGTATGAATTCACACTATTAAAACTGATTATTTTGTTTATTCAAAAGTTGTAAATATAAGAGTAAAGTAGGTTTTGTGCGTTCTAGTTATGCTTCAAGTGTGCTTTCCAAGCTCAGCTTTCACAATTGATATAAATTCTTATGTCACCCATAACTCGAAACGTCATTATTAGTTCTCTGTTTTCATTTAAATTCGAATCAGCATGAACTGTATGAAATTTATTGGAATAATAGAGGCGATATCTGTATATCATTTATCGTATCTACTTGGAAAGCTTCGTGGACTCATGCTCTGTACTACAAGAACTAAATATGTAACAAAATAAAACGACACCAGAAAAAAAGTTAAATAAAATGAATTTATATCAGACAAAAATGAGAAAAGTAAATACATTGTAATGAAATTATGAATATCGTAATGCAATTTGAATTTAACTACTGCAATAGCAGGCATCACGTGTATTGTAATAAATCCAGTCCAAAAACTTACTAATACGAGCATAAACACCAGGAGCATCAGGTTGAGCGCAACCAAACCCGAACGAAACAACACCTTATTAAAAACAATTATATTAAAGAAAAAAAGAATACTTTTAAAACATAATTTTATTTCAACTTACCAGCCAATTTATAACGACCCTCGTTGACAATTAAAGGACCACCACTGTCACCTTGACAGGCATCCTTACCGCCTTGCTCAACTAAACCGGCGCATAGCATAACATCATGTATTTTGTTTTTATATCTAGTATTGCGGCATTGTTGATTGGTTATGATGGGTACGGTGACCTCCCGCAAGTAATTCGAAACAACACCACCCTGCTTAATCAAACCCCAACCGGCTACAATGGCATCTCTGTGGTCAAAGTTATGATTTATATTTGGCAAACAGACCGGCCGGATCTTTTCATCAATTTGTATAGGACGATCCAGTCTTAATAGGGCAACATCATTTACAACTGTATTTTGATTATATTGGGGATGGACGATGATACGGGATACCTGAAATAAAAATATATTTATAACAAGAAGCATAATTGAATATTTAAGGAGAACCAACAATAAAAACAACTACGTGTTTTAATAATTGAGCATATTATAAAAAAAAATTAATTTAAATCTTTTATGCGACAGAACATTGTGATTTTATACATTTGTTTTGTATCTTAAATGTAGGAAGTAGTTTCAAAGAGAGTTTTATAAATTGTTTATAATTATTTTGTTTTGCATCAGCCAGAATACTAAGACGCCACACAAGATACACAAGTTAAATGTGAGAAATTGTGAAAAGAGTTGATTTCCGGCAAGTTTGTTATTTAACCCTTTCTTATCTTTAAGCGCACAAATGCACAGTGGTATGGTAAGAAGAATTAAGAAAAAAGTAAAAGCACTATATAACAGGTCACACGGAGTTGATAACTCATCTAGCTCGCATGGTATTGTCGGAAGAAACGATATGTAGATTATGTGAGGAGGAATAACATTAAGGGAAGTAAGTTCCTGAGCTAGTCAATTTTTATGAAGATAATAGTACAATGGTTTTGATAGGGAAATTTTTTTTTCCACATATAGCGTACAACATGCCAACTGGTCATACGTAAATACTTGTCATGGGTTTGGACTTTTGGTTGCCCCTTTTTACAACCTATCCTTACCTAAGAGTACCATATTCGGCTGTGCCTAATCTTTGATACCCACTACCAGTATTGTGTAATACTTTTATAGCACAAAATATAATATTTTATTATTAAAAGTTAACACTATAAAATGGTTTGCTTATACTAAAATGTGTATTCCTTTCTTTGTATAACATCGATTTAATAGTAAATTATTTTTTTAAATTAAGCTTTACAATGGAATCTTATTTTAAAAATAATATAATTAATATTTTAATTCAACTTGAATAATATTTTATAAAGAAAATTATGTAAGCAAAATTTCTTCATCATAGTTCTAATTTTTTCGGTTTTATGGGCTTTTATATTTCACTGATAGTGGAATATGTGAGAACTGGGCGCTAAATTAGATGTATCAAAGTGATTTCTGCTAATAAAATCAACTTAGAAATTTTAGTACAGAGTCCTTTATTTTTACAAAATCCTTGTCCATAGAGATAATATAAGAATTTAGGAAAAAGCGTTAAATGGGAGGTTAGAGTTAAAGTGGGCATGTCACCTTCATTTTCCGGCATTGTAATAACATTAACCGGAAAGCAAAATTTTATCATCATACATCTAATTATATCGTTTTTGCAAGCATTTATGTTTCATAATAGTAGTTTATGCGAAAAGTGGGAGTTAAAGTAGGCTTGTCTGAGTAATTTTTGCTAATGAACTTAACTAAGATATTTCCGTATAGAGTCCTTTATTCCTCCAAAATTTTTATCCATAAGGAATCTTTATCAATTTATGATTAATAGTTACATACGAGGTGGGCGTTAAAGTAAACATGTCATCTTTAGTTTTTCGCATTGACTAGTAACCTACAATGGGAAATTTCATCACCAGACATCTAATTATGTCGCTTTTATTAGCTTTTAAATTTCTTTTATATAGATTATGTGAAAAGTGGGCGTTAAAGTTAGCGTGTTAAAGTAGTTTCTGCAAATGAATTCAACTTAGATCTTTCGAATAAAGAGTTCTTTATTCTTCCAAAATCTTTGTTTAAATAAAAGTTATATAATTTTGGGATAAATATTTCTTTGGGAAGTGGTTGTAAGAAAAACAGTTTTTTATGACCTACTCTTGCTTTATAGCCTTTAACTCTCTTCCTTACATATCGATTTAGCCCATTTTTAACACCAATTATTTCTAATTTTGTTGAAATGTCCTGGAAACATTTGAACCCCCTAACTTCATCTGATCGAGCTGATTCGTGCTTTTCAGATACGTACAAATACAGCTAAATCATCATGAAATGAAACCAGAACTCAAAAATATATAAATTCAATTCACAACCCTAGTTATACCCTTCACACAGTGAAAAAGGGTATATATAGGTTTGTCATTCCGTGTGAAATTTCTACAATTTTCATTTCCGACCCCATAAAGTATATATTTTCTGAAAGCTTATGAATAGAGGAGTCGATTAAGCCCTGACCGTCTGTCCGTCTGTCCGTCTGTCCGTGTGTATGTTGAAATCAACTTTTTGAAGCCCCCCGACATAGGTTGGACCCGGGTAAGGTATTAAAATATCAGAAATATTCGGGAGTAGATCGGTATTGAAAATCAGAAACATCGGTACATAAACAACTGAGATATGAGCAAAAACCCACGACCACCTCGATTTTCTTTTCATAAAAACAACATTACAACAACAACATACATACATACAAACGTGTATACTGGTTAGAGAAAACGTGGCATCGAATCCCAGCTGAGGCAAAAAAATTTTTTTTTAAATTTTTTTAAAATTTTTTTTTAATTTTTTTTTTATTTTTTTTTTATTTTTTATTTAATTATTATATATATTTTCATTATTATTTTTTTTTATTTTTTTTTTTTTTAATTTTTTTTTATTTTTTTTTTTGTTTTATATATATTATATATGTATATAATAATTTTTTTTTTTTAATTTTTTTTTTAAATTTTTTTTTTTTAAATTTTTTTTTTATTTATTATTTTTTTTTTGTTTTTTTTAACATACATACGTGAATTTACTGTTATTGCATGACTACACGTTGTGAAGGGTATATAAGATTCGGCACGGCCGAATATAGCGCTTTTACTTGTTTTATTATACTATTGGCACTATTTTTTATGTGTTGTTGGTAATTTCCATTGAAACAGTTTCATTTCATATTTTTTTAAAGTATTGTATTATATTCGTACAGGGATGGAGAATAAAATTTTTTTGCAGAATAAAAAAATAATTTTTGTAGTAATTTTAATTTGGTTAAAAATTTCAATCTAACTCGTTGTGGTAAAATATATGAAAAAGGAAAAACTAAAATTAGTTACCGAATTCAATTAACTTAAGTCCCGTGAGTTAAATAGATGATATTTACAACCAACATGTAACCACCGATCAGAGAATGCTGATGATGAAATCGTAGCTGGTTTCGAAAATGCATTCCACTCGGCTAGTGTCGGTAAAAATATAATTTTTCAAGATTTATTCTTTCATTTATCACAATTGAAAAAATTCTTTGTAAATAAAGAATATTAAATATGAACTCAAGCCTGATTAAAAATTTAAAAATATTAGTTTAAACAGAAAAGTCCAACAAAAATAAAAATGTAATTTTTTGATTTCAAAATGATAAATATTTTTTACCTAAAATTGTTTTAAAAAATTTTTTGTAGTTTTGCAGAAGTAAGATTTGATCAACTTTCCCACTCCTGATTTTTATTTACCTGACGTTAAACAATATTTGACAGCTTGTAATACAAGCATATACCGATACAACAGAAATTGTGTTCACCAGTAGGTAAACTAAAACTGTATTTCAATGGACGATACAGACGATACTACTTTATGGACTCTAAAACGAATAATTCGTTGTGTTAGAAACGTAATAGCAAAATGAAAATATCCTGACATTATCTTCTGGCCGTGGGTATAAAAAGTAATATGAATGGTTGGCTGACTGCTTGAACCATCATTGCACAACTTAAACCCAGAAACCTAGAAACATGAAATTTGGGCAGTTTTTCCGATTCTAAAATCCACTTATAAAGGAAGTTTGGCAAATACAAATGTTAGGGGTTAAAAAAATGTATTAACAGACAAAATTAGTAACCTTATAGCTGCAATAAATTAATATATCGGAATATACTCAAAGAATAAGCCAAAGGGTGTCGGCCTCTTTTATGGATTATTCACTTCAAATGAAAAAAAAAACAAGTTAAGGCTTTTATTTACTACTCTATTGGGTATTTTTGGAAATTCAAGCTTTAAAAGGGTAAAAAGGATAAAAACGTGTAAAATCGGTACCCATTATCTGCTAAACTAGTAATGATAAAATTACCTTAAAAAATATTGTAACCTAAGCAAAAATAAGCTGACAGGTATATGGTCCTTTTTTGTACTTTCAACCCCTTAGAGGCAAAAACAGGTAAAAACTATATTTTGGCACTTTTTCGGTACCCAATATAACTGCTTAACAGATAAACCTAGAAAAAGAATATGAATTTTATTAGTTGGTCCACAAAAAAGGTATTGATATAGACTTCTGCATTTTTGCCAAATTCTTACGTAGAAGGGAAAAATATCCTACCCTTTTAAATATTTTTTTAAAATTTCTTACAATTTATAATAAGACATACAAAACCAGTAGATTTATTAGATTTTATATTTTATCGTTAAAAATAAATTTCAATAATTTCAACTTGGAGAGGACTTTTTTTCATTTTTATGAATCTAGAATTTTAAAATTAGGGACTTTTAATAATAGCTGAGGCTTATATCTTTATGATACCTTTTTATGTTCTACGTTTCTGAACATAGAGTTAAGAATACTTGGTCCAAGATAAGAGTACAAAAGAGATGAGCTACCCAAAACGTATCTTAAAATTTTGTTTAAGTACCTTTTGTATTTTCTATTTTGTTGAAGATAGAATTTTAAAATCAAGTACTTTTTGTTCAAGCTGAGAAAATGCTATGCGACTTTTTATATTTTTTATGTTTATGAAGTTAAAATTTTTAAATTATCGTCTACACAGGTCAACAGCAAAAAAAAAAAAGGCTTCGATAACCACTATACAGATTTGATGCATCATGGATACCTAAGTACAAAAATGGTTAATTTTGTCAATTCTATGGATAATTTTTTTTTAATTTTTTATTAAAATTAAAGATTTTTTTTAGACGCTAATCCACATAATTAATGATAACTCGAAAACAGTTAGTCCGATATTATTAAAATAAACTTTGAAAAATTTAGATCTACATGGCCTTTAATCCGTTTATATATTGCGTTTTAATCGAGTTATAATAAAAAATTAAAGTTAAAAATTCTTTTTTTTTAACTTTAATGTGGCTTTTATTGCAAAGCCACATGTAATAGCAATAAAATAAGATATCGATCATAAAAATCGGTTGATTCCTTTCGAATTTAGATACAATCAAGTGATCTAGCTCACTTTCACAAAATTTTAGTTTTTTTGTTTGATATACATCAAATTGAATAGTTGATGTTCTTCTCCTAGAAAAACTGTTTGGAAAAAACCTTTTTGTCATGTTTGCGATTTTCGGAATTAAAAAAAAAATAACTAATAAGCAAAAGGTTGTTTTCGATTTTTCATGATTTTTTGAAAACAAAAAAAATGCTATTTTCACGTAAAAAATACATTTTTTACTTTAATTTTATATGATAACTCCGAAACTATTTAGCCGAATAAAACGCAATATATAAACGGATTATAGCCTTTAATACATCTAAATTTTTCAAAGTTTATTTTAATAATATCGGACTAAGTGTTTTCGAGTTATCATTAATTATGTAGAGAAGCGTCTAAAAAATCTTGAATTTTAATTAAAAATTTAAAAAAAAACCTCTCCATAGAATTTAAAATTTGGACGATATTTGTATTACTGGAACCACAATACATCAAAATTGCATAGTGGTTTTTGAAGCCTTTAAAATTTTTAAAATTGTGTTACCTTGTGCTATTAATCCTTCCTAAAATCAAAAATTAAATGGTCGACTCGAAAGTTATATTTTTCATGATTTTAAATATTCATAGAATTCTGAATTTAGGTATTATTTATGAATTTATTAATTTATATTATTGTTATTGGAATTCTATGAGTATTCTGAGTTTAAGAATTTTAAATTTAAAAATGATCTTGATTGAAACAGGGGCCGAATTACGGCACGATCGAAATTTTACTCGAACGATCAAGTTCGCTGTGCTTTAGGTATAGAGATTCTAATAAGAATTTTAAAATTTCGATCACGTTCGAATGCCGTAATATTCCCCCAGATGATAAAAAGCAGGGGACTTCATGTGCTTTATTTGAAATCTTAAATAATTTTTTTATTTTATTATTGAACTTAAATGTTTTAAAGACTTTATTATTTTTATTCTAGCTCAAGTTCATTTTAATGCTAAATTTCTCATTTTTATATGAAGAAATCAATTTTTGTTTGTAATAATGAAAGAATATACTGGAAAAGTAAGTTTCAATTACGACACCAGACGAGTTTCATTATCAGCTCTCTTTGAGCGGAATGTCTTAGTGTTGGATGTAAATATCATCTATTTAACCCACAAGTTTATATGAAAATTGATTTTGTAAATTAAACTTCACATGCAAATTTATATTTTTGCGGTAGTGAGTGAGTGAGAACGAAATTTACCAAACTTAAGCTTTTTCCCATTTTGTTATTCTTTTAATTATCACATTTTTATTGTTGCTTTAAACCATCTGTCTGATGGTAATGAAAGCTTTGTTTGTTGTTATACGTTTGAATCCATTGCAGATTCGGAATTCTCCGAGCAAGTCAAATATCTAATAACTTGCAAAATAAAATGCCACTTTTTCTATTATCTTTAAAAAGTTCACTGCACGACTCACTGTACGATTAACGATTGGTTAGATTTTCTCATTTCTTCCCGGTGTAGTTTTTTCACACAAAATTTTTATTTCTTTTGATATTTAAACAAATAAGTTCTTCATACAAAAGTTTTGCATGAGTACCGTTTCTCTTTCTCTGTTTGTTGATTTGTGCTTACCTTTCTTGTAATACCAGCACTAGAAGATGATCTGTCCAATTGCAATAAACGTGTTGTTATCTCATCACGATTGTTTTGCACACAATGAGCGGCAGTCAAAACATAACGGTCATTAATCAAAGAACCACCGCAGAAAAGTCGTTTATAATAGCGACCCTTGACCAATTGTGCCGTCCAGGGATATTTATTTTGGCGCACCTGTGTGCCACCAACAATACGATTTACATTCGGTGTACCACAGACTGTAAATAAAGAAAATCGGGGAAACAGAAGTTGTTAACTTTAAAATTGATTAAAGACAAGCCAAGACTTACAGCATTTGTTTCTGCAATTATAACGCATTGAATCATTAGTAGCTAGAGATTCATTATTTAAATCCTGATTTTCCGTATCTGTAGAAGCGTAGTCATTCACAATTTCTTTAAAATTTTCATTAAGCGTATGCAGCTGTTCCATTGGTTTATCATAGAAATAGGCAGCCTGTGAAGAGGCCCACACGCAACCAAATGTTAAAATGAATATTTTCATTTTCGTTAAAATTTAAAACTTTAACTAAATTTACTTAAATAAATAAAAGAGAAATTTATATTTTTTTCTTAACTTTCTGCAACTGAGCTGCTTCACAGATCCCGTTGAAATGTTGAAATTTTTTTGAACACTGCCTCTTCTTATAGTTTCGTTGTAATTTTAATTCCTCCAAAATACAGTTTGTTAATAAATCCAAATTCAGATTGATATTCTCAAACCTTATTTTTATTTTCTTTTTTATCTTTCTTTCTTTCATTTTTGGTTAACTGCGAAGAGATTTAAATTTGTTCCAATGTTTTGAAAATCACTTTAAATTTTTTGCGATGTTTTTTTTTTTTTTGGTTAAGTACTCTTGAATCTGCTATAAAATGCTAATGAAATTTATTAACCATAATAATAAATAAATAAAAAAAAAACTTATTTTGCATACTCATGCATAAACATGCCCCTAAATGCGTTTCGCAATTTTAGCCAATAAACTTTTAAGTATTCATTTTTTTTATTCCTCTTCTTTATACCCTTCACACAGTGAAAAAGGGTATATATAGGTTTGTCATTCCGTGTGAAATTTCTACAATTTTCATTTCCGACCCCATAAAGTATATATTTTCTGAAAGCTTATGAATAGAGGAGTCGATTAAGCCCTGACCGTCTGTCCGTCTGTCCGTCTGACCGTCTGTCCGTGTGTATGTTGAAATCAACTTTTTGAAGCCCCCCGACATAGGTTGGACCCGGGTAAGGTATTAAAATATCAGAAATATTCGGGAGTAGATCGGTATTGAAAATCAGAAACATCGGTACATAAACAACTGAGATATGAGCAAAAACCCACGACCACCTCGATTTTCTTTTCATAAAAACAACATTACAACAACAACATACATACATACAAACGTGTATACTGGTTAGAGAAAACGTGGCATCGAATCCCAGCTGAGGCAAAAAAATTTTTTTTAAAATTTTTTTAAAATTTTTTTTTTTAATTTTTTTTTTATTTTTTTTTTATTTTTTATTTAATATATTATATATATTTTTATTATTATTTTTTTTTATTTTTTTTTTTTAATTTTTTTTTTATTTTTTTTTTGTTTTATATATATTATATATGTATATAATAATTTATTTTTTTTTAATATTTTTTTTAAATTTTTTTTTTTTAAATTTTTTTTTTATTTTTTTTTTGTTTTTTTTAACATACATACGTGAATTTACTGTTATTGCATGACTACACGTTGTGAAGGGTATATAAGATTCGGCACGGCCGAATATAGCGCTTTTACTTGTTTTCGACTAATTTGATTTTTATTGGATTCTTCTTTTAGTATTTGTTTTATTTTCGGTTGAATAATCGATTCGAATGTGTAAAATCAGAACATCATCATAAGCCAACACAAGTTGAAAATGTCTTGCGGTTTTTATTGTATTCAAATTAGGTTTATTTATAACTGATTCTGATTGCTGGAAGTAGACTTTTCATTACTTCCACTTCAGTTTTAAACAAAAGATATTCGGTGTGGTCGTAGTTGCTCTCTCTTCTTATCTTAATGAAATATTTCGCACAAATCATAATTATTTTGTGTAAGTTTTTTTTAAGTTAAGATTTACCAAAATGGTTTTTTTTGGATTATTATGTGTGATTAGTATTTTAAAAGATCTTTAAAGGTCTACTACAAAATTCGTATAATATATTATAATGTTTTATAATTTTTAATGCAGCTGACAATAATGTGTTAAGTATATATACACTCTTACTCCTTACTTGTTAAATTTTTTCTTCGACAGCTAAAAAACAATTTTGATTATAAATTTCTTTCATTAACATTTAAAATAAAATTTCGAATCTATTGTGAAACTATTACTTATATCTTCTTCCTACCGGGGAATATTAACTTGGTTAAGTATCCACACCTTGGTGTTATAGCTAGTCCTAGGTACAGGTGAATTACTAGATGAAAAATCCTAGACCTTGTAAATAAAGAGGTTACGGAGACTCAGATGCTGACGGATGTGGTCATGGACAGCATTGCACGCTCATAGCGGATGTAACCATTCATAATGAGGGAATGGATAGTGACATCAGTATCTTTACTGATGGGTCATATGAGAACCCTAGGCTTACTTAAAGATGTGTGAGAGGCAGATATTAAGTGTAAATCTTATGCGGAAATTCGATCTAATAATGACTGTGCAAGGACAATCACTAGTCGACAATGTGAAATCGGTTTGTTTTAAAATCGTTGTCTATAAAAAAAACACCTGTAGTGGCGTGGGTCTCAGTGTACGAATGGATGTCGACTGGTAGCCATAATATTACTGAGAAGCTTAGGGGGTCGAAAAAGAACCCAAAATTGTATTGGTCTGTTTCGATATTCTTCCAACACAAATTTAAATCATCTTTCTTTTTAGCTATCTAACTGCTAGTTATAGCAGGTCAGCAGTAGTGATAAGATAGACAAGAATCATAAAATAGATGGCTGTTGGTAAATTTCATTTTTACTTGTTGTGGTTGTGTTTGAGTTAGTGGTAAATATGGACATTAAATAGATGAGATTTATATCCAACACGTAATTATCGCGCAAAGAGTGCTACCGTAAAACCGTAGTTGATTTCTAGAAAAATATACTTTTTCAGATTAGCGTTAAGTGTTAAACCTTCAATAAATAAAAAAAAATATATCTAGAAATAACGTTGAAAAGAAGTTCAGAAGTGCAAATTTCCACAGCTTTACCCAAGTTATAAACATGTTTTGCTTATGTATGTACACATATTTTTTCTTTGATAAACCGAATTTCTTTCATCTCAATAATATAATTTTGTAATAAACTCCGGGAGATTTCATAATTAACCCCAATTTTCTGGAAAATAAAAAGTCTGGGAAAAGACTAACTCTAATTATATCACAATCAATTTTCTATGTATCATCTCATATCAATTTGCGTCATCATTGGTTATGTATGTCGATTCGTAAAATATATTTGCAAAATATAAAATTAAATTTAAATCAAATAAAATCTAAAAGAAGTAATTAAAAAGACATTAAGTTTGAATTCGCAAGAAAAACTTATTAATAAAAAAACCGTAAGCACAATACATAGTCAATAATAATAAAGTCATAATGGCGAAATGAGCTATTAAGTAAACAATTAAACAAATAATAGAATAAATTATTCAAAAAGAAAAAAAAACAAGTAAGAGCACTATATTCGGCTGTGCCGAATCTTTTATACCCATACCCCCAATTTTGTGTACATTTAAAGCACAATATATATTATTTTGTTAATCGCTATGGAATAATCTCTTTTTTTAATAAAATGCGTATCACTTTCTTTGTAGAGTGTGTTCAAATTTTAACGGCCCATGTTGAAGGTGAACCACACCTAGACATCAAATTTGTTTTCTGCATTTCATTTGACATTTCTCAATCTCAAACTTACTCAATTTTATCCGTGGAAAGATACGCAAATGAGCAACGTTTTAAAGTTATTCAGGTTTTTTATATAAATGGGCGTTTAAATCAAAATGCATTTTGTGCACTTCGTGATTCTTGTGGTCAACATAATCGTTCAAATTCGTCCACAATCGGGAGAATTGTAAAAAATATTTAAATTTCTGCAAAACAGGTCTGAAAAAAATGTCAGAAAATCTGTGAATGCAGAAGAGCAGTCAACCTCGACTCATCATCATGCCCAACAATTGAGCATCAACATTGTCATTGAAAATTTGGACCATCAGATAGAGGAGTGGCGCCAAGGATGGGAGGGCATTTGGCCGATATATTGTTAAATACATAATTGAACCATACAAATATTATCATTATAAAAAGAAATGATAATAATTTCTTAAATAATTTGTGTTTTATTTAAAATCAACATCGGCCCTTAAAATTTAACCACCCTTAATAACTTCGATATGATAGTAAAATGTTTTCGTAAATTTAGCCTTTTAGTGAAAGTGGGCGTTAAATATCAATAGAGAAATTACATAAATTTAAGATACACCGTTATATGGGAGGTAGACGTTAAAGTGGGCGTGTCACCTTAACTTTTTGGCACAATAATTACATTGATTAGAAGGATATATGTACCAAATTTCATCATCATACCGCTAATTTTGGCGATTTTATGAGCTTTTAAATTTCATTGACGGTAGATAACATGAAAAGTGGGCGTTATAGTAGGCATGTCAAAGTTGTTTTTGCTAATGAGTACAACTCAGATGTTTCAATGTAGTCCTTTCTTATTCCAAAATCTTTATTAATAGAGAAATTATACGAATTTTAGGTAAAACCTTATATGGAAGGTGGGCGTAAAAATGGGCGTGGCACATTAGTTTTCTGGCACAGTAATGACATTGACTAGAGGGATATACGTAGCAAATTTCATCATCATACCTCTAATTTTGGCGATTTTATGAGCTTTTAAATTTCATTGACGGTAGATAACGCGAAAAGTGGGCGTTATAGTAGGCGTGTCAAAGTTGTTTTTGCTAATGAGTACAATTTAGATGTTTCAATATAGTACTTTATTATTCCAAAATCTTTAGTAATACAGAAATTATTATTATAAATTTTCGTACATTTTTATCTATAACTATATCTATTTTTATCTATAGCAATTTTTGGGGCGCGATATTGTTTTGACTCGAGAAATATATATTCAAAGTTTCATGGCTGTACGTTAATGCGTTTTGACACAATTCCATTTTATTCGATGTTCGAAGGACACGGTTTTTTCGACCTACTCTTGCATTACGAGCTATAACTCACTTCCTAATATTCCGATTTAGCCAATACCAAACAAGCCTTGTCTATTAGAAAGATTTTGGCAAAATTTGAGCCCCCTAGTTTTTTCGATGCGACCTCTAGCGTGCTTTCAACAGACGGACAGATGGACGGACATAGCTAGATCGTCATCAAATCAAACCCTGATTCAGAATATATATACTTTATGGGCTCTAAAATGGATATTTCGATGTGTTACAAACGGAATGACAAAATGAATATACCCCCACCTTTTTTTTGGTGGCGGGTATAAAAACAATAAGAAAAGATAGATAAATCAAAACATTTGTTAGACTTCAGCATTTAAATGAACAATCAGATGTATCGCTTAAAATTTTAAATCAAACTTGTAATAAAAAATATTATATCCATTTAAAAATGGGTAAGACTTCACGTTAGGAACGTTTAGAGACGCTTCAAATTAAACAAGTAAGAGAATAATATTCGGCTGTGCCAATATTCGGATACCAAAATGGTATCAAAAATATTTTTACAATGGGAGTGGTAACGACCAGTTTCATGAATGCCAAATAAACTCACAAAGTTTTGTATAAAAAGTCTAGTTGAAAAATGTTATTTACTGCCAGGGCTTAGAAAGACCAAATTGTATCTTGTATATTTAAATTAAAAAAAAAAAAACTAAATACAAATATATTTAATATGTGAACGTAAAAATTGCCGCGTCACATGTTTTCGCAACATAATCTAATATTTTTACTACAGATCTAGTTAGTGAATTTGAACATATAGGTATTAAAAGTGTCTGAAACTGAGTTATCGAACATATCTTGGAATGATATTTTTACGCCTATTGGCGATGAACAACTTAATTTGCTTCATAATTACATAGAATATCTTCGAATATTAAAAATATCTTCCTCTTGATATCAAAAGAAAAGATATGATTTTATTTAGTTTGCTTAAGGATTAGGACAGCTTTTAAGCCAAAAAAATAAATGGAAGGTGGTTCGAGCAATATATACATTTTTACTCCAATGCAATCATCGGGTTTAATCGTCAAACCCTACATCTTTTTAAACTCATATACTTTACCCAAGAAGAATTTATTATTATTTTCTAAAAAATACTAAATTGTTTACCCAAATTTTCCCCTTTTTTCCCTGTTGTGAATGTGTTTTAATTTTTACTAACATAATTAATAATAACTTACTAACAAGCCGCTACCTAATTTTTTATGTCTGGTGAAATCTCTATTACAAATTTTATGCAAATTGGCCCCGCAACTAGAAATTATACATCCTTTCCGGTATTTTCCCCCTTTTGGTACGTTTTTTGTCCCCCTAAAAGTTTTTAAAAATTTCACCTACCAAATTGTCCATATTCTATTAGGCGACAATAACTATCAAATTATATCGTATTGACTTGTATAAGAAATTTTTTTTTTATTAAAAAGTACCCAAAACATATACAATTTTTTTTCCTTACAAAGTCTGAAAATTATTGTGATTTCTTTTTATTATGATAATACTGTTATTGCTCAATTATATATGGAACAAAATATCGGCCAAATGGCCGTCGCGAGTCGTTAAACCTCCATCCGATGGTTTAAATTTTCAATGACAATGTTGATGTTCAATTGTTGGGCCCGATGATGAATCGAGGTTGACGGCTATTTTGCCACACTATCGCGAAACACAGCAATGTTTTACGTTCAACCAACTAAAAAGACATTCATAGATGTTTTCACATTTCATCAAGACCTGTTTTGCTGAAACTTAAATATTTTTAACAATTCTTCCGATTGTGGATAAAATCGAACGATTATGTTGACCAAAAGAATCACGAAGTGCATTTTTATTTGAACGCCTTATTTTCATAATAAACCTGAATAACTTAAACGCGTTGCTCGATTGTGTATCTTTCCATAGTTCAAATTGAGTTAATCCTCAATTGAGAAATCTATATATATAAAAGTGAAACTCTGTGTGTGTGTGTGTGTGTGTGTGTGTGTGTGTATGTTAGCTATAGACTCTGAAACTGTAAAACCGATCGGGCTCAAACTTGGGTAAGTTGTTGTACACATACCAGGGAGTGTTTATGGGTGAAAAAAAGTGGGCGGAGCCACGCCCATAAAAAATTAGTTATCAGTTTTAGCTACTTGCACTTGACCGATTTTTCTGAAACTTTGCACACATATCGAGCTGTCATGACTAAATAATTTCGTGATAAGAAAAGTGGGCGGGGCCACGCCCCTAAAAAAGTTTTAATTTTGAGGTACTTGCACTGGACCGATTTTTCTGAAACTTTGCACACATATTGAGCTGTCATGGCTTTATAATTTCGTGATTGAAAAAGTGGGCGGGGCCACGCCCATAAAAAATTAGTTATCAGTTTTAGCTACTTGCACTGGACCGAATTTTCTGAAACCTTGCAAACATACTGAGCTATCATGACTTTACACTTTCCTCATTAGAAAAGTGGGCAGTGCCACGCCCATTAAAAAAAAGGTATCATTTTGAGGTACTTGCACTGAACCGATTTTTCTGAAACTTCGCACACATATTGAGTTGTCATGACTATACAGTTTCGTATTTAGAAAAGTGGGCAGTGCCACGCCCATAAAAAAAGGTATAATTTTGAGGTACTTACACTGGACCGATTTTTCTGAGACTTTGCACACTTATTGAGCTGTCATGACTATACAGTTTCGTAATTAGAAAAGTGGGCAGTGCCACGCTCATAAAGAAAAAGTTATAGTTTTTAGCCTTGCACTTGATATTCGATTAAAACTTAGAATGCGATTAAAATGCATGAAGGGGCGTAGCAACGCGCGCCGGGATTGGCTAGTGTAAAATAAAATGCAGAAAAAAAAAACTTAACGCTTAGGTAAACCACTATTTACATGCAAATTTGAAAAAAGTGCCAAAATCATATTAATATTTTTTTACGCATAAACTAATAAAATTATATTTTTTTTTGTGTTTGGAAGTTATATGGGATACCAAAAAAGTACCAAGTCATGTATTTTACCCACTTTTTCCCCTTAGGGGTTAAAAATTAAAAAAAAGGCCAGACACCTTTCAGCTAATTTTTTGTGCGAATTACAATACTTTTTCAAGTTAATTTGTAGCATTTTTAGATTAGCAGACACAAGGTTAAAGATTTTACCCATTTTTCCCCTTTTTTAACCTCTTAAAGAACGAATTTCCAAAAATCCCTTCTTAGTGGAGCTATACATTTAAATTATTATCCAAATTTCATGTCTAGCTCTTTGCGTTTGGGCTGTGCGATGATAAATCAGTCAGTCACGTTACACTTTTATATATATAGATATTATATACCTTACCGACATCTACTGGTACATAAATAAAATAAGACTCTTAAGCCAAAATGAAAAGGTTTATAATAAATTTAAATAATTTCATATTTATTCGAACTTCTTATACAAATTAAGTCTAAAGTATCTTTTAATAGCTTACGAATGAATAAATATTAATTTATAATTAAAACAAACACACATGGCACGGGGTTTATGACATACAAGAATTCATTGTGCGGTGTTTGTCGCCTTTTGAAGACCGATTTCGCTTTAAAATAATATAGTCTCAAACATAGAAGCATTGACGTAGTTAGACCATTAATCTGGGGACCTACAGCATCTCTCTAAAAACCCTTTTTGACGAAACATGTATGTGTATGATATCTTAAACAAAAATTCAAATAATTTTATGGGTTTCTGGTAAAATACGCACCAAGCATGGCTCATTGCGCTAAATCTAAAACATTTTGTTTTTTTTGAATATGAATTCATATGTACGAAGAAATAAATGTAAGTCAAACCAAAGTATTTGCTTCTGAAAAAAATATGTATAATTAAGATATTAAAGTCAAAAATATTATAAAATAACAATTTGTCACAAATTTATTCATGTTCATTCATGTTTTGTATTTGCATTTTTTTTATGATTTTTTTTTTTTTTTTAAGAAAAGTAAAAGTTATTTTGTTGGGATGATTTAGAAAATAATGCAAATTAGGCTTAATTAGCAGTTTTATATGTCTATTATGTATATTTAGGTAATAAAAAAATAAAAAAAAAAATTCATCACAATATACATACATAGTTTTTATACATGCACGCATACATACATACATACATACATATGCAAGTTGTTTGTTCATATTTTTAAAATATTTGTGTATTTGCTTGTATAAACATTAATGCATTATTTATGCTTATTAAATTCCCTTTAGTGTGTCGTCTTTTGCAAACATCATAGCGCTTTTCAATTATAAAATTGTTTTTCGTTTAAAAACTTGAGGAAAACTTAATGTACAAGTATATTTAAGAGACAATTTTCAATGCCTTTGGGCAGAAATGTAACACTCTAAGTTGGAAAATAAAATAAAAAAGCAAAACCAAATGATGAAGAGTTCTACGAAAATTAATGAAACCTAACTTGACCAAACATTAAATGGAAATGTGTGTATATAAATAATTTTATCAGAAACTTAAAATAACTTATTCATGTATCTGGGTTTGATGTAGAAATAATTTCATTGTTCTTAATGAGTGTAGACTTTATGTACTAACTTATTTATTTTATTTAAAGATTTAGAATATATATAAATGTATGAAACTAAATTTAGGTATATATAGCTATAGCAACGGGGCCTTAACTCTAGCCCTTATACCCAACCTTTATTACGTAAACGTATACCCAAGTACATGTGTGGCCAGTAACAATTATTTGCGTTTTTCCTTATAATTTATTAGCAAAAAATTCTTTTATTCATACAATTTGTACTTTAATATATTAATTAAAATTTTAACTGGTTAGAATAAGTTTGCGTACATAGCATTACTTTTATATTTTAGATCTGGCAACGTTCTGCTTGGCATATTATTAAAAAAATAGGGCATTTTTTACAGCCAAAAAATCGTCACAAAATGTGTTCGAATTTATGGGAACTTCATTTTCAACATCAAGTCCTTACAAACAAAAATTAGTACTTGCCTACTTCTAACTGTCGAAAGCATTACAGATTTTTCATTGTTGTTAGAAAAGTTTGTTTTTAAAGTCTATTTTTGTGAAAATAATAAAAATAAAAAATTGATGACAAAAGAAACTTTCAACTGCCTTCGAGACAATGTAAGAGGTGAATTCATATACATATGAACATACATATGTATATAAAAAATAATATAAACGTAATGAAAATAACAGATTGTCTAGTGCCGACAGAAAAGAGTATGCCCAAAGACTTTTTGACAACATTTTAGTGGACGATATATATCCGGACACTGAAAATATCAAAGAAGAATATGAAAAGCTCCCAAAAAATCCCAAGGAGAATATCTATTATGACGATAATATTGATAATGGGGAAGATGATGACCAGGAAAGCAACGCTGCGGATGGTCCAGTGCAAATAAATTTGGGTGCAGCTGAATTCGCTGCACGTGATGCGGAGGCTACATACAAAGCATACAACGCCAATCATCTGGAGGGGCAACTTAAAATTTAGAATCCTGTTATGTTGAGCGAGTGTATGCATTCAAAGGAATGCTTATTACGACTGGTTAAAACTACAGTAACGGCGAAAGTATTCCAGATTTGTGGTCGGTAAAAAGTTGTCCACTTTATCGTGCTGCAATTGGCATCAATCGATTCCAAGCATTACTGGGATTTATAAGGTTTGATAATTCAAACAGAAGAGAAATTCACCAACAAACTGCCAAAGTTGCTCCAATCTCCGAGTTGTGGGCCGTGATGAACGGTCAGACAAGATTCAGGTAATGCGCAACTCCAACACAAGTTTTGTAAGTACGGCTATGCAAGAAAGAGTTGACGCGTCAGCTTTAACGACTGCAGCGTCAAGTGTGTGGGGAAAAAAATCCAAGTTTGAAGCTATATTCACGACGAGCACAAAAGACGTACTCGTAACATCCCAGCAAAAATTACTGCATACCCGGAAGCAGGTTTGTAAGGGAGATATAAATGTACTCTCCTTTCCCAACCTGCTTCAGGAAGGCATGATTTTTATATAAGATGTCCCACTTGGTAGGGCTCTTTGATGCTCTAATTATTTGCTATTTTCACACATGGATAATGCAGTAATATCATGTCTCTTTTATGTGTTTTTAAGAACTACAGTAAAGAGAGGTAATCATTCGCTTACATTCCTGCATCCTCGTAAGCGAGAGAAGTTGCAGTAAGTTATTTTGTAAAAAATTAAATATAAATTTAATAGAAATTTCTGACTTCCATTTATATCACCCTCGAATGCGCTCTAATATTGCGCTATAAGAAGGCATGATATTTTTTTACTGCTTACCGGTACAAAATAAATTTTTGCTGGGATATGCTTTAATTGTAAACGGCTATCATGTGTGCATAATTCAAGAAATTACTTTGCATGCGAAAATTGCAATAATGGCGAAAACACTTTAATTTAAGTAATAAAAAATAAAATAAAAACACAAATTTACATAAAAAAACAAACATTCTTTGATTTATATAATCAATTCATACAATTGCATTAGTGGCCACATCTGTACTTGGGTATACGTTCTTGGGGGTCTCGACTTTTTAAGCTCATAGCTCCTCAAACACTTGATCTAGGATAATAATTGAGGTGTCAGTTAACGCAGATTTCATCCATTTTCTTACATCTATATTTTCAGTGAAAAAGCATAAGCCGTTTAGAAGGTGCATTACTCAGAAGTGTCAATGGCCACACCTGTACTCGGGTATAAGGACTAGGGTTAAGCTACTAAATGTACTAACTTCTGTGAATACATTTAATGACAATAAAAACACCCAGCAAAAAATAGAAAATGATTTGCTTTTACTTACAACATAATTTTCAATGACTAGTACTTACATATTTCCTTCAACTTAGTAGCGTTTTAGTAAATACTTGATTTTAAATATGATACATGAATAGCTTTTTTTGTACACATTTGCTTAAATACACACAATAAAATATTGGGTGTTTTTCATTAAGGTATTTAATGTTGAAAGGGGAGAAACAACGATAAGTTTTTCAAATTGATTTGAAATTTACTTCATTTGAAATATAAAATTTACTAGTAAATAATATAATATAAATATGATTTTTGGCATATGACCACCACGGCTGGCTTGGACGTAGTATAATTTGGTAGTCAAATTTTGACTTTTAAATTAAAAGTGGAAGTCATGAAAATGTCATTCACATTAAAAAAGTGCAATTTTTTGGCTGGTAAGCTTTAGTAATTTGATGTATTTTCTAAAAATATATTTTGTAAAAAAATTTTTTCCATTTATGGACTTATCCATTATGCCGTCAACGAAAACTAAGTTCCCTACACCTGCTGCAGCCATGCATCTCCATACAATAACCCCTCCACCACCATGCTTAACGTGCTTATTATATTGTTTTTTCCAATTCGGTATTGGGCATTCTCCAAACTCTTATTCTTCCATCTGATTGAAAAATATCAAATTTGCTTTCATCGGAAAACAGTACGCCGTCCCAGAAGCCTTCAGTTTTATTTTCATATTCATTTGCGAAGCTTACACGTTTTTTTTATTCACGTTGGTTACTACCGGTTTTTTTCTTGCAACTTTTGAAATAAAACCGGAGCGGCCTCGAAACAAGCCGCAGATATTTCAGTGGAGGTAAGTTTAGCATTTTTCTTAACTTTTTTTACGATTTGCTTCTCTTCTCTTGCAATAAGCTTTCGTGGTCGGCCAGTGCGATGACAATTTGAAAAGTGTGCAGAGTTTTTGAATCTTTTAACGATGCTAGCTACAGTAAATCGACTTCTTTTAACTATTTCTCCAATTTCAGCGTACGACTTATTTTGTTTATGTAGCTCTAAAATAATTTTTCTTTCAGCTTCCGTAGTTTCTTTCTGCTTGCGGACCATTGTGAAAATTAAACTTTTAAACAACAATTTACCATCTTTAACTTACCAAAAAATATTTTGTAACGGAACTATTCCATGATAAAAAAATGTTACCATATCAAAAAATAAAGGATAACGAATTTTTATACATTCAATAACCAAAATTTGCAACTGTGTCAATACGTTTGTCCACCTCAAAACGTGCATTAAAATAAATATTTAATTTTTTTTTTCATTTGATAAATATTTAATATAAGTTTTTTTGTTTTTAAATAAGTAACATGTTAATAAATGAATTTGTGAAAAACTTAAAAGTCTGCGCCTTTTTATTAGACAGATATAGAAGATTAAAAAAAAGGTTGTGAACTGTGTGAATATTTTTGTCCGCCTCTGTATGTGAAAATTATCCCGGAGCTGAACTATATCAAGTTTTGTAATAAATAAAAGAAGAAGCAAAATTAGTCGTATTTCCTTCCTTATAACTCAGCATTTTATGAACCGATTTTGGTGGTTTGCAATAACTATTTTCTTCCAAATAAGTCTGAATGTTAAAGGCCACATATGAATATGAGGGTTTCAAATGTAAATATGATAGTTAAAAAAAAAAAAAAATCAGTCAACGTCCTTATGTAAAAGAAACTGCAGATGTATCCCCTTAAGTACGCAGATGAGTTTTTTCAATCCACTAGTTCTTAGTCTTTTACAGGCTTCAGTTTGACGAGTTTTACATCGGACTTAATGAATTTACTTATCTAAAGTCTATCAAACTATGTTGAAATTCTTTTTGGTTATTGATGTATGCTCATCTTTACTATGTGTCCCTGTACCTATACAATACAATTTTTGCCAATCGCAAAAATTAGTTGCGATTGTAGAATTTTAAGGTCGCATCCACCGAATTTCGTTTCGGAATATCAATTTATAGTAGGCACTATAAAATCATAATAATTGCAATAGAAATTTTATAACTAAAAAAAAAAAAATATTTGAAATAACTGAACTATTCGATTAGCAATGAATTTGAGTTTTTATTTTTTGGGTGTACCTTCTAAACACTATCACGAGTATAAAATAAATAAATTTCTTTGAAGTCTGAGGGACTTCAGAGGTAGTTAAAGATCTTTTTTAAACAAAATGATTTATATTTTTTTTAGTAAAAAAAAACAGCGTCCAATTTAAAACTTTGAATACATTTGGCAACTAAAAATAATGTAATTGAGCGACATAAAAGTGGATATCATTGACGATTTTGTGGTAGGTTAAGAGTAGGAGCCGAATTAAAA
Source organism: Phyto melanocephala (assembly GCA_941918925.1). NCBI lineage: Eukaryota > Metazoa > Arthropoda > Insecta > Diptera > Rhinophoridae > Phyto > Phyto melanocephala. Next base: position 92,575,888 of record OW799236.1, on the reverse strand, counting down.
AAATCGGCGACGGAGATGAGACGGACTTATTATTTTATCTTTCAGACGAAGATGAAACATATGATATGAAGAAACTGCGGCGAACAATTGTAAAGTCTGAGGCGAAATATTTACACAAATTTAATTTGATAAAATTTTTGTAAGATATTCTTAGTCACTCCCTAAATTTATATAAATTAATTTAAAAAACTTTCTTTAAATTTTTTCATTCTTGTGCTCATTGCCGTAAAGCAGTTTTAAATATATTAAGCATACACTGTTAATTTTTGTTATTTTATGATTTTTTTTAAAGAAGAGACTTTAAGAAATATACCTTTATTTTTTATTTTTATTTAGTTGAGAAGGGATGAGGTCTGAGAGACTCCAGGTAGGTAGTAGGTTAATGTAACTAAAAAACCGACTGAAGTTAATTGTCTTGTTTGTAACTGAATAGGCTTCATTTCAGTTTGAAAAAGCCACCAATTTTGTGAACAACAACAATTTTTCTATACAATGCACAGAGGAGTATTTGACCTAAAAAGCTGGCCAAAAAGGCAAAACTGAATTTTAAGAAATCTTAAGAACTAAGTACGCAGCTCGACAGACAACAATATTTTACATTATATTGTAAATTTTGAAGACTTTTAGTTGCGATTTGTAGCTCTGAGACCCTGCTAAAGTCAGGAAAGTGAAGAAAATTATATGAGATTTATATGTTTTTTTTTGGTTTTTGGATGTGTTTTATGATATTTTTTTACGGCTAAACAAATAAAGGTTTAACAATGATTTTTTTTTTGCTGTAAGGTTTGATCAAAAGTTATTTAAAAAAAAAAAAAAAATTATACCCTTTTTTTCAAAAAAAAGGAAAAAGAACAGGTTTTTGAAAGTGAGGTTAGCCTCTCTACGAATTATGTTTGATACCACAATAAAATCTGGAATCTCTAATTTAGAAAAAGTTTGCGCAAGTTTGCGCCATTATTTTTGACGATTTTTTTAAATTTTCACATTTCTTCCATTTTTGCTCATCAGGCACTTTTTCTTATACATTTATATCGTCATAAACTTTTATGTATTTTGAATTATTGATTTCAACTGTTATTCATATCACTTTTAACACTTCACAATGTCAATACCAGCCTATAATTATAAATTTGAAGAATTCTTTATTATCGATAATAGTTATAAGGGAATGTCCCACGCATTCCCATAAAGGATATTTTTATATACCTGCTCTACAAAACATTATATGTTAAAAAAATATATACACGTACCTAATAAGAATAATTATTAAAAGCATTAATCAAAAAAATAAGTTTACAAAGAATAAATATAGGTACATAAAAAATACATGGGCACCCAGGTATCAGGCTACCATCCAATTGTCAGCAGAAGCTGCCGAGGCCAGAAATAAGCCCTTACGATTATATCGTACAAATTATTCTAGGAAATTTAGCAGAAGCGCTACAAATCGAGATGTCTTGAATAGGTTATTTCTGAGCAGTGACCCTTTTATAAGCTGCAGTACGCAAAGAGAACGGATTAATAAAAAAGCTTTATCATCAGAAACCATCACAATTCTTCTTCCTGACACCGATGATGCATCTTATAAGGATATACATACGACATAATAATTATTAAGGAATTTTTATTGGTTTAACATTTCCGTATATTATGTATTAAATTATATAAATAAAATAAATATAATAAAGCCTTTTTTCAAAAAAAAAATACTGTTTTATAAGAGCCTTACAATTTAAAAAAAAAATTTTTAATTAGACCGTATGCATGTACATACAGTCTGTAAAGAATGAGTTTAAACCTTTAAAATCAACATTTGTTAATTGAGTTTTACTATTTATACCGACTTTTATTCCTTAGGAATGTGGCTTTTGGAAAAATCTTAAAAATTTAAACTTTATGGTTATTTAATTTTTTTATTGCATTTTGAAAACAAAAAATATGACGAATTTTGCAGGAAAAATTTTTTTTTTCGCCATTACATATTTAATAACTCCGAAATGGTTATAGATAGAAAAGAAATGTGTCGGGTTAGTTTAAGTAAAATTTTCCGGTGCATCTCCTAATCCTCCTCCTTTTTAAATCTGAGAATCCGTCTTCAAGTTATGACAAAATATATTAGGCAATCCAACGATTTAAAGAGTGAAATATGCCACGCCTTTAACAGAAAATCTTTACGTACTAGAGAAAAACGGAAAACAGATTTGAATTAAGGGCATCAAAATCAATGTAGTCCACATACTTTTATTTCTAGCAGAGACAAAAAATTTTTTTTTTGCGTAGTGTACTTTTGTTGCGCAGTGTAATTTTTTCAAAATCTGCCACTAGATTTCTTATATCATACTACACCTAAAACTATCAAAAAACTAGAACTTTTAATTAAAAAAACACGTTTAATAATTTTGGCCAGCTTTTCAGGCCAAATACTCCTCTGTGCAACGTAAAGTTCATTAAGAAGTTATGCATACATAGCCAGTGGTGGCACCATATAATATGACACATAAACACTTTTTATTTCACAGTTTCATAGAAAGAGATTTGATACCCAGGTACTGTTTGCTATAGATCTTGGACTGATAACATTATTAATTGTTCTGTTTTTTTAACATAATAATATTGCCTTTCACTTAAAATTATGTTAGTGACCTATAAACTTTCGACTGTATCATCATCTGACTTTTATTTACATATTAAACACAATAAAAATATTTTAATTTGCATTCATTTCCGTTTGTAAGACTTAAAAAAATATACTTTTAAGATCCCATAATGTATAAGTTTTTTGATTCCAGCTTTCATTTTGCTTTAGGAAGGAAGTTATGTATTGTACTGCAAAGAAGGATTAAAAATGTTTGCTGATATCAAACAAAATTGGACAGTTAACGTCTAAGCACAAATATGCACAGCAATAAAATTTTACAGGTATATTTCTTGAGTAACCAAATGAGTATTACGAAAGGAGTTACAGATTAAAATGGATGAACATTTACCCTGCACAGTGTTTCTTTTGGTATGTTGAAAAACAAAAACCTTTTTAAATCAACATAATTAGATGTGCGATACTGAAGTTTGGCAAATATTGCTTCTTGGTCAATATTATTGTAATAACGTAAAATCAAAGTGACATACTCACTTAGACGTCCTACTCACATATAAGAATTATTCTTAAATTTATATATTTTCTATATTTTAAAAAGGTTTTCTAATAATAAATAATCTTGTGTTTATATATCTTAGTTAAACTAATTAGCAAAAATAATGCTGAGACGCCTATTTAAACTGTCCCGTTCCATATAAGGTATATTCTACCATTTAACAAATTTTAAACTTCATTAAACCGCGCATAAAGAATTGCCAAGAAGAAAGCTTTCTATCTTTTGTACATTAATCTTCATTTCTTTTCAGTATTGTCACATTTAGAAAAACTAATATTCTCTTAAAGAACATAATTTATATTTAACTCCTTTAAAGATCTGCTTGAAAATATGCAAAACAAAATACTTTGATACATTCTAAGGGTGCAGTTAAACGATACTAATTTATCATTTTGGTTTATTAATTTTCTTACATTTTTTTTTAAACTTTTTTAAAATTAAAAAACAAAAAAAACGATCATATCATTTGTTTTGCTCATTTTAAAACAGAATTTTTCCTTAAGCATTTCTCGCATTACATGACAGTAGGTATTCTTCTCCTCTTGGTCTTAATGTGTTTGTTGGCTTTTTTGGTCACCAGCATCAGTATCAATCTAAAGTAACAATGCCAGTACAGAACAACAGCAGTAGCATGTTATTTGAGACCAGCGGCATTTGAGTACAACATCTTTGGATTTTGGTCTTATGTTTAGTAGGGAATGTGTGTTTACGAGTATGTATTGAGCCAGAGTATGGGGTATCTGCCACCTCATGTGGGTTTTTTTACGATAAACGAAAATATAAAGGTCGCAGCTAAATGCGTGTTATGCTTGTTGGGCTATTTATTATATTGCGCTAACCGACAACAGCAACAACAACAAAAAAGTGGGTTGAATCAATATTTAAAAATACCTTAATACGCACATTCTCCATAAAGAATAAATTAAAAATAAAAAAACTCAATTTGCATCATACAATAATAAAAACCAATTGTTATTAGTAAAAACTGCATGCAAAGTTTCTTTTTTTGTTTGTAAAAAGTGTAAAATTTATCGAACTGATATTGATTTTTGCGACGTATAAATCAAAAAGAAATTGTTTTTAAAAGCGGGTGGTAAAACTTTTGTGTTAATGTTAATGGAAACGAAGCAATATGTTTTAATAAACAAATTGAGAGAACAAGAAACAATTTAAAATTTTATGATTTTTGCCGATAAATTATTTGTAATCTGGCTGACATTCGTATATGTGCGTTTACATTGCACGAAAGTGTTCTTAATAATAATTGGTTTAACTAGTGGTAACAAAGATATACATGTTAAGTAAATACAAATATGGAATAATAAGACTCTGCGTGAATACTACAAATTAGAATACCAGCATTTTGCTAATTTTCTGAGAAGAACTGCGAACTCACAGCTTAAGGATGATAAACAATAAGGAATTTTGTTCATCCTTTGCCGGCTAGGTCTGTAAAACACCAATGACTGAAATAAGAAAAAAAAACATTCAGGCAAATTTATTTTAAACGTGCTTATATTTGAAAAATAAAATTTCTAAACAAAATGTTGATATAAGTTTTAAATTTATAAACTGCTGCTTTTAAAAATGAATTAAATTGTAATTTGGCTAAAATTCATATCGAATGTCTTAAGAAACATAAATTATTTTAATAAAATAGCAACTGGCATTAACTATAAACAAAAGTTTTTTTAATTTATTTATATCATTACCGTGATAAATTCTATGCTACTACTAGGAATTGTAATAAATAAGCGATACAGATGGAATGACCTTTTTGATTAAGCACCTCTCTTCTTCATTAACACAACGCCTTAATATTTTAAAATGTCTGTCTAGTCCACGATTTAACTGCAACTCAATTTTCCTCATTTCGATTGCCAAAGCCCTTATACTCTCTAAAATAAATTACGGTTTGCCACTATTCGGTTATGCACCAAGATCACAGCAAAAAAAAAACAAAATAACATCATCAATGCGGCTATACGAGTCTTTTTAGCTGCCCTATGTTCGGCGCCTATTTCCAATTCCAACATTTTCTTTTTAAATCAAATATTATGACCTTACACACTCAGAGGAAAATATCGAAACTTAACAGATCACTGTTATATAACACTAATAAGCCCATCTATCATCTTGCTAAAAGAAACTTAAAAAATATAAAAAGACTCCGTAAATACCATCAGCCATTTACAGGTGTATACTGAACTGCAAAATAATCGGGATACCACTGCAACCAAATGTGCACAGACCGAAAAAACTCTCATCTTGGGATTTTAAGCCCTCTTCCGTCATTACCCAACTACACGAACAGATTAAATCTGCTACATGACCATCTCTGTACAAAAATATATTCGCGATGATTAAGCAGGAATTTTAAGAAAATTATAATTTTCTTTATACCGATGGCTCGAGGTACGATATATTGACAATCTACAGCATCACGACAAAGAACAGTATAATGAAGATTGCTAATATTCCTGAGCATACTTCAATTTGTAGCGCAGAACTTGTAGCCATACACGAAGCAATAACATTCGTATTGGGAAAACATGGTATATTCGCAATTTGTTCAGATTCTCTCGCATCACTGAAATCGATACAAAATACTTACAACAATAATCTCTACAGCCCAAATATTAGAAATGCTCTAGGTACAAGACTCCCAGATATAATATTTATCTGGGTACCTGGACATTGTGAAATAAATGGAAACGAATTTGCTGACCTTTCCGCTAGGAATGCTGTTAATCAACTTTAACAGATGACCCCAAATCTCTGTCGTAGAGACCTAGACTCTCTGATAAACTTTAATCTTTTTCAGACAGATAGGAATTATAGATTCGACTCGACTTCATTGTGGTACAGAACTATTAATAAATAACGAAAAACAATATACGACTTTATAAAAATCGAAAGACTTCGCCTGGGACACACTAGAACAACACACGAATATATATTTAATTCCATAGTCTAGTTCATAACAGATGTGCAATAATAATAAATGACAACCAATATATTTAAAGTGTAAATTAGTTCAAGTTTTAAGAAAATGCAATTTTATGATGAAGGCACAAAATTAGTATGTAAAACATCATCTCTTTTTACTTCGTTGAAATTTTTATTAAAGTCAATGTAGACAGATAAATTGTTAAAATTTTTAAAAGTTCTACGTAAACAATCAGAATTTCCATAATTTGTAGTGTAATGTTAAATATATGAAAAAATATAATTTCTAGAAGCACGGAAAGGAATATTAATTTGTATTCTACTAACAAATAATTCAAAAGTGGTATTCCCATTTGATAATTTTAAAATAAACGTTGCATTTAGCATTAGTCTACGTCTATTAAGAGTTGGAAGCCTTTCATTAGGTGTTCATCCCAGACATCGAAGTCAGAAAATCAAAAACTTTACTTGAATAGATTCATTAGCATTAATATGCACTTGGTACTGTGGATCGCACATGATGCAACCATATTCTTTTTGAACAGCTGTTTAGTTATATATGAGTCTAAGGATTCCTTAGACAAACATTTTATTGCTTTATGGACGGTTAACGTAATATGTAAACAAAAATCCAATTTCCTAACTAGAAAAACTCCAAGATCATTAAATGATTCAACTAATTCAAAATTTACACCATTCATCGAGTAACAGTCATTTAATATATTTTACCAAGTTTAGTAAAATTCATATATTTAAATTTTTTTATAAGTTTGTGTACCGTGTGAAATTTCTACAATTCTAGTTTTCGACCCAATAAAATATAAGACTTCTGAAAGCTTATGAACAGGGGAGTCGATTTGGCATTATCCTTTTCTCCAAGAGTTCGTGTGTATATTGGAATCAAATTTTCGAAGCCCCCCATTACCAAGATTTAAAATATCCGACATATTTTGGAAGCAGATCAGTATCGGAAATCAGTATAATAGCCCAATAACATTCTGAGATATAAACAAATAAACACGACTGCCTCTGTTTTTTTTGCTCATTTTTACCACAAAGTTTTAAATTTTTCAGCATTAAGATAATTAATAAACACGGTTGTTACTATTTATAGATTTGTTATACCTTTGGAGATACTCATGAAAAATTTTGAACAAGGTCGTCATAAAATATAAATTTTTTAAATACATAAAAATTCTGCGAACTGCTGAATAATTTTTTAAACACGCTTAAGATACAAAATTATAATCCGTAATCTCAGAAAGTATTTTTAAGAAAAACTAAAAAATCGGTTTGAAACCAGCTGAGATATAAGCACCAAAGTACAACTGCTTCGGTGTTTCTCCTAAAATTTACAAACGGGAATCAATATTTTTCAGTTTTTATACGGCCGAGAGAGCCAATATGGTGATCAAACGAAAAGAGGGAGAATTAAGGATGACATCCTAAATTAAATGGCGAATATCGGTGAAAGGTATTATCAGATTCGGCAAGGCGGAATGTAACGTTCATACTTGTAATTGTTTAATATCGTTGTGAGACATAAACATTTTTACGCATCAGCATACAGTAAAATATTAGAGTGATTGGTTGTAGATGTGAGATCATTCAGAAGGTTTGTAATGGTTGAGCAAAATTTTCTAAAACCATGTTGATTTGGAGATAAAATTGTTTGTATTTTGTGTGCCAGCATATCATACATAATCTTTTCAAATAACTTCAGAATAGAACTTAACTTGGCAATGCCCCTGTAAATAGTAATGCACGATTTCGATCCTGATTTATGTAGAGGGATAATGAATGATTTTTTCCTTAATTCTAATAAATACCTCTGATCTAGCGACAAATTAAAAATATAACTAAAATATACAATACTATAAAATACAACTGGAAGCACCGTCATTTTCAGGTACAGTTGATAGTTTAGTATTTTTCAGATATTAATGAACAACAAACTCCTTGACAGCAGAAACATCTATACGTGAGTAGAACTTTAACTATTCAACACTTTTAAAACAATATTTTTACAAAAAAAGGTTTAAAATATCAAGATAAAAATACTTTCTTAAAGAAATAGGAAGTTCTTTGAAAACTTAATTTTAATGATTTTTAATTGTTTTTTTTTTTGCATCAAAATTTCTTCTACACCACTCGTTTCTTTAATTAATCCTTTTTGAAATGTAAGACTTATAAAAATTAATCCCATATCAAAATGCTTTTTATGTGTACAGCTTTCATATAACTATGCACATATGATTTGTCTGTAGGAGATGTAGTATGTGTTTAAGTTGAAATAAGATAACACCTACTGCCAACTTATGTAAATGCAGAAAAAGTTCCCACTACTAGATCAACACTTCTCAATAATTCCTGGTCTGCCATGTACCGACTCTTGTAGAGGAGGGAAAATGAAACAAACATTATATTTTAACATGTTTGTTAGCATAAATTATAATAATAGCAATTTGTTTGCAATTTAACTTGTCTGATACGCATTCAAGCGTTTATTTTTGCCATCTATACAAACATTCATCCCATCAATGTTGCTAAGATCTATGAGTATCTAACTTTCGTAAGTTCTTGTATATAAGTGTGTTTGTATTTCTAGGTACAGAAAAACTCAACACTGTATTTTAACCAGAGCTTCCTAAACAGGATTATGCTTAAATTTATATTTAAAATATTTAAGTCACTATAGATATTTTCGCTTATACAAAAATTTTGATATTTGACCTTTCTTTTAATCTGTATATTTTATTTATTTATTTATTTCGAAAAACGGGACAGATGTGCACCAAAATCTTTTTTTCTTGTAAAGAAACAGATTTCAGTCATGTCCGGCTTAACATTTTCCCTATCTCTTTCGCCCAGTTGTAAGATATATTCAGAACTTCCGTTGCTCTCATACAATTAGGATTAATTGTGATTAGTATTCATTCCCCTGATCAGTATATAACACAAGGTCTTGAAACCCAAGGATCTAACCTTAATATAGGCGTGCTGCTCAAATTTAATTGCATCGTCCGATATTTGACTTTTAGCCATCTTATCCACAATTCGCTTTAAGGTTTTCAATAAGAATGATGTTAAGCTTAAGAAACTACTGAGTGATGGGCAGGAGTTTCCTAAATTTAGAAACGCCATTAACGAAATCGACCTAATCCCAAAAGCTCCAGGATCTATGTTTGGCTATTTTTATTTCCTTCTCGTTGTAATCGTCCTAGTATACTTAGTGTTCTTCCCGATAAGCTCTATTAAAGATCCTTCTAGATTCCTTCCTTAGATTAATCAGTTTGCTTATCAACCAAGGCTTTTCTCTCGGGATTCTTTGGTGTGGACAGTGCCCCTTAAATGCTTCCCTAAAATCGGCATTCAGTCTTTCCACTAATGAATCTATAATTCCCACATTTCCATTGGATTCCGGATAAGTTTCGAGTTTATTTTTAAGACTTAACCTAATGATTGGCCAATTTGTCTTGTCTTTATTTTATTTTATTGTCTTGTCTTTTATTGTTATTGGCGTGGCGGATGTGTTAAGGAAATAAAAATATTGCAATGGTTCTAGAAAGAGGGCAATTTAGATACGTACCAATCGAAAATTTCATCAATAAATTTTTCTGAACATAAGGTCACTTCAATTACCACCTCCATAATTTTGTAAATAAAAGTAGGTTTATAACCAGAGCTAATGGTGGATAAGTTATTTGCATTCCCATAAAGTATCACCACTCCTGTTACAGTTGGAGCTGCCGCAAGAGAAGTAGTGCGAGTTACCATCACAGCGTATTTAAATATTCGTAATTGCTCTCCTGGCTGATGATATGATACTTCTTAGATCCGAAGATGGTGGTAGTGTCGTGGCGTCAAAAGGTTGACCGATGCCAGCAGTAAATTGCATGTGCTATGTATTAAGCTGGAGTTTGTTTATTATTAAAAGAAAGCAAGTTCAATGGAGGAGATGCTTATTGATGACTGTGTTATTTTTGAACTTTTTGAAGGACAAAATATCATGTACATAAACTAAATGAATTCCATAAATTCCCTTAAAATGTCAATTTCACTTTCCATTTTGGCAAAATTGTTTTTAATTAATAAAAATATAAACACAACAGCTGATTAAAACAAAAAAGTTGATGCATAAAACGCATTGTGTGTAAATTGAATTTAGAAACGTATGAAATGGTGAAAAAGTATAAAACGCAACAACGCATGAACGGATGGTATGTAACTCTAGCTTTAAGGCAGTAGCGTCAACTGCAGAAAAATTTTTAGAAAAAAGAAACTTTAATCCCTTATGACACAGTATGCATGTTCTAGGTTGAGTTTTAGGATAAAGTAATTGGTAATCACACTCATTCAAATCAGTAATACAGTCCCGATAGTCCAGGGTTCATATATGAGAATTATGTGTATCCTACCTTTTATTATTAATTATTTAAGCAAATTAAGATTCAGGAATGGGACACTTATTACTTTTGCAAAATTAAAAAAATACTAAACATTTTTAGAAAAAAATTGAATAAAGAAATTCCGGCAATATAATGAGTTGGAAGTACTAGAAAACAGGTGTTCACTACTTACAAACCTATTATTTTAACATGGCGATGTCATTGAAGGCAAGTACTTCCAACGCTCGTGTATCTGAGCAAAAGTTTGAAAATAAGAACTTACGTATCACATTAAAAATCAAGTAATTTCTAGAATACTTCTTAGTAAGACATGCGATAGGTAATAGCCATTGAAAAGTTTGTTGTTTAGTAAGAGCAAGTCGTTACTTAGTTTTTGCTAGGATAAAAAAATAAAAATTTTGTACAATTATCAATTAGGACAAATAATTCTATGTTTCGATTTAAAATATAATATATTGTTAAATAGTTAATATTTACACAAGAACATTTGTAGTTTTGATCAAAATAGTACTGATGTTAAAACCGTTATTGGTTGCGAAAATGCATTCCACTCATCTAGTATCGGATATCTAACTTCTCCTAGATATTCTGTCATTATCGCATTAAACTTATATCTTAAAATTACAAAATAATATAATAAACAGTTGATTAAAAAATAAAATATTGTGTATAATTATAAACTATTTATAATCTTGGAAGTACATTTTTATAAATTTGGAAGTTTTGATTCTGCTAACAATTTGTTTAATTTTCTATCACTATGAATTCAATCCAATACCTCAAAAACTTATGATACTAATAAATATTAATAAAAATAGTTCCAACAGTATATTACAAAGTTTTATGAAACGAACTTCTGCCTTATTGATATTTTTACACAAACTGCTTACCCCGGTGCTCATTAGTATGGTATTCATTTTAAATAAATTCTTATATCATTTTATTGCAAATGTATATATTACTTCTATTATTGCAATTTCCTTAATATATTTCCTTTTGCCATATCCGTACATGCGTTTATTATTATTTTTTTTTTAACAATTTTATATACCAGTTTATCTTATATTTTTCTATTTCAATATATGTTATATGTTCACTCAGGTATGGATTAACTTTCGTATAAAATTTTATTAAAATCCATCCAGTTGCTTTAGAGTCTACTGATTTTGGCAAGACAGACAGACAAAAACTCTTAAAAGTTGTGTTGTGTATATCATTGTTTATGTATATAGTCCTTGAAATTTTCAAAAATATTGCATTTTAAGAAATATTTTTTAATAGTCTTATTATTCATACACGGTGTTAGATAATAACTTTTAAATGTAAGTTAAGACTCACTGTTAGAGTAGTAGATAATCGTATAACACTTCAAACATTTTTCCTTTATATTTAATTTTTATACCCTTCACACAGTGAAAAAGGGTATATATAGGTTTGTCATTCCGTGTGAAATTTCTACAATTTTCATTTCCGACCCCATAAAGTATATATTTTCTGAAAGCTTATGAATAGGGAAGTCGATTAAGCTCTGTCAGTCTGTCCGTCTGTCCGTGTGTATGTTGAAATCAACTTTTTGAAGCCCCCCGACATCGCTTGGACCCGGGTGAGGTATTAAAATATCAGAAATATTCGGGAGTAGATCGCTATTGAAAATCAGACACATCGGTACATAAACAACTGAGATATGAGCAAAAACCCACGACCACCTAGATTTTTTTTTCACAAAAACAACATTACAACAACAACATACATACATACAAACGTGTATACTGGTTAGAGAAAACGTGGCATCGAATCCCAGCTGAGCCAAAAAAAATTTTTTTTTATATTTTAAAAACTTTTTTTTAAATTTTTTTTTTAATTTTTTTTTTATTTTTTTTTATTTTTTATTTAATATATTATTTATATTTTTATTATTTTTTTTTTAATATTTTTTTTTATTTTTTTTTTGTTTTATATTAATTATATATATTTTAATTATTTTTTTAAAATTTTTTTTTTTTAATTATTTTTTAAATTTTTTTTAAAATTTTTTTTTTTTTTTAATTTTTTTTAACATACATACGTAAATTTATAATTTTACAATGGGATGTTTTTATATATGTATGTTTTTTATATGTATGTACGTATTTCATATGGGATAAATGGTGATACAAACTACTGTTATTGCATGACTACACGGTGTGAAGGGTATATAAGATTCGGCACGGCCGAATATAGCGCTCTTACTTGTTTTACTTCGTACTAAACTAATTTTAATAAGTTGAATGCTTAGGATTTATAAGAGCTGCGAGTTGTACCTTAGCCACCATCGAGACACTTTGCAATTGTTAGACTACGTTCAGACACATTTGAATAATTAAAAAATAAATTTTCTTAAGATTAAGGTGTCTGCAATGGGTCATCATCTACAAGTTTTACACTATTTAACAAAGTTATGTTTTTTTTCCTTTTTTCTGTATGAGCTTAATTTCTTTTCTCTCTTCATTTTGCCTTTAACTATATAGTACTTGTGGTAGGGTATGTTAACTAAACAACTTGAACTATTACATGTCGTTATGTATTCCCAGACATTATAAGCTAAGTATGCACGTTTGTTTGCAAATCAGTTTATATAACTCTTCCCTAAAAACTGACATTGCCAGTCTTGTTTATAGAGATGTTTATATGTAATAACAATAAGATTAGTAGGGCGACAATAGATCTGTAAAATACATATAATCTTTCCATCATCTTATTTTTGTAACAAAAAAAAAAACCCCCGTAATAAAAAGTTCCCGTTAAATGTTGATTTAAATTTTTTCTCACTGAAAATTTCTAACTAAAGTGGCTTTATAAATATTAATGACAGCTACTTTATATCATACGTTACAGAAAATTAATTTCTTCACTGAACCTGCTGTAGCACATTAAAAATTCGGCTTGAGCCCTCATCTATAATTTTCTTTTCCTTGCTTGACTGATATAATCCAAGCTCTTAAATATTTTTTTAATGAAATGAAATTGCTTTAAATTTTTATTTTTCCTATGAATTATCATTATCATTTTTTTTTTTTTATTTTCCGCACATTAAATATAATTTTTTGCTTCACATACATGGCGATATGTTTGCCAGCAGATTATAAACTGTAGCTGATGGGTGCAATGTTCACTGAATATATAAGAGCTTAGGGTAATGTAGATTTTTTTCTTTGCATTTTCTCACTCAAAAGTGAAATTTACCATCTTTAACCTCTAGAGACACTCTGAAGGTGCTGAGATTAGAAACATAAAGTTATTTAACAATATTTCAGGATTATCCACGTGCTTTGATTAAGGCCCAAAAGTTAAAGAATAATTTATGCACGCAAAGAAAAAATATGGTTGTGGTAACCATAATCGAAGAGCAACATACTATGATTGAATTGTATGATTATGTTTAAAATAATAATGGTTACCAGTTATCATTATTATGTTTAATTAAATTATCATTCAATAATCATTTATATGACTACAATTGAAATCGACAATCTTTGCTTTTTTACGGCAAATTATTGTCTTTTGCTGTAACATACACATGTTGATTGTACTCACCAATTTAATTGCAATTTTTTACCAATATGTATTTACATTTTCTCGTTTATTTTTAAATATTCTTTAATTTTTCAAAATTTTTGTTCCTTTTTTTGACATCTCAAACTTTTAAAATAATAAAAATTTATTCAGCAAGAAGAAGAACGATTGAAATCAAATTATTATTAAAAAAAATCATACCTTGATTAATTTGTAATCATAATGTTGTCTCACTTATTATTTAATGATTATTTTTAATTTTTAATGATTTTGAATATAATGTTATTTTTGTCAAATTAATTTTTATACATAATACTATTTTTAAATGATAACCATTTTGAAATTTTTACGAATGGTAAACATTAAATGATACAATTCAAACAAATGCTTGATTATCGTGACAAAATATATGATGAAATGACACAAAAATAACTATTACTTGCTTTCGACAACCAAATATTGTTTTAGAAAAAATAATATGACCGTCGTGATCATTCGTAACCATGGTTTTTCTTTGCGTGTGGGGGACTTAAATACTTATAGTTAAATGAATTTATGAAGTGCCACAAAGTCGAAAGGATATTAAAAGTAGTTTCTATAGGAATTAGGAAATTATACTTATCTATGGTTTTCTTGTTAGTTTTTTTTTGGATATTTATATTTATTTTGAAATTTAATATGGAATTACCTGTGTATGTCGGTCGATTTATGAAAGTCTACTTTTTAACCCTATAAGTTCGAATCGTTTTAATTGATTTGCTTCGCTGCATACCTACCTAAAGCAATTATTTGTTTATTAGGCCCGTCTTTGTAAATATTATTAGAACTCAATTATTATAATATTAATAACAACAAGACCGCTATATGCATAAGTGACGAATCTTATATACCCTCAACAGTTTGTACCATCATGTAGTGATCATAACTGACAACTAAATGGTGCAACTGTGACCTAAACTTATTTACGAAATCGGTAATTCAAACTTTTAATTGACATTATTTTTTAATTTTTTTGGCAGTTATCTTTGTCGGTAATAAACCCATTGAACCAAAATTTTTTGTAAATATTGCCAAATGTAGGTATTTTATATACACGCAAAGAAAAAATATGGTTGTGGTAACCATAATCGAAGAGCAACATACTATAATTGAATTGTATGATTATGTTTAAAATAATAATGGTTACCAGTTATCATTATTATGTTTAATTAAAATATCATTCAATAATCATATATATGACTACAATTGTAATCAACAATCTTTGCTTTTTTACGGCAAATTATTGTCTTTTGCTGTGACATACACATAATGATTGTACTTACCAATTTAATTGAAATTTTTTTACCAATATTTTTTTACACTTTCTCGTTTATTTTTAAATTTTCTTCAATTTTTCAAAATTTTTGTTCCTTTGTTTGACATTTCAAACTTTTAAAATAATAAAAATTTATTCAGCAAGAAGAAGAACAATTGAAGTCAAATTATTATTAAAAAAAATCATAGCTTGATTATTTTGTAATCATACTGTTGGCTCACTTATTATTCAATGATTATTTTTAATTTTTAATGCTTTTGAATATAATGTTATTTTTGTCGCATTTATTTTCTCATATCATACTATTTTTAAATGATAACCATTTTGAAATTTTTACGAAAAGTAATCATTAAATGGTACAATTCAAACAAATGCTTGATTTTAGTGACAAAATATATGATGAAATGAAACAAAAATAACTATTTATTACTTGTTTTCGACAACCAAATATTGCTTTAGAAAAAATAATATGACCGTCGTGATCATGTCGTAACCATGGTTTTTCTTTGCGTGTACATAGCAAATGTTGCAAGAGTTCCAAAGCATTGGCAAAACCTGACTTGTTTCTGGTAAAAAAAAACAGAGATAAACGCCTTCTTTCGCTTATAACGGAATTCATAATATACTCACATAACTACAGCGAAATTTGTTAAAGCATAAGTGAATATTTGATACTATACAAGAATCTGAGTAATACGTGGTGGCTTCAAAGAGTTGGTTTCAACATACGCATGGAAAGACGGACAGTCGGACTTGACGAAATTAATTCCTCTATCTATAAGTGTTCAGAATTTATATTATTCATAGGATCCAAAAAATATTGTAAAAATTACAAACGGTTCGACAAACTTTTTAATGCCCTTTTACACTCTCATGTGAAGGGCATAATAACAACTGCAAACCATTTATTCTAGCTTAAGTTCATTTTCCCAGCAAAAACTATGTAATGACATGCTCTTACTAAACAACATACTTTTCAATGACTATTACATATTATATTGTCTATCTTACTTACAAGTATTTTAGTAATGACTTGATTTATAATGTAATACGTAAGTACTCATTTTCAGACATTTGCTTACATGTACACACAATTACTTATTGCGAAATTTACTAGAAGAAATTCAAATATTTAACTTTTTATACCCTTCACCTGTGGTGCACAAGGGTATATATAGCTTTGTCATTCCGTTTGTAATTTCTACAATTTTCATTTCCGACTCCATAAAGTATATATTTTTTGAAAGCTTATAAATATGTTCCTCAGATCTGTATATGGTATCAATCTCTTGGAAATATCCAGGAATGAATCGCTATTGAAATTCAGCACAATCGCCCTATAACTTTCTGAGATATGAGCAAGAAACCACGACCACCTCGTTTTTTTTCACAATTACAACAACAACATACATACATACTGGTTAAAGTAAACGTGGCATCGAATTCCAGCTGAGCCAAAAAAATTTTATTTTATTTTATTTAATATATTATTTATATTTTATTATTTTTTTTATATTTTTTTTTAATTTTTGTTTAAATTTTTTTTTTGTAATTTTTTTATTACTTTTTTTTATTTTTAATATATTTTTTTTTGTAATATTTTTTTTTATGTTTTTTACATGTACATATGTACATACGTATTTTATATGAGATGAATGGTGATACAAACAATTATTATTGCATGACTACACGTTGTGAAGGGTATATAAGATTCGGCACGGCCGAATATAGCACTGCTACTTGTTATAATTCTCATTTAGTTTAACACGTTTAGGGTACAAGTAATAATCATTTTGAGAACAGCGGCAAAGCATTTCATTAACAAGGTGATGACTTATAAAATTTCACTGAATTTTAAATTTCAAATTAACGTATCGCTAAATAATCTTACCGAATTTTCGTCCTTAAAAGAACCGAACGACTTTTTTAAGTCAATAATTGTAATGGATTATTAAGGTTATTAAATCAAGTATATATATATACATAAGTACGTATTTATGTCCCTATTTAGAAGCGAACGTAATAAGTACTTATACGAGTCCCTATTTGTAAGCGGGGTGGTTAGTACTTATTTAAGTCCCTATTTGTAAGCGAGCGTGGTAAGTACTTGCCTCAAATGACATCGCAGTGTTAAAATAATGGGTTCAGATGTCAAATTATAAGTAGTGAAGAACTGTTTTCTATTAGTTTCAACTCATTATTGTGTAATGTGTTATTTTGCTGGGTTCTAATTATAAAACTTCTGTCCGTAACATTTTTAAGTCAAATAAAATTGTAAAATATTTCGATATTAGCTGAGTGAAATGCATTTTCAAAATTAGCTACGATTTCATCATCAGGAATCTTTTCGGTATACAAATATATAAATTACGACTTCTTTCGTTGAATATAAAAAAATTTTCTTAACAATGGTATCAGAATTTATCTAAAAATTAATAGAATAAAAAATATTGTTGGGAGCAGCATATAGCCTATGTTTAGCTAGTAATTGTGTGATTTTGCCTAAAGCCGAACAAAGGGTAAATTAATTGAAATACAGACTGACAAAATTTACTCATGTAAACCAAGGCATATTCCAAAAAAAAAAATTACCTCGTCGCCTTGGTTTCATTTATTTATACAGGGATGGAAAATCTGATTTTAGTTTCGGTATTGAACAATTAACTTTGGTATTATTTTTGATAATAATTCATGGGTTTTGCGAATATACTTATATATTCTTTTTCTTATCAAATTTAATTAAGTATAGGGTGAGCTAATTATGTTAGCTTTACCAAAATAGATAACTTTATCAATATCAAACCAAAACAATTTGTTAGTTAAGGTTTGAATGGATTCTTGGCATATATTATTTGATCGCTCCACACGAAAAGATTAATAGCCTATATAGCTTAGGCATTGTGGTGAAGAACTTTTAATAAAAATACACGTGTTGCTTGTTTTATGGCTACCAAAACTATTACTTATTTATTTTGCATTAATAAGTACACGGTCCTTTTTACACGATTCTGATTAAACACGGTTTGAAAATAAACAAGTATAAATTTTTTTACACGATTTAATTCCATTTAGCACGATTGAAAATCTTTTGGGCTTAAATTTTTTGGTTAAATTTAATTTTTACGCAACATGTTCATATCACAAATTTAGGGGAATTCCCTTTTTGTGGATACAAGCAAATTTACTGGTCAGAGCAATTGTAAATAGCACAAATCTAGGAGAATTCCCTTTTAGTGCATACAATCAAATTTATTTGTGACAGCAGCTAGAATGCGTTAATATTTTTTGAACTATGCATACAATCAGACGTATTTGCCACCTTTGATTTTCCAACGTTACATTAAATTTAATTTTAAGGAACTAAGATAAAAGATAAGCCAAAAAATGTTTTATATTCATTCAGTTGTTTATATTTTTTCTTAATTTTGTTAAATATTTTATGTGTCCCTAAAAGAAAATGTCGAAAACTACTGAAACAAAACTAAAACGTAAAGCCATTACTTTGGAAATCAAAATTAAAATTTTACATCGCCTTCGAAATAAAGAACGCTCAACATATCTGGCAAAATGTTCCGTTTATACGAAGCCACAGCAAGAGCTATAAAAAATTAATCTTCAATTAGGCAATCGGTGACTTCTGGAACGAAACTATCTGTTAAATCTTCATCATACACTAGAGATGATACTGAAGATAAAATGGAAAAAGCATTCATAATAAAATTGAATTTTGAATTAAATTATTTTGTTTTGTTAAAAACATAATTTTGTATAATAATTGTTTTTAGTTCCTGAACTTGTCATACATTTTTTTACAATAATTTTAAGCTTAGAGTGCATATCTTTTTTTTTCTTTAATAACTATGCTTGTGTAAAAACACACTTTTTACACTAAGTATGAAAAATTATGTCTCTAAAATTACTACCGTTTTCAGCTTCGCACTGATAGGCTCTTTTTAGAGCCTTTTCCATAACATCTTTTAAAACTTATTGCTGTGCTGTCAACACATTATTCCAAGCATTTACAACTACTTGTTCTATATTTTTTACCGTTTCATAATAATCGTAGGTAGATTTTTTTGCATCCATTTTAGCTTTACTGACATCAAAAGCATTAACTCCTCTTAGCGTTCGAATTTCTGCAACAATGTTTGCCCTGAGTTCAAGGATTGTCTCTGGCTTGTTCACATACATCGCTCCTTCAAATAGCCCCAAAGAAAATAGTCGGGTGCTGTCAAATCTGGCGATCGCGCTGGCCAAATAATTTCCGAATTTCTGGAAATTATTCGCCCTCCAAAAATTTTACTTAAAAGTGCCATTGTGTCTCGAGCAGTATGGGCAGTGGCTCCGTCCTACTTAAACCACAAACCAGGTCTGTTTTCAAGAGCAGAGCGTAAAAAATGTTCTGTCATAAACCGATACCGCTCTCCATTTACGGTTACAGCACTTCCATCTTCATTCTCGAAGAAGTAAGGCCCAATGACATTTTCAGATGTGATCCCACACCATACTGTATACCTGATGCGGTGCAATTAGCGTTGATAAATGGCTCTTGGATTTTGAGAACCCCGGAACCTAAAGTTCTGCTTATTAAAAAAGCCATTCAAATGAAAATGAGCTTCTTCACTCATAACCAAATTTTTAATAAAGTTGATTTTATTTCTGGCCAACTCTTGAAATTTAACTGCAAAATTTAGACGTTGCCGATGATCTGCGGGTTTTAATTCTTGCACCAATTGCACCTTATATGGGTATAACTGTAAATCTTTTTTTTTAAATGCGCCGTAGTGACGTACGAGACATTCCTAGCTGAGCAGAACGTCTTCTGGCAGATGTTTGTGGTGTTTCGTTAACACTTTGCTGTACTCGTTCAATATTTTCCGCAGTGCGACTTAAACGTGGTCTACCGGTTCGAGGCAAATCTGTTACGCTGGCATGTTGGTGATGAGGATCAACTAAGCAACAAATCATTGCTTCAGAGGTCGAAATTCTGACGGTAAAATGTCGACGATATGCTCTTTGCGTTAAAATAATTGATCTCTGGTTTAAATAATAAAATTCTATTGTAATTTTATAAAATAAACCTGAATAGCTCTTATTAAAAAATCCTTGTATTTCACTAATTTCAATAGGTTTTAGAGATAAGGAACCAATCACCTACTTTGCATATGATCAATGTCTTTTTTACACGGGTTTTCCTGGAACCAATTACCGTGTTAAAACAGAGCTAGGTACCTGTAAACGTTTTTAACAACAGATAACATTAAATGCCAAGCTTTTAATTAAGACACTTTTAAACATTCGACAATCCAAGATTGACTCACTTACATTATTGCACTCTGACTGCTTTCTTTGATTAGCAACCCCTTAGAGTATATCAACAAATTACTACATTTTTTTTTAACGTTGATTCGGAACAAACGTGTTTTTGCACACATCAGAGTATAGATACCAGAATAAGGAAAATGCTGGTTAATATCACAAGGATAATTACAACAGTTGAATATTTAACAGTCTATTAATGACATAGAAATCATTACACTCCTGCTACTTGAACGATATTGCGATTCGAACAAATAACTTGATTGTTAAAAATAACTTTTAGTTAATGTCTCATACTTAATTTGGTTTCAAACAAGCAATGGGTTTTTGTGATGCTTTGTTTAGTTTACAAGCTCCTGTGCAGATTTGTAAACACGTAGAAAATGATGTTTTTATTTGCTTTATAGATTGTAAGAAAACATAATTAAGTACCGCACAATATACTCGATTATTATCTCGAAAAATGTTGGGTATAAAACAGAATGTATAGAGGTATATAGTAAGGGTGTAACGCTTCATCCTTGTTATACCCATCACACAGTGAAAAAGGGTATATATAGGTTTGTCATTCCGTGTGAAATGTCTACAATTTTCATTATCGACCCCATAAAGTATATGTTTTCTGAAAGCTTATGAATAGGAGAGTCGATTAAGCTCTGTCAGTCTGACCGTGTGTATGTTGAAATCAACTTTTTGAAGCCCCCCGAAATCGCTTGGACCCGGGTGAGGTAATAAAATATCAGAAATATTCGGTAGTAGATCGGTATTGAAAATCAGAAACATCGGTACATAAACAACTGAGATATGAGGAAAAACCCACGACCACCTCGATTTTTTTCTCAAAAAACCACATTACAACAACAACATACATACAAACGTGTAAACGTGGCATCGAATCCCAGCTGAGCCAAAAATTTTTTTTTTTTTATATATTTTTTTTTTATTTTTTATTTAATATATTATTTATATTTTTATTTTATTTTTTTTTTAATTATTTATTTTTTTTTTTTTTTTGTTTTATATTTATTATTTATATTTTAATTATTTTTTTTTTTAATTTTTTTTTTAAATTTTTGTTTTAATTTTTTTAAATTTTTTTTTTTATTTTTTTTCACATACTTACATACGTAAATTTATAATTTTACAACGGGATGTTTTTATATATGTATGTTTTTTAAATGTATGTACGTATTTCATATGGGATGAATGGTGATACAAGCAACTGTTATTGCATGACTACACGTTGTGAAGGGTATATAAGATTCGGCATGGCCGAATATAGCACTCTTACTTGTTTTTTTTTTGTTTTATATTTATTATTTATATTTTAATTATTTTTTTTTAAATTTTTTTTTTAAATTTTTGTTTTAATTTTTTTAAATTTTTTTTTTATTTTTTTTTCACATACATACGTAAATTTATAATTTTACAATGGGATGTTTTTATATATGTATGTTTTTTAAATGTATGTACGTATTTCATATGGGATGAATGGTGATACAAACTACTGTTATTGAATGACTACACGTTGTGAAGGGTATATAAGATTCGGCACGGTCGAATATAGCGCTCTTACTTGTTTTTTTTTAACATTTATTAAGAAAAAATATTTGGCGAAAAAATTGAATGCTGACCAATTTGCATAAAAGTTAATGGACAAGATAAATAAGATACGCCGATAATATAACCCTTATTGCCGGCAGCTTACCAAATCTTTAATAACTTCTAGATCGAGTTTGCAAAGAATATAAATTTTTGATTGCAAATGGAGGCAATTTTTTCTTATTTAAAAAAATTTCAATGAATATTAACCACAAATAAATACAATATATTAATAATTTTAATTAAACTAATTTAAAACCTGGTACAATGATTAAAAAAGCTCTTACCGCAATAGCAGGAAGATAAGAACTTTAAGCAATCTCGACGATTTTAACCTGAATGTTATGTGTGGTGACAAGCATGAATAGACTCAAAGTCGTCAAGATTTAATAGAACTTTGAACATAAAATGGACTTATAGATTGTAATTTAGTTTTTACATGGAGTGCTTATTGGTATAAATAAACTTAAACTTGCTAAATATTATAAAAACAAATACCTGCTACTTTGGACTAAGATTCTCTACTGTTTTTCTTGATATAAACTAAAGTTTTCAAGTGTAGCTTTATAGGTCCTTCCTCATTTTTATTCACATACAAACTAAGCAATGACCTCACTCAAATTGTTCACAACATTATTTAAACAAATTTTAGATTAATATTCTAAACATAAAATTCTTAGATTTAGATAATCATTTATTTTGTCCATTTGGTCAATGTTCTTCTTGTACTCTCATAAGACTTTATGCAAAATATTCAAATTAATTATTTAAACAACATAGCAATATTTTGTTCGTTAGCTCGTATAGAAGTCGTGTTTAATATGATATTTTTCATAACGATAAAATGCTAAACAATTGCCAAAGCAATGAGAATATCTTTGATATTGAAAAAGGAAGCAAGTGGACCTTGGAATGAAAAATATTCTTCTAACGACGACGACGACAGTCAAAGTAAACAAGTAAAGGGTAACTTTGCCCTTTGCAAAAAAAAAGAGACTCCAAACATAGATAGTTGAACATGATTTATAAAAAAATAAAAGTGGAAACTGAAATGAGGAAAATAAACAAGAGATTATAGGCATTTAATATTAAGAGAGAAAAAAGGCATTCGAAAAACCAAGGTCTACGTAGGACAGTAATGATAAAATATAGGCTAAGATTTTTAATTTTTAATACCGTATCTAAAAGCTTTTAAAATGTGCTTAAAACCCTGCCACTTTTGCTCTCAACTGTGTGATTGCTAAAGCTTTAAGCAAACTTAACGAACAAATAAAAAAAATAAAATAAAAAATAAATGAAAAACCAACAAGAATGTTGAACTTATGGACACGCTCTTGGCCCTTGGGACATGAAAATGAAATGGTTAAAAGAAAATTTATACAAGTGACAAGATTGTGAGAAGCATTAGTAACTAAAGCATTGAAATAACAACAACTAAAACTTTAACTGCAACTACAATGAAAGGGAAGAAGAAAGTAAAGTCCCATGTAGAGGAATGTTATTAGCGGAGGAAATAAAAAAAACAAAATATGATGTTTGTTGCTTAAGTCTTTCGTTTTTTTCTTCTCATTTTCTAATCATTTGCCATGTTTATTACAAACCAGCAATGAATGTAATGTTCTTAGAGAGTTAAAATAAATTTATGTTTATATCTTCAGCACAATACAAATAAAAAAAATCACACTGAAAAAAGAACAGCAAAAGAAAAAATTTAAAGCTGTTTGTAATTTGTAATAAATTCAGCCATAAATACCACATGTCTACTTGTAAATCTATTTAACTTTTGATAGCAGTACTTCGTTGTATCTGAGCCCTTTTGAGATGTGTCTAAGACATAAATGTTTGGCATATTCCATAAAAATATTTAAGTGAGTACGTTTTTTTCATATCAATTTTATGTTTAGGCGTCTGCCTTTTTAAAATCTAATGATAATAAATCACCATGCAGATATCATAAAAAATGTTGTTGGTCGCATGATGATGTTTTATTGGTACTTACATACATATGCATCTAGAAATATTCGTCCTTTTTTTTTGCAAACACTCACACACATGACTTGCTAGATCGACAACCATTATCATAATCATACGCCAACAAGGTTTTAATATTATTGTGGCGAATAACAAAAAATTAAATACAAATATTTAAAATGCACATAAAAACAAAACAAAAAATAAATCAAAACATTGCTAATGTTAAAAGTCCACAAGCATCGAAAGAACTAATCATTTCTCAGTATTGAGTGTGCGATCCGCAGAAATAGAATCATAAATTCTGCGAGAGTACTGTTGGAATTAAAAAGAGTGTTGTTGTTGGGACCTTTGAAATGTATGTTTATAATATAAAAAAATTTCTACGATTTGTTTTTCTTTCTGATATTTTGGTGTTACTGAAACAGTGGTCTCTAAATGAGATATTTTAAAAATATATAGTTTTCTACGTAATGATTTTATTAACGTATTCACGTTTTTAGAAATAAAATAAATATTCACTGTGTATCACTTAATGTGTGAAAGTTTTTCAAACTTTAGCTTTCGTTTGTACAATAAAAATTAATCCAAAGTATTGGCCATCGCAATGACTTCTTCCCATTTTGCTGGTAAAATATGAATTTGGCGCCAAAAGAACTGCTCTTATACATGCAGTTCGTAAAACCCTGTTATGAAGTGACGCTTATTCCTGAGTGAGCATTCTGCATCAATCAAAACTAGTAAGAAAAAAATTAATAAAACTCTGCGGCATAAGGTGGTTGCCACAAAAATTAATTATTTTTAAACATGTTGTCCAACGTTATTACGATTGGATATTACGATTTCATGTCTGGCCGTATATTCGAGGTGTTTTTCATTCAATGCTCTCATCAAACGAATCAATTGTATTTAATACAGGTTTCTTGTGATGGAGTAGCTAAGCTTTAGCAGCTCATAATAGATAGGGTCCTATGAAATTATGAACATTTCCTTAGCGCCATAGATATTCGCCTTTCGATTAAGATGGTTGGCCGGGCTTCGCATGCGATCTCTTATGATTCGGGCTATCGTTGTTGATAAATTTTTCATTGCATTTGGTAAAAATAATTCTAAATCTATTATGGCGCCCAAAACAAAATTTTAAATATATTTTTGTTTAACCCCAAAATTTTATTTATTTATTATGTATATATATTATATATCCTTACAGACTAATGTATATAAAAACAAGTAAGAGCGCTATATTCGGCCGTGCCGAATCTTATATACCCTTCACAACGTGTAGTCAACCAATAACAGTAGTTTGTCTCACCATTCATCTCATATGAAATACGTACATACATATAAAAAATATACATATATAAAAACATCCCATTGTAAAATTATAAATTTACGTCTGTATGTTAAAAAAAAAATAAAAAAAAAAAATTTAAAAAAAAATTAAAAAAAAAAATTAAGAAAAAAAGAATTAAAAAAAAAATTTTAAAAAAATAATCAAAATATATATAATTAATATAAAACAAAAAAAAATAAAAAAAAAAATAATAAAAATATAAATAATATCTATATATATAAAAGTGAAACTCTGTGTGTGTGTGTGTGTGTGTGTTAGCTATAGACTCCGAAACTGTACAACCGATCGGGCTCAAACTTTGGTAAGTTGTTGTACACATACCAGGGAGTGTTTATGGGTGAAAAAAAGTGGGCGGGGCCACGCCCAAAAAAAATTAGTTATCAGTTTTAGCTACTTGCACTTGACCGATTTGTCTGAAACTTTGCACACATATCAAGCTGTCATGACTAAAAAATTTCGTGATAAGAAAAGTGGGCGGGGCCACGCCCCTAAAAAAGTTTAAATTTTGAGGTACTTGCACTGGACCGATTTTTCTTAAACTTTGCACACATATTAAGCTGTCATGATTTTATAATTTCGTGATTAAAAAAGTGGGCGGGGCCACGCCCATAAAAAATTAGTTATCAGTTTTAGCTGCTTGCACTGGACCGAATTTTCTGAAACTTTGCAAACATACTGAGCTGTCATGACTTTACACTTTCGTCATTAGAAAAGTGGGCAGTGCCACGCCCATTAAAAAAAGGTATAATTTTGAGGTACTTGCACTAGACCGATTTTTCTGAAACTTTGCACACATATTGAGTTGTCATGACTATACAGTTTCGTATTTAGAAAAGTGGGCAGCGCCACGCCCATAAAAAATTAGTTATCAGTTTTAGCTACTTGCACTAGACCGATTTTTCTGAAACTTTGCACACATATTGAGCTGTCATGACTTTACACTTCCGTCATTAGAAAAGTGGGCAGTGCCACGCCCATTAAAAAAAGGTATCATTTTGAGGTACTTTCACTGGACCGATTTTTCTGAAACTTTGCACACATATTGAGTTGTCATGACTATACAGTTTCGTAATTAGAAAAGTGGGCAGTGCCACGCTTATAAAGAAAAAGTTATAGTTTTTGCCTTGCACTTGATATTCGATTAAAATTTAGAATGCGATTAAAATTTATGAAGGGGCGTAGCAACGCGCGCCGGGATTGGCTAGTATTAAATAAAAAATAAAAAAAAAATAAAAAAAAAAAAAAATTTTTTTGGCTCAGCTGGGATTCGATGCCACGTTTTCTCTAACCAGTATACACGTTTGTATGTATGTATGTTGTTGTTGTAATGTTGTTTTTGTGAAAAAAAAATCGAGGTGGTTTTTGCTCATATCTCAGTTGTTTATGTATCGATGTTTCTGATTTTCAATAGCGATCTACTCCCGAATATTTCTGATATTTTAATACCTCACCCATCCAAGCGATGTCGAGGGGCTTCAAAAAGTTGATTTCAACATACACACGGACAGACGGTCAGACGGACAGACTGACAGAGCTTAATCGACTTCCCTATTCATAAGCCTTCAGAAAATATATACTTTATGGGGTCGGAAATGAAAATTGTAGAAATTTCACACGGAATGACAAACCTATATATACCCTTTTTCACTGTGTGAAGGGTATAAAAAAAAAATAAGCAGAGTGCTATATTCGGCCGTGCCGAATCTTATATACCCTTCAGAACCTGTAGTCATGCAATTACATATGTTTGTTTCATCATTCATCTCATATGAAATACGTACATACATATAAGAAACATACATATATAAAAACATCCCATTGTAAAATTATAAATGGAGTTTATGTATGTACTAGCTAATACCAGGTGTGCTTCGCTACCCCCATCGTAATGAAATACAAATTTTATAGTTCAAAAATATATTTATTTTGCAAGTGCCACGCCTAATATTACTAAATCAACCATTTCTTATTCAAATAATCATATAGACGTGAAAGTGTCTCTTGCAAAATATGGGTACTCTAACTATTATCGCTTCCCAGATATACGAATTTTTGTATTTAATTCATATGACAGGAGCCACGCCCACTATTACTAAAGCATCCATTTCTTATAAAAATAGTCATATAGACGTCGAAGTGTCTCTTGCAAAATATGAGTACTCTAACTGTTATCGCTTCCCAGATATACGAATTTTTGTATTTAATTCATATGACAGGTGCCACGCCCACTATTACTAAGGCATCCATTTCTTATCAAAGTAGTCACATATATGTCAAAGCTTCTCGTGCAAAATATGGGTACTCTAACTGTTATCGCTTCCCGAATATACGAATTTTAGTATTCAATTGCTATGAGAGCTGCCAAGCCCACTATTTCTAAAGTACCCATTTTTTCCAGAAATGTTTATTTGGGTGTCAAAGTTGCTCTTGCAAAATTTTACTACTCTAATCGATATCGTTTTCCAAATATACGAAATTTAGTATTTAATTCATGTGGCCACGCCTACTATTGAAAGTCCGCCCATTTTTTACCCAAATGTTCGAGTGGATGTCAAAGTTTACCGTACTAAATTTGAAGACTCTAGCTGCATTAACTTTCGTGATATATAATATTTAATACTTATTCTTTAATAGGGCGTGGCACTCCGCTCACTTACAATTTCAAACCAAAGTATAGCCTATAGTTCTTTCCAGACATACAGAAAGATTCTGTGAAAATTTCAAGGAAATCGGTCCAGCCGTTTAATTGTCTATAAAGCACAAACAAACATACAAACACACATTGATTTTTGTATATATAGATATATGTTTAAAAATTTTTTTTCGTTTGCTCAGCTGGAACTTGATGCCACGTTTACTTGTAAAAAATTGAGGTGGTAGTGGTTTTTCTTATATATCAGTGCATTGTATACCGATTTTTCTGATTTCAAATAGCAATCTGCTCCCAAATATTTCTAATATTTTAATACCTTACGCGGGTCCAGGCGATGTCAGGGGGCTTTAAAAAGTGGATTTCAACATACACATGGACAGATGGACAGATTGGTAATGCTTAATCGACACCCCTACCCAAAAAGAAATGGCTGATGTAAACTAACACGTTAACAATTTATTTACTAACACATGTATAACAATTTTATATGGAATAATTTTATTCCAGCGTTGCCATTATGTTTCTTTAAGTATTTCGTTTATATAATTAGGATTTATATATACATACATACATACATACATACATACATACATACATACATACATACATACATACATACATACATACATACATACATACATACATACATACATACATACATACATACATACATACATGTTTTTCATACCCTAATTTGTACGCTATTCTAAAAAATCGTACTGTAGAATTCTTTACAATATAATTTATTGTTATAGCGCCAATGTCTGGTTGGAGCACCTTAATATATTTTACTTAGCAGGAATTCGGAATCGACATCGCTTTGAATTATGCCAATCACAAATGAAAAACTTAGCAATGAACGACGAATTTTTAAAGTTGGTAATTTTATAAGACAGAGTCTGCTTGCGTATGAAGGTAGTAAAAACGAATTACGTGCAATGCCGTGTAAAAAAAACAACAAGCACCTTGAAATTAAAAATGCCGTATGAAAGAAAATACCCGCTATGTGGGTTATATATAATAATCTTAAATTCATCTCCTTCACTAGCAAGCTCACAATACTATATCTAACCATATTCCAAAGGGGTTGTGAATTGAGCAAATAATATGCACTTTGTTCATTGTCATATTCATACTAATGTTTTTACATAAATACACCAAATCATTTGTTTGCCAGACATGAAACAAAAAGTGCACACTTGTGCTTGCAAAGGTACCTGATGGCGGCTTAAAAAAAAGGAATTTTTTATATAAATATTTTATCTGATATTATTGTTAGATGTGCATATGTACGTTTTTATGTTTTTCAATTTTTCCATTTTGTTTTTAGCTTTGAATTAAATGATTGAAATAATGATAGTCAAAGTAAAAAGCGTCTGTCTGACGGCTGTCGTTGAAAAATTAACAAAAACAAAAATATTAAAGAATAATTTGTATATTTTATTATGATGTTAAAAACTTAAATGCAAAATTTAAATATTTATTTGTTTACAAAGAATGGGTGCCATGCTATCAAAAGAGTTTTAGATGAAAGTTGGCAGCTTGTATTTAAATGATTGAGAAATATACATGATTTTGCAATACAGTGTGGGAGCGAAGTAGTATTTGGGGAAAGCTTTAAGGACGTAAGTTCTTCCTCAATAAATTAAAATTAATTAAATAAATTAATTCAGTACTCAGTAGTAGTTTTTTAGAATAGACGCAAGTCAGCCAATGATAACTATAACTCTTTATTTACCGATTGATACTATTATGTACATTATATCCTAGGGCGGATTGAAGATATACTTACACTACCAGTTCCTTTTCGATATCTTTTCATGCCCTTGCCAATTTCAATTCCAAATTCACTGAACCCTGTGCTATCCCAAAAAAATTGTTTTAGTTCAGGGACAGAAAATATGTAACTGTTATTTTTAAAAATTTACATCAAAAAGGCACACATAAAAAATAATCGTAAAAAATGTTGGTTCTTATCATTATGATACATAGGTGATGTACATACATTAGTATGTACATGCAAATTTTTGTATGACTTTAAAATTGTGCCTTTTTTGATAAAAGTCAAAAAATAACTTTTAATTTTGATTTTTATTTTTTAAGGCAAAAATTAAAAGTTATTTTTGACTTTTATTATTTTACTCAAAAAATAAAAGTTATTTTTTAACTTTTAATATTTTAAGGCAAAAATCAAAGTCATGAATTAAATATTGCATAGCAATACGCTAGTTTTATTGCTTTCAATGCTATAAGTGATAAAACATCCGTTATCACAATTTCAAGAGCATTGCAAAACATAATTCTCTTATCTTGTTATTAATAATTATTGTTGTAATAACTGCATCACTGTTAATTCTTTCAGTATACATACATATATCTATGGCTATACAAACTAGCACTTATTGTACATTCTGTACATGCAACTCAAGTCAGTGTAGAAAGGTAATTTTCTGCACTCAAATTGATTTTGGGGGACTTGAGAAAAAAACTTAGAATCAATTTTGATGGTAAAATTAAACAGCTGAACAACTATAAAAATAACAATAATTTTTAAAGACTTCTGTAATATACATCAATTATTATTACCTTGAAATTGGAGGTAACAAAACTAGCATATTACTATGCAATACTTAATTCAAGACTTTTATTTTTGCCTTAAAATATTAAAAGTTAAAAAAAAATATTTTTTGAGTAAAATAATAAAAGTCAAAAATACCTTTTAATTTTCGTTTTAAAAAATAAAAGTTAAGAAATAACTTTTATTTCTGCCTGAATAAATAAAAGTTAAAAAATAACTTCTTTTTTTTGACTTTTTCGATAAAAGTCATAACAGTTACGGTCCCTGTTTTAATTATTAAAAACCAATTTCTCCCATATCATTCACATTTATGGTATGTCTCTTAATATTGCTACGCCTTTCACTGCCAGTGCGGGAAATTTGCACAGAACTTACTAAGGGGTATTCTGAATTCGTAATCATCCTTTTTCCAAATTCTCAGGATATTTTAACAAGATACAAGTACTTCTACTTTTCATTGTGCAATAGAATTTTTGAGTATTATGCCAGCCTCCCTACATGATATTTTCTATCTTCACCTTTTCAGGTTTTAGAGTCCCCTAAAAACGTTTTCTTGCACCAACGTATTCAGCTCTAGGTTTTGGAGATTCACAACATGTCGACTTCTTTTCGGCAACTTTCTCCGCTGTGGAATCTTTAGTAGACCCCACATATCGTTTACCCTACATCAGTCTAGCATAGTTTATAGTATAAAAAGCGTTAAAACACATTCGAGAACCAGTCTTAAGTTTACATTTGTTTAATACATGCTCTTCATTACCCACTATTTAACAGGTATTAAAGCATCTCTACCTGACGTACTAACCTTTCAGGCTTAAAGTACAGCACAGTTTTCACCCAGCCAAGTAGGCTGTCACTATCAAAAAAAATTTATATCATTATTTTTTTCATTAATTGGGCATATTCTTTGCAATGCGAGCATTATGTTGTCATTACATTGTACATTAGCATCTGGGTCAATCTTAAATCGTATTGTACAGGCATCGATGTTAATAGTGTAGCTCTAAACACATAGACGCCAGCAGACTTCACAACTTCACGGCTTCAAATGCTGCAAACTTCAAATGCTGCTCTGAAGTAAGCTTCATAATTATTTTGAAGACATCAACAACATAATAATCAGCTGATGTTTATTTTAGCAATACAAATTTCAGGAATGCCGCATATATGTATATTTTATAATGAATTAAATTAAAGTTATTGATAAAAAAAATATAATAATATCACGAAAAACTATAAAAACACATACATTTATTTCTTTATTGTATTTTTGTAATCTTCTTTTATGTTTAATATCAAAAATAAGTTTTTGTTCTTTTTTTTTTAATTTAATATAAAATGCAACACTATATTTGTTTCTTGCTGCCCGTCAAAATAGAAAATAGCCTAAGTTGACAGCAGCAGCAAATGCTGTTGTGCAGTCGTGCTGCTGTGCTGCCGTCAAAATAATCGTTTTCATTTAAACACATGGATTTTATTTTTGACGTATTGCTGCTTGCTGTCGTCTATGTGTTTAGAGCATGTCTTTAAAATATACAAATATGCTAGAAAACAATAGCTGTTGATATTGAATTCGTGAAGAAGTAAGAGTTACAACAAATGTGAGAAAAAATCTACATTCTTACAATTGCGTTATCCGAGCGGAAAAAAATTTTATAACAGCTGCATGTAAAAAGGTTAAATGAGTAGTTCACTCGGAGTCCAGAATGACCATTGTAATACTCAAAAATAAACTTACTTATGAAACGATTTTAAATAAATTGGATTAACCACCCTAAGTCCAAACGAAGTTGTATTATAGATATTTACAGAACCTGTTTAAAAAAACAATTAGATCGCTCAAGAAAACTTGTGTAAGGCCACTGAGTTCCTGGCAAAATATTTACCACAAATACTTGAATTAGTGTGCCTCTAGCGTAGACTCTTCACCAAGATATCTACTAAAGTTGCAAAGATTTGTAAGATCAATACACGCGGTTAATTTTCCTATACAAAAATTACTCATATTAAAATTTTCTGTCTCATATATTCGAAGTTAAGAGAAATTTATCGTTCTACTTGATTATCATATGTGTAGGTAAAAGCCATTAAAATACATTGTAGGTAATGGTGCTACTTGCCCATAAGAACGTCACATTTATTTGTAAACATATCGATTTCTTGTACAAAGCCCTCTGATACCTTAAAGTATTTTATCAAGGATCCATCTCTCTCGTATGCCTCAACCATTTTGTTTTTATGAACGCCTGAGCTCCATGGTATCAACACAAGCCTTAAATTATTTTGTTTTAATATTCATCAATAATATGAAGTAGAAGACTAAAGCGTTCAAATCTCCACCAGACTGTTAATATAAATGTCCGCATCTCTAATGGTGAGATCTAAATATTTCATTAAATTTCCAGCTATATTTACTAGATAAACCTTTGCCTGAAAAACAGTACACGTATTCGGTAATCTCAGTGATTTCGCGATGCTGAATTCATTTTTTGATGACCAGCGTTCATAAAAGTATTTCTCTTTGATTCTGTAGGAAAGCTTAAAACTGCATGTTATAAAAAACAGAGTTAACCATCTAGTCATGAACCGTTAGTACGAAATTATGGCCATTAATATTTAGTAGCAATTTTAGAAATAAATGATAATTAAAAACGACAATTGACAAACCCATTATCCTAGAATATGCTGCAGCAGAACAATCATCTACTTATTTGGAACAACAATCGATTAACAAAACTGACCCAAAGCAAAATAACAAAAGACTGAATCTTACGGCAACTATCTTTAGTACACAAGGACGAGAAAACAAGTCACCCAAATCGTGTTAGATGGAGATGTTTTGTGAAATCTATATGCCCCCAAGAGGGGTAATAGAAAAAATTTATACACAGTCTCTCTTTTTCTATACGTTATAGTTTAAACAGCATTCAAAAGTAACGCTTACTCCTTTTGAAAACCTAAAACTGTTATCCATCCAAAAATATTTCCTTGTATTCTAAACCAGTATCATATTCATACAAAATCTCAAAACAGGTTTAAAAAATTTAAGGTTTTAATTAAAGTCTCTTACTAATAGCAGCAGCCTGCAAATGGAGTTATATTAAGCTTAGGTGACTATAGGTAAAATAATTAAATATCAACCTAAATTTTGGATACAATTTTCTAGATTAATAGTCAATCTATATTTTTCACATATATGTTTGTAGTGTAAAATAGGCAGGTGAATTAGTAGCTTGTGATTCGTTTTAAATTCGAATTTTTTAAAGCAGAATTATTTCCCTAGAAATTAATATAAAATCCTCACTACCACTTGCTAAAATAACTCAATAAAGATTAAGCAATAAACTAAAAATAATTGCAATCAAAATAGTGTTATTACCACAAGCCTCAATTCAAGCTGGAGTTTAAACAGAAAAATGTCTAACTTTTTTTCAGACAAACTAATGACAAACCATTTAACAAAAGCAGCCAACGACTTAACAAATATTGTGACCTTGAACGTTGTGGCCACAAATTGGATAATAATATCAGCTGGAAATAAAAAATATTTTACAAGGAAAAAAACACAGACAGACATACAGACAGAAAAAAAACGAATTACAATAACCACAACTAATTAACTTGTAAAATAAATATACAAACTGCAATTTTATTTTATTGTATTCTAAACAAGAATGTTAAGGATTTGTGGTTGCATTGTGAAGACAGGCTGCAAGTGATCATGATTAAAATGCTGCTTGTTAGCAGCCATGGTGAACATGATGATGGTCATGATGGCGATAATACTTTTTACTTTCAGCCAACAACAAGTGGTTGTAAACTACTTATGGCTATAAAAAAAAAATACCACAACCAACAACTGACCAACTAATCATTCAGCCGGGGAAAGAAGCATAGGCAGATTAGTTTTTGAATATTATTTAAAAATAAATGAGTATTAGGTCTAATATGCGTATGAAAATGAAAAGTTTGAACTTGTACGTACTTATGCAGCTCAGTTATATAAAAATAAATATTTTTTTTTACAATTTGTATATCTGGGAGAACATTTTTAAGCCTATACGTTAGTAAAAGGTTTAAATGAGCAGTGGTTAAGTCATCGCTTTTACACTGCAGTGCAGTATTATAGCCGCACTTCACTTTTATATTAACTCAAATATTAGTAAATATATTATTAAACCATGTGAAAGAGCCTGTTTTGAAATAACTCATTTATATGTGAAAGAACTTTTATAACTAAAGTTACAAAAAACTTTAATTCATTCATTTATTTTTCAACGTTATAACAACTAATTTGCTTCCAAGGGGGTGCATTATTATAGCCGCAGCATTACGAATCATGAGTTTTACTTAGCTGACGGGTTTTTCTCTCCTGTTTCTTTTTAGCTCCTGTGGATTTTATCTGTACATTAGATATAAGTCAAACTTTTGAAATGCGAAGTGGTTGTTATTTATCTGACGTAGAAAAACGCTTATTTTTACTTTAAGGTTGGAAGGTCTTAGTTTTCGACAAATTGCGAGGATATTTAGATGATCAGATAAGGTAGTCTGTAATATCTTAAAAGACCCTGCTATGTTCGGAAAAAAATGCGGAAAGAAATTTAAATCTTTCTCAACGTGAAAAACGCAAAATTGTATTCAGTGCAAGAAACTTCACAAAAACTGTTAATGAAATGGCTTATCATTACAATTCAAATGTGTCACGTTGGACTGTAAATCCTGTGCTAAAGCAGTCTTAATTCAAAAGGCGCTAAGTATTTAGAAATGTCCCACCAATGGTTCCACGGCATAAAAACGTGCATTTAGAATTTGCCAAATATTAAACAAATAATAATTGGAATTAGGTAAGAACAGCTTCACATTTTTTACAAGGTTTTTTATAGATATTTCCTTTTTTGATCGGAAAAAATTAGATGGTCTAGATTGGTACAAATACTTTTGGATAAACTCGCGTAAGCATTAACGCTACCTTTAAAGAAATTTTGTAATAATTCTCTAATGGTTTGGAGCACATTCATTGACCATGGTATTCTAGATTTGGTTTTCCTAGTACCAAAATGAATTCGACACAATACACAACTCTTCTTCGGACAAATTGGAAACATTTTTTGAGAGATCATTGAGAAAAAGGATTTTCCATCAGGATAAATTTTATGCTGAAAAATTCGGTGCAGCAGTGAGATCGAAGCAAACCTGGAAACCATTAAAGAAATTTGTATAGGAAAATTAAAAATTTATGAAGCTAGTCATTTTGTTCCAAATTATATCATCGAAAAGTTTATAAACATTCCTATGATCGAAGCCGATATAAGTTATTACCACGCTTCCAGCAACGAATCCTCTTACAACTTATCTTTTGTAAGAGAACCTCAATATGTGGTCCTTACAAGCTGCATGTCCATTAAATCTAATGCTGTTGGTTCAAATGATATACATCCAAGATTTTTTAAAATACTTTTGGCAAAGTTACTGCCATTCATAACTCACATTATGAACACAATTCTTACCACTTGTTGCTATCCTACAAATTGGAAAAAGGCTAAGGTCATTCCAAAAAATAAATTGTATTACAGGCCAATTGCCATATTACCCTTCATGTCTAAAATATTTGAGAGAATCATCCATAAGCAGATAGGAATTTTCGTAAACCAGTCCTCGCCCATATTTAACAATAACTCCTTATCACTGTAACGAAAAAATCATTAAGGCCTTAATCTTTAGAGGCAGCCCTACCTGATGTTGTGGCCGTGCTCACAAAAATTAGGATAGTTCTTGCCTCCAAAGATTCAGACTTAAATCTGTTGCATAAATATTTAAAAAATTGGTAGCTTGTAAACTTAATCCCTTAATAAAATTTATTAAATTTTAAACAAGGAAAAAATTTAAAATAATATAATTGAATTGAAACATGTTAATGAGATTATGGAATAATTTTCTTCTCAAATTTATATACCCTGCCTACCTTGCTTGCTTCTGGGAAAATGTTATAACTGCCCAATGCATCTACTACCCAGGCGCGGATCCAGCTTAAGCTTTTAGGAGGGAAGTATAAATGAAACGAAAATTTTGAATAGTTCAATCAAAATAAGTATTTATTAAACAACAACGAAAAAAAAAATAAAATAAATAATAAATTTTCTGACATACAGTTAAAAAAAAACATTTATATTAAATAAGTAATTTGTGGTTTCCTGTTGCAGCAAATTTATTAAGCACAACTCCGGGTCAACTTCGATTTGGTTGTGAATATATAACATGGCTAACCTGTTAAGCCTGTCTTCTGTCATGGTTGATGTCAGCCATGTTTTAATACGACGAAAAGTAGAAAATGATCTTTCGACCGTAGCATTGAAACAAAAATGGTAAAAATATAGCTTAAATTTGGATAAACATCTGGGTCACACATAATTAAAATATCTTTCACATTTTCTAGAAGTTGACGGATCTTCCATTTCAGCTGCCACTGCAAACGTTCAGCTTCAAGTTTAGGTTTAAGTAGTTTTTTATCTGTTTCTTCGTGATTAAACAAAACGTCTATAAGGAGCGGAATTAAATTGGTTAAGTCTAATGAATAATGTTTGAAAAATGCTTTTTGTCAGAAGTTTAAGGATGTTAAATAAATTTTAAACGTCTTTTAAAAAACGTATTTTTAAGTTCTGGAGAACATAATCAATAAGGGAGATGTATCCCTCTATG
Source organism: Phyto melanocephala (assembly GCA_941918925.1). Classification (NCBI taxonomy): domain Eukaryota; kingdom Metazoa; phylum Arthropoda; class Insecta; order Diptera; family Rhinophoridae; genus Phyto; species Phyto melanocephala. The sequence goes on along the minus strand of OW799236.1, from coordinate 92,538,338 downwards.
CGGTAATACTCTTTTACATCTTTTATAAGATGATTTCTTTGAAATATTGGCGTTTTAACTGGAATTTCCATACCAAAGCAAATCTTCTGTGTTTTGTTTTTTCAAATATTATTTAAAATTCTTTTTTTGTTGAAGACACATTATAATAATTTTGTATGAGATATGAACATTCTTTTTAAATCTACGTTTTGTTTTTGTAGCATTACACTAAGCGGTTGTGTGAGAGTAAGTATATCATTTAGAACATATAATCCACACAAAAATTCGTATGTGCTTAATGAATTTCTTAGAATTAAAGCTTTTAAAAATGCATCCCTGTCTTTCCACTTGGATATCGTTATCAGAGCCTCTATTATATTTTCTATATTCTTATTAAATCTTAGAATGGAATCATGACGATCAACTCATCTCGTTTCGTTTCCTTTGCCTAAACCGCATTTAACTTTTCATGAAATATTTAACACTTAGGAATTCATATTAAATTTAACGATTTATTAAGACATTAAAATTAAGTGTTAAATAATATTAATTAAAATGACAAGGTGAAATTGGCAAGTGTATTAATTGATTAAATAATAATTTTTTTTATACTAAAAGAATTTTTTTTTGAAATATTTATTTTAAATTAAATTAAAAAAAATTTATTATAATGCTTATTAGATTTTTAATACGGGCTTTCAAGTTCATATACAAAAATTACTTTTACATATCATAAAAAAATTTAATTTCTAAATAATTAAAACATGTAAAAAAAAAAAAATATGAACTTGAAAGCCAGTATTAAAAATCTAATAAGCATTGTAATAAAAATTTAAAAACGAAGTTCGAATATTTAAAATATAAAAAAAAATTATAATGACACATGCCCCGGTGCACTTTCGGTCAAACGACACATTTTCTGTGCGAAAGTCCAAAAATCAACTTGCAGTTTTACTATTGTTGTTGTTGTTTTTTAATTCTAAAGACTTCAGAATAAAAAAAGTGATTTTTGGTTTGACTAAATATTAATAACCGTTATACAGCAGCGTGTCGAAGTCAACTGCTTAAATTTTTCTATAATTGTGTTCCTAAGTTAAGAAGTGCGTGGTCAACTTTAAGTACGTATATCACGGACTGTGTTTGTGATAATTTATTAGGGTAAAATGGAAAAGAAAGAGCCAAGTAGATATATTTTTAGTTTTAAATGTTTTATATATATGTCGCTATACTTAATAAATAACTCATTAGCGTAAACATCTATAAATAGTTAAATTTTTATAAAATTTTTATTTTCTGAAAGCTTTTAAAAAAATATACCCCACTTCTCCACTCTCAAATTTTACAAAATATTTAGAATATTATCTAGTGAGTTATTTGGTATTTATCAAAAATTGCGATTTTTGCGTTTTGCGAGTAATGCCTCTTTTTGTTAGGTAACCTCTGTATAAAAAAGATTGATCTTTTTGAAGTATGGCGAAAGGAAAGTAAAAAAAAACAAAAAGTTATTGCCGTTTTGAAACACGTATATGACAAACTTGAAACCTCGTCAATTTCTGATGAAATGGTGAAACAAATTACCAAAAAAATTAATTTGTTTTGCGTGAAACTAGAACAAAAGTGGAAAAAGTGTCATAGAAAGACAAATGTATTCAATAGGATGTATTTAATAGGGCCATGGATATTTTAGATCCATTAATTTGCACAACATTTTTAAACAGACGCATTCAAAAAAGAACACGTTTCACGTTACCACCTGAAGTAATTGAACTATTATGTTGCTGCGAACCAACAGATGAACTTCACCATAACGAACGAGATGACGAAAATAATGAAAGTGAAGAAGCCTCCTTTGAATTAATTTTACAAAGTGAATTAGATATAAACAAATAATAAATATTTTAGTATTAAAAAACAAATTAATTAATTCTATACACTGTGTTTAAATTAATGGGTGCTAGAGGGTTAATTTTTGGTCACTTATGGCTTAAATTCCATTTTTTTATTGGAACCATCCATAATTATATAATTCATATAATAACTGTTTCGATTACTCTTATAATGTAGTCGTAATTAATTTTGCACAGAAAAAGTAGTCATTTGACCTAATGTGCGGTGTAGAGATCATATTGTCTGGCCCTTACCAACATACTCTTGATAAAGGACTACATAAAAAAAACACGATTGAAAAAAAAGTTGTAAAAATAATGACAACAACTGCTTACATTACCATCGAATTGATGGTTGAAGCAGTGACAATAAAATAAGAAAGAATTACAACAACAGGAAAAATACTGTAGTAGTAGATTTCGTTCTCACTCACCTTTGATAGGAAATATAAATACAATAATCATTTGATTAACGAATTCTGTTTCTTAACAGCTTGTGAGTTAAATAGATGATATTTGCAACCAACACTGAAATACCGATCAAAGAGTGCTGATGATGATACCGTAGCTAGTTTCGAAAATGCATTCCACTAGGCTAGTGTCGGTAAAAAAAACTTACTTTTTCAATGTATTCTTTCATTATCACAGATAATATTTTATTTTTCAATAATTAAAACGATAAAAAAAATATCAACTTGAAAGCCAGCATTAAAAATCTAATAAACATTTCAAAAAAAATTCAAAAACGAAGTTCGAATATTTAAAATTTTTAAATTAAAAAAAAAAAAAAAAAAGAATTTAATGGTAAGTTAACTTTATTATTTGTACTCCAATAGAATCAGGCCTGATATTCGTAGAGTTAATGGATTTTAAACTACAAGCTATTAATTTTCCAATATTTTCTATGTAAATATAATGTGTGTGACGTGTTGTGCATTTTATTCTAAGTTTAAAATTAAAAAAAATATTAAATGAAATTAATTTAAATTAAGTTAAACCAACAAAAATAAAATATTCAATATTTTAAAATATTTAGTAATTCATAAAATAATATATTTAACCCGATAATTTTACAATCATCTACTTGCTAACCCCTCAATAAAATTTCAACGCACGCGTCTCTTCAATTAGCTTCCTGTTCTAATAAATAAATAGTCCGCTATAATAAATAAATAAATTATATTTTTAGAAGTAATTATCCGGTATATTCTTAAAGATCAATTTCATATAAAAATTTTTTTTTTTATCTTGGTTATCTCCTACCAGTCCTGCAAAAAACTATCTCATCATTTTCACAACTTACTCTTCAATAAAATTTGTTATTCGAAATGTGTGCTTCCGGTGTCATTTCGACCGCGACTTTAAAATTTCAATTTTAGTGAAATTATTTTAAAATTCTTTTCTGATTCTGCCTTCACGACATATGTAGTTGTCACTATATGTCTTTGTATATTTGTATTGTATGCACTTACATACATTTATGTGCTTTTTTAAAAATGTGTATTTACCTGCATTCATTTGTGCATAACTTTTCCTTATACTTTTAAATAATCATTATTGTGAGTTATTAGACGTTTTTTTTATGTTTTTATGCAAATTATATTGTATTGTTGCTTTCAGGGTTTTGTGCTTGTTTGTTCTTTGTTAGGTTTATGGTCATTGAATACTTACTTACTTCCTTATTATTAAACTATACAAAATGTATTTATAAAAATAAAAAGGAAAAAAAAACACAAAATAAATTAAATACAAACATTTGACTTGTAGTTATGACTACATTTCTGCATACTTAAACTTAAACCAATAGAGTGTATATTTTATTCTATGACTTTGTAACAAACAAAAGGATTTAAATAATAAGGAAAATTAATAAAAATAAATAAATTAAAATTTATTAATAATAGAAAATATTGTAATATGCTTGTTTAAAATTAACTTGTTGCTTGATATTATTTCAATATCATTGTTTCATAGTTTTTATTATAAATGGAAATTAAAAAAATAAAGTTGAGTTTTTGGAAAACCAATTTACAATTCAGGTGTGAGGCCGTAAAAATAATTAAATTTTTAATGGATATATGTCCAAGTCGTCAAGAGGTGATTAATAGTTTAATTGTATCAGGAATATCGTTCCCTCAATCTGCAACAACGAGTCAGTTAAGAAGTCTATACGATTCTGTGAAAGAAGCTCCGAGCAGTGATGCCAGAACTTGATTGGCAAAAATGGCTAAAATTCTGGAAAAAAATGGCTAGAAACTAGCTAAAAAAAAGTTTCAATATTTGAATAAAAAAGAAAAATAATAAAATTTAAGACCATTTGTAATATACTCAATATATCTTTGACTAGTTATAAAGTACAAGAATTGTTATAATGGTGTTAAAAGGACCAATTATCATCAGCATCTAGCTCGCTATTATTATCATTGTCATCTTAACTTTCTTAAGATCCTATCAATTTAAGATAATTATGTGATACTTCATATTGATAACAGCATTTATCAATCCTTTTTAATCCGTATCTTAAAAGAAGTATATAGAATAAATAAAATATTGGTCTTTCGAAATAAACCAAACTCTCTTCAATCTTTATAAGTCAATATTGAACGTGCCATTCATGACATACAACTTCCGTAACAATAAGTCTGTCTTTTTAAAAGAAATCATATCACTCTTATTGAAAACCCTTTTATATAGCTAATGTATTCTCCTGCTGTTGTAGCTTAAAATTCATTGGATTAAAAGGTAAAGGCTTGGTCTCGATAATATGTATGTATATCCAATACCTTTTAAGTGTTTTTCATATAATTTTGCATTAATTTCACATTTACAATATTTACAAAAACTTTTTAACTTCCGTAATCCATTCTTCTAATTTTGGGTTTAATAACCATTCCTTCATAAACTTCTGGGAAAATTTTGTTTATTTTTCTTAAATTTATTTTTTTTTATTTATTTACTAGCTGACCCAGTCCGTGTTGCTGGCCCTAAGCAAACATTAGTGTTGTATTACTACACGATATAAATTGAGCTCTTAACGAAATTTACGGTCTTTAAATAAAAATCCATTGAATACCCATCATAAAGTTTTTTTTACAGAATAACTTACATATGGTGTAGGTATGGGCTCAATCTAAAAACAAACGCATGTTTTTAAGGCAAATTAGAAATTATATTTAATTATTACTTTATCTTAAGGCCAGCGGAGAGACAATGCTATTTGTTTTATTTATTGTATCAACGTATAATTTTTTTGGCGTGCCAACTCGGGAGCAAGCCACATACAACTGGTCGTGTGAAATACATGAATTGACTTTGTGCTTTGTTAATAGTAATAACAAAGGCAAGACGCAAAGGGAATTGGAGCCGCTTGAATTGGAATGGTAAATAGTTGGAAATCATCGGAATTCGTGGAATAAGTACGTCTTCGCCTTTGAATCTGCCACCGATGATTGTTGCCTCGATTAAATTTGGTGAACAGCTTTTGATGGTCAATCTGGTTCCGTTGCATAACTTTGGCGCGTTTAAGTTGCGAATAAGAATTACTGGTGATCCAACCTTTAACGTTAGCACATGCGGTGGCATTCTGGGTGGTTGCAATGAATTTAAAAATTCAGTGGGATAATTGACGGCTTGTTTTTCATCCATTATTGTTGCGATCGATTTGTATTTGATTAATTTGCCGGGCAGTTTCAATTAAATTTGCTCATTGAGTTGTAAATATTTTCTTTAACTAAACCGAAAACTCAAGTTTTTGAATGAAACATTTCGAAAGTTTTAAAATTTTGATATTGGATCATTATTAAGATAGGTTTTTTGTAAATATCTTCGGAACTACATAACCGATCAAAGAGTTTGATGTCTTGTTTTAAAAAGCATGTCAACGGCTTTTAAAATAAAATAAAGCAAACAAAAAAAATATATTTATATGTCATTGGTGGTGCAATATGAAAATTGGATTTTGCCACGCCCCTCCGCCCGTGGACCGAAAATCAAAAATCAGACTTCACAGAGTCACCCGCCTAAATATTCTGAAGATTCCCTGAAAATTTCATCAAAATCAGTTCAGCCGTTTTGGAGTCCATACGTTACATACATACATACATCCTATTTTATATATATAGAAGATAGATAAAATACACATGCTTGGTTGGTTTTTTTTACTGATTGATTGTTTGTTTATGTAATATTTTAAAGAGCTTTCCATCGATGCAATTTTTACTAGTTAAAAAAAACATTGTTTTATAGAAGCGTTTTTCACTATTTAGGAAACGAAACAACAACAACACTTAAAAGCTAAAAACAAAAAATGGCTAAAAAATATCTAGGAATGGCTTAAAGAATGGCTGATAGCTAAAAACAGATTTTCCTAGCTAAGCGTGTTCAAAAATAGCTAAATCTAGCCATAAAATAGCTAAATTGGCAACACTGGCTCCGACTAATAGTGAATCAAGCTCTAGCAATGTGGGAATTTTTTTCTCCTGAAATATCAGATTTAACGTCCGATATTTCTTTATTAACATCTTAAACCTCCATCGTAAGCACCGATGTATTTACTGCTGTAACTTCCGTTTCAACCTCCGCTTAAACCACCGATGTTTTTACCTCTGCAACTTCCGTTAATATTCCATGTGCATTTAATTCCAACAACTTCCGTAAGATTATCTAATACAAAATCTGCTGAAGGCCTTCTATTCGATGAACTAACAGAATATTTAGACGATAAGCTTGAAAATGAAAATTGTTTTGATTTAAATTCACAGCGACTAAAATTGTTGGAATAGGAATTGTTAAAGCTATACGTCGAAAAAAATGGTTAAAACCAAAATCAGCCTCACTACTTTTAACTTCATATACATACATACATACATACATACATACATACATACATACATACATACATACATACATACATACATACATACATACATATGTATATATTGTTATTTTTTTTGATTGAGGTCAATCAAATTGTCAGGTTGGACGCACTGTAATATGCTTGTTTAAAATTAACTTGTTGTTTGATAAAAATAAATATAAAAATAAAGTTGAGTTTTTGGAAAATCAATTTACAATATCCATTTTTATTTAGAGGAAAAATTAAACTTTAACTTAAATTTAAAACAATAACATTTTAAGACTTGTTATTCAAAGTACTTTTAATAAAGCTTTTTATCGATAAAATTAGATTTTTCCAGTTGATTTTTTGAATCTAATTTCCAGTTACTTTAACTTTAAATCTAAACCAGATTTTCTAAAATATCTTAGTTTTATTTATTAGCAAAAACTAAATTGACACGCCTACTTTGACGCCCATTTTCATTAAAAGGCTAAATTTACGAAATTATTTTAATAAAATATCGAAATCATACAAAGAAAACGATACATATTTTAGTATAAAGAGATTATACCATAGCGATTACTGTTAATAACAAAAAAATAAATTTTGTGCTAAAGAAGTACATCAAATTGGTGGTGGGTATAAAAAATTCGGCTCAGCCGAACATAGTGTTCTACTTGTTTTCTCTTATTCAATAAAAATCTACTAATTTCGAAGTCACTATAATAATATAATTTGGATTCCATAAAAAGTATTCAATTAATTTTTTAACACTAAAAATTATATTTTGCTAAAACTCAAATTAATTAATTTTTATGCTAAAAAAAAACATAAATGCATGCTTTCGTAAACTGTTTATTTTTAAAGATTACACAAACTTCAATACTTTTTTTTCAAAATAAAATTTTACATTAAAAACTTCTTATGATTTGCAAATGGAAAACATAAATCCATCATTTTAACATCATTCCAAACATTGAAATAATAATATTTAAAATTATGCCACATAAAAATACAATAGATCATTAGAATTTACGATGAAGAATCTGTTATTTTATATAAATTGATTTATGGCCAGAATGCTAAAGCACAATTCAATTGGATGGAGAATTATTTAAATCGCCAATTACACTATGCTCCTACGTAATGCTAAAAATATTTGTTTAAAACTCAGTATTTTTATAACATTATTTGTGAGCAAATGCAAATAATATTAACAGCAGTATAATATTTTAATTCTAATATTTTAATTTTGTTAAAGAAAATTTTTTCCTACATTGAGCCGAAAATGCCGCCAAACCGCAAAAAGAAAAAACAATTGCTATGAAAAAGCAACACAAAAATAACTGCTAAAAGCATCTTATTATAACACTAAATATGAAGCTATTAAATACTTGAGAAGAGTATAAGTATGTTTTTCTAAGACACTATCTTGACTTTACAGACTTAAAAAAAAAAAAAAACACACAGTTAAAAGAAAACTGTCTTAAAACAAAACTTTCGTGAGAAATTCGCACGCTTTACTATTGTTTTAGACTTGCTTTTTCCAAACAAAATGCATCAAAAACTGCACACAAAGAAAAAATATGCTGTATTATAACACCATTTCCATAGCAAACCAACACTAAGTCAAATATCAAAACCTTGATGATGGTTTCAGAATCTTTAACGTTATAGTCATTTACATATATTTTTTTATTAATTTATCAGTTTATAACAAGTCACATTTTTACTGTCTAAAACACACAAAAACAGATTGTTACAGAGAAATTTTAGTTAATAAATTGAAACTTGCAAAATGGAAGTCTTTCATACAACTTGCTTGTTCCTAAGGTCAACCAATAAGACACAAACTTTTATTTTAAAATTATTAAAGTTGAACTAAGTAACATATGGAAGGAGAATCAGTGATTAACAAATTTAAAACAAAGCCCAATATTCTGTCAATACCTGAAATTTTTTGCTGATCTGACAACACGCTAAACACGAAATCATAATGATAAAGAGTTCTCCAGTACATTTTCGTTTTGGTGATTATTCGGAGCCATCACAAAAGCTACAAATACCTAGATAATTAACACAGCATTAACTCGCAAAGAAAAACCATGGTTACGACATGATCACGACGGTCATATTATATTCGCTATAACAATATTTGGTTGTCGGCAAAAAGTAATAGTTATTTTTATTTTATTTCATCCGAAATTTTGTCACGATACTCTAGCATTTCTTTGAATTGTATCATATAATTTTTACTTTTTGTATAAATTTCCATATGGTTGTCATTTAAAAATAGTATGATTTAAAAAAAATAATTTGACAAAAATAACATTATATTCAAAAGCGTTAAAAATTACAAATAATCATTAAATAATAGGTGAGACAACAGTATCATTATTAAGCAATCATGCAATAATTATTTTGAATAATAATTTAATTTAAATTGTGCTTCTTCTTGCTGAATAAATTTTTATTAATTTAAAAGTTTGAGATATCAAAAAAAAATATACAAAAATGTTTAAATAATTGGAAAAACTTGAGAATTTACAAGAAATTTAAAAAAATTTAGGTATAAAATTTGTTATTGAAAATATAAGTACAATCAATATATCTTACTTAGAGCAAAAGACAATAATTTGCCGTAAAAAAGCAAAAATTATCGACTACAGCTGTAGTCATATAAATAAATGATTATTCTGTGATATTTTAAATAAACATATAACGATAACAGGCAACTATTACATGTTTTAACCACAATCATACAATTCGATCATAGTATGTTTCTTTTAGATTATGATTACAACCAGGTTTTTCCTTTGCATGTAGATATAAGAGATACTTGATTCTCTGCTAATTACCAAAGTTTTCTTATATAAAATAATTTACTTAATTATTCCAGACCATGGACCGAAAATCGATATAGGTACCGGGGCAGGTGTTTGTATTATGGGACAGGACTTACAGACTTTCTGATGACTGTAGTGTGTTCCAAGCGAAGATACTGGCTGTCTATAGGACTTCGGATATTATATTGAAACATATTCCAAGTGGTAGGGAGGTTCCTCTATATGTTGATAGTCAGGTGGCGCTCAAAGCCTTAAAGGGACATTATGTCAAATCTAGGCTAGTTAGGAAGTGAAGGAGAGCACTCGATAGGATCATGAACCTCTCCAATGTCAGATTATGTACCAAGACACAATGGAATCGTCGAAAATGAAATTGCTGACGAACTTGCAGGCGGTGGATCGGTTACTACGTTGGGCGTATTAGGGCGTGGATATCCGACAGGACTAATATGGCGTAGAGGGACAGAAGGTACTGCAGAGTGCCAAGGGCTTCATGACCCAAGTTGAATTCAGCGGACTCTACGTTACTTCTGGGCCTGGATAGGGTATGTCTGAGGGCCACTTTAAGGTTTTCAACAGGGCACTGTCCTGTGACAGCCAGGATTAGTAGATGGAATCGCGGTACTCCGGATTATTGTAGGATGTGTGACAATGAAGAGGAGCTAGGGACTGTAATACACATTGTCTGTCACTGCCTGAGGCTACAGAATCACAGGCTAAAATGGTTAGATGGACGATTCTACGATTAGTTGGGTGATGTTTCGTAGTGCAAACTGGAGAATATTATCCGATTCATCATGGGGGTCGGGTGGCTAGTGAACATGAAATGGGGCTCGTAGGGAATATGTATTTCTTTCTTCTATTCTATTTCCTACTAACTTTTTATTATTTCTATTAACTATATCTTTAGCAAATCAATGTAATCATCATCACATTGGAAACACATTGGACTATATTGGTCTCCAAGAGTGTGCATCCCCCTACCTACCTACCTATTCCAGATCTCTTTAACATCTCAGTGTAGAGATGTTTTGTGTAAAGTATTTTTTATTCTGCTATATTTTGTGCTGCTGTTCTAGCCGCGCTCGTATAGACATAACCTTCAATCTGACTTTTGTTTTTTGTATCTTTTCATGCTAACCTTCTCCTACCTCGAGCCACTCGATCTGGATTCTTAGATTCGTTTCTGTAGGCGTTCATCTGACAGCTTTAAAAAGAAGCATGACAAATTTAATTTATTTCTTTCTTTAATAAAATCAAATTACTGAAGTACATTCATCATCACTATAGTAGCGCTTTACGAACAATTAATAATGTATGATGTTAATACCCTGTATCATCATGCTCAAGGTATAACTACCACATCGTAGCGCCTAGATTACAGATTTAATGTTATACACCATTTCACTTTTTTTCTGTCGCCATATTTGATTTTGAATTTTTCATAGTTAACTTTGTTATTAAACAAGAGCTTTTATTTGATAGCCATATTGATAGAGTTAAGGAAAAAAAAGATATGCCAATATGTTGTTTCTGACGCCATCTTAGATATGACAATTTCTCATAGTTTAGTGGTCAAGCCCCTTTATTTAATACGGACATTGAAGATGTAAAAGAAGGAATTTTTTTAATTACTAGATTTAACCCATTAATAATTTGTTTTAAGCAGAAACGAGATATTGTATAGCGTTAAACTGTGAAAAAAATTCTGTACTCATTAAATATTATGTCTGAATTTTACAAAATACAAAAACAATTTTACAAATACCATAGAAATTTAATACAACCAGGGAAACAGTGCCAAGATGAGAGGGGTGGTGATCATGGTAGTAAGTACTTTTTCAATTCAAAAACAATAAGATTTTAGAGTATAACACAACAGCTTTGTATTCTATGAGAAATTAGAAATTCTAATAGTTTTCTAAGTTGCCACTTTTTATTCATACACTCGTTCCAAGTTATTATGGGGGCAAACACTAAAAAAAAAATAAAAAAAAAAAATCAAAACAACTGCAACAACATGATGAACAATATACTTAGAAGTTTGTCTTGTTCTTAATCATCTTCATCTTGAACTTTAAATCAAACATGTTTGAATACTTACTCGAGTTAGAGAGTACTTAGCCACTTAAAGACCCACATAAGTACGAACACATGCACACATGCATAACCTTTTCAAAAAATTTTAGTTTGTAACTAGACTTAAAGTCTTTACAGCTAAAGTTTTAAAATACATAGACTCACTCATGCCTAATAGAGTATTTATAATGATGTTGTCGTGGGACATGTAATTTGCGCTTACTTTAAATATTCTTTGTCCATGGACATGATCAGCACTTTTATTGTTGTTACTGCTGATAATGCTATTATTTTTTGGTTTCTTCTATTGTTTAGTGGTAGTTGGTGGGTAGAAAGAAGTTGCAACACTTTAGTTTGACTTTTGTCATGCATCAAAAACTAAAAGATGCCGATGCATGATTGTTTGTTGCTTTGTGCCGTTTAATGTTCTAACAATGATTGAATTAAATTTGCAATTTAAATGATGAAGGCATGTTTTATTTTTATCATTTTTTTTTTTTTTTTGGAGGTAATTTGTTGTAGATGTTGATGTAGTTTTGTGTATTGGCATTAAGCACAACAGCAACATATTGAAAGGAAATGGTTGAATTCATTATAATTGAATTTGATTTGTGTAAAAAAATAATAAAAGTTTACAGAGGTGTGAAAATGTTGACCTAGAAATTTAACATTTATGGTCATAGAAGGCTAATGAAACAGAATTTAATTTAACTTGCTTATTTAAATAGTTTATTTGATATGTATTTTATTTTAACAAAATTTGTTTGTCCTCGGTTGTGTGTTACACAGTTGTTTTTAAAACAGACGGCGTTATTAAGAGGTCCCTTTTTTTCATTAGTGTTGATGTTAACAAAACGTATATCAGTTATTTTTATCATTTGTTGGTTTAGCTTCTTAAAATAAAGGGATCACTTATATTTTTGCAATATTTAAAGTGCTAATTAAAACCTAATCTTTATCTTAATTATTAATATATTGTCGTACCGAAAACAGTTGAGTTTTAGATTATGCTTTTAATATAGAGTGGAATTTTTATGATATAGAATAAGTGGACCAGTTTTTAAAATAAATAATTGGTTCTTATAAAGCACAGTGCAGCAATAAATTAAAAAAAAACCTAAAAATATATATTTTTTTTAGAAAACTGATGACATGATCTTGCTAAAATGAAATAAATAAAAAACTTAAAAAAGTGTCGGTCGTCTTCCTGGAAAATAAAATATATCAATTGTAATTTTTTAATTTTCTTTTAAATGATATTGAAATCTAAATAAACATGTATTAACAATTTTTATACCCTTCACACAGTGAAAAAGGGTATATGTAGGTTTGTCATTCCGTGTGAAATTTCTACAATTTTCATTTCCGACCCCATAAAGTATATATTTTCTGAAAGCTTATGAATAGGGGAGTCGAATAAGCTCTGTCAGTCTGTCAGTCTGACCGTCTGACCGTCTGTCCGTGTGTATGTTGAAATCAACTTTTTGAAGCCCCCCGACATAGGTTGGACCCGGGTAAGGTATTAAAATATCAGAAATATTCGGGAGTAGATCGGTATTGAAAATCAGAAACATCGGTAAATAAACAACTGAGATATGAGCAAAAACCCACGACCACCTCGATTTTTTTTTCACAAAAACAACATTACAACAACAACATACATACCTACAAACGTGTATACTGGTTAGAAAAAACGTGGCATCGAATCCCAGCTGAGGCAAAAAAATTTTTTTTAAATTTTTTTTTTATTTTTTTTTTATTTTTTATTTAATATATTATTTATATTTTTATTATTATTTTTTTTTTAAATTTTTTTTTTAAATATTTTTTTTTTTCGTTTTTTTAACATACATACGTGAATTTATAATTTTACAATGGGATGTTTTTATATATGTATGTATGTTTTTATATGTATGTACGTATTTCATATGGGATGAATGGTGACACAAACTACTGTTATTGCATGACTACACGTTGTGAAGGGTATATAAGATTCTGCACGGTCGAATATAGCGCTCTAACTTGTTTGAGGTTAAGTGGGTAGTCTTCTGAAAAAGTATATTAGTCACGATTGGGGGCATACTAAGTTAAATATCAATCTATGATCCCAGAGAGACATATCTAATTCGGCATTGCTCAGGAATTAATTCGTGGTCGGTCCCTAGTTGGTGCGTATACCATTTGACATTTTAGAAATGTGTAAAGGCCTCTTCTTCTTTGTCTCTCTTTCTGTGTTCTGCAACCACAATTGAGCTTTTATCGTCTTTAATCATCTTGTTCGCAATATCCTCAACTGTCGCTGGTCCAATTTATGTATCCTGCTGATGCACAGTTAGATATAAAGATGTATTCATAATATGGAAATACAGAGTTGCACACAATAATGTGAACAAGCGTAACTAAAATTAAATAAGTGCTCGCCCACAACAATGTGTCCAAACATACATACATAAACAGTTTTCGAAATTAATTTCTTTTTCTTTTGTAATAATTGTTTTTAAAGTGAAAGAAGGCATAATTGCTGATATGAGTGCTCGTCCACAACAATTTGCGCAAACGCACAATGATTACCTTTCCAATATACTGCCTGCACATATGCAATCGATTCCCGATAATTTATGACAAAGATCAATAAATTGTTACAGTGTATTTCTTAGGAATTAGAAAAAGTGAAGTATGTATAATGCAATAAATACATAAGGATGAAGGTTGAGATTTACAGGGTGTCTGGTGGCAGATTTATATTTTAAAACTTAAGTAAAAAACGTAATAATTGACACAAAGTTTTATTAAGAGGATTGAAGGATAGAATGGAAAATTCGATTTTATTTTTTAAAGAGCAAGTCAGGCAGATGTCTTACGTCGAGTTGATCACACTGTTCAAAACGAATCCTTGTGTTCTGCGCCACACGCTGCTGTAAACTTGGTTCAAGTGAGCTGATTTCTCGACGAATATTTCCCTTTAAAGCCACAAGATATTGGGGATTTTTATTATAAACCCTCTCTTTGAGATAAACCCATAAAAATAATCAATGGCAGTTAGATTGGGTGACCGTGGTGGTAATGGGATTTGGAGCCTCATCGCTCCAAAAAATGGGATTTACAGTGCGAATGCAGTCCAACATTGTTTCACGAAAAATGTTTGAGTGAATCAAAGTCACTCTCTTTAACGATTTGAATTTTAAAAGGATGGAACTTTAGATCCTCTTTTTGAATTTTTTGGATGTCCCAGTGAGGCTGATCTGTTCCGTATTGAAAGTTTCGTCTTTTCAAGTAAGCTGCTTTCAATCAGTTAAATTTTTTCGGGAGTCCTTAAAGATCGAATGGACCCTGGCCGTGGGACATTCGTAGCCGGAACATTTGCGCGGAATCTTTGAACCTACGAACGAATTAAATCTACACTCAGTCCATCACGTACTCACCGAATACCGAACTTTGAACAACATTGTCGATACGTAGCAACTACGTAGGAACCATGTGCAAACGATATGTGTGTAGCAAAACCAATAATAAGAAGTAAAATAATGAACGTTGAATCAGCATTGCTGATACAAATTTTGTGTTTTTGGAAGAACCGTGCTTTAAGTGTATGTTAAAAAAAAACAAAGAGAGTGTAGTCAATACTGCCGCTTTAGTGTAACAATTTAAACTCCCGTTTAAAAGATGTTTTGTTGTTTTATTTGTTTATAATATATACAAAATATGTAATTATTCTAATTTTAAAATATAAAGAAGAAATATTTCAATAAAGAGACAGCATTATACTTTGTATTGAACTGTGCATTACTCTCACCCCAACCGCGTTCGTTTTTATCTACACAAAAGAATATAAATATTAATTGTCGACCAGCAGTTGCTTAGAAAAAAGTGTGATATACGTCATCCATAACGCCATTTGCCTAATGCAGACAATAACTTAAATAGCATAAGTACTTCGGTTTTATACAGATATTGAGTATTTCGGGGATAAGTTTGGTCTTTTATTTACCATTCATTTCCTCAATCCTTGCTGTTTTCCGTTTTTTTAAGCCGATATATATAAGAATAATTTATTTATGAGCGTACTCTTTTCCTTGATCACCTTGTCCGCAATATTCTTTTCTGCCACTTACCGAATTTATATCACTGTCCCATAATCGAATTTTATGTCCACGGGAATATTTCTCTGTAAGAAATGAGGGCTCTATGTCTTGTATATAGTAAGGTTTATTCCATGTAATTCAAGCAAAGTAGTGGCTCTTATCATGACATCTAAGAGATGTGTTTGTACTTAGAGAAGTGTTATCGGATATTCTTATGTTTAGCGTACTACTACTTATTTTACTTCGCAGATCTTTAAATGATGTGATGCTTCCGGCATATTTTTCATTTCGTTTATACTTTTCTATATTCATCAAATTACTAATGATTTGCCTCATCAATTATGCAGTTGTTTGCATTAGGCTCTTTATTTGAAGTGCTAACTAATTTAAAAATCAATAAGATATCGGTTAGTCTAGAAAATGTATTTTCAACGCCGTACTTATGTGGCAAATAGAAAAAATATATCGATATATATCGTATCGATATTTTTCAGTAAAAGCGGATTCGACGGGATAATAATTTTGATAAACGGTCAACCCATGCTAATCAACGTAATTCCAAAACTCTTGCAAAAATGTATCAATAAGATGAAATCTCAAAGACCAGATTTTTTTTCAAATCTAAAATTTCGATGATTAAATTTTTTTATAAAATCCATGACTAGCATTGAAACTTGAATTGACCATACATTTCAGAAAGCAACTGACTAGATTTTTATCGTAAAATCTCTGCTTATATTGGGACATTATTTTCTGTTTGTTTTAAAAACCTTTTTTGTCTATTTTCGGGTACTCAGCTTTCTTTAAATTGCAACGTTTGCCAGGCTTATTTTCTGTTTTTTATACGAAATTTTTAGTGCATTGTCTTGCTTTATAATGCATTAAACGGAAGACTTGTGTATAGTTTATGAGCAAACTACAGTTACTTTTTCTTAATCTTTTTTAATTTATTTTTAATTTTTGTTTAATCGTGATTTTATAACCTGCAATAACCGGGCCGTCGCGATAATGGGTAGTTGCAAATACCGAGCGTGCACTGTACCACTATATTTGGGACATATCAGTTAACTATTTGCAAATCATATGAATATAAGAAAATAATCCACCCAAATCACATATTTAATATATACTAAAGTTTCCTAGTTAACAAATCTTTGATCTGCAAATTTAAATGTTGAATTTTACTACACGATTCATAGATTATGACAGGAAACATAGTGTTAACCAGTCATGGAGTTATGACACATTTCATTAGGTAACTTTTGTAAAAAACTTTAATAACTATTAAGAATAATATCAAAAGCCTGATTAGTTTGTTTTAATATCTAAGGCTACAATATGGACTACTTTCCACAAACAATGC
Organism: Phyto melanocephala; assembly: GCA_941918925.1. Classification (NCBI taxonomy): domain Eukaryota; kingdom Metazoa; phylum Arthropoda; class Insecta; order Diptera; family Rhinophoridae; genus Phyto; species Phyto melanocephala. Next base: position 92,521,266 of record OW799236.1, on the reverse strand, counting down.
AAAAAAATTTACAAAAACTTATACACTAAATTATATGCGGCAACATGATTTCCATTTTTCTGTTCTAATTATGTGTGTTAACATAACCATGATTATATATCCACTCATTCGTTCATCCTTGTATTAGGTTATGCAAACTTAAATGCAACAAGCTATAAAAAATTAACGACAAACTTTTAAATGGCATCAAATAAGTTACAAAACCATCACCTTACGCATACATATTTTCAAACCAGTACTCATCGGATATGGACATCAGAAGTACTCTTTGCTTTATGTGATCCCCTGTCGATTCGCTTCTTTTAGCAGACCTCAAAGCGGGAGAAACTTCTTCCCTCTGAGCGAATTATATCGCTTATTTTTGATATAACTATGAGGCAGCTTGAAGATTGGTTCCCATATAGAGGTTTTCAGAAAAGCGTCTTTTACAAAAAGCCCTAAAGTTGACGAAGGTGATGATTGATGCGTCAGTCAGTATTGTTGAAAAAATTCTAAAATTTATAGAGCTCTAAAAATATCGAAAAGGATACTGAAAAAGATACTCGTAAATAAAAATCGATGTATCTATATATCGGTTTTTGAAATTTTGGCGATATATATCGATATTTTTTGCCCATCCCTAGTTCCTGCTTCCGTTTTATCCATATTTATATTTGCATTCTTTAAAACTTGCAATATTTAAATAAATTTGCAAAGCGTAAACGTTTACCAATACTTATTTGTCGTTGGAATTTAAAATGTCAATCTTAACGGAACGTTACAATCAGTATCAATCTAGCAACAGATTAACAAGTTTCGAAGCTTTATTTAGTCTTATTATATGTATTTTTGGTTTTGAAATTTATGCTTTAGATTTAAGATGAATACTATTCCCATATATAATGTATATGTTAGTGAATTTGACGAAAAAAATCTCTAAAATCAGGAAATTGTATAAAGTACTAATATAACGGATGATTATAGATATAAACGCATATGTTCGTACATACGTAATACAAAATTTATGAAAGCAAATTCATTATTTATTTAAAGATTGATTTATACGCCGTTTCAACCAAACACACTGATGTGTTGCTTATTTTGTGCCGTTATAGATCTTCAGGCTTTGGCGGGTGTTCGTTGCAGGAATATCATTTAATACAAAGACGATCGCAATTCTCAAAATAATCAAACATGTAGCTGTGGTTCATATACCAGGTGCATTTCTCTAGTATAAATCAGACGTATACGGAGCCTTATTGACAGAACTAATCAATATCTATGCCACTGTGCAATTGATATTATTTATACTTCACACCAAATAAATTGATAAAATATTATAAACACAAATAATAATAACTAGTTACATTTTCTATTAGCAAATAAATTTGGCAAATTTTGCAAAAGTATTTTTAAATAAATTCAACAAAATTTACAACATTATGCACTTTGGTTACTAGCAAATACAATATACAATAACTAAATGGGTAAATTTTATGGTATACTCAAGGTCATACATCGATCGATGATTTAATTATTTAAAAACTTTTTTCAAATATCACTTAATAAAAGCACAGATTTGAACGATGATATCAGCCATATAGAGTAAAATTTTAGAGGACAAACACTTAACTTGACAAAAACTAAAATTAATAAATTGTGTCAAGTTTTGTGGTTAAATTAAAATTCTGTGAAAAATGCATTAAGCAAATTTGAATTTTTCTTACTTGTATGGTCAAGTTAAATTGACACATCTTAAGTGTAAATAGCTTCTGCTAATAGCAAATATTTTTTTAAATTTTAAAATTATTATTTCATTTAGCTACATTATCAAGTATTATTCAATATGGTGAAATTTATTTAGACAATTTTATTGTAAATATTTAAAAATAATATTAATTTACAGGAGAATTTACAAAAATAAACTTGCATATATTAAGCAACGATTAGAACTATGTAATTGCTTGTAGAAATAAATATTTTAATAAATTATACAAACAGTAAAAATACTTAATAAAAGAATAATAGATGAGCTTGGAATACAAATCATACCCTTAAATGGCATAAAGAAAATAAATTAAAAAAAAAAATTCCCACTGGGACACAAAATACTATAAAAATGTTAACTTTTTGCTCAGGGTTATAAAAGTTGTAACAAAACGTTTTTATGGTGCTTTTCTTTGCATAAATAATTTCACATGTAAATATGTATATTACGGTATTGATTAGAAGTGCATAAAAGCCATTTCCAACGAATCGTTCATTGATCGATTAGAATCATATCATACTTTAGCAATCAGTACTATTTTCCTGGATTTAAAGAAACTAACACAAGTTGACTTTGATCAATCCAAGTTCCGACGTAATGAATTTTTTTTAATCTTGCGCTATCCAACTAAAGCCTGTAGTACACGAAATGTAAAAACCACATACGCATGTGGCTGTGACGTAATTTTGTCGTCATCTTAAAGCATAAATGTATCCGCTTCGTCCACATGTGTTTAATTTGGATTTTTGGATTGAATCACATTTTGTTTATTTTAAAAAATGTAACCAAAGTGCTGAACATTTTAGTGACGTCAGACACTCATGTACATGTGGCTGTTTACATTTCATGTCCTATATATAGGCTTAAGTCATTGAATTCAGTTGCGAATTATAATCTATTTTATTTTAATTCTATATTTTCCTATGCGTTAAGTTCAATATACTAATTTGGTTAACAAAATTACAATATTTTCATTTAAAATTTTATATATTTGCACAGAAACCAGAAAATTAAACAAGAACAACAAGAATTTTCAAAGTAATTGTAGACGATTTAATTACACTGTATAATAATTTCTAACCTTTTCCAAAATAACAGAGTTCCGACGATTGATTCTGGTAAAGGAGACGAAAAAAAAACATACATGTGTAGGCCTTTTCAAAGATCACATCAAAATTTTATTTTAGAGGCGGTTAAACTTTTCCAGGTTTGACCTGTTTTGCGTGATGGAGTTCTAGATTCGCTTAGAAAATATAATTAATACCACATTCGTTCAGTTACATTCAGCCATTAACAAATATCCAAACATACAAACATTCACATTTATTATATTAGTTGGATATAATCCTCTAGCTCCCACTCACGGCATTTCGTAGCATTACTTTAACAAATAATAAAAAACACCTCAAAAAGAGGAAGGGCGGGAATGAGTTGTTCTACAGAAAATGTTGGACATAGAAGTTTAATATATATGTCAGAAATCCAAAACTTAACACAAACACCAAAAACCAATCAAATTCAAGATTGCGCATTAGTTATTGTTCCCATATGTTGGTCATTTCGTCTCTGACGAAAAGGATTGACACTCAAACACCTAATACTTTTATATCAACGTCACTATGCCTTTAGTTTTACTTTACTTTCTTGTTATTATCTTTATTCCTCCTCAAATTGAAGTAAAGGAAATTAAATTTTTTGGGTTTTCATCGCCCCGCAATAGAATTTGTAAGAATGAAAATGCTTGACTGAAAATACTTGACTCATTTTGCTATGTCTATCGCAAGTATACCCTTAAGGAATACAAGGTTTATTTTTTTAATAGAAAAGTTAAGGATATATTCAAACTTTATTTTGAACAAGAAGTTTTTCAAGGTAAACGATGGGTAATTTCGAATGCAATTTCGTTTAAACATTAAATTGTTTTTGTTTTGTTTGTGGTAACATCTGCTTCTGGCTTATAAACAATAAACCAATTTAGCATGACATTGCTTCTGGTATAGTGAGATTGAGATCTTTTAGATCTTTTCATCGAGTTTCCATCTGCAATCTATTATGACTAAAAATAGTTGATCCATTTTAATTGAGAAGTTTATATGAATATAGATTCCTCCTTCTTACATCGTTTTAGTAAATTTGTAGTAAAACTAAACGTTGGTTGATCAAAATAGATCAAAATAGCGAATGGAGTAGCTTATCTGATTTGAAGTATATTTCTGATCTTGAGTATTTTTAATGTAGAAGTAGCTATTATACTTCCAAATATGTGTGTGTGCAAATTTTAGATATCAGTTTATTACAGATAGGTTTCAGTTGAAAGTGAAAAATTATGTCGGTGAAGTGACCCCCCTACTGGCGCAGAATTTTAATATTTTACTAAAATTTGCAATCCAGGATTATTTCTGTACACTTTCGATTTCAAAAAACGCCACAAAAAATAGTTTATGGGTTTCAAATCACTTGATCTTATTGACCATATCACTTATTCTTAACAAGAAATAATGCGATTTCTAATTTTTCTTCAAAAGATCCATTATTTTTTCTGACATGTGGTACCGTCTTCTTGGAACCAATTGTTCTCTATTTTTAAGTCATTAATTTTTCGTCACAAAAAGCAAATGAAAATTTAAATTTTTCGACATCTGCATGTAAATTAATTTGTACTTACATGTAAATTGTACATACATAAATTCTACTTTTGGATTGGTAACCTCTGGTGTGCCCCAGAGTCAATCTTGGGTCCTATTTAATTTATCATTTATTTGTCATATATATCTGCTGATGAAATTTTTCTATTATATACCTCTAAATCTAGTTAAATTGATCATTCTGAGAAAGGTTTAAACAACCACCTAAATGCAATATCCAATTGGATGCACAGAAACTACCTTGAGATTAATTCTAATAAGACTAAAGCGATTTGCTTTTATTTGCATAATCGGGCTGCATTCTATCCTAACTTATACATATATAAATGGACAATTGATAGACTATTGTTGATTCTCTTAGATGTCTCGTCGTCACTTTATATCCTTGTCTAAATTTTGATAATCATATAAATACTCTTACTAATAAAGTTTGTCTTGCTATAAGAACATTTTATATTCTCTAAAACCATATACGCCTAGACTTGTTAGGTATCGACTTGCTCACTCCCTGACTATGTCTCAGTTTAACTATGGTCTGCAGGTTTTTTCTGGTTCTCGAACATATAATTTGGATATTCTTAGTAGAATTATAAGAAAAGTGGTTCGTTATGTTTTAAATTTAAAAATTATTGAACATGAACGTGAACATTTTTGAAAAGTAAATTGATATTATGTATATTGCTTCATTTTTATTTAATACTTAAAGCACAACAACCGGTAATTCTGATTAATGAATTTTCTTTTATTAATTCTACACGTAATATTCAAATTAAGGTGCCTTCAACACATTTTCTATCTTTGATCGTTCTTTTTTAGTGCGTGTAAGTCAAGTTTGGGACTTTCTGTCAAACAGCCTTAAACTGTTTTCGTATTCACTTTTAAGACATAAAGTCAAGCTTCTTTCTTATTTCAACGGTACTTGGCTTTAAAATGTAGGTTAAATATATTATTCTCTTGCTATGGGTATTTATTTTTTTGGTGTTTTTTTTTTTAATTGTTAATAGTTTTTCAATGTTCATATGGCTGGGGAGCCACTTATATACTTGAATAGTTTGTTTATCATAGTACATAGTTTATGATCCACAATACATAAATAATTTGCCATGAAGGCTTACTTTGTATTGAAGTTAAATAAATAAGTTAAGAGAATGAAAAAAAAAAGCTTCGGATCATCTCCCTATAGCGATTTTCACTGATACTTCAAATTTTGACACTCTTCATATATTATTTATTATATATTCTTTATATCAAGAAATTAAAATTATAAAATTAAATTAGTTGTTCATTTTCAATTGATATTGAATTGTAACACATTTTACTTCAAACATCTAAGTAGTTAGCATTTAAACATATCGTTAAAATGTCAATTTTAATTTAGTTCCAAAACTGGTTCATATGCCCTTCTCTTAAACTGCACACATAATTCTTACGTGTAGTATTCTGCTGCATAATTTGTTTTCTATTTGCTGTTCCCTGATTTAAGTGCTAAAGCGTTAAAGGAAAAATATTTAAATTCAGTTCAATATAAACTATAGCCCTCAGGACTAATATGTATGTCAGTATGTCTGTCCCTGCGACTTTGTTTGTCCATCTGCCTCTTTTGATGTAGTCATACAAACAACATCATTCTTAAACCTTCAATCATTTTGTGGTCTAGTGATCAGTGTCGTTTCGGTTACATTTTTATTCTAAAGCATTTTTTTTGTTCATACCTTTACATTGTTACGGCATACAACTTTGTTAGAATTTCCCCAAATGATGTTGTGTGTCGGGGATAGATGTATTAAATGTGACTAAAGGGAGGAGTTCATTGTATGTGGTTTTGCATAGTTGTTTATTGTATGCATATTTTTGCAGTAGTTTTTTTTTTTATTATTTTCTTTTCTTCCATTAATGTTATTATACAATATTAAATAAACTTGTTAGGTTTGTAAAATTTAATAGATATTGACGTTTGATGTTGCTGCATGATAATGTTCTAAAATGCAAGTAAATTAAGAAAATAAATATGTGCATAAAAAGCAACAGCAAAAACAAAACTGTGTAAAATACATTGCCCATCATGCCGACAAAGTGGTTGTTTTAATACGGGTGTACCCACTTAGGGAATTGATCAATTACAAGGGAAAGGGACAGAGTGGACAAATAATTTTTAATTACCATCACAAGTCAATAATTTTGTTGTGACAATGTTTTTTTAATTTGTTAAAATAAAACTGAGGGCAAATTAATTATTTATGTCTTTAAGGGCTATAAAAATCACATTAGCATATTTAGCCATTAATTGAAAGGACATCTCAAACTGTGGTTTGAATTAATAAAAACGGAAATCTGATTAGGAAATTTATCAGTCTTTTGGATTATTTTTTAGCTTTAACTTACTACATCAGTTTTAGTGAATTCTTAAAAATATTGAATAGCTATTACAAAGCAATTTTAATCTAGGTTTTCTACAGTCTCAAGACGAGTGCATGATAAAAATATTTTTTATTTTTGTTGATTTTAGTAGCTTCTAAATGATGAGCTTAGCTCAAAACCAACTTAATGTTTAAATATATAATTTGTCAGTATATAAAAGCATGTAAAAATCGCCTTATACTTATTTAGGTCATGCGGAAAATACGTCAATATGTTAAAATCATAATCAGAGAGTTGGTAAAACTCAACTTCGCCTCTAACTGACATTTGCTTATTTAAAAAAGTCATTCAATATCACTGAAAATATAACTTCCATCTTATCACGTTAAGTTGATGATATCCCCACCTTGATGTTATTGCCTGCCATAGCTCAGGCTACTCTAATTAAGAATATACAAGGAATTTATGCGAACTCTCGATATATTTTGTCCTCCAGTTAAAATTAAGAATTACATGGGCATATTGAGCTTTGCGTGGTTCGACATAATTTGTTCAGTTCTCATGGAACCAGAAGAATAGCGATAGATGGGCTAGTATTGAATAGAAACTTAAGCTCCTATTCTAAAAAGGGTTAAGGCATCTGTTCCTTTAAAAAAACCTTGAACTTTGGTATGGAATAGAAACTTTTACAGGTATTGCACAAAACAAAAGCAAAATTAATGAACGGGAACTAAAAGATTATCGAACAAATTTTAATTCAGTTTAGTAATCTGATACTGGTGCTTAATTTTGTTTCAAAACTCAATTGGTTAACATATGAATAAGGTAATGCTAATAACTGGTGAGCACAGCTGGAAATGAATTTAGATACAAACTTAAAACCAAGACAATCTGAGGTAAACTTTTATGGTCCTAGAGCCAGACTTTTCCTGTGAAAACGGATAGTGTGGGCAAAAACGCACATAAGTATGTAGTGAGAGTCTAGAAAATACAACCAGAATCGCATAATGCTTAATATGGAGTCTGAAAAATACTTGAATTTAGTCGAAGTCACCAGAACTGCTGGCATGAAGCATATTTAATGTTAAAAATCATATGAGGATGATTATTAATGAATGTAATATGACAGTCTTCGTCATATCGTCGTTCCCAAATTATTGTGTTCTATAGGTATATGTTTTACGTGTCACATAGAACACAATAACTTGTGAACGACGATATGTAATCTCCAGTACTGGCTGATAATTCTATGAAGGACCAATTGCTGATGATTACGGATAACATTATTAAGCTGACTTCAAGGAAATTTTATTTTTAACAATTTTGTTGTTACTTTTATTTGGATCCAAATTGGACTTATTGTTTTTAAGTTATAATGAAATGTATTAGTATTATCAGTTTATTTCGAACGAAATATTAGGCAGGCCCATAAAAAAATCTGAGCCTGATAGAATAAACTGAAAACGGAATTTAGCGCATCAAAATCTTTATAGGCTACATTTTTTTTATTCAAAGGCGAGTTTTGCTGTATACCAATGTTATTAGTATTTTAGATACATCTTTTACGGATTGTAAGCAATATTTTACAAATAAATAAACTTAAAAGAATTTTTTTTTTTGGAATAGTTTTAAATTTTTACAGACTTTAAAAGAAACAGGTAACTCGAAAAATGAAAACAAAATATTTTAGTTTACTCTCCAAAAGATTGATTAAGTAGGCAAATAGAAGGTGCAGAACTCTTTTCAAACAATCATTTCATAGATTAATCTATTATCAACATCCTTTTTACTTCTTTGATTATCTCACTTGGTTCAAAAGTTATGATTTTTGCCACGAAAAACCTAAAATGGTGCCACTGCTAGTCATTTATAAACATGGATAGAAATGTTGTATGTGTTGCCCAAAATATTAGTGAAGAAACTAAAAACAAATCATGTACAACTGTTGCTAAGTCCGATGACTTATAACTCCCACAATAGACTGTGAATGTAGCAAGTGTGTTTAGAAATAAAATAAATAGACTCAAAGTTTTCTACAACTTAGTATAAGTTTGTTGCCTAACAAAAATGTATAAATCGTAATAGGAAATCTCTATTATTACCATTTGATACCATTTGACTAAGCATTTTATTATACTTAGTTTTGTTTCCTACCTTTTCATCTTCTTATGCATTTGTTTTAACATAAAAGTAAATTGTTTTAACAAGATCAAACGTGATCTTGGGTCTTTCTTGTTTCCTTTGTATTTTTTTTTATCTTTATCCTAATGCTTAGATGCAGATAAAGAAGATTGCACAGTTGGGATCACTAATAGTGTATTTTGAGCACGTAACTTTCTATTTTTCTATTTTTTGTTTTTTTTCTTTGTAGAATCAAAAAAGAAATTGCCTTTAAAATAATCACAAATGAATCCTTATGTTGAGATCAGAGTAAAAACCAAAAATAAATAGATTCTACAACATTTTGGTGTTCTTTTAACCAACATCTTAAAGCACTTGATTTTTATTCGATGTCGTGTTTTTTTGTTTTGCTTTTTGTGTTTGTAAATTTGTAAAAATTAAGAATGCCTTTTTCAATTTTTTTTATCAGCAGTATCTTCAAATTGTTAGAATAATGGACTACCACAAGCAACAGCCCACTATAAAGCTGAAACAATTGCTGACGTAATGAATGCAACATTTTATGAAAATCTGTGTGGCCAACCTGTGTTGCAGTTAGGGGTATAACAGATTTTTTGCAAGTGCTCTTTAATAACACAGCATTGACTCCAGTAAAAGATACATCCAAAATACTTGTACATAAAATACAAACCATTTTATATCTTCTAATGTAGTGTTGGTAGACAGCATTTTGGATATTTTCATTAGGTATGCTTTTTGTCGTGCATTACATTTAAAAATTTGATTGATAAAAATTTTATATATAATTTGAAATACACATCTTTTTAACATCAATAACATATTAATAACAAGTAATGTTGAGTTGAAAATAAATAAAGCGTGATAAATTTTAAGGTTTCCTACATTTTTAAAGAAAAAAAAAAACACAGAAAATTCAAATTTAATGGGGAATGTTTATTATCATTTGAAAGAACATGCTTTGGCATTTAGTTTTTTAAGATTATGTCTTTCAAATGTTTGCCGTTGCTACGTCGCAGACGATCCATCCGTTGAGTACAATTTTTGATGACTCGTTCGAGCATTTCGACTGGTAACTGGCGAATGATACGCGTGATATTTTCCTCCAAGGCCTGAATCGAACCAGGTTTATCCGCATAGACTTTAGACTTTACATAACCCTACAGGAAAAAGTCTAATGGTTAGATATCACACTATCTTTGTGGCCAATCGACCGGCCCAAAACGTAAAATTATGCGCTTAAATCCATTGACTGATGCGATGTGTGGGAATTAGCGCCGTCTTGCTGAAACCAAATGTCGCCGATATCACGAGCTTCAATTTCATACATCAAACAGTCGGTTATCATGGCACGATAACGGTCGTTATTGACGGTTACGTTTGCACCGGCAACATTTTGAATGAAATATGGACCGATGATTCCACCGGCCCCCAAACCACACCAAACCGTTGTTTTTTCTTGATGAAGTGGCCGCTCTTTAATCTTTTTAGGTTGCTCTTCATCCCAAATGCGGCAATTTTGTTTGTTTACATACCCATCAAGCCAGAAATAGACCTCATCGTTGAACAAAATTTGCCTCGAAAACGTCGGATATTCTTGGAACTTTTCAAATGCGCATAGAGCGAAGCGATGTCTCTTGGAAAGGTCGAGCGGCTTCAGTTGTTGCACAAGCTATTTTTTGTATGCTTTCAATTTAAGATCCTGACGCAAAATGCGCCAAATCGTTCCATACGTCAGTCCGAGTTGCTGCGAACAGCGCCGAATTGACTCTCCACGGTCTTTGTGTACACTCTCAGCTACGGCCGCTCAGCAGCGTGCTGGACGTAGTCAATTTGGTCGATTATTATCCAATAATAAATGCTGGGTCACAAAATGGGTGATGGTGTTGCGAATAGTACGCTCAGTAAGCCGATTATATTGACCATAAGTTGAGCGAAGTGCACGAAACACATTCCTCACAGAACGTGAGTTTTCGTAATAAAGTTGAACGATTTGTAAACTTTGTTCAGGCGTAAGTCTTTCCACTATAAAATGCCAAACAATACTTAATAAAAATAACATGAAAGCATGATACGGCTCACACGTGATCGGTCAAAAAAAGGCTATTGAAAAAAGTATCTCTACTTGAATCACCCATTACAAGTTAACGATTTTCATGAGACCATTATAGAATACATATATTTTTTGGGAGGTTTGGTGTATATAGGGGCAAAAGATCAATCGAACCATCTAGTGCTGGTACTGAAGTTTCCATCAGAATAACTGGTGCTTTTTAAAGTTATGTTAAATAATCTAATCTAGTAAAGTCAATGATTAGAGGCCTTAGGCTCGAAACGATCTTAACCTATTCTCAAAATTTAAATGGGTAAGAACCTCACCTTTCTTACTATGAGGTTCGTGGCCGTAATATAATGCACCCAATGGTCTACTTTTGATAAACAGAACTGGCGCTATGGGATAAATCAAACGTGTTGTTACTGTGCCCAAATTAACAACTCATGCAGATACCATGAAAGGCACTGGTTGCTTAAAACAGCAGAACGATTGGCATGAAGTCGAAATCCGCTAACGAGTATGTAGCAACTCAACTGCCGAAATTTCTGGCCCTTAAAATAGGTGGATAGGATAATATATATATTCTACATAGGAAAACAGATTTGTTGTGGTAAATAATCTACTGCTAATTGAATGCAATTAAATTTTTCGTTTGGGTTGACTGCATGTTAAAATTCAGAAAGTAGCAATAAAATTTTTCTGTAAAAATTAAACATTCTGATTGACAATAACTTTGGTTATCTTAACAAATTCTTTTTCTATTAATTAAACGTTTCAGGGCAATTATTATTATAACAATTTGAATCGAGCTATAATCTGATATCTAATTATGCCTCAACAAGTGGTGCTGAAGAAATTCAAAAAAAAAAAGTTTTTAATGATAAATCTTATTTTTTTTTTAAATAGGATCGATTTTCTTAAACGTAACATCTAAAGTTAAATATTTTTGTATCTGCTCTAATGATAATTATGAAGCTTGGACATACCAGTATAGTTCCAACTTTTAAAGTTCATTACTCCACTTAAGGGAGCGGTTTTCACAACAATAATAACAACAGCAAAAAAATACCACAGCGACCATTAGTTCACAGTTTTTATTTGCTTAAACATAGTACTTGATCAACTTGAAGATGGGCATGTAATGTAATGGCTGTTTTTGGTTTTAACAAAAAGCAACAAATACTACACCATGCCAATAACTAACATCTTTGTGAAACACACACACACACACACACATCCTCCCAAAACACTCATCTCTTACATATTGCAAAAAGAAAACCAAAAGAATCAGATATAACAAAAAATTCAACAAATGCTGTATATGATGGGCCTTCTTGCAACAAATAATGTCTATGACTCTTAATGCAGATGATGTTGGAAATGCTTAAACATTAAAGGTCGTCAGCGTTATCATCAACGTAGTTGTCGTCATTGTTAAGTTGTCGTTTTGGTCATTGTCATCGTTACAGTCGTCATCATCGTGGTCATGATCATCGTCATCATTATTATCGCAGTCCACATCATCCAGCATCTGTGGCTGTAAAACAACAACTACAATAACGCCAACAACACTCATGATTTTATGGTTTCAAAGTTCTTTTATCCATCTATTCGTCTACTATTTTTCTACGTTTGTGTTGTCATTATTGTTGTTATTTGTTGTAAATGCTACATTGCACATCTTCAAATTGTGCAAGGCATTCTAAGGAAGTTACAATTTTGTTGTTTTCTTGACTCTTAAGTATTATTATTGTTACCATTTGTTACATCTCATGTACTACTCCTCTAGCTTTTAGTTTATGTGCAAAACATTTATTTTACCGTCTACTAAAATCACATGTAATATTAAGTTTTTTATTCCGCTTGTAACAAAACTCCTCTTAAAATGCAGAGTAAAATTTTAGCAAAAGCGGCTCAATTGATTTGAATAAAATTTGGCTTAAAATAGTGACTTTGTAGTAGTTGTCAAAGAGGGGAAATACATAAAGCCATAGCATTATAAATATACACGTATGACCAATTGGAATGTTGTAGGCTCTAAGGAATGAAGATTAAAGAACGCAGCTCCTGAGGAATTTTAAATTTAAATTCATTAGATATTCTAAGTTTTGAATGATGTCCACGTCAAAGTTCACATTCTATCCCATAGTCTTATCCGGACTAAAACTATTTCTGGCGTGGTTTTATATGTGTCAATCTTCTTAGACTTAGCTTTCTTAATTTCAGAATCTCGTTAGATATCTCAAGATTTGGGTTTCCCCATAGTATGTTTGTGGCCTTACGAACAATAGTATTTTACTTCTTTCTAACTTGTTCATCCATCGCTCAAACTTTAACTTCATTTGTAAAACTATTCTGGCTTATTTGGCGGCGTCTCCGGTTTTGATAATGCAGTAATGGCCTGGTATCTATTGTTTCTCTAGAAATTTACAATTTGCATGCAAATTGATTTCCTTTTTACATTTACAAGTTGAAGTTTTTTATTTATAAGGGTCCTAGTAACGGATTGAATGTACGTAGAAACTCGAAACAGAGCTTTGTTATCAACATCCTTCACCCATTAAATGGCTTTCGTAATTTGTTTAATCGCAGTCTGGAAAGTAGTATTGTGATCTGTGAAACTGAAGTATTTATCTCTGTTTCGCCTTATCGTGAGAACCTCATTCTAGTTCGGTCACTAAACTTCGATAAATCTATACAAAGATGTCTTTCCCTAATTACTTTATCCTCTAGTATTATGTTGGAATTTTGTTACATCTGTGATATTTTCAATCGGTATTAATTATTCTTTGGTATTTGTTTGCATAGTGTCTTACTAGCCATTCGACCTAGACGACGCGTGACGGATTATATGTACCGCTAATTATGAAAGCGGTCTTAGTCATAAATATATATTTTGTCTCGAGATATATAATATTTTTTTTTGAATAAAAATACTTTTAAATTTAAAATTTTATTATTTACAATTAACAAAAGCATTTATTTATATGTAATTTTGTGTGTTTGATTAATTATTTTATTTTCACCACTTTTTAAATTTACTAAATGACCTTACCGAAAAAAACAATAATTTAAGTTAAGTATAGCAGACCCGATCCATGTTGCCGGCCTTAAGCAAACATTAATGTTGTATTGCCACACGATTTAAATTGAGCTTTTAACGAAATTTACGGTCTTTAAATAAAAATCCATTGAATACCTATCATAAAGTTTTTTTTACAGAATAACCTACATATGGTGTAGGTATGGGCTCAATAAAAAAACGCATTTATTAAGGCAAATTGGAAATTATATTTATTTATTCCTTCATCTTAAGGCCAGCGGAGAGACAATGTTTTTTGTTTTTTTATTTCGTGTAAAAACGTATAAATTTTTTGGCATGATAACTCGAGAGCAAACCACATACAACTGGCCGTATGAAAAACGTGAATTGGCTTTGTGCTTTGTTGATGGTAATAGCAAAGGCAAGACGCAAAGGGAATTGGAGCCGCTTGGATTGTTAAATCGTTGGAAATCACCGTAATTCGTGGAATAAGTACGTTTTCGCCTTTGAATCTGCCACCGATGATTGTTGCCTTGATTAAATTTGGTGAACAGTTTTTTATGGTCAATCTGTTGCATAACCTTGGTGCGTTAAAGTTGCGAATTACAATTACCTGTGATCGAACTTGGCATTCCGGGTGGTTCCAATTAATTCAAAAATTCAATGGGATAATTAACGGCTTGTTCTTCATCCATTACTGTGTCGATCGATTTGTATTTGATTAATTTGCCGGGCAGTTTCAATTAAATTTGCTCATTGAGCTGCAAATATTTTCTGTAAATAAACCAAAAACTCGGATTTTTGAATTCAACATTTCGAAAGTTTTAAAGGTTTTGATATTGGATCATTATTTTTTAATACATAATAAATTTAAATTTTTAGGATTCTTGTACATTGGATAGTGAAGTTACTGGTAAAATTAATACTTTATTAAAATAACTTCATTAATTATAGACGTAATTTAACTAATTACTAAGTAAATTAATTAATTAGTTTTAATTAAAGTTTTTATAATTATTTTTTCTATTAAAACTATTATTTTTTTTTTTAACTGGTAGTATTACTTGATGATAGACTAATCGTTATGCTCGATTTAATATTGAGCAAACCTCAACTTAATTTTACATTTCTTTGTTTCAGTGTTCGACAAATTCAACCATAGAGAGGTAGACAATTGATCAGCGCCTAAAAATTGTTGAACCCTTTTACGAAAATAGGATATCAGGTCAAAATAAATTTCGTGTAGTTCGTGACTTTTTTATTCAACATAATCGAACAACTCTTTCCACAATCAGAAGCGTGCATACTTGCCCAGTACTCTCTGCGGAAAACATGGCCGATATTCGCGATAGTATGGCAGAAGAGCCGTCAACCTCGACTCGCTCTCGTGACTAACAATTAAACATTAACATTGTTTTAGACCATCGTATAGAAGTATGCCGCCAAAGCCGTGGCAAGCACTTGGCCGACATTTTGTTTCACTCATAATTCTGTGTGTGCTTTTAAAACAAATTTTTGAGGATAGCCACAAAACCGTTTTAGATAAAACTGCGGTTGTGGTATTGAACTTTTTCAAATTTTTTTCACCATTTATGTAAATAAAGATCTTACAATTTCCTTATACAAATTTCAGACGAATATCATTTAAAAATTGGATTATAGTGAAGACCAGAATAAGCAAAGTGGTACGAAGATTAAAAATGTGTGCAAATAATATAAAAACTTTAGAATTCAATCACCCAATGAAATGTCGGTTGTGCACAAGTAACTACAAGTTCGAATAAAATGAAAAATAATCAAAAAATTATTGTAAAAATAGTCTGCATTTAAGCAAAAGTAAGTCAATATACTGTGTAAGTGCTGAACGCATTTTGAATAAATATAGAAGATAAGTTGAAATTCCATTAAACAAAATCCGATTGATTCCCCTTCCTTTCAGAAACTTTTACAATTAAACAAAGAGCGTTTAAAATCAAGCAATTTGACATAAATACCTCAAAATAGTCAAAAATGTGCATACGCGTTTGCCCATGAAACCACAGAACACATCGTGCATTTTGGTTAGACTATCCTTTTATTATATTAATTTTGTAATTTAAATCCATATTATTTTGTTTGTGTTACTATTGAAAACTTAACAAACATTGAATAGGAAGAAATAAACTTCATCAATGAAAATATGTGTAACAAAATTTAACGGTACTTTTAACATCAACCAATTTTTAATGAAAATTTTTAAAAATTTTTTACTTACAGCATTTTCATAATTTACACTAAACAAATTTCATTCTATGTTGCAATAAATAGGATACATAAATGGTTAATTTTTGATAATAAAAAAAATCACATTGAAATAATTTAGTAAAAAGTAATGCAGTGTGAAGAAACTGATTAACTATTTTATTTTCACTTAGACCACTTTAATAATTTAGGCCACATACTAAAGATGTGCCTCATAACTTCTATCTTTTTCGAGATTAAAACTATTATTGAGTACGATGATCGAATTTTGACCACAAGATAAACACTGTGTAGAGTACATAAATTGTGACCAATTCCAGTGTTCATTTCAAAAAGAAAACTGACATTTGTTTGCAAATTGTTGCGGGTGTTTGTCGTTTGTTGACGTTATTGTACGTAGTTTTCCAAGTTTGTTCCTTTTTTTTTTTTTTGTTTTTAGTTTCTATTTACTGCTTTCTCATGTACAATGGTTTCCGTTGTTATTTGTGGTGGCGGTGGTATATTTTGTGGGCGGTCAAGGAAGATATTTAATAATTTTGTAGCCTTGAATACTATATGCTAAACGAGTTTATATTGATAGCATCATAGTAATCATCATCATTATTGTCATTATCGTCAGCAGGAAAATGATTTGTACTAAATGAATATAAATTCCTTTCTATTTATTAACAAAAATACACAAATAAATTGTTTGAATAGAAAAATTATTGCACTTTTCAAAAATAAATGGAAGTAATTTATTTGCAGTAAAGGCTTACAAAATTGTTAAAGTTAGTTTTCTATTTAAATACACCCAGTAGGAAAATTATTCATTTCATATTTGTGAAATGCTAAAAGTTCAAACAAAATTTATACATTTTTTTTATTATAAAATAATATATAAACATTTACTGCCGTATTCCGATTTGCATTTCAATCCTCAACAATATTTTTGTATTGTATTCATTATTTTAAAATAAATTCTAATATCCCTTTTATTGAATTATTATCAGGTTTTGTGTTAAAAACTAATCTCGTAAAAGTAAATAAACAATAATAAAAAATAAAAAAATTGGTCAATTTTTATTTCTAAATAATGTTAAATACTGTGTCAATATAATGATAAATTTTGATTTTAGCAATTATAAAATAAAATAACAACAGCAGTGTTTTATTTAATAGCCTTCTTATAATAAAAATTTTTTAATATTGCTTATAATAACTTATGTATATTTATCAGATGAACAACAATAAAGCGACAGCAAGTTTAAACTTTTAAAAAAAGTTCTGTCTACTAGCTATAGTTGAACCAATTTGCTTAACAATAAATAATGGCGAACAAACATGGACAGACGTGGATAAGGCTTACGTCGGCACTGACACCAAGTGTCATAATCCGAGGGTGGTCTTAACCACTTGGTTGGAGCCGTGCCTCCAACCAGAGCCCCTGTGACAATGTTGTCGCCTTACCAACACGCCACAGGTTGCAATTTACTTACAATTATTCTTGATTCATGTAAATGCACTTTGCACCTTGGGCTATCTAATCCCTTAATGGGGTTTTTCGCTATCGGCTCAAGCCAATCAGCAATAGAATCGGGGGGCGGTCCCGCAAGAAACCGAATTGACTCACCGAGTAGCTACTTCTGTTGTGGAGGCAACAGCACCCCGAGACGAGACGTGGACCGAAATCCACCATTCGCCTCTGCTCTGTTGAAATGGCAACCGCACCTGAAAATTTCCGTGTTAACCGAAGCGCGACCTAGGTCAGTCATCAGCGCTCACTTCCGAATCCGTTTTCCGCTTGGAATAACCAGATCCACCCCGCGCTCTCACCAATAACCAGACAGGACATCGTCCTGTGGCTTATTGATTCCCATGGAACCAGATGGGAATCTAGCCAGCCTTGAGAATGCCTCTGACCAGAGTTCATTTTTTTCCAAATTATGGCCCCAAGAAGCCAGAGGTGTTGGTCTCACCTCTTTACACCGAGCTGGCAAACACTAAGGCCTGGAAGATGACCAAGAATCCATGCCCCGGGGGGTAATAAACATAGACAGTATAGTCAAATATTTAAGGTTAGTTTCTTTTACATATAAAACCCGACTTCTTATACAAATACTTTAATAAACAAAATGATTTGTCCTAAAATTTTTCGCCTTTGCTTGTCATCTGTTTGAATTTTTGTAAAAAAGTTATTTGTTGTGTTACATTAAAATATTTTTAGTATTGTTTATGAATTTAGTACAGTAATGACTCTAACTTATATATATTTAATAATATCTCCAGTAATAATCAACAACTGAAAGTG
The DNA here is from genome assembly GCA_941918925.1 of Phyto melanocephala. Classification (NCBI taxonomy): domain Eukaryota; kingdom Metazoa; phylum Arthropoda; class Insecta; order Diptera; family Rhinophoridae; genus Phyto; species Phyto melanocephala. The sequence continues at coordinate 92,502,747 of OW799236.1, read as the reverse complement.
TCTGACCACAGAAAAATAACGTTGTTGGAAATCACTTTTTTTAAATCTTTTTTTTATGATAGAACACATGATCCCAAGCAGGACTTATTTATCTATCGGGTAATCATAGTTTTAAGGTCATGTTTGTGTATGCAGTTTGACTGAAGAAAAGTATCAGCTGACAAAACAAGGCTACCTTGTGAATAAATAACCCTTCATTCCATGCAACAAGTAGACAAATATTATTCTCTCAGTGAAAAGACCCGAGACAAGAATGTTATTGCTTTGAGTCTTGCCCTTATAAAATGTTTGGTTTTCATGTATTTCTGAATCTTCTTATTAAGTGTATTAAACATAAACGTATAGATTATTATGGTAAGCAATGTATTAGTGACAAATTCAAAAATAATAAGAAAAATATCCTACCTTTTGCTCAGGGTGAGCCATTTAAAATTATATTAAAAGGCTTTAAAAAAGTACTGTTAGTTTTCTAAATTTCTGGCTTTATTGGAAATGTTGAACTTTTTCATTTAAGAATGGAACACAATATCATTTGTATGACTACCAATACTAGCTCTCCAGTACCCCATCTGATCAATCTAAGTTTTCAGTACATTTTCGATTGTTTTAGCACAAATGTCTTCAATGGCAATATCGATTTCATGTTTTATGGATGATTTACGAAACACGTACCTTTAATAGCACCCCACAGAAAATAATCCAAAGGGTTTAAATGACTCCGAGGCGGCTAATTGACATCACCTTTTTGTCTAATTATCTGATTTTCAATATAAGTTGGTTGTGTGACATAAGGCCCCGTCTTGTTGAAACCAAATGTGACGGCGCATAGAGAAAGGGACCTAAGGGTAAAAACAGGTTTTGTTCAGGATAGCCATTTTAAAGATTAAATGATTTTTCTATTTTTTTAAATGGTTCATAAGGAAAAAAATAAATTTTTTGTAGTTTCGTAAAATCAAGTTATTTTGTTAATTTAGTAGGGAAAAAATTATAATAAATAAATTTCACCGTTAGGTCTCTTTCTATTTGCGCTTAGAATCGTCGACTTCACTTTTATAAAACGCGCATATCTCTGGGAGGAAACACTTTTAGAGCATGGGATCGGTCTCATTCGATGCTTAGATGTTGTCCACATAAAAAAAAAAAAATAAAAAAAGTGAAAATTGTTTTTTTACCCTTAGGTCCCTTTCTCTATGCGCTGTCACAAATGTTGTTCATGTAATTTTCTTGAACTTTTGGAAACAAAAATTTTTTGAGCTAGACACTTTATGGTCATCGTTGACAGTAACGGCAAAGAAAAATGGCTTAATGATGCCGCCAAACCTAAATCCACACCAAGAAAACTGATTAATACTAACTTGAAAAGCTATTCTAATCTAATGAAAAATAAGCTGACTGGTGTCTGGTTTTTTTTGAATTTTTAACCCATAAGGGAAGAAAACAGGGAAAAACTATAATTAGGTACTTTTTTGGTACCCTATGTAACTTTCAAATACATAAAGCTAAGAAAAAATTTAAATTGTATTAGTTAATCTGCCAAAAGATATTAAAAAGGATTTCGCTACCGTTTTTAAATTAGCATGTATAAGAAGAATAATTTTTACCTCTTTTAAGAAATTTAAAAAAATACTATATCTAATTCTATTGCTATTATTCAATATAACATAATAAGATTTTATTATCGCCTAATAAAATATGGACAAATATTTTGGGTGAAATTTTTTTAAAAATTTAAACACATTCATAACAGAATGGAAAAGGGAAAATTCAGGAAAACAGTTTGGTACTTTTTAAAACATAATTATTTTTATGCATAAAAAAGTAAAAATTATATTTTTTTCTAAATATTTTATTTTTACAAAAATATTTCAACATTTTAAACATGGAATTTGTACTTTGATACGGAAAGTCCAAAAAGGTACTTTGCGTGTTTTCTATGTTAATGAAGCTAGAATTATAAAATTAGAAACTATTGATCCAAACTAAGGATAAAAATGTTATGGACGACCGAAAAGGTACTTTGTCGAATTTTAACGGTAGTTTTAGTATGTTTGTTCCATGTTTACGAATCTAGATATTTAAAGTTAGTGATTACTGATTCGTGGTGACTTAAAAATTTTATAGGGAACCAAAAAAAGTACCTTTAGTATTATCTACGTTTATAAGGCTGATTTTGAAACTAGAAACTATTGATCCGACCTGAGACTGAAAATGTTGTAGGCAACCTAAATGGTACTTTTTGCATTTTTATATCTCTTTCTTTGTTTTCTAAGTTTTTGAAGCTAGAATTGTGTATAAGGAACTCTTGATTATTGTAGAGATTTATAATATACTAGGAGAGATATATTTATAATATACTAATGGCATGTTTTGTTCTCTTGAAAAACTAGAATTTTGAAAATGGAGTCTATTGCTATGAGGTGAGACTGAAAATATTATGGGCGACGAAAAAGATACGTTTTCGTATTTTTATGGTACTTTTTGTATATTTTAATTTATGAACATATAATCCTAAAGGAATAAGGCCAGGACGGACTGGCCAAATTTTAGGTTAAGTCTTCAACATAAACTCGAAAATTATCCAGAACCGGATGAAAATCTGGACACGATAGATTCAATGGTGGGAAGACTGACTGCCGATTTTAGGGAAGCTTTTGAGGAGCATTGTCCACTCCGACAAAGGCGAACCCCAAGGGAAAAGCCCTGGATGACAGGTGAACTGATTAATCTCAGGAAAGAAACCCGAAGGCTATTTAACAGAGCCTATCGAAAGAAACAATCAGTATACTGGGACGATTACAGTGAGAAGCTCAGAATATACAACAAAGCAATAAGAATCGCCAAACGCAGATCCTGGAGGCTTTTTTGCAATCAGGTGGACAGCGTGAATGACGCTTCTAGAATTAAGAAATTCCTATCGAAAACCCACACCCAACCGGAAACCCTCGTTGACTCGAACGGGAAAAGGTCGGAGACGATGGAGGAGACGCTAGGAATACTGATAGAGGCACACTTCCAAACGGAAATGGCGGATGACGGAGAAATTCCACACCCCCATGACGGTAGTGCCACGACGGACATAATTATAACCACAAAGATGGTAAGAGAGGCGGTAAATAGTTTCTTGCCATATAAGGCACCAGGGCCGGACGGTATTTTTCCGGCTCTCCTACAAAGAAGCATTGACCTAATCGACATAAGGCTGGCGAATATTTTTACTACTTGCCTGAAATATGCGTATACCCCTGTGGAATGGAGGGAGGCGAGAGTCGTTTTCATACCTAAACCAGGGAGGGAAAATTACGCAAATCCTAAAGCTTATAGACCCATAAGCTTAACATCATTCTTATTGAAAACCATGGAGCGTATCGTCGATGGAATGGTCAGAAGACGATTACCAGGCGATTCAATGAGATTTGGACAACACGCCTATATCAAGGGCAGATCTACTGAGACTGCTCTTCAGGAGGTTGTTTATCATATAGAGAGATCCTTCGACCTGGGTGTGTATACCATGGGCGTATTCATAGACATAGAAGGAGCTTTCAATAACGTAATGACCTCGAGTCTTATCGGTTCCTTGGAAAACTTAGGGTTAAGCCATGTCTTAATTGCATGGATTAGCAATATGTTAAGGAACAGATGGATAAATTGTGAGGCAAATGGAGTAAGGAGAAGGGACAAAATATGTCGAGGAACCCCGCAGGGAGGTATTTTATCTCCATTAATATGGGTAACTACCATACATAGTCTACTGAGGATTCTATCGAACGAGGGATTCAAGCCTATCTGTTACGCAGATGATGTTGCGATACTGATCAGGGGGACGAATCCAAATTCTTTATGTATGAGAGCAATGGAGGCTTTGAATATATCCTATAACTGGGCGAAGGAGTGAGAGCTCAATGTCAACCCGGAAAAGACTGAAATCTGTTTGTTTACGAGAAAGAGGAAGATACCGGTGCATAGCTATCCCATCTTTCGGAATAAGACAATTAAGATTGATAAAAAGGTCAAATACCTATGAATAGTACTTGATTGGAGACTATCCTGGAAGGACCACATTCAATGTAAAGTGGAGAGGGCTCAAAGAATATGGGCCCTCTGCAGAAGAGTGATTGGCTCAAAATGGGGCTTAAGCCCAAGGATGACACATTGGCTATATACGAGTGTACTGCGGCCTACAATTACGTACGCTTCGTTAGTATGGTGGACATCCTTAGAGAAGAAGGTGAATATAAAACCTCTTCAAAAGATTCAGAGACAGTGCTGCATTAGTATTTGCGGCGCCATGAGGACCACATCGACAATGGCCATTGAGAATCTATTATCCATTTGGCCTATTGAGATACAGGTAAAATATGAAGCGGCCTTAGCTGCCACAAGATTAATGGCAATAGATGAGTGGCTTATAAGAGAACATAAGACCAGATACCAAAGAATAACGGATATCTTACCGATAGGAAATATTACAGAATTAACATGTGATAAAATCCCGATGAGATATGAGAATATTAACTGCATCACCATTATACCGGAAGAGGGAGAATGGGATGAGATAATCAGGATGGGAAACACCCACGGAATCGATCTTTATACAGACGGTTCAAAGATTGGTGACCAAACTGGAATGGGCTTATACGACATAAGCCGAAATAGAGGCAAATACTTCCGTCTACCAGATCACAACACTATTTTTCAGGCTGAGATCATGGCGATTACGGAAGGAATTAAATGGATAAAGGAAACGAATAGCGAAACTCCGATTCGTATCTTTACGGATAGCCAATCAGTGATTAAGACATTGAGAAAGGAGAAAGTTGAATCCCGGAACGTTTTGCAATGCAAGAGTGAGATAAACTCATATGCAAATTGTGAACATCTGGAGATAATATGGGTACCAAGCCATCACGGGCTGATCGGAAACGAGAAAGCCGACAAATTATCCAAAATGGGAGCTCTTTTGAGTACTATAACTTTGGAGAACGCCAAACCCCTTAAACGATTTAAGGATGAACTTAAACGTTGGGCAATGGAAGAACATGTCAGAAAATGGCAAAGCACTGATGTCGGTAAGGTGACAAGAACACTCTGGGGTTACCCAATTCTTGGGAAGTCAAAGGAGATTCTGAGACTAAGTAGACCTACACTTAGGAAATTAACCGGTGTAATTACAGGTCATACGGAGTTGAGAACTCATTTAGCACGCATGGGATTATCTGAGGAGACGACATGTAGAGCTTGTGATGAAGAGGGCATATTAGGCGCGAAAATTTTACAGTAGATAATATGCCGAACTTGGAATACCTGGGGAACTCGAACTGGAGATCCATAAGGCGTTACATTGAGGGGACTGGTTTCTTGGACTAGTCCGTTATTTATGGGAAATTATGTTTATGGTTTTTTTGTTTGGGAATTCCGTTTTCCACATGGAGCGCACAACATGCCAACTGGGCATAGGTGTATACCTGTCATGGGTTTGGGCTTTTATACCCCTCCTTTTCAACCTAACCTAACCTAACCTATAATCCTAAAATTGTTGATTATTGACTTAAGGAAAAACTCGAAATGTTTTGGGGAACCAAAATATTTACTTTTTTTTATTTTATGAAATTTTTTTATTTTTTTTTCATTTTGGTATAAACATAGAAACCTGAAACGTCTTACTATCCAATTATGTTTATGAAATGACATTGATGTGGCAATATTTGCCTTTGCATTTTTCCTTTTTTGAATGATTTGAAAATCTTTGTATAAATAATAAGTTAACTTTATTGGAATCAAATAAAAAATCTTGAAATATAAAATAACAAAAACCAAATTGTTATATATCCTTACTGTACTCTTTACTTTTCTAACTAAATTTAATTAGAGAAACAAGTTATAATAAATTTAACAAAAAATGTTTAATAATTAAAAAACAGAACTTTTTAATAAATAGTAAAAACTGCGCTTACGAATTAGCAGGTAATATGCTAGTTTTATGTATAAACTAGCATGAAGGTAAATCATATTTTTATTTGTTTTTAGCATAATGTGTTTTTTTTTTCTAAACAATTTTAAGAAAATAAATTTTAATTTATGTATTATTTAACAAAGTTTTAATTATAGTCTTGCTACTTGACCTACCCGAAAGCAAATTTACTTAATACAGCTGTTACTAATTTAATTTACGACTATATTTTTCTATTTAAATTCTCATTATTAGCATCAAATTAATATTTTGTCAATAAATGATTTAAATATGTACTTACGTTGTTACGAAACATGGAGAATATATTTAAACATAGTAATTTCAGAAACACAATTAATAATATTAATTGCTGCTTAAAAATAAATTACACATTCTAGCAAAAAATATTCTGACACGTACGGAAAAGCATTGTTTTAAGTAAATGCACTTTTGTCTCACTTTTAAGATGAATAATTTTTGCATTAAATAGTTAAATTTATTCAAATATAAAAAAAAGTATATAAGTGCTACTTATGTGTTTTCTTAAAGGAATGACCATTTATGCACGTTGTTATGGGGTATTTCATATTTGAATAGTTTTTCTTTTCTTTCTTTCTTCAACTATTGTAGAATTTTGCTATTGAGTTAGAGATTATTAAAAAGCAAATCTAAGTCTAAACTAAACTGCATGTATTACAATATTATTGAAGTATTAAAACGATCAGCTGGTTAATATTCTAGAAAGTACACAGAAAAAAATATTCTTTAATTTTTTTTAATTATTTGACTTTTTGACTTTTTTTTAAATTCTAATTAAAATTTTATTTAATTTAATTAATTATTTTAATTGATATAAAATATTTTGAAAAAAAACATTGAGATTTCTGTCAGTTGCTTTCGAAGGATAAATTTAACATTTGTTATCCAAGGAGCAGAATGATAAAAAATAGTGGACAATCTACAAGAGATAGTTCTGGTAGTCGCACACATATAATAAATATATCTTGTTTAAAATATAATAAATTTTTTCAGTTTCATTCTAGATGTGTCCAAAGCCAATATTTCTTGTATTCTGCTATATATTGCTCAAGATTCCCATTTTAATAGGTAAGTCAGTAGTAGTCTACACTCTGATCAAGCTTTTTACCGGTAAACATTCCATTATGTCTAGGTTATTGATGCTACCAATTATTTTCAGAAATCCGGCATTTGATATGGCATGCACGCAAAGAAAAACCATGGTTATGACATGATCACGACGGTCATATTATTTTTTCTAAAACAATATTTGGTTGTCGAAAACAAGTAATAGTTATTTTTGTTTCATTTCATCATATATTTTGTCACGATAATCAAGCATTTGTTTGAATTGTATCATTTAATGATTACTTTTCGTAAAAATTTCAAAATGGTTATTATTTGAAAATAGTATGATTTAAAAAAATTAATTTGACAAAAATAACATTATATTCAAAAGCATTATAAATTAAAAATAATCATTAAATAATAAGTGAGACAACAGTGTGATTACAAATTAATCAAGCTATGATTTGTTTTAAATAATAATTTGATTTCAATTGTTCTTCTTCTTGCTGAATAAATTTTTATTATTTTAAAAGTTTGAGATGTCAAAAAAAGGAACAAAAATTTTGAAAACTTAAAGAAAATTTAAAAATAAACGAGAAAATGTAAAAAAATGTTGGTATAAAAATTGCAATTAAATTGGTAAGTACAATCAATATGTGTATGTTACAGCAAAAGACAGTAATTTGACGTAAAAAAGCAAATATTGTCGATTTTAATTGTAATCATATATATGATTATTGAATGATACTTAAATTAAACATAATAATGATAACTGGTAACCATTATTATTTTAAACATAATCATACAATTCAATCATAGTATGTTGCTCTTCGATTATGGTTACCACAACCATATTTTTTCTTTGCGTGTAGTATGTGTACTTGTCGAACCCAACATCTTATATTAAATTATTAGTATATAAGTAATGAAATGTAATTAAAATATGTGTTCGGAAAAAATTTAAAAAAAGATTATTTTTCTTTTTGGGTAATTTTATTTAAAACAGTTTTAATAATATAAATTACTGATACAATAAATTCTTTATTTATATAAATCGCAAATTTCAATTATAGGCATGATTCAATTAATTAAAATTATTTTTAAAAATTAGAAAAATTTTAATTAATTTTTTAATACTGTTTTAATTGATATTTTTCGCAATATTGTTTTAATTACTTACAACTATTTATTTTTATTTAATTAATAGTATAACTTTTATGATTGAAGCAATATTAAACATTTTTTTAATTAATAGTATTAATTTCGTAATTGAAATTCTGTGTAAATTACTTTACAAAATCAACTCATTTGACATAATTCGAATTTAGCATTTTATTTCACTTTTAATCAATCAATAATCAAGACTTGAGAAGCGTACTGTTATGGAGAAGTTATTCTGGTCTTCTTATGTTCTTCACTCAGTGTAATTTCTTTTTTCGGGTTAAGAGTATAATTTTCAGCGATGCCATTGAGGTGATTCTCGCTCTAGATTTAGCGTGTTTAAACATCCTAAAATTTGAATTTTTGTACGTCAGCGCCTTTTTTAAAAACGCGCAAGATTAGCGCGATTTAATTGAAAAGTAAATTTACCGATATTATATAATATTTTTACCAGTATAATCTTATATAAAATATGTAAGTGGAACCTAACAAATATTAAAAATAAATGAATAATTCTGCGAATACTTATATGACTAAGGGCCGTTAACAATAAAAAAATTAACCTACAGTTAACACTAAACTCTAAATTTAAACCTTGGCTAGCCGAAACCCATTAACACAAAGTTCAGTTATCTTATAACTTTAAGATTATTTTGCCAAATTTCAGTTAAATTTAACCGAGTACTATTTGGCGTTTAAGTTCTTAACTGGAAGAAAATATTTGATGTTTGAATTTAAATATATTATATTTTTAAACAATTGAAAGATGCCTCTACGATTAAAAAGATTTACACATTCGTATAATTTATATAAAGTAAATATTTCTTATGGTATGAAAAGAAAATATAACCACAGAAGTCGAATTGATCATTTTAATTTACCTGATGCAGAATTTTTCATGAGATACCGTTTATTATTATTTATTAAATATTTATTAAATTTATAGAAAAAATTATTTCAAAATACATTAAATTTTTAATAAATTTATTAGCAGATGGGTGCACATTAAGAATTTATATTTATGTATACATTTCTTCTTCTTTTTGAAATTCATTGATAATAATTGATAACTACAAGTTAACTAACTCTTGCCTATTGTTAACGAACATTTTTAATTTATATTTAAAACTTCAATTTAAGCTTACCGAAAGTTAGTAAACTTTTACGTTAAATTTATTTAACTGAATATTATGTTAATAGGTCTAAGGGCCATTATTAGAACTTGCCGTTAGTTAAAGGCAGGATTGTCGAACAGCTAAATGGCTTTGCATTATAAAGCTTTCATTTATTAGTTTTTCTATTCAATTTTATTATTATTGATAATAATAACTATCAAAAATTTAAGTTGTAATAATGCAAAGCTATTTATCGCACACACAAAATCCTAACTTTAGCTAACAGCAAATTGTAATAATGACAATTTCGAAGTTCATTTAGAATAAGGAAAAAGGGAAAATGAACAAATTTCCCCTGGAGAATTTATTTAGAATAGGGAAACAGGGAATAGGGAAACAATTCCCAGGGAATTGTTATTTAGAATTGGGGTGTTAGAATTCAATATATTCATAGATATAAAACAATATTAATCATTATAAAAGTTGTCCGAATTTAAGATATCAAATTTCAATTGAAATAGTTACTGGGAGATGATCAAAGCCTTCTTAAGGCGAAAAAGTGATGATTAAGACTTGCCACATATAAGAAAAATAATGGACCTTTGGAAAGAATGATTCGAAAATCGCATTTTTGCTAGTAGAGGAAAATATTTAAGGCGATTTGAAACATTTAGACTATTTTTGAAATCTAAAGTGTATAAACATAAGCCCACAAAAGTTCAATAGCTAAAAAACAACTTAATCGAGCTGATATCAGCTGTTGACAATAGTTTGTTGAAATACGTAAATAAGAATTTTGGTTAAAGATTGGAAGCTTATCGAGCCAGTAGGAGGGTAACTTAACAAACATATTTTTTCATTTTTAACCGTATCATATTTGTAATAAAGTGAAATATAAATATTTCTAATACCTCAAAAAAAAAATTTTATTTTTTTTTTCTTAATTCTACAATGATAATATAATTTTATGAAAAAAAAAAAAATCATCCGTTTTAGGTAGCCAATGGAAAACAGCAATTCAGCGTGCACGCACATTTAAAACTTTGCTACCGCAATCGAAATAATTAAACAACCTTTTGCTTATTACAAACATGTCAAAAAGGTTTTTTTCTAGGAGAATAAAATTAACTACTCAATTTGATGTATATCAAACAAAAAAACTAAAATTTTGTGAAAACGAGCTAGATCACTTAATTGTGAATAAGTTCAAAAGGAAACAACCGATTTTTATGATCAATATCTTATTTTATTGCTATTATATGTGACTTTGCGACAAAGTAATAAATTTGAACAATTTTTGCCGTTTTTGATTTTTCATGATTTTTTGAAAACAAAAAAATGTTTTGCTTTAATTTTTGATTGTAACTCCAAAACTACTGCGCCAAATAAAACGCAATATATAAACGGATTAAAGGCTTAATTTTTCAAGGTTTATTTTAATAATATCAAACTAACCGTTTTCGAGTTATCATTGATTATGTGGAGAAGCGTCTAAAAAAATCTTGAATTTTAATTAAAAATTAAAGAAAAAACTTATCCATAGAATTTAAAATTTTGATAATGTTTGTACTACTGAAACCACAACACATCAAAATTGCATAGTGGTTTTTGAAGCATTTACAATTTTAAAAATTTTGTTGCCTTGTGTAATTTTTGTTTGGAAACCCTTTACTGATCTTATCTAACGAGATCTTATATTTATATTTTTGCTTTGATAACTGCTAAAAGAATTAACAAAAAATATCATTAACCCGTGCTAAATTCACAAAACTGTCTCTGAGGTGATTTTATTTCATTGAAAAAATATTTTAAAAATCAAAGCATAGCACTATTTTTGCGCTTTTAACGCGTTTTGAGTTATTACCTAGCGCCTTTTAATTGTAAATAGTTGACAACGCTGATAGTTGTTTTCGTTTTTTTTTTAAGTTTTAATTTTGTATTATTCTACCAACAAAAGTCTGCTTTTAAAGAGAGTGGTGGGTCTTTTTAAATAATTTTCCCTTTTAGTTTTTAATTTATATAAATGTGTCTGTGATTTTTGTGGAAATTATCTCAGAACCATAAGGAGAATCATATCGACCCCTGTACGCGAAATTATCGTATGTTACGTTTTTTTAGAAATCGACCTTTTGATGCAAATTGCTTTTACATCCATTATAGCGATAACTGTTTTAGTTATGGAGATACCCAGCCAGCAATTTTTGAAATTTCTAATCAAATTCGGGTCTTTTTTAACTCCTCAGCGCGATTAAAAATGCAGAATATGAGCTCATTTTCTCATCGTAAAAGATACTTTGTTCGGGAGAAAAGTGTCTTTAGCCGCGAATCTCTCTCTTTTTTTAGTCAGCTTAGAGTCATTTTCGATCCCTTTTATTATGTCTATTATAGCCTTATTCGATTCGTTTTCTAGTCATTTATCAGTCTTCTTTCTCTTAATTTGTGAGCCTTTTTCGAGTCATTTATCAGTCATATTTCTGAACGCTCACAAGTCTTTTTTGAATAATTTTTTGGTCGTTTTCTTATTTTTCGGTAGTGTTTTTATAGTAATTTATGATTGTTTTTTGAATCATTTATCAGTCGAATTGCTAATCGGATTTGACTCTTTTTCTAGGTTATTACACTGACGTAATTTCTAAAAAAAGAACTTGATTTTGTTCATTATTCTTTAACTGCGTAGTGGTAGTAGAATAAACAAAATCGAGTCAATTTTTAAAATCACGTCCATATAATCCATAAAATATATTAAATTCATATTTATTTGACGTATATACATAATACATCAAACTTTATTTAAAATAAAATTAACTTTTTTATTAAAATAGTTGTTTAAATAAAAATTAAAGTCCAGCTTTAAGAATTTTAATAATATAATAATTGTAGGTTTGTTATAACATTTCACAATTAAACGATGTGTACACCTCGATATTACTTTTATAAATGAACAAAAATTTAACTTTTTGATATTTACATCCGCATGATCTGTTTTCGATCAATCGGTTTTAAATCTTCCAGATCCGCAAAATATAATAACAAATAACGGATATAATACTCACATTTTAAACGCCTGGTTGATCGATTTGCGATTGCAATACAATTTGTTATTGTATTTTAAATCAAACTCTTTTTAATCAATAACGCGAATCATTTTCGAGTTCTTTTTTAATCGTGTAAGTGACTAATCAGTTTTTGATCACCGAAAGTACTCAAAAAAGACTCAGCATGGTGATTTTTTAAAAAACAACCATCTAAATGCTAGCTGGGTAACACTGTGTACATTTTATCGTATGTAGTAGTGTTATTTACGTTTCTATTTATTTAGAAGTAATAAAAACGATCTCCTGCATAATTTTGCGCACAGCCGATATAATTTGATTGCCGCTTGAAAAAGTGGCTTAAATCAGAATATATTTTAGACCTAAGTTTACCAATTTCTTACAGGTTTACTGATACATTTTTTTCATATATAAAAATCTTACTATATGCTTTTGCAATTTACCTTAATACGAAACTCTTTTCTAGCCACAAATTACATACTGCTCATCAAATGTATCCAACAAAAGGTTCGATTTATGCAAACAAACATCTTGTGAAAAAAATAAAAAAAACGATGAATTGTGGTGGTTGATTGGACGTTTGTCTTACATGTATCTGCCCCCTTCTACACCGAGCGCAAGGTCTTTTAGAACTTAGATAAACTAAACAAAACCCTAGAAAAAAATATGCAATTTAGAGTCAGGTACTGATGTGTGGATGATGTCACGTCTAAAACCAGGCATTGTTCAAAGCGTGTATGTAATTAATAAATTTATTTATTTTTAGAATATTTTATAATATTTTATGAAAACTAACAATTTATAATCATATTTAAGTAAATTTAACAACACACTAAATGTACTGGCTGTATAACTTAAAGAAAGACGGACAAACAGACATGTCATTAACTATTAAATTTACTCAAACCAATATTAGAAATCTGTTAAGGTTTATGCAATGACATGTGCCAATAATGCCAGTAACAACAAGTGAATAAATGTATTTAAGTACGAATATTTAAAGAAACGTGTGTCATATTAATTTGAAATGATGCGAACATTTTAATGGCAGCATCAAGCGAGTAGCAGCAGCATCTTAAGTTTTCTTTACGTTTAATGATCGATAGATTTTTCTTAATTTTAGTTTTATGTATGTATGTGTGTGTTTTTTTATTTTCTTTATTCTAATCAGTGAATAAGTACATAATTATGCGGTGCTTAAACATGTCAGGGCATTTTAAATATTTTATTTATATTTCTTTTTTTTTTTCCAACATGTCATGGTTGTATTTTATTTTTATCACATACAATATGTATGTGCAACATGTGGATACTGCGCATTATTTAATTGCATTGCATGATCCAATGTCATATTCTTGACATTAGATAAAGAAAAATTTATGATATGAATGGTATTGTAGGCATAATGCAAAATTGAAATTAGCAAAACAAAAAAAAAAAAATTTTATGTGGACTTAACACATCTACGTACTCGTGTATATAAATACTTTTTTCATTTACAAATTCATCGGATGGGACAGAGGGATCTGGTACAACGCATATAAATAATTTTGAATTTTCCATTGTTTATAGTGAATAAAAATACATATTTTATATATAATTTGAATAGTTTTTTGCGCTTAAAGTCTTACATATTTATTTGCACATCACACTTCTGGTGCTATCAAATGCCAAAAATATAACAATTGAAGAAATTGTTTTTTAAAAAAATATGCCATCACCATCTTTTATGAGTTTAAACTTGTAAAATATATATAATCGGATTTTTTAACTTTTCTTAAATGTTAGCTAATGGCTTAATATTATTGTCGGTTAATATCGGCTGCCACATGGAGCTACTCTTTGTGACATATTTCACGGATTAAGTACATAGGCTTGTGGACATTTTCCCCGCTATCTTGTGGTCTATTATAAATTTTTCTTAGTTGTTTTAACTATTTATTTGCGGTTTTTTTTGTGTATTTTTGTTATAAGGACTAGGCTTATTAAATCCTTTTAAGCTTACTTCGGCTAGAGCATTATCACCTTATAATTGGGGGATTCACAATAATGTCATAAAATTATATGTCCTATAATAATAGCATGAAAATTTAAGACTATTGTGAACAACCCCTCATAATTAAGTGTGCTATTTTTGAATTTAAATTAGCTGATGTAAAACAATTGTAAAAATAAATATTTTTTTTCATAATTCCAAAAATAAGTGAAAAAAACAAAATAATAGCCAGCTTGTGCGAAAAGTACATTTTAGATGTTGTAATGGCAGACTCAAGTAAATAAATCACAAATAAATTAAATTTTGTTTGATAAACAAAAACAACAGAGTCCTTAGCCAAACTTATTTGACGCCACCAGTGATTTGTTATCCAAAATTAGCAACTGCGCTTAATTTTTGATGTCGGCCCGATGAAATTATACAATGAACGGCGACGGCTTACAAAAACTATTGCGGCTTGGCTTAGCCGTTTAATACAGGTCTCTGCTTATTAAATAAGACATCACAATAAACATAGTGTACAAAGTTCTATTATTATAAGACACTTTTTGTTTGAAAAGCAACAACAACATTTTTAAACCATTGTAAAATTTTAGAACAATATGACAATATGACATGATAAGACACCATATGAATCACCCAAATCTGTATATATAAAGGTGAAACTCTGTGTGTGTGTGTGTTAGCTATAGACTCCGAAACTGTAAAACCGATCGGACTCAAACTTTGGTTAGTTGTTGTACATATACCAGGGAGTGTTTATGGGTGGAAAAAAGTGGGAGGGGCCACGCCCATAAAAATTAGTTATCATTTTTAGCTACTTGCACTTGACCGATTTTTCTGAAACTTTGCACACATATCGAGCTGTCATGACTAAATAAATTCGTGATAAGAAAAGTGGGCGGGGCCAAGCCCCTAAAAAAGTTTTAATTTTGAGGTACTTGCACTGGACCGATTTTTATAAAACTTTGCACACATACTAAGCTGTCACAACCATAAAATTTTGTGATTAGAAAAGTGGGCAGGGCCACGCCCATAAAAAAAAGGTTATAATTTTGAGTTACTTGCACCGGACCGATTTCTCTGAAACTTTGCAGACATATCTAGCTGTCATGACTTAATAATTTTGTGATTAGAAAAGTGGGCAGTGCCACGCCCATAAAAAAAGGTATCATTTTGAGGTACTTGCACTGGACCGATTATTCTGAAACTTTGCACACATATTGAGCTGTTATGACTTTACAATTTCGTGATTAGAAAAGTGGGTAGGGCCACGCCCATAAAAATAATTATAATTTTGAGGTACTTGCACTGGTCCGATTCTTCTGAAACTTTGCACACATATTGAGCTGTTACGACTTTACAATTTCGTGATTAGAAAAGTGGGCAATGCCACGCCCATAAAAAAATTATAATTTTTAGGTTTTTGCACTTGATATTCAATTAAAATTTAGAATGCATTTCGATTCATTAAGGGGCGTAGCAACGCGCGCCGGGTTTGGCTAGTATTTTATATTTGTTAAATATCTTTTTCATGTGTGGTACAAATTTTAACTTTAGCAATACTAACGGATTAATTGACATATTCATAAAAAATACTTTAGGTTTATTGACAGCTTAGTTGACAAATTTCTGTACAACATCGGTCAACTAAGCCTGTAATAAAGGATCTTATAGTCGCTACTATAAAACTTGATGAAGTAGAATATATAAAGATGGAAACACGGCAGGAGTATAATAATATAATCATTATAATATAATTTTAATAATGACGGCTTGTCTGCTAAAAAACAGGCCTAGATAAAGATTAAATATTAAGATGTGCAAAACTATTGCAAGCACTGACATGAAAATTCGCTGGACAAAAAAGTGTGCATTATCCTACTTTACACCATCTATTCCAAAAATTTTAATTTATTCGTTGGATCAAGCTCAACTTCTGCACAAGCGTGGCGATTCACCAGTTTTAACAACGCCTAATTATTGCGTGGATTGCTCTTATTTAATTTCTTTTTTTTTTATTACATTATTAACGGAGTTATGAGAATTTACAAAAAGGGTTACAACAATCAACATTTGATTGATTATAAAAGAAAACTACGACTATCACAGCATAAAGGACTAGTTATTCATAAAAAAACTTCGTATCAACTAAGAAGTTATAAGAATATATAAAACAATTATTAAAATGTGTCTTTTAAACAAAAGACTCTTAGTGGTTTGTCCACTAATATATTATTCAGTCAGTTCCCATGTCAATGAATTAAACATTTTAAAATCAAAGTTTTTATGTAGGAGATAAGTGTGATATCTAAAAGAAAGATTGTGTATTATTTTAGAATAATTGTTCTGAATAGTTTGCAATTTTTTTGTATTCAATTTAGCAGCCTTTTGGGACCAGACTATAACCATAGGTCATAATTGAATACATATTGTGTAAATAAGTACCTTGTTCTATATATGAAGCATGTCTACACTTAATTGCCTTCTCACAAATTGCCTTTGAATAAAAGTATTTTGGCAAGAATTAATCCTAAATATTTAATTTCGTCCTTCAATGGGATTTTTCTTCCCCTAAACGATAAATACGAGCTATATGAATTATACGAAAATATCAACATACATACAAATGTAGGCGCATCAAGAATTATGGTTTTGCTGGCAAGGGCATGTCAAACGTATGGATGAAGATGCTTCGACGATAAAAAAAAAAAATCGATCCCGTAGAAAAACATAGAAGGGGAAGGAATTTAGTATCTTTAACTTTTAACAAAAACATATATACATTTATTTATGTATGCGTATTCACTTTAATAAAATAACAATAAAAAAATTAAAGTGGCAGGATACCAAATAAAAAAATATTTTCATAAGAAAAAACTATAAACAAAAATGTACTCAAGGCGATATCAATCAGGTGACCTCTTCCCTACAAAAACTCTAAACTACATGTATTTTGTTTTTGTATATTTAAATCAAATTGTCAAAAATTTTCTGACTAAATACCAAGGCATATTCATACAGGTATATCCAACGGCAAATTAAAACAACAACAAAGCAACTTTTGAGGGTATGTTTTATGTTAAGGTCACTTCGTGTATCAGGGATGGAAAAGTTGTTATGACATATTAAATATAATAAAACTTGTTTAAAGAAATGAAACAAGTTTTTGAAACACATTATTATTGACACAAAAGCAACAAATATACATAAATTTATTACATTTATTATCAAATAGATACGCTAATGTTAATTATTTAATACCGAAGCCAAAATCACATTTTCCTTCCCTGCATTAATAAACAAAATCAAGGCAAATTCAACCAATTTTAACAAAATTTTTCCCCATCATCTGGGCTGATAATTTCACCTGTAAGAATTCGCCTTGGTAAACACACACACACACGTTTGTTTACATTTTAATTTCAAAACAAATTTTTAAAGTCACACTAATATTATAGAATTTTATTGTTTTTTCCAAAACTTTATATATACAGCGTGATTTTTTAAGAGCTATAGGAAAGTTTAAAAAAAACACATAAAATTCAGAAAAATGCATGAAATCTTTATTTGAATCGATAGTACGGTCCATATAATTTAATGTTTGAAGATTATTTCATGCAAATGTTGACCGAGACTGCGCCACAAATGGTCCATCCGCTTAGTCCAATTTTGGCATACTCTTTCCAACATTTCTGCCGGTATCTCATGAATAAATGCTTCAATATTGTCTTCCAATGCGTCAATTGAAGCGGGCATGTGTGTATAGACATGAGCTTTAACGTAGCTCCACAAAAAATAGTTTAAAGGCGTTAAATCTAGGCACGATCTAGGCGGCCAATTGACCGGTCAAGCTCTTGCATTTCGGGCAAAAAAAAGTTGGATATCATCTCACGGTAGCGCTCACTATTCTCCGGCAAATAAATGAGAACAAACATAAAAACACAAATTTTGACATTTTGGTCTTAAACTTCGTTCACAGCTAATGAACAGCTGGGCTAAAGAGTTCACCTGATGTGAATTCGCCTTGATGTACTTACTTTACAAACCACAAATTTTATAGATAAAAATATTAGAATAAAAATATTATTTTTTTGTATTAAATTTAACGATTCTCAACAAAAATAGCCAACAAAATCGGCAACTATTTTCTAAATCTCCATATCGCCAAATCATAAATTAGGACGCCAAAAAAGTTTTAATTTCGTCACGTTTGGCGAGAATCTGACAACCCCAATAGTCAGTAGCAAGCCTTCGTTCTAAATATACGTTTACATTTGCCAAATATTTTCCCAAATTAACGTAACCACCGTTTTTAAATTATCTATTGTTATGTGACTGTTTTTTTTTTGCCAAATATCATCAAAACATCTATGTAAAGGGTCCGCCAAATAAATTTTTTTTTTTAAATGCTATAAAAAAGAAAGTGTAGCTTCGGCTGTATGGCACGTAGCGCCATCCTGTTGAAACCAAATGTTGCCAATATCCTCCTCTTCAATTTTTGTGAACACAAATTCGTTCAACATGGCCCGATAACGATCGCCATTGACTGTAATGGCCACTCCTTCCTCATTTTCGAAGAAAAATGGCCCAATTATGCCTCTGGTCCAAAATCCGCACCAAACAGTGACTCGTTTTGGCTGTATCGGCTTTTCGATGTATGCGTGCGGGTTTTCTGTGCTCCAAATGGGACAATTTTGCTTGTTAACATACCCGCCAAGATCAAAATGAGCTTCATCTGAAAAGATGATATTTTTGGCAAAATCGGCCAAAGTAATGTCGCAATATTTCCCAGCGTTGTTCAACCGTATACACAACCATATCCGTTCAGAGGAAGGATAAAACTAATTATCTGTCAAATCAGACATGAGCTAAGTGTTACCATTCACGAAAAAAGCAAAAGTTGAAAAAAACCGTTAGATGGCGGATCCTATATTTAACAATCAATTGACACTGCAAATCAAAATGATCAAAACGAAAAAAAAATTAATAAAATTTATTTCTATTTTATCAAATATTTGCCCAATGTGAACCTACGTTAAGGAAGAAACTAACAATATTAAAGATTCTTTATGCATTTTATTTTTATTTATTAACTTATAATAATTTCTATTTTGACTTACAGTATGCAAAACTCATATTCGTACACTATTAATTTTTGTCATAAACTTTGATTTTCCGTAATTTAAATATTTTAATCAGGTTTGTTTATAGTATTTTAAGTTTTAGCGCATTTATTTAACAAAAAAAAAAATAGAGACACTTCAGTAATTAAAATTAAGAAAAATAACGAAAATCAGTAATTAATATAAACAAAGGGTGCAAAGGGTGTATGAATATGGATTTTGCATACTGTATTATATTTTGTGGTAATAGGAGCTTTATTTGAAGTGATCTACCATTTAAATTTGCTGTCAGTAGTAAATGTCGTAAAGTAAAACATAAAATTAAATTAAAAATTATTTTGAAACAAGCTTAACATGGGAACAATTTTTTAAGCCTTACAATTATTATATTTCTATATACAGCTTTTGAATAACTCATGGAAGTCCTTCTCTTGGTTGGTTCTCTTAGAGATAACAAGCAAGATCACTGAATCTGTACCCAAGTAAACAAAAGCCTCTGGTGGTTGTCTGTATATCTGTACCTACTAACTACTTAGTGCAGAATTCCCATTGTTATCATATATTCTTAATAGTTCATCTACGACATTAAAGTCATCTATAATATAAAGAGCACATTTATTTATTGATACTAAAAATCGTTTTTGAAATCATTTAAATTTAGAATTCTTTCCTGGTTACTGAAAATTATTTACGGTCGTATTTACTTAACAATGGCAAATGTAATATAATTTTGCGACTCTAGGTAAAGCTTTATATCTGTTTCTGTTGTAGTGAGTTTTATTTTATTTTTATTTTTGATGGCTTAGAACTTCCTTTACATCATAAAATGAAAACTTCCATTGTCATCACCTTTAGGAAAATACTATAATTTATTTTTTTTTTCTATTCTGTTGATCTTTTCCAACTATTTTATTATACGTTGAACAATTCTTGTGTTAGGAATAGAAACAAAATCTAACAAATAGAAAAGTTGTGAAAATTTATGATTCTTTTCTTTTAGCTGTCAAATATATTTCTTAAATTTTTTTTTTCTATTTTTTTTTATTCTTTTACTCTGACTACTACTATTTACTGCATTTAGTAAAGTTCTTCCTTATTTATATTACAATCCATTCAGTTTGGGTTTTGGGTTGACTGCTGGCTAAGACTTGTGCTAAAAATTTTCTCGCTCCATTTCATTATATACAATTTTATTTGGTAAGCAATATCTTGCTGCTGCTTGTTTTTTTCTTCTTCTTCTTCTACTTAAATAGCATGACGCAAAAATTTGTTGCATTACACTTCCTTAGCAGCTCCATCTATGAGACTACTCCAGCTGCCAGATTGTTTACCACATTTTCACAATTGTTACAAAAGACTACTTTTGTCTCACAGCCAAACAAACGAATAAACAAATAATCAAACCAACTACAAAACAATCCAACCAACGTGTTGCACAAACAAACAAAAAACAGAGAAATGAGTTTAATAACCCTATAAAATACTTTTAAGGAAAAATCTAAAAAAAAATCTTACAGAAGTATAAACAAACTAATACAAACTAGCAAACGTTAAACAGAATCAATAAAAAAAAGTATAAATATTTTTTTTCTATCTAAATACGTATTTAGTTTTTGTAAAGGAAGTGTTATAAGCAGTCAGCGACATACATTTGGATTAGCACTTAACACAAACAAAAAAAAAAGATGATAAGCACTGACCTCCTATATGGCTAGTGATATTGATTTATACTTTACTAACGATTTAGTACAAAAAAAAATCCCTTTATTTTTACTTAATTCCTAAATACCGAGTGCAAAATTTATATATTCGACACTAAATAACTTGTTTTTTGGATTACGCATTGACCTTAACACTGATTCTGAGACTGGTGTTAACAATTACCAAAATTTGATGCTATTTATATCAAGCAACTGGGGAACATCCAAGCAGTCAAAAATACCTAAAATTACTGGAAGATTTTCCATCAGGTCAGCTATAAAGTACATCTTAGGTAAAAATTGTAAAAAGCTAAGAGACAATATGCAAAAGATATACTTTTCAGGTCAACTACTTACCGCTACGGATCCGAAAACTATTTTTGAGGCTGATGAAACTCCAGAAAGGATGCCATTGGGCGTATTAAAATAAAAGGCCAATGTCATATTTATTTCTCGCATAAACAAAGGAGAATCAAGAGGCATGCTTGCGTAATTGCAAGAAGCCTATTTGTACGATAACTGCCAACATGCTTCTTCATCGTAATTGCATTGAAATAACTTATAATTATTAAATGTTATCAAAATACTACGTTTAACAGCGCTTTTATAATATAATAAATTATAATTGAAATAAATAAAAGTTTTAAAATTGAATAGAGTTAAGTAATAACTTCTTTTTTAACAGCCTGTTGGGTACTGGTAATTTTGAAAAAAAATTTAAAAAAACATAAAATATTAATAATTTTATCATGTTTTTATTAAATTCTACAGAAAACTTATGAAAGAAATAAAACCTTAAAAGTCACCCGGAAGGGTATGGGAAAAGCAAAGGTTTAGCAAAACTTCTTAAGAATTTAGTACGAAATCTAACACTTGAACGCATGCAAATTATAAAAGCGCAGGTCTTATAAACTAGCAAAAGAACGATATGTAATTTTTAAAGAATTTTTAATAATTATATAATTTATATTTGTATAGCCTGATATTAGCGAAGTTCCTGTATATGAGATCTCAAATCATTACATTTGACTATATAAGCGTGGCACTTCTAGCTATGCAAATCATAAAATTTTATTGTAAGTGGAACTAAGTATGCGTGAAACAGGCCGAATTAATGGCTATTAAGACAGCCGCGGAACAGATTCAGTATAATGGAATATCTGGCAGGGATATTTATATATTTACTGACAGCAAGGCGGCTATTAGGTCCCTTGAGAGTGTGTATTGCACATCGAAAATTGCCCGGGAATGCCGGGTGTCTCTTGAGGAGATAGCGAGACATTCGATGGTTACCCTTGTGTGGGTTCCAGGACATGGGGATATTGATAGTAATAATAGAGCTGATGCACTTGCAAAAGCCGGTACTACCGAGTTGTGCTTTAGGTATTCCCTTATCGAAGGGTAAGCAGCTAATCTCGCACCGATTATATTTGGATGCCAATGAAAGATGGGTGAGAGAACCCACTTGTTTGGAGGTCTGGCCTGACATGAATGTGCAGAGGACGCAATATGCAGTGACTATGCCCCGAATCCATCTTAAGAACCTCATAGCGGTCATTACCGGACACTGGCCTATAGGTACGCATGCGAAAAGGCTGAATATCCCTTACAACGACTTCTGCAGAAGTTGCGATAACGAGGAAGAGGAGGAGACGACTGAACATCTACCTTGCAATTGTTCTGCATTCGGGGACCTGAGACGCCAGATTCTAGGTCAGCGAATACTTGTAAGTAGAACTTGTCCTTCCGCAGTTGATCTGGGAAAGATTCACACCTTTGTGAACAGGATAAGATGGCTGAGGAACGACGGCCAGAGGACATAGACAAACGGGCGTTGGTGCCTACGGTATCACAACGGGACACTCAGAGGACCCAAGTGAGCTATGCTTTCGGGCGGCTGCCGCATCTAACCTAACCTAAGTATGCGTGAAATTGCTGAAAATAGTATTGCAAAATTATGTTAACTTAACACGTATATACAATTTGCACTTTGGTAGGTGGGTTTTAAAATGGGTGTTTAATATATATTTGTATATCATCTGCTAATTTATTTTAAATACAATAGAAAATCACAGATAACGATAGTAATTTAAAACCTTCAACAAAGTTAAAAAAGTCTGCCACTCTTGGCCGACCCTTCATCGTCATGTGTATAAGTAATGATTTTCAGATTTAATGTTATACGCAACTTTACTTCAGACGTATTCTTAGATTTTAAGTTCCATAGCTTAGCACTCGCGGTAACGAGTTAGTGAAATTGTTTACGTTAGCGATTAACAAATATCATGAAAAAATATTAAAATTTTTCAATATAAACCTGCGTTTTACACTCTTGAAGTTCTTTTATTACCTTCTGTGTTACTAAAATTATTATTTGAAATTCATAACAAAGGTCATGATATTTCTTTTTACATACTATCTAAAATGCCTGATTTTTCCATTAACTTCAAACATTTATATCATTTTACACTCATGCCGATTGATTCAGATCTTCTCATAAGAAAAATACTTCAAATTTTTTTGCCTTAACAAAAATACTAAACTTTAAAAATATAAATTAATATAATTCAGTATTGTCTACTGCTTAAAAATATGTGAAAATTGATTTTTGAGTTTGTTCACGTTACAGGGTAATCAACGTTAACAAAAGATTGTTCATGTTAGGCGGTGTTCACGTTATTGTGAGTGCACTCTGTACTTACATTATTACTCAAGCTCTTATAACTGATACACATATTAAAACATAGAAAAATATGCCGCATTTTATTTTGGACAACATCTTAGATTTATTAATTTTTACAAAGTTTACTATATTTTATCAAACCTTTCATTTGATGCAAATATTGAATCTGTCGGTTGTGTTGAAACTGCAAAAATAGATTTTCATTTGAAAATATAAAAAAAACCGAGGCAGTTATATTTTGGTATTTATTCCTCAATTAGATTAGGTAGAACAGGCAGCTGTTGTGCAGCTCACTTGGGATACAATGATGAAATTGTACTTATTTATAAAAAAACAAATGTTATTCATTTGTTTTTCACACTTAACTTATTGTGTAGGAAAAACCAAAATCGAAACTTCTTTAATACACCAACATGAATTTTTTTCATGTGGAGTATAGAGCTGCACCTGTTTCATATTCGTATAAAACCCACTTTGCACTTTTGAAGTTTGACTGTGGTTTGAAAAAATTACAACAAAAACATAATTTTGAGCTATCGACTTTGCTTTCGTACACTCTACACTAACGAAGCTGTATGAATTTTTAAATATACTTTGATGTTTGTATAAATGGGCTATCGAAAAACCATTTAAAAATAGTAGAGGGGTCTAGCGAATTTTAAATACTGTTAATATCGGTATTTCTACTAGTACATCGAATAAACGATTCCTTTTTTTTATACGTACATATATATATTTTGTGTACCTCTTTTTACTGTAAATATATTGGGAACTTATAAATCATTCTAATTATAACATTTTTGTTAAAATAAAAAAAAAAAATTTAACAAACACTATGCAAAAATCCGAGTTTGCCAATTTTTTTGGAAAAATGCTCGGTAGTGTCTTGAATTAAGCCGTCAACCCTTATATTTACATTTTTTATCCAAAACTTTTGAATCACTTTTCGAGATGAAACCTTAGCCTTATTAAATTTTTTAAGCAAATTATTGATTGAGACAAAAATTTTCTTCGCTTGGATGGGTACATTTACAAATATATTATATTTACATTTATCGAAAGACGCTTTTATCAAAAAATTGATACAGGGCTTTTATTTCTAAAAGTTGATTTTAACCAACACATACGGGTAGACGGACAGATTTCAAAAAAAATATATATTAAATTGTCTCGAAATAACATAGCTTGGCACCACAACTGAAGAAATTCCGGAAATAATTATTTTTTGCCTTTAAAAATCTTCTTTTTAGATTGCGCTATATTCGGCCGTGCCGAATCTGATAATACCTTTAACCGTAATGTACATAGGTGTAAACACCAGACCGAAAAAGCTAGAGTGCTCAAATTTTGCCAGAATATTTCTTATACACAAGGTTTGTTTGGTATTGAAAATGAGCTAAGTGGGAATATTACGAAGAGAGTTATAGGTAGTAATGCAAGAGTAGGTCGAAAAAACCGTGTCCTTCTCACATCAAATAAAATGGAGTTGTATAATGATCCCATTGTGACACCTGAATATAAAAGTAAGAATATAATAGAAAAGAGAGAAGAGAAGCAGACTACTCCAGAGTCTCTGGTGGGAATCGAAACCGCAACCCCCAAACTAGCAGACCAGCACACTACTGACTAGTCCATCGGGGCACCCTTTATTCCTCAATTAGTTTCAAAAGAATTTTTAAATATTTTTTTATAGGAGGGACGGAAATTTAATTTCACTATCGTGCCCAAAATTGATTATCAGCTTTAGGAATCTCATATATTTAAATAAAACGTTTTTATGCCCACTACCACAAAAATTGTGCGAGGTATATTAATTTTTTCATTCCATTTGTAACACATCGAAATATTTATTTAAGACGCCATAAGCTATATATTTTCTGAGTCCTGATTTCATTTTAAGACGACCTAGCAATGTTCATTAGTCTGTTGAAAGCAAGATTGACCTCGAACCGAAAAAGTTAGGGGAATCAAAATTTTGCTAAAATATTTCTTGTACACAAGGTTTGTTGGTATTGAAAACAGGCTTAATTGGTATATTAAGAGGAGAGTTAAAGTTCATAATGCAAGAGTAGGTCTTAAAAAATATTGTCCTTCCTACATGCGATTGTGTCTAAACGCATTGATGTAGAGTGATAAAATTTCAAATGTATATATCCTGAGATAAAAAATGTATTTCCTTAAAAATTTTCCAAATTTATACGAAAGGAAAGTTGCAGATCTAAATGTACGAAAATTTATAACGCACAGTGCCTTTTTCGGTCTACTTAAACTTTTAACTTTAAATTCAAATTTTGCAAACATTGCTATTTGCTCAAAAGACTTGTAATAGGTAAATGAAAATTAAGGTGACCATTAAACTTGATTCTAAATTCAGTTTAAATTTATATGGGCAAAAATTTATAAAAAATGTAATCTGAAATGGATTTAAATATTAATTATATAATTTTAAAAGTAGGAGCTCGATGCCTCCACTAAGTTAGTACTTTTTTTTTAACTACTTCTGGGTACCATATTATGCTCTTTAGTTTAAGTTAAAATACAACATTGTAGTGAAAAGGTATTAGTAGTATAATTTTTAATGTAGAAATACTTAAGGTCTCATTGCACGACTAAATTTAGGAAAATTAATTAATTAATAGTTATTAGAAGTAACACAAAAAAAGTAATACATATTTTCATATAAAGAGATTATTAAATAGCGATTTCTGTTAATAAGAAAATTATAAATTTTGTGCTATAACAGTTGACAAAATTGATGTTGGGTATTAAATATTCAGCACAGCCAAATATAATGCTCTAACCTATTTTCCAGTTACTTTTGCATATATATTTGAGAGTTTTTTTTCCAAACTCTCTACAATTAATGCTACAGTCATGTCATAAATATAAACAGAAACAACATGTGTTGTGATTATCGAAGAGCTGAAATTTAATAACTTTTGAAAAGACAAGATGAGGGAAGAAGAGTACGTTCTCTGGCTCATATCATTTGAACTAGTTGCAAATACCGAATCATTCCCGAATATTTACAAAAGATTAATACTAAATACAAATCTGTTCAACAAATGGGGGTTTAAAAAAGTTACTTTTTTAACACATGGACAGACGGACATATTTACTTTACGGGGTCAACAATTAATATTATAAATATTAAATACTAGAATTTGTATAGGGATAATAGGGCCATTTTGGTTGGTTTAAGATTTTTCTTATTAGGCATACTAATTTTAAAGTTTTGGCTTTAGGTTATGACATAAACAATTTAAGTGGACGCTACTTTTAAGCTTTTTCTCAGAAACAAGACAAGTCAGGATTTCAAAAATATCTGTATGTACATTTTTATTTTTTACTACTTTCTCCAAATAATTCGGAATTAAAAACAACTTTAACTGCTACATTTACCAAGGACTGAAGTGGGTTTGTCTTCAATAGCCATTAGATATTTCTAAGACGCTTGATTATCTGAGAGTTACCACAAGATTTTAATACTTTACTAAACACTCTAATGTTACGGAAAATGTTTTTAATATCCTTAATCATGTCGTATTTTATGGTATAATTTTTCCAAACTGAGTTCAATTTTGTAAACTTCACATCATCCTACAATACATACCAAAATGCTTTTCTTATCTACATTTATTTTCACTAACGATATGTGAACACTCAATTTAATATGCCATCATAATTACTATGAATAATATGACACATCCTGTTAAAGATAATTTAAAGGGTAAAATTTTTAGCGCAGTGTTAAGTTAGTTCTGAAGAAACATTTTTAGAGCAGTCATGACACCAAGCAGACATTTCCCAAGCCAGTAATATCGATTTTTTTCTTATAAGATATATTTCTCAATAAAAATTTCTTAATAAAGATAAAAATAAAATAAAATTATGAATTTAAACAAAAAATTTATAAATTTGTAACCATATTATGTTTAACATAATTTCCATATCTTTTTAACTGTCGACTTAATAAAGCAATCACTTGTGCATGCAAACATTTGCAAACTTAGTTTCGATCATTTAAACTAAACATAAAATAAATAAGAATTAAATCACTGTTTCGTTTTGCCAAGTTGTTTTTTCCTCTTCTATTTCTTGCGAAATGTCATTAAAAATGGTTTGCATTTATACACTTCCTTGATTGCAATCATTTCAAAAACGTTTGAGTAAATTTTTTTTATGAAAAACATCACTGTCACAGAGCCACATGTTATGTAGAATGTTTTTATTAAAAGTAACATTTAAATTCGTCATTTAACATTTCTTCATCATGAACAGAATTCAAAATATACTTACATACATATGCATGCCTGGATGTTCATATGAATAATCGAACAAAAATATAAAGCAAATGTTTAGAATTATGTAGCATAAATCCAACAGCAACGAACTGACAAACGTCCTCTAAGAATGACATATGATCCAGGTAAATGTGAATACAGGCAATAACAACGACAACAATAAGAAGAACGAAAAATACAGAAAAAAAAGTACGATTAGAAACATGCAAAATAGATGACAAGACCACCTTAGAAGGTATAAGAGTGAATTTCATTAGAAATGAAACAACAACAGGCGGCACAGACATACAAAAAAGAAACGTAAAACAAGTTTGCTTTTTAAGTCTTTTGTTTTTTATGAAGAGAAAAAAAATTAAATCTTAACTCTTATCATAACGTTTTTGACAATATTTTGGAGTATAACAACATTAAATTTTATAGATAATTTAACCGAAATATTACATATAAAAGCTCCTACGAAAACAATAAAAAAAAATAATTGTTAATGTGACCGAAATTCACATCGCAAGCAAAACAAAAATTGTCTTACTTTGTCAACAACAAATTTAAGAAAAAAATTTTTTTTACTTTCCACCAAAGGGTGACCTGGTTAACTCCTCCTTCTTTCGCCTACTCAACACCCGTTACATTATATGAATCGTAAACAACAACAAAATATTTATGTCATGGCTCATGCTTGCTGAGAGGCGGCATACATTATGTTTTCAGTTTATTCGGCATTAAAATAAACTAACCAAACAAACTCCAACTGATCACACGTAATTTTATTTCAAATTTAGACTTAAATATAGTGTTACCAACACCACCGTTACCACCATCTGCACCACAAACAATAGCTACATAGTGGGTCCCTGCAGCATGTTCAAACAATAAAGTACATACAACACAAAAGTCACATTCCCATTCGTACAGTGAATATTTGAAATAAATTGTAAACTAACAATTTCTTTCTTTTTCACTTATTTCTTGTTATTGTAGTATGTTGATTAAAATAAAAATAAAAAGCAAAAGAACTTATTGTGAAACCTTTAAACTTGAACTCATGCTTACAATCGTGCTTATGTCATTTTGGTGTTAGTGCAAAATTAGGATTTTTTTTATTTGATTATTTTAATTCGTTATTGTTCTTTGACTCCACATGTATAGAAGCTGCTATACTCCAGATTTTTTTAATAGTATTTTCCTACGTACTTAGTTTCAAATTAAAGATGATTGTTGGATACATTTTATTTTGGCAATATATATTTGGAAACAGAACTTTTCTTGGGCTGTGTTCTGATTTGTAACATCATATTTAGTTTTTTTTTATTTTGCATCTAAAATAAAAACACAAAGTGGTTGCATAATTAGTACTACATATTTTAAGCATTAAGTACTAAAATATAATGATTTAAGGCATTAAAAATTCCACATTCAGAAGCCTGTATCTTTTGCAATTTTTAACCGATTGCAGAATTTTAAAATAAAAATGGAAGCTTTTTTTATAAATTGCTCAGAAAAAGTTCTTTAGTTAAAAAGACACTATTGGCATGATTATTTTTTTTATTTCTCAAAATTTCTAGCTTCCATTTTAATTTTAAAAGATACAGGCTTCTGAAAATGGAATTTTTAGTGCCTTTAAATCAGTGAACCGGAGTGTATTTGTTGTTGGTATTTTTCATGCAAAATAAAAAATATGCCGATATGCTCTCATTGGTTATGTTTTAGAAAATGTGTATTTGATATTCGTAGCCATTTGGTTATTTATTAAAAAAAAATTAAAACCAAAACTATTAGATAATATTCATAATATTTATACAAAAGCCGAGAAGAATTGCTTTTCATTTAATACCAATTGGTTACTATTTTTTAAAAACCTTTTAATATATCTCCCAGCAAAAAAATATTGCACTAGTTTAATGAGAATAACATTTTTCATAAATTATAATTCATAAGTTCAAAAGGAGTCATAAAGAATGCCTTTTCCAAATACAAAATAGTAATAGCTAGTAGTTATGTGCTTCAAAATACATGCAAATGCATGAAAAATATTTAAAAATTCATGTAAACAGATATTACTAACTCATGAAACATGGGTTTTTTTATCTACTGTGCATGCGTTCCGTGCACTTATTGGAACTAAGTGAAATTTATTAATATATCAACACATGCTCTCCAATGACACCTTAATGTAAAACTTATGCATGTTTCACCTAAATTGAACCACTTCATCATGGATTGAATTCATGCACTCACTATTTCTTTTTTTTTTTTTTGCTGGGATTATATTAACACTACAACTTTTTTTATTTTTTGATTTGCATTAATAAATTCAATAACTTGTCCGCCATTGCAAATGCATAAAAAATATAAATGTTTTTGAAAAGAAAATTCATTGCCACCATGAAATCTTCGATAAGAAAAACATAAGCCGATAGAAAACCTTAAATGAAAAAGCACTGCATTAAATAACATTGAGGTCACGACAACAAACAATTTCCTCATGCTGCGTTTATATTGTGCGTAAATGTAAATTCTAAAAGCAACCACACATCAGTTATTTAGTAGAACAGTACTTTAAAAGAGTTCATATGGTAAATATTAGCGGCCCTTTTAATTTTTGTGTGTAGCGAGCACAGAACAAACTAACACAAATAAATATTTCTAGTTGTGCTAAATAGACAATAATTTTTATTTTTACAAAAATGTAACAAAAGTTAAAAAATTTTTAAATGGTCATAAAACCAAAAAATAATATTTTTTTTTTAAACATAAGAAGTAAGGTAAGAATATTAAAATTAAAACTTACTATTTTAATATGCAGATCAATGACAAAAGTTCAGGCTTACAAAAATAAAAAAATAAAAAAAGCATTTTTTCTTAATATTACAAATTAGCAGCACTGTTTTCTGTGCCAGTTTATTTGAACATTTTAATGAATTTTAAGGTCATATATTATGAAAGAAATAAATAAGTAGAATTCCTAATTCAGTCAATAACTACAAATAATGTCACCGTAAAATATAATCATTTCTGTCAGTCTGTCCGTCTGTCCGTGTGTATGTTGAAATCAACTTTTTGAAGCCCCCCGACATAGGTTGGACCCGGGTAAGGTATCAAAATATCAGAAATATTCGGTAGTAGATAGGTATTGAAAATCAGAAACATCGGTACATAAACAACTGAGATATGAGCAAAAACAACATAACAACAACTACATACATACATAGAAACGTGTATACTGGTTAGAGAAAACGTGGCATCGAATCCCAGCTGAGCCAAAAAAAAATTTTTTAAATTTTTTTAAAATTTTTTTTTTTTTATTTTTTATTTAAAATATTATTTATATTTTTATTATTAATTTTTTTTTATTTTTTTTTGTTTTATATATCTATATATATAAAAGTGAAACTCTGTGTGTGTGTGTGTGTGTGTTAGCTATAGACTCCGAAACTGTAAAACCGATCGGACTCAAACTTTGGCAAGTTGTTGGACACATACCAGGGAGTGTTTATGGGTGGAAAAAAGTGGGCGGGGCCACGCCCATAAAAATTAGTTATCTGTTTTAGCTACTTGCACTTGACCGATTTTTCTGAAACTTTGCACACATATCGAGCTGTCATGACTAAATAATTTCGTGATAAGAAAAGTGGGCGGGACCACGCCCCTAAAAAAGTTTTAATTTTTAGGTACTTGCACTGGACCGATTTCTCTGAAGCTTTGCACACATATTGAGCTATCATGGCTTTATAATTTCGTGATTGAAAAAATGGGCGGGGCCACGCCCATAAAAAATTAGTTATCAGTTTTAGCTACTTGCACTGGACCGAATTTTCTGAAACTTTGCAAACATACTGAGCTGTCATGACTTTACACTTTCGTCATTAGAAAAGTGGGCAGTGCCACGCCCATTAAAAAATAGGTATCATTTTGAGGTACTTGCACTGGACCGATTTTTCAGAAACTTTGCACACATATTGAGTTGTCATGACTATACAGTTTCGTATTTAGAAAAGTGGGCAGTGCCACGCCCATAAAAAAAGGTATCATTTTGAGGTACTTACACTGGACCGATTTTTCTGAAACTTTGCACACTTATTGAGCTGTCATGACTATACAGTTTCGTAATTAGAAAAGTGGGCAGTGCCACGCTCATAAAGGAAAGGTATCATTTTGAGGTACTTGCACTGGACCGATTATTCTGAAACTTTGCACACATATTGAGCTGTTATGACTTTACAATTTCGTGATTAGAAAAGTGGGCAGGGCCACGCCCATAAAAAAATTATAATTTTTAGGTATTTGCACTTGATATTCAATTAAATTCAGAATGCATTTAGATTCATTAAGGGGCGTAGCAACGCGCGCCGGGTTTGGCTAGTATTATATATATAATAATTTTTTTTTTAATTTTTTTTTATAATTTTTTTTTTAGTTTTTTTTTAAAATTTTTTTTTTAATTTTTTTTTAATTTTTTTTAACATACATACGTAAATTTATAATTTTACAATGGGATGTTTTTATATATGTATGTACGTATTTCATATGGGATGAATGGTGATACAAACTACTGTTATTGCATGACTACACGTTGTGAAGGGTATATAAGATTCGGCACGGCCGAATATAGCGCTCTTACTTGTTTATATTAGGTTTGACATATTCGTGTGAATAATATAAAGCATTTTTTCAAGTCAAAATACTTTTAAATTTTTCGTTAAATCTTTAGCATCTATAGGCAATCTCAAAAGCTATTTAGTTTAAATATTCAGTTTTAGTGTTTACTTACTAGATCTCAGTTTCAACCACAGGAATATCAGAAAATTAAAGCTCGTATAACATCATTTAATATTTGTTTAGAAAACATTGCGATAACAAATTGTTTTTGTTTATTGTTGCCGAACGCAGAGTCACCTTTGAATATGTTTCTTTAGGACAATGGCCTTTTTCGATACGAAAATACTGAAATTTCAAAATATTATATTCGACTGTAAATACCCCTGTTACATGTAACGAAAAATTTAAAAAGATTACCACTACATATGTATGTCGAAAATATTTTTTTTTTTCAAATTGCCTTGCTAAAAAAATTGAATTTGTAGGTAAAATGCCAACTTTTATTTTTGGTAAAGTATTATGAATTCATAAGAAAGTTTTTAGAAACTTTAGTTAAGTTTAGAAACTTTGCATTTTTCTGGTGCTTATTCCAAATCCAAAATATTTTTTTAGTTTGGAGTAATTTGGTAAACAACGGATATAAAAAAGAAAATATAAACAATATTTGGAGATTCGATAAAAAAAACTTGCTTTAGGGTTAAAGAATTAACTCCTTCAATGTCACTCTATTTGCGAATTGAATTTATTATACGCAATCTTATGGTTCACCGAATACAAACGTTTTTTTCTTTTTTTTGCTTTGATTTCTTATTTGGTGGGCTTTACATTTTCAGCTTGTGCCATTGTTGCTACTAACAGCCACTTGTTGATGTTTGTTATAAATAGTAGGTATTGTTGTTGCTGCTGATGCTTTTTCTTTGGAGATATGTTATCTATCGACATCTGCACAGGTTTAAAACACACACTCGCACGTAATGATAATCTGTTTGTGCAACAATTTTATGTTTAATTCAATTTTAAAGGTGATTTAAAACTCATGTAGTCGTACTTGGAATTTTTTATTTCTTCGCTTCTATCTTTACCGCTCAAGTGTTGTTCTTGTTTCTATGTTCTATAGCATAGAATTTTTATTCTATTTTTTATTAATTTTTTTTTTTTCAAAAAGGCGGTTTTGCAAATGTGTTTGCGTTAAAACAAACCGTATATTAATTTATTTTTTAACAAGCTGATTTAAAGAGCTCAACAAATGCCAATGTAAAAAAGTTTGTTTTAATTTAAAAACCTTAGATGAAAAGCACTTCTTTCCTTAACAATTTGTAAAAGGGATTATTGTAAAAGATCTACTTTCCGATTAGCAAGGTAACAAAAGTTTAGTGTGAGAAAAACAGCAAATAATCTAAATGTGTGTTTAACCAAATTAAGCTAATCAGTTAATTTCAGTCTTGTGTCCAAATTTTAGCTAGAAAGTGCCATAACAAATATACACACATGTGTATTTAAAAAAGTTAAATCCATTTATTCAGACATTTTTTTAAGATGAATTAATTATATACAAAAAAAAAATTCAGGCTTTAATATTTAAAAAAATTTGTACAGATAAATTATATAGAAATATTTTGATAACAGGAAGAAAAAGCATTTATTTCTTATTAATTAAAAATTTATTTCTTCAAAAGTAAGTACAGTTATATTTTAAAATTTTTTAAAAAAGGATAAAATTTTTCTGAGCGTGCAATGTTGTCATTAAACAACTAATAGTGCCAAAAATGGCACGATGTGCCACTTTAACAACAGTGATTGGCAACATGTTGATATGGTATTGTTTTAGTAATACTTCTTTCGTTGTTTCGACATGCTTATGGTTTTAATCTATGCTACTATCAGCTACAGAAAACTTAACGAAACCTCTTGAAGGTAATTGTATTCGATATTTCCAAGGTGGTTTTAAAACTAGCTAATAGGATGAATTATATCAACTTTAGTCTCTATTAAATTAAATACAGGGTAAATAAGATAATATTTTTACAAACATTAGAATTATTGTTTCAATAATTTAATTATTGCATGCATACATATGTATACATTTAGGTTAAAAATTTGTTTCTGTAAGATGAGAATAATTTATTTATGATATGTTATTACTATACGCGCCATCTATTGCTAACTAAGGAGTATATAATATATTTTTATAAATAGTAGTTCACTTTTAGGCACTTACCTCCATATTAATGATGAAATTTAATTTAATTAAAAAAATTATACATGAAGCAGTGGCAGAAGTTTTCGTAGAAAAATCTTCATTTTTCAAAATAAAAATCTGAATTAAAAACAAGTAAGAGCGCTATATTCGGCCGTGCCGAATCTTATATACCCTTCACAACGTGTAGTCATGCAATAACAGTAGTTTGTATCACCATTCATCCCATAGGAAATACGTATGTATGTACAAACATATAAAAAATACACATATATAAAAACATCCCATTGTAAAATTATAAATTAACGTATGTATGTAAAAAAAAATAAAAAAAAAATTAAAAAAAAAAAAAAATTTAAAAAAAAATTTGAAAAAAAAATTAAAAAAAAATTTAAAAAAATTAATTAATATAAAAAATAAATATAAAACAAAAAAAATATAAAAAAAAATAATAAAAATATAAATAATATTTTAAATAAAAAATAAAAAAAAAATTAAAATAAAATTAAAAAAAAATTTAAAAGAAATAAAAAATTTTCTTTTGGCTCAGCTGGGATTCAATGCCACGGTTACTCTAACCAGTATACACGTTTGTATGTATGTGTGTTGTTGTTGTAATGTTGTTTTTGTGAAAAAAAATCGAGGTGGTCGTGGGTTTTTGCTCATATCTCAGGTGTTTATGTACCGATGTTTCTGATTTTCAATAGCGATCTGCTCCCGAATATTTTTAATGTTTTAATGCCTCACGCGGGACCAGGTGATGTCGGGGGCTGCAAAAAGTTGATTTCAACATACACACGGACAGACGGTCAGACTTACAATGCTTAGTCGACTCCCCTTTACACTGAATGACAAACCTTCATATATATACCCATTTTTACTTTTGTGTGAAGGGTATAAAAAGCATACAATACTGTAAAAAGAAAAAAAAAATATTACTGGTAGTAAGAGACAATATTTAAGTGTAAATTAAGTTGTAAATTAAAGAATTATTAAACTTATAAATTAATACAATTTAACTAAAATATTAAAAAATAACTTTTGTTTTTTACTTCCTTTTAAACTTACTATTTTTTTTTTATTTTGATATTGTTGAGCAAACTCTGCTACCAAAATTAAAACAAGTTCCGAAAGTTTGTTTTTAAGTATGCAATCAAAAAGTTTTATTAAATTTTTTTGCAGATTTAATAAATTATTATGGCGAGAAGACTTAATAATAATAAAGTTTTTCATTTGACTATTATTTTGTTGCTTTTTTCGCCATGGAACATTAATTTCAATAAACTTTTCCTTTCTCCTATACCATATGCCGGTTAATTATTATTTTTGTTATCTCTAACAATGTTAACCTACAAAATACTTAATAAAAAATTAAGCGTTTCATATAGACAAACAAATATTTTACATTGTACATTCTTACATTTATCTGCTTACATAAGCAGTAAGAACGATAGTAATCGTACAGTTTTACAAGAAGCAACACAAACTAATAAAGTACTACGCAAGTTACGATCAAATTTTGGTGAAAATATTTGCTGAAATAAGCGTAACCTCTACTTGTGTAAAATATGTATGTTAATGGAAATGTGTCATTAAATTCACACAACAATTTATTATGATTCAATTAGTAGTGCTTAAGGCACTACAGTATTAGCTAAAATGCCTAAAATCATCCCTAAATAAAATAGTATATAAACCGCAATTGGCTTTCAATCACAGATAAATTTATTTTAAACAGATTATGTTCCCTAATGCAATCCAATAATTATTTCTTGGCATATTCTAAATTGTGTAACTAATGTCCATGACTTGAATATTATTTTTATACCCACCAACAACAAAATTGTTGTGGAGGTATATTCGATTTGTCATTCCGTTTGCAACACATCTAATATTTATTTTAAACCCCATAAAGTATATACTTTCTGACTCCTGGTTTCACTTTAGAATCATCTTGCTCGTCAGTCCACCCGTCAGTGCAACCGCCAGTCCGTCTGTCAGTAAGCTCAAACAGAAAAAAAAATCAAAATTTTCCAGAATATTTTTAATACATCAAAATGTTTGGTGTTGAAAATGGGCTATATAAGAAAGAGAGTGTATAAATATATAAAAGAGTGTTATAGGTTGTAATGCAAGAGAAGGTGATAAAATTGTATCTTTCTGACATCGAATAAAATGCGATTGCTTCTAAACGCAGAGTGATAAAATTTCACAAATATATATATCTCCCCAAAAAAAACTTAAATCCATACATTACACAAGGAATTCTAGATCAAAATGTACACAAGTTTATACCGCACAGTAAACTAAAGAAGGCACAGTCTTTAAAATTTAGCTAACATTGCCCATTGGTCAATTGACTTGTAATAACGAAAAATTAAGGTTATACACCCACTGTTACGCTCACTTCATATATAATGCTTTCTCTTAAATTCATATAATTTCTCAATGAACAAAGATTTTGGAAGGATTCTTTATTGAAATATCTTAGTTGCATTCATAAGCAGAAACTACTTTGAGACGCCTACTTTAACGCCCACTCTTCACATAATCTACTATAGTGAAAATTAAAAGCGCATAAAAGTGACAGAATTAAAAGTATGATGATGAAATTTCGCATATATAGGTTTTCGGTTAATGTTACTACAATGCAAGAAACTAAAGGTGACATACCCATTTTTTTCTTTTAAAATAGAGAACCACATATGTCCATAATAATTAAAAACCTTTAATAATATTTAAACAAGTAAGAGTGCTATATTCGGACGTGCCGAATCTTATAATAACCTTCACCATCATGTACATAGGTATAATCATTCGTCGTAACTTCACCTATATTTTATGTTATACTTTTCTTTATTATTTCCGACGCCGATCTTGTGGTGCACAAGGTTATATATAGCTTTGTCATTCCGTTTGTAATTTCTAAAATTTTCATTTCCGACCCCATAAAGAATATATTTTCTGAAAGCTTATGAATAGAGGAGTCGATTAAGCCATGTCCGTCTCTCCGTGTGTTGGTTGAAATCAACTTTTAGAAGCAACCATATATTCCTCAGACCTGTGTATAATATCAATTTTTTGGAAATTTCCGGGAATGAATCGATATTGAAATTTAGCACAATCGCCCCATAGTTTTCTGTGATACGAGCAAATAAACACGACTGCCTCTGTTCTTTCCCATATTTTTGACCCCAAAATTAAAATTTTTAAGCCATAGAATAATTTATAGGTACCTTTGCTACTATTTGTAGATATAATAAGCCTCTAGGGATATTCGTGAAAAATTTTGGATAAAGCGTGCTCTAATCGGTAAAGTTAAAGGCAAAATTTTTTTTTGAAAAATATATACTCCAAAACTTTACAAACTAAAATAATTTTTTTCAGCTTCTAGACAACCGAGAGAGTCCATTTCGGACTTGACTAGCGTACTATAGGCATTATAAAAAAATTAAAATTCGTGTTGGCCGCCACTAAAAAAAGGCGGAAAATAAATTATTTATATTGGTCAAATTTGGTATTTTTAAATGAACCTTCTTGAACCCCATCAATATTGGTATCAAAGGGCTTTACCAGTAGAATACAGTGAATCATTAAAAAATTTTAAATCCAAGATGGCGTCTAAAACAAAATGGTGGAAGAAATTTTTTTAACCCCATCAATATGGGTATCAAATTAAAAGGCTTGACTAGTAGAATATAGATAATTTCGTAAAAATTCAAAATCGAGGATGGTGTCCGAAATAATAAAGAAAAATTGCGTATAACATGAAATATAGGTTAAGCTATGATGTGGGATTATACCTATGTACATAATGGTGAAGGGTATTGTCAGATGCGGCACGGCCGAATACAGCACTCTTACTTGAATTTATTAAGATTTTAGTTAAAATAAGTCACATAACATTTGCGTGGTGAAGAGAAAATGTAAATTTGTGTTTTTAAGTCAAAAACGAAAAATTTCATTGGAACAACGGTTAGACATTTTAAAACCTTTTAAATTAAAGAAAAACTTGACGATATTGGGAGAATTCTGGGTGTAGCTTCAACTACTGTAGGAACAGAAAACAGGACTATGGAAAGGCTGCCATACATGTTTCAGGCCGAAAAAGTTACAAAAAAAAAATGGAAGTCCCTTCTATTCATTTGGAAAGAAAATCAGAATCCGATAATAATGCAATTTAAAACTAAAATTCAATATTATCCTCACAATTATTTTTAGAAGCGAATGAAATATGTGGACAAATGTAATACGATTTTTGTTGTTTCGATTATTGTCGAATATTATCAGTCCCAATTAACGCCGAAAATCATGGTATTAGTGTACTCATTTTAATGTGGTAAATTATTATAAAAAGCATAACAATATTTTGGTATGAATGCCTCGATGTTTCCACTTCCTTTTTTTAGAATTTGTTTTGGTTATTTAATTTTATCGATAGGCTTTAGCTACATTTTTGTTTTTTGGGAATTGTTTTGGTTGCAGTTTGGCTTTTCGAATTTTGATGAGAAGATCGTTATTTTTAATTGTAGAAATGTAAAATTTCCTAAAACATGTATTTAAATATGGTGTAGCATAATGAATCAAAAAGTTCATTTAGAAATTTCTCTTAGGGCTTTATTAAAACGATGACGATATTTTTAAACATATTGATAACTCTATAAAATTGTTAAAACCAAAAAATATTAAATAAGGTTAAGACCGAAACATCCTTTTCATTCTGCTGTAAATATTAAAAAATTTTTTTCATGATTCAAAAAAATATCACTCATGTCTTATGGCAACCTCAACCGTATTGTGATGCGGTTTCTGTTTAATTAAAACAAGCAAAACCAAATAATGTCACAAAGTACGTTTTGTTAGAGAATATTGACGCATATTTATTTGTTAATAAATTCATTATTTTTATGTTTCTGTCTGTTAGTAAAACTTAACTTTTTTATATTTTTACTAAGCCTCTAATTTATACTTGACTAACTTGTGGTGTTATAAAATGTGTCTTTACATTAGAATTGTTTAATTATGCATGCACTAATAGCGAAGAAAATAAATAAACTTATTAAACTATGTAATAAACGAAAATATGTTTGTATAAATAAGTATAAGTCTTAACTTGAAATATTTTTAGCATTAGTTTTTTTTATAGCAATGACATATTTTAATTTGCTCTCTATTAAGCTCTCATAAAGCAATAAAGGCGTAAGTGGCTATTTACAAGTAAAAAGCTGTTTAATGCAAATTATTTTGCTCTTTAATGCAGAAGGGATAAATGTTATTTGAATGATATTAAGCAGTGTCAGGAGCACATTTGTGGTCTTTGTTTTGGGTAATTCAAAACCCATATACTTGAATAGCTAAAATCTTTAATGAAATATTATCAATTCGTTATCATAGGCACCTGGATACCTGGAATAATCTGCATATCTGAAACTCTTTGAGATATACTAACTTAAAAAAAAATTTATTTTTGCAGTCTTACTGTTAATAGCTTTTTTCTTATTTGCGCAAGAGACCTCTTTACTCTTAACAACCTTTACTACGCATCATGGTACCCGGATATCAGAACGTGTTTATTATGGAAATATGGAAATAATAAGCAAAAATTCTTTGAAGTCAAAATATTCACAAAGAGTGACTATTTGTTGCGGTTTATAAGCTGGTGGTGCCATCGGACCAAACTTCTTCGAAAATGAGGTGGGCAAGCAGTTACCGAAAATGGTGTTTGCTATCGCGAGATAATAACCAAATTCTTGTGTCCAAAAATTAAGGATATGGATTCGGACACATAGCCAACGAAACAATAGCTCTTTTGCCGTGTTATCTCACGTCGAGTTAATGTTAATTGGCCTCCAAAATCACATTAAATAAAAAACTTCAGAATTTCCTTAACAATAAGTGTATGTTTATTTTTAAAAATGTAATATCACTCTTATTGGAAAACCTTTTATCTAACGCGAATATGTTTGTTTTTTATGTAGCTTCCATACAGGTACCCGGGAAACACGCAGCGCATTGGTAGGTAGTTTTTTGTTGTACGCATAAGGGTTTAGGTAACAAGTAAAATAAACGGATGTAGCAATCTATCTTTATTTATTGACTTAGCCGCTGTAAAAAGAAGATAATTGGGCCCTAAAAGCGCATCAAAAGGGATACAGATTTAAAACTGGTTAGAGTGTTGACGATTTTTTTACAGTTACCAAATATATGCGTGGGTATTTCCTTTATTTCTGTAAAAATATTTAAATTTTATTTAGGTTGGAAAACAAAAATAAAATTAAAAAAAAAGAAACTATTCCTTTGAGTTACTGTTGTTTTTACGCACAAATGTAGCATATCAAATTAAAGCAAATAAAAGGTACCGCATAAGTTCTAAATAGATATGCCTAAACACAAACAAAAAGTCGTTATGAATACAACCGTAAACTCGTAAATAAGTGAGACATTCAAATACTACTTAACTTATGCCATTAAGTTAATACACTATCAACATATGTATGTATATTTGTTTAGGGTGTCCTTTGCAAATATCTTCTAGCTGCAGAGATCTTTTTAAAGAGAGTAAGAGTTTGCGACTTAAGTTAAATATTTCAGAGTAATATGTTTACTATTTTTTAAGATTAAGTGTTTATAAAATTTTTATAATTAAATTTTTTTTAATTTCCTATTTCATATTTATCTACAAAAAACCCTAAATTAAGCAATACATGCTCAAACTCCCAAACATGTGCGTTTAGATATTTTCTTATAAACGAAAAAAAAAAAAAATATTAAATAAAAATGTGTGGTTAGATAAAATTATTCACGTAGAAAGTATAAAAGAACAATAATTTATTGCTCTGTGCCTTTCTTCCCAATTACCCTCAACTTATGTCTTTATCCAAAGTGTCTGCATAAATTTAGGCAAATTACATTGATATTACGACTCAGTGACATTAAATACAATAATATAATAACGAACATTTATACACCAAACGAAATAAATTTGTAATTGTGTGTGAGAATTTTAAGGAAACAGCATAGACATACTTTTATTACTTTTATTTTCTTTTTTTTGCTGCAAATATTTTGGATTGAATTAGTCACGCTGCCTTAAAATAATTCTCTTGTTTTGTAAATAATTTCTCCGAACATTGAAAATTATTTTTGTTTTCTGTTTTTCTTCCTTTTTTATACCCTTCACACAGTGAAAAAGGGTGTATTGTAGGTTTGTCATTCCATGTGAAATTTCCACTATTTTCATTTCCGACCGCATAAAGTATATATTTTCTAAAAGCTTATCAATTCGACTAAGCTCTAAATTATGTCAGTCTATCCGTCTGTCCGTGTGTATGTTGAAATTTGAAGCACCCCGACATCGTCTGGACCCGGGTAAAGTATTAAAATATCAGAAATATTCGGGAGCAGATCGGCAAAATCGGTACGTAAACAACTAAGATATGAGCAAAAAACCACGACCACCTCGTTTTTTTCACAGCAACAACATACAACACATACATACAAATGTGGTAAACTGTAGACTCTATCTCTCTGTTAAGAGTGTAATAAATATAATTTTTCCAAGCATTTCAGCAAAAGAAGTTACATTATGTAAAATTACAATTATTTGAGTTAGGGCCTTTCTACTTGAGAACAAAGTTTAGTTTTTTTTGTTTAATTTTAATGAATTCAAACTTTATTGTGTTATAAAAATAATCTTATGTATGTCTTTGTGTTTGCCGCCAAAACCTACTATTTCTATCCTTTCAAATATGTCTCTTCGTCACAATTCGTCCAAAGTCTTTTCTTCGTTACGATTAAGTCAACACTCGTCCGTGTCATAGCATACAGAGTTGCTAAATGAGTGGCCTTTTCTAGTAATGTATCCACTGCCACCAATCCCCACATACATTTTACATTTTTATTCATATAACATCCCAGCAAAAAAATCTATGACAAAGAAGTGGATTTGCAGGGGTTCAACTGGTGACGAAGTGATTAAATTTAGGTGAAAACACTAATGATTTTAACATTAGCGTGTCATTGGAGATCATGTGTTTACATGAATATATTAATGAACTGCACTCCATTCTAAGTACATATTTAGAACTCATGCATATTTGATGAAAAGCATCGGATGTTTCATGAGTTGAATTTGTTTGTTTACATGAATTGTTTAAGATATTTAGCATGATGTTACATTCATTTTAAAACACATCAATTATGACAAATTTTTTCACATTTAGGAAGTCATTTACAATGAATGCTTTTACACAATTGATTTAGAAGTCTTGAAAATGTAATTCGCTTTGCACTACTTCTAATTTTTTTTGCTGGGATTACGTAAAAGCTGATGTGAGACAGGCGAGTTTGTTTATGAGATTAAAATATTAAATTTATTTTATTTATTAGTATATTAAAATATATAAAACAAGTAAGAGCACTATATTCGGCTGTGCCGAATATTTTACACCCACCACCAGTTTTCCGTTCTTTTGTAGCTATGGTTTTTTCCCGAAAATTTTTGTTTCCCGAAAATGCGAGATTTATTTTTGAATATCCGGGGATCCCGCCGCAAAACAAATAAAAAGTAAATTTGTTTTTAATTAAAAAAAAAACTTTTTATTAAAAAGCATAAAATAGTTTATAGTGTAAAAGAAACACTTCAAAACTATAAAAATCAATAAAGAAACTTGAATTTAAAATATAAATTGAGTAAAAATATTTTTTATTGAAAAAAATATTATTCTCTAGATACGAGATCAAATATGAGCACAGAAAACAAAAATACAGGTACTTCAGCTATGAGATCAAAAATAAAATCATAAGAATTCAATTTCAATATAAACAATATAAACATCTGCTTTCGAATCGTAGCTACCTTTTTCATTTCCCGGGATCCTAAAAAATAATCCCGGGAAATCTTGAAGATTAAATAACTCAAATTCCCGGGAAATAACCAAATTTATAGCCCAAAATTTATTTGTTTGTTATTAACAGTAATCGCTATGCAATAATCTCTTTATACTAAAATTTGTATCACTTTCTTTGTATGAGTACGATATGCTAGTAAAATGTTTTCGTAAATTTAGTCTTTCAATGAAAGTGGGCGTTAAAGTAGGCATGTAGAAGCTGTTTCTACCAATGAATGCAACTTAGATGTTTTCCTACAGTCCTTTATTATTCCAAAATCTTTATTTATAGAGAAATTATATGAATTTGAGAAAAAGCGTTATATGAGAGGTAGGCGTTAAATTGGGCGTGTCCTCTAAATTTTCCGGCATAACAATGACATTGACTGGGGGGATATATGTAGCAAATTTCATCATCATACCTCCAATTTTGTCGGTTTTATGATCTTTTAAATTTCATTAACAGTGGATAACGTGAAAAGTGGTCGTAATAGTAGGCGTGTCGAAGTTGTTGTAGCCTTTCAATTAAAGTGGGCATTAAAGAAGGCGTGTTGAAGTTGTTCCTACTAATGAATGCAACTTAAATGTTGCAATATAGTCCTTTATTATTCCAAAATCTTTATTCATAGAGAAATTATATGAATTTGAGATAAACCGTTATATGGGAGGTAGGCGTTAAAGTTTTATGAGCTTTCTAATTTCAT
This sequence comes from Phyto melanocephala, assembly GCA_941918925.1. Classification (NCBI taxonomy): domain Eukaryota; kingdom Metazoa; phylum Arthropoda; class Insecta; order Diptera; family Rhinophoridae; genus Phyto; species Phyto melanocephala. The sequence continues at coordinate 92,458,188 of OW799236.1, read as the reverse complement.
TAACAGTGGATAACGTGAAAAGTGGGCGTAATAGAAGGCGTGTCGAAATTAGTTTTAATAATGAATGCAACTTATATGTTTCAATATAGTCCTTTATTAATCTAAAATCTTTAGTCATAGCGAAATTATATGAATTTGAGTTAAGACGTTATATGGGAGGTGGGCGTAAAAGTGGGCGTGTCCGTTAGAACAAAGCATTTGACCAAAAAGCCATGTGTGCAAAATTTCAGAGTCGTACATCCAATTTTGTTGCTTTTATGACGTTTTTGTTTTTAAATATACCGAAAAATACATTGTGCGGTATAAATTTTCGTACATTTTTATCGATAACTCCTTTGCGAATGCATAGATTTAGGCAATTTTCGGGGAAAAATATTGTTTTTACTCAGGAAATATATATTCGACGTTTCATGAGTCTACGTTAATGCGTTTAAACACAATTCAATTTTATTCGATGTTCGAAGGACACGGTGTTTTCGACCTACTCTTGCTTTACGAGCTATAACTCTCTTTCTAATATTCCGATTTAGCCCATTTTCAATACTAAACAAGCCTTTTCTTTAAGAAGGATTCTGGCAAAATCTGTGCCCCCTAGCTTTTTCGGTGCGACCTCTATCGAGCTTTCCATAGACGGACTGACGGACGGACATAGCTAGATCGGCATAAAATCAAACCCCGATTCAGAATATATATGTATACTTTATGGGGTCTAAAATAGATATTTCAATGTGTTACAAACGGAATGATAAAATAAATATACCCCCACCATTTTTTTGGTGGTGGGTATAAAAACATGAATTATTTTGGATTTGAATGTCGTTGGATTTGAATAGGAGATAATACGTAGTTTTTTCTGGTTAGGTTATAAAAATTAAAACTTACTATAGGGCAAGTTTTCCATTATCCATGATCCGGCCCATAGTGTTATTTTTGTAAAAAACAAAAAAAAGTGTATTCAAAATTATTTCAGATTATTGACAGATTTTTTTTGATCATGCTAGTCATACAATTTTTTAATAAAATTTTGACTCTTTTAAAAATCTTAAAAAAAATATTGAAATGAAAAAAAAAAGTAAGGCAGTATCACAAAAACAATAAAAAATATTTAAAGAAGTCGCTTCATAATAGATCTTTGGGCGGATGACATTGGCATCCCCTCCAGGGGCCGATGATAACCCAACCAAACTTGGATTTTTGAGCAATGGGTCCGTCTGCTAGAGGGATTTCCACTTGATTCATCAATATTTTTTTGGCAATATTTCTTCCAAGAACACCATCTACTACTCGCCAGGTGTCAAAAGAGGGGTGGCCTAATGGATAATAGTTCTTGAAGTGCATCTTCAAGGCATGGTCATATATGGGTTCCGGTACTTGCACATCGAGGCGTTGCTTAAGCGGAAGATTTACCAGAATCTCATCTGATGCTTCGTGAGAGAATGGTGGCTCCATTACAAACTGGCCATACCGCATTCCAGACTTGCCTATCTTTGCTTTAAATCCAGGCAACAACTTAGCCACATCTTCCAGAATATAGGAGTCTTTTGCCTTTGTATTAACAAAAAATGTTGTGTACATTTTTTCTCCTTTGAAATTTAGTTGTACTTGTACTAGCGGAGGTTGGAATGATTCTTTTATTGAAATTTTGTTGTATGAGTTGCATATCGGTTGAGTTTGTTGTCCTTTGGAAACTAGTGGAGCAGTTTCCTTTGCTAAACTTAATGGTAATGTCTGCGTAGACTTATTTAGTTTGGTAGCATCTTTTGACGGCAGCAACCCATTTGTAGTTGACGATGTATATTTATTTATTCCACTCTCACGCACAGTGGTGTCCGCTGTGATTGTAGTCTCAAAGGGAGAATTTTTCTCTGATTTCTTATTTCTTTCTGGACGAACAATTTTGTGATCTTGACACATTGCATTAGCGGAATTCTTTGCTGCATAACTGAATTTACCTCGCAGAGGGGATGGACAGAGATAGCAAACGTGATCAAACGAAAAGCAATTAAAGCAATACCAATACTTTAATGGATGTTTATTACCACATATAAAACACTTTGGCTTGTCGGTGGCCTGGATTAAAAAATAAACAAAGTTAGTACAATAATGTAATAAAATAAATGCAATAACAAATAATAGTTATTGTATTTGGAAAATATTTTTAATATTCATATGAAAAACTCTTAAACTATCTACCTTTAACAGCGAAAATAAATTTCTTAAACTGACTAGCTTTAACAGCGTAAATAACGTAACTGACATATTTATTCGAAATTGTTTTTTTATGAAGAATTGTTATACAGTCTCTAGCACCTAGTTTGTTAAAATTTTGAATCGAAGCCATTCAATTTTAAATTAAATGACACCCACCTTTTTGTGTGACTGCAAAAATAACATGACTGACATTGAAAACGTGAGATCAACCGAATAATTAAGAAAAAAAAAACATATAAAAATAAAAAGGGAGAATGATATTTACATACACATCCGTTACGCGTTAGTTGTTTTTATCTCAATAGATGGACTTCTCACGATCATGGAGCTCATGATATAAATATTATTAATGCACTCTTTTGTTTTTTGTTTGCTTACACAAATGTGTGCTCACTTCAATATAATGAGAATTTAACAGCGATATAAAATGTTCATGGTTACGATATACTCACGGCAAAATTCAAATTATCAAAATCATTTCTAAATTTTGACTATCAAATCTTGTTTAAATATTTTAAACAAAATAACAGACAGTAATTAATCTCCTATGATTGATGATTTTCTAATTATTCTTAAAGAATTCCGAATAAATAATAAAATATCCCAATCACGTTACAATCACAAAAAAATCTACGCATTCCCGAACATCCTGCAGATTTTTATAATCACGTTCATGCGCGATCGATTAAGTCTAACCTATTAGAAATGAAGACGGAAAAATTAACCCGAGTTCTCCCGGTTTTTGAAATAGGCGTCCGAATTTTATTATATTTAATCTGCTGCATATTTAGTATGCCCTTAACACATATTTATATAAAGTATTGGCTTATTTGGTTCAGATATCGAGAAAAGGGATGTCGTCATATGACGACGCTAGCAAAATATAGATACAATATAACTAAAAAAAGTCAAAATGATTTTGGTTTTAAAACATTTATTTCCTGTTTAACGTAAATAACAAAAACTTTTTTCTTTAAAGGAAGATTTAAGATAAAGCTCATCTGTAAGTTGTTTAATATCATTGGCAGGCTTCATTTAAATTTTTATTATTAAGATCCTGCACAATTTGGAACAAGATTTCAAATCCCTTTTCCTTAAAAATTTGTTTTTATGGGTTGTTATTTAATGTGAGTTTTCGTTGGCAAAAAGCCAAGGCGAATTTATACAGGTGACCCTAACAACTCAGCTGGGTAAAGAAAAAACGATGTGCAAAAGGAAAAGTAGGATTTTGAAGCCATAGTGTTTGTAAAGGGTAGTCGAACTATAGTTCACGATGTAAATTGTGAGTCACATCTTAACGTAATTTTTTTGGTCAACATAATTGTTCTGATGTGCCCACGATATGGAGAATTGTTTGCAAGTTTCAGCAAGCCGGGTAGCTGAAGCCTACTGACAATTTCAATACACCGAATGGATGTTTAAACAGACAGAAGTTAATGTTTACTTTACAAAAAAAATCATCTTTAGCGACGAGGCACACTTTCATCTCAATGGATTTATTAACAAGCAGAATTGATGCCTTTGGGTAAACGAGAATATACGAGTGATTGTTGAAAAGACAAATCATCCATAACGAATGACTGTTTCTTACATTTTATGATCTGGGTTTGTCATAGGGGCGTACTTCTTTGAAGACCAAGGCAGCCAAGAAGTTACCGTGAATGGTGTTCGTTATCGCGAGATGATAACAGACTTCTTCTGGCAAGAAATTTAGAATATTTATTTGGACGATATGTGGTTCCAACAGGATGGTACCCATTGTCATGCGGTCAATTAACCAATGGCTTTGTTAATTGGCTGCCATGATCATGAGATTTGATACTGTTGAATTTCTTTCTTTAGGTATGTTTTAAATAAAAAGTGTACATCAAAAAGCCAAGAACAATTCAAGAGTTTAAGGATGAGATAATTCGGCGCATTATAGAATTAAACATCAGCTATATCTCAGTGTCATTGATAATATGGACCATCGGATAGAAGTATGCCACCGAAGCCGTGGCGAGCATTTTTTTGTTGTTTTGTTTCACAATTAATTGTCATCGATCCTTTTATCACAATAAAAATATTAATATAATTCTGTAAAGCTTTTTGTTTGATTTACAATTAATGTTGTACGTTTTGGTTGGACTACCCTGTATATGTAAGTATGTGTGTATAGATAAGTATAATAAGGTGGCAACAAAGATTGTAAAATAAATTGATTTGCTTTGGTTTAGAAATCAATTCAGTAAATAGAAAAATTGGTTGGTGCAATTTCATTGCCTAGGACTTGATAAGGTGCATCATAGCCTGGATTAATTTAATTATTAAAAAAGCACATACCTATTGTTATATTTTCGCACTAATATATTTTATCTTTTAAACTATTTAAATTTTCTGTTACTGTGATTAAAACTTAAAAGAAAAATATTTAAAAAAAAAAATATTTATTTTGCAAAACATTTAATTTTAAAAATTGTTAGAATTTTTTGTTTCAGTCTATTTTTTTTTTACTGTTTGTATGAAAATAAAAATGAAAAAAATATTTAAAAAAAATTTTTATTTTTATTTTTAAAGGACCTTCCATTTATTGAAATTTTTATCGCTGAGCCCATGTACTAACCTTAATATTTATACGTAGAGAATAACAACAAACCATTTCATTATTTTATTTTTGGCCGTTTTGATTTTCCATAGGCGTTATCAAAATATTATACCCTAGTAAACTTTTCACTTTTATATATATAATAAATATGTATTAAGATTTTTCCACTCACCGTTTTTTTCTCACTTAAATCACACTTGACGCATTTTCCTTTTTCAGCCATCGTAAAATAGTTTCTTTGTAACACAATTCTTCTTATTTTTAGTTTTAGAATATTGAAATTTTCCTCTTTTTAAATTTTTATGGAAACATAAAAATATATCGAAACTATTTTACTTTTGCAATAAAAATCGAATTAAATTTTTTTAAATTTATTTATATGAACACGCTTGTATATTTAAAGCTTTTACCAATTTTGTTTCGCACACTTTGCCTTCTGAACTATGAATAAATAATTTCCGTTATTATACATATATACTATATCAGGTACGAATATATATTTTTTTCGCTCTACCTGCCTTTTGTAAATGATCTGTGAAAATCCTACCTCTTTACATTAATAAATGTACCCCACACCTATTTTTATAAGTAAATATGTGTGTTCTAATGTAACATATGTGTTGGTGCTTCTGTTCGTTGTGTTTAAAAGGTGAATTCTGTATTATTGTGATGTTAGAGTAAATTTAGCCAATGAATATGGGTTTTCCACACAACTGGGACGAACGAAAAAGTTTTTGCTGCGAATATTCGTCGTAAAAAATAGACAAAATTTTTGTATATGAAAATGCATACAATTATGGCGTCGGTCGAAATTCGCTATACACAGCGAACTCTGCAATAGATTTATTCCTATTTCTTAGGCCGGCAAACGACGAACAAATTGGTAAAATGTAACCCTATTTATTATATTTGGTTTTTAATTTTCAACTTTTAACTACAAATTTGTTTTATGTGTGTTTTTGTAAATCTTTGAGTTTTTTATGAAAAAATTTATTTAGTGTGGTAATCATTATAAGCAAAAAATAAATTATATTTATTATTTTGTTGCATTTTACCAAAATTTAAATTCTCTGTTTATTTTTGATCTTTCTTTGCACAGGCAGTAATTATCTTTATTAACTATTTTGATATTTGACATATTGATAAATTATAAAAATATCAGTTGATGCCTTCAGTATACAGCATTATTTGGAAAAAAAAAAATCATATTTTGAGGAAAAAAATCATCACGTTTTTTCCGCTTCTATAGTTATATTTTATAGACAAAAAGGGTAATACAAATTATGTTTATGTGTATAAAATTTTTTTATTATTATTTAGTAGCCAAGCCTGGCGCGCGTTGCTACGCCCCTAATGAATGAAAATGCATTCTGAATTTTAATAGAATATCAAGTACAAGAAGCTTAAAATTATAACATTTTTTTAATGGGCGTGGCATTGTCCACTTTTCTAATCACGAAATTAGTCATGACAGCTCAATATGTGTGCAAGGTTTCAGAAAAATCGATCTAGTGCAAGTAGCTAAAAATTATAACTTATTTTTATAGGCGTAGCACAGCCCACTTTTCTAATCACGAAATTGTATAATCATGAGAGTTCAATATGTATGCAAAGTTTGAGAAAAATCGGTCAAGTGCAAGTAGCTAAAATGATAACCCACTTTTGACCACCCATAAACACTCCCTGGAATATGTACAACAACTTGCCAAAGTTTAAGTCCAATCGGTTTTACAGTTTCGGAGTCTATAGCTAACACACACAGAGTTTCAATTTTATATATAGATGGATGTACGTAGGTAGGTACATACATATTTATATACATAATTAACGAATAAAACAAAAATTAAAATAAAAAAAATTTAATTAATAGTACACACATACTTACTGACATATTCAAAAAAAATATTTTAGATTTATAAGAGGCTTATTTTAGAGATGTTGTACAGAAACTGGTCAAAAAGCCTTTAATAAACTTTAAATATTTTTTATTGTATACAGGAGATAGTATATTCATATATATTTATGCTTATTACATAAAACAGACATACATATCGTTACCTTAAATTAAAAGAGGCGTAACTAACATTTTTAAAAATGTGCAAGAGAAGACAAGACATTAAGTAAAAAATCTGTAACAACGTCTGTTAAAGTAAAATGGAAAAATATAGGATAGATCTTTTCGGAAAATTTAATTAGATCTTAAACTATAAATAAGTTTGTTCGCTTCTGCTGTATATTTTCTTAAAATATTAGACACGCCCTTTCTTTAATTAAGGTATAGATATGTTCCTATATTTTTACAAAACAAAGATATAAAATATTTAAATATAAAGGGTCCGCCATCTAAATTTTTTTTTTTCAACTAGTGCTTATTTCATGAATGGTAACACTTAGCTCATGTCTGATTTGACAGATTACTAGTTTTATCCTTCCGCTGAACGAATATGGTTGTGTATGCGCTTGAACAACACTGGGAAATATTGCGACATTACTTTTGGGCACAGAAAACCCGCGCGCATACATTGAAAAGCCAATACACCCAAAACGAGTCACTGTTTGGTGCGAATTTTGGTCCAGAGGCATAATTGGCCCATTTTTCTTCGAAAATGAGCAAGGAGTGGCCGTTACAGTCAATGGCAATCGTTATCGGGCCATGTTGAACGATTTTTGGTTCACAAAAATTGAAGAGAAGGATATTGGCAACATTTGGTTTCAACAGGGCGCTACGTGCCACACAGCCGAAGCTACACTTTTTTTATACCATTTTCACAAAAAAAAATATTTGGCGGACCCTTTATGTGTACATATTTATATTGAGAGAGTACGCAGTACAATCAATCATGTACACGCAAAGAAACAATTTGGTTGTGCTAATCATAATCTAAGAGCAACATACTATGATTAAATTGTATGATTATCGTTAAAACATATAACATATAACGTATTACACTGCACAGCAGCAAAATCCACCATTAAATAAAACGATGTGGACTATATGGATTTTGATGCGCTGAACTCAAATATGTTGTCGGTTTTCTTCCATCAGATCGGTATTTTTTTTATGGTCGTGGCAAAAAAATTTTTTTGTTCAAAATTTGTAATATTTTTCAATTTAAAAATGGAATTAAAAAAAAACATAAGACAAATATTCAACATTTTGCATATATCTAAAAAATAATAAAAGCCATAAGCCATAAAAATCGGTTAAAAAATGTGGATTTTATTGTCAATTTACCGCAGGTACCCAATATTGTAATGCAATCAGCCTTACTGTAACATTTCGTTAGGTGAGCAGGTAATGTAACTAAAGTACAACGGTATTTTGCATGGTTCTTGGAATTCAGAATTATAACATAGTATTTTTCAATTACCTGTGATTTCAAATTAAGAACATTAGGGTAGATTCTGGTATTTATTGTATATAAAGAAGTTAATGGGCAATAAGTTAGTCACTTTTAATTTGAATATCGTGGGGTTAAAATCGGCAACAGTCAATAGATCTCATAGTGTACTTTGTTATTGTGTAAAGAAATAAAGCAATTAAAGAATCCACAAACGCTTTCATATTACAAAATGTCAAGAATTTGTAACAAATCTCCAAATTTATTTTGTTACGTATGTGGCGATCTAACTTTAAGTTCTCAACGGGAGACAATATCTTCGAAGCTTAAAGAGGCTTATTGCCGTTATTTTGGGTTTCCTATCGATGATAGAGATAAAAATTGGCTGCCGAAAATATGTTGTACTAGCTGTGCACGGTCTTTAAGAGGTTGGTTAAAAGGAAGTCATAAGTTTTTGCCGTTTATGAAGCCAGCGATTTGGAGTGAACCACAAAATCATCAAAATGATTGCTACTTTTGTCATACTAAAACACGTGGGTTTACGAAAAAAACCAAAAATAAAGTTATATATCCAAATACCTCATGCGTCAAACGACCAGTTTACCAGTTTACAAGTAAATTTTTACCTCCATTGCCTCCTACAGACGATGAAGAAGATGGGCTTTCTGCAGCAACTGAATCCACTTACGCCAGCATAGGTGTTTCTTCGCATTCATTTGGAAGCCCAACAAGAAAACCTTATTTTCCGAATCAAACTGATATGAATAACTTAGTTCGTAAATTAGGGCTCTCAAAAAACAAGTCTGAGCTTCTTGCATCCCAATTAAAAGAATGGAATTTGGTGCAAAAGGACGTTAACGTCTCGTACAAATAGTTATTTGTAATTGTTAATGCTTTTGAATATAATGTTATTTTTGTCATAAACATTTTTTTAAATCATACTATTGTTAAACGGCAATCATATTGAAATTTATACGAAAAGTAAACATTAAATGATAAAACTCAAATAAATGGTTGATTATCGTGATAAAACCTATGATTGAATGAAATAAATTTAACTATTAATTGTTTCCGGCAACCAAATATTGGTATAGAGAATATAATATGACCATCGTGATCATGTCGTAACCGTGGTTTTTTTTTGTGTGTACGTATATACGTTAACGTACAATTTTTAAGGAAACATTATTTTTTTAGTAATGAAAAGGTTTGATATTTTCAATTATGTCTTGACCTATATAAATATTATGTCGGGTATATTTTTGAATGACAAATAATCTTTTGAATAAAAGATACCTTTACAAGAACTATTATCTGATCATTGCCTAAAAATTTATTTAAATTAATTTTAAAAGATATTCGTTCAATATTTGCTGTAAAAATAACAAAACATATTAAGTTTTTGAGAGAATCGGAAAGGCTACGGTTTTTGACCTAAACGTTTAGAACTATAAATGTCTAGAGTTGAAAATAGTCCTTTAAGTTGACAGGATGAAGTTCTCTTAACTAATTCTCTTAGTAACTTAATTTTGAATATACTTTTCATCAATTAAGTGTGGAAAATTTTGCGTTGTATTAAACCAAAAAGAAGAACAAACTTTTCTATCTATAATTCTCAAAGGGTCAAGGCATCAGAGCTCTTTTAGAAAATTATCGGTATAATTAAATCATTTTAGTATTGGCCTACATAACTCAATATAAAATAAAATACAATATTCAATAATTCAATAAATTAATTTGTTCAATTCTAGTAATTTTTGAGTTCGAAATTCTTGTTTCGCAAACATTTCTAAATAGACTTCTTCGTTTGGTAAAAAATCTTTGTATTCAAAGTCAAGCTCAATATTGAAATTTATATTTTCATAGGTTGGTTTTATAAACTTATCTTATATTTTAAGATGTAGGCGTTTCATATCATCATACATTCCTTGTATTTGAAAAAAGCTAAATTAAAAAAAAAATATTTTTAATAATAAAAAATCATCATTTGGGAAAAATATCATCGAATCATATTTTGGACAAAAAAGCAATAAAAATATAAAAAAATGATCACTCTGGCAACACTGCCTGCGTCTTTCATTGTACACATTTTTATACACAAATGAACTTAACGCCCAAAAAGTGGTACCAACTGTATAAAAGATGATTTTGTGATTAAAAAGGTGATGTTGTTACCATATATCAAATATTTTGACAAATTTAAATTAATAAAAAATCTAAATCTAAAAAATAAAATTACAAGAATAAAGGAACTGCTGCTAACACAGAGAATGTTCAGGTAATTTATTAATTTTGTTACAGATGTTTTAGTAATTTTGGCGTTATTATTATTTAACAATTTTTCAATGATTTTAAAAAAAATTTATTGAAGGCCAATACTTAAAACCGTCTATATTAAAAACAAGTAAGAGCGCTATATTCGGCCGTGCCGAATCTTATATACCCTTCACAACGTGTAGTCATGCAATAACAGTAGTTTGTATCACCATTCCATATGATATACGTACATACATATAAAACATATACATATATAAAAAACATCCCATTGTAAAATTATAAATTTACGTATGTATGTTAAAAAAAATAAAAAAAAATTTAAAAAAAAAATTTAAAAAAAAAAATTTTTTTAAATAATTAAAATATATATAATAAATATAAAACAAAAAAAAAATAAAAAAAAAAAAATTAAAAAAAAAATAATAATAAAAATATAAATAATATATTAAATAAAAAAAATTAAAAAAAAATTAAAAAAAAAAATTAAAAAAAAATATAAAAAAAAATTAAAAAAAAATATATAAAAACAAATAAAAAAATTTTTTTGGCTCAGCTGGGATTCGATGCCACGTTTTCTCTAACCAGTATACACGTTTGTATGTATGTATGTTGTTGTTGTAATGTTGTTTTTGTGAAAAAAAAATCGAGGTGGTCGTGGGTTTTTGCTCATTTCAGTTGTTTATGTACCGATGTTTCTGATTTTCAATACCGATCTACTCCCGAATATTTCTGATATTTTAATACCTCAACCGAGTCCAAGCGATGTCGGGGGGCTTCAAAAAGTTGATTTCAACATACACACGGACAGACGGTTAGACGGACAGACTGACAGGGCTTGATCGACTCCCCTATTCATAAGCTTTCAGAAAATATATACTTTATGGGGTCGGAAATCAAAATTGTAGAAATTTCACACGGAATGACAAACCTATATATAGCCTTTTTCACTGTGTGAAGGGTATAAAAAGAAAAAAAAACACGCCTTATTTTGTAAATTTTAAAAATATTTTAAAATCTTTGTTGCTAACATAGGGAATTTTGTAAGAGTGGAATCGGCGACTTAAATACATAAAGGTCATTGTTAAATTTTAGGAAAACGGAAAAATCCCTCAGTTTGAAAATATGTATGCGTATATATTTATATCAATAATAAAATGTATAAACTACCTGAATATTTTGCGTGTTACTAACCGTTTCTTTTTTTTAATGTTTTCTTTAGAATAAAGGCTTTTTAATGAACGTTAATAGAAGAATAGAAGAGTCATAAACAAAACTATAATGTACATTTTATACCTGGCTTAAAATTTATAGATGGAGGATGCAAAAAGTACTACAAAAATTTAAAAAATAACCAATAACCTCTAATTACGGATTTCTAAGAACACATTAACATTAAAATTAACTTTTTTTGGCATAATGAATGGAAATATTGAATGTCTAGATCTTTTGGAACAACTCTTATTTTGTGTACCAAGTAGATTATCGCCTTGAAATAGATTTTTATTTTTTCTTGGGTTACGCCATCAAAATTATGTGCTTAATGGTCCATTAATCATTTTATTATACAAAATTTTTTGCTAGACTTTAAAGTATCGCAAACAAGTTTTAAGAATTTTCTTCTGCTAAATTTAAATTAATGCCATTTTTTTCATTTTTCAATTTAAATTATTTTATTATAATTTATATAACTAAATGTATTTATATATTTTATTTTTCATTAGCCTGTAAGAAATATTATTGTTTAGACTTTTATAGATAAATAAACCACTTGCTGGATTTAGGCATTTAATAATTTTTAAAATGAAACTGAAAATACTTTATTTTTTTTACTTTTGTAGTACAAAGTTAATCTATTAGAAATTTGTAATTTGGAATTTTACCTTCAGTATGAGATCATAAATAATATGAACGAACAATATACAATTTTCTATGTTTTAGTGGTTATTTTTGTATTTTTGTTGTACTTTTTCATTATCGTGTTCCTAGAATTCTTATACTGGGGATACGTTTTGCATTGTAGTGCTATTAAGGACTCTTCTATTATTTTGTTATCAATTATTAGAAAAACCCTTGTTATAAAGAAAACATTATAAGTATAATGGCACGCCCAATATCATGACAAATGTTCAGGTAGTTTATAATTTTTATTGAAAATATTTTCCTAGATTTAAACTTAGGGATTTTTTCTATTTAAAAATTTCTGCAAGGACTCATATTTGTCTTTTTGCCTCATATTTAAAATGAAATGTTTAGTGTAATTTGCAGTAATTATCAAAATTGAAAAATTTTTTCCTAAAATAAAATATTTTTATTACTGGAAGTAAATACTGAAAGGCCCAAATATATAATTGGTAAGAAACAAACTTATGAAATTTGAAAGAAAAAAACAAGTAAGAGTGCTATATTTGGCCGTGCCGAATCATATATGCCCTTCACATCGTGTAGTCAGGCAATAACAATTGCTTGTATCACCATTAATCTCATTAATATGAAATACATATCTGTTTCATTATCTTTATAATGACTTTATCTGCTTAAAAACATCTCGTAAAATTATAAATTGAGTTTATGTTAAAAAAATTAAAAAAATAAAAAAAAAATAAAAAAAAATATAAAAAAAAATTAAATAAAAAAAAAATAAAAAAAAATTGTTTTGTCTTAACTGGGATTCATCCAGTTTGTATTGCTGAGAAAAGACGAGGTAGTCTAGGTTTTTTCATCATATCTCAGTTGTATATACAGTGATTTCTCTGAATTTCAATACCAATCTGCCTCCCGAATATTCCTGATATTTTGGTATATTACCCGCCTGGGAGCTTCAAAAAGTGGACTTCAACAAATACACAGACAAACGGACAAATGACAGACGAACAATGCTTAATTTACTCCCCTATTCATAAGCTTTCATAAAATATATACGGAAATGAAAATTGTAGAATTTTTACACGGAATAACAAACCTAAATACATATACCCTTACACTCATTGTAAAGGGCATAAAAAAAACTGAACGGAATGGAATGTAATGTAATGGAACGGAAAGAAACCCAAAGAATAAAATTACCTTTTGTGACCATGCTAAAAGCATCATTGATATTATTACTTGTAAATATTTGCATGTTGAAAGATAAATTTACGCATTATCGTCATATATAAGTATATTAAAAATACAAACATGTAATGCTAAGTTATGAAAAATGAATGGGTTTGTGGAAAACAATTTTATCACATCAGGTACTTTTCATATAGTTTAAATTTATGATGCTCATAAACTGTACACATATTTATGACAGAATAAAAACGAAATCTGTGTAGGTATACATTATACCCTTAACAACACAATTTTATTAGTGTTCATACAACAAATACAAATAAAGGCGATACGTAGAGAACAAAAATTTAAATCTTTAGAAAGACAAGTGACAGGGTCAGGTAAAATAATGTTCATTCGCTTCATTTCTATTCAATTATATGCAAAATGCATTCGATTTTTCATTATTTACCAACAATGATTACCATCCCAGATTGTAATACTAGAAAAAACAGCAAAATTTAATTAAACATAAACTAGCTGCAATAAAAACAATATATATTTTTACGAAGTAAATTTAAAAAAAATAAATTACTGCTGAACCTGTCCCGCATTCCTGGCCTCAATGTGTTCTATTACTATTACGATTACAAATGACATTGCAGCATTTAAACCTTCGTCTGTCTATTTCGGTATTGGTTTTATTGCAAATAATAAGTACGTTTGAAATTTATTTTATAACACTTTACTGATATAGATTTGTTGAATTAAGAAACGAAGGACACTATTTTACTATTTATACATAGATACTTGTATAAGAAGCAAGTTTTTATACCCTTCACACAGTGAAAAAGGGTATATATAGGTTTGTCATTCCGTGTGAAATTTCAACAATTTTCATTTCCGACCCCATAAAGTATATATTTTCTGAAAGCTTATGAATAGGGGAGTCGATTAAGCTCTGTCAGTCTGTCCGTCTGACCGTGTGTATGTTGAAATCAACTTTTTGTTGGACCCGGGTAAGGTATTAAAATATCAGAAATATTTGGGAGTAGATCGGTATGGAAAATCATAAACATCGGTACATAAACAACTGAGATATGAGCAAAAACCAACGACCACCTCGATTTTTTTTTCACAAAAACAACATTACAACAACAACATACATATATACAAACGTGTATACTGGTTAGAGAAAACGTGGCATCGAATCCCAGCTGAGCCAAAAAAAATTTTTTTTAAATTTATTTTAAATTTTTTTTAATTTTTTTTTTTTTTTATTTTTTATTTAATATATTATTTATATTTTTATTATTTTTTTTTTAAATTTTTTTTTGTTTTATATATATTATATATATAATAATTTTTTTTTTAATTTTTTTTTAAATTTTTTTTTAAATTTTTTTTATTTATTTTTTTTTTGTTTTTTTAACATACAAACGTAAACTCAATTTGGAATTCTGCGATGGGATGTTTTTATATGTATGTACGTATTTCATATGGGATGAATGGTGACACAAACTACTGTTATTGCATGACTACACGTTATGAAGAGTATATAAGATTCGGCACGGCCAATATAGCGCTCTTACTTGTTTTCTTTATTATATGTAATTATACTATGTCGAATATTGTTTATCGGATTCCGATTTACCTAAAAGTAAACCAAACAAAAAACTTTTTTCCAAAATACATAAGTTACTATAAAGGTGCTCACAGATGGTAGTGCAAACTGTGAAAACGATGCAAATGATTGCAAAAATTCACAATTTTTTTTTTTAACAAATTAACAGAATGTAGCATTCGAAATTTGCTTCTCTTTACTTCATTTGCACCATAAAAAGCTTGAGCAATATTGGCTGTGTATATTTGCTAAGAAGCAAATAAGTGACAACTGCTGTTTTTGACATTTTGATCGTCATTAATTTTATGAAAAGAACATTAAAATCACAAGCGATTTCTGTTAGTAACATTAAAATTATAAAAAAAAGATAGATTCTTTTGAAAAACAAAATAAATATTTAAGAACTTCAGTAAGAAATTGCCATATTTTTTCTGTGGGTAACTCTGACAACACCGGCTGAAATAAATATGTATTTCGAATTAAAAAAGGACGCTCACGATCTGCCGTAATATGCACAGCAAATTTGCTCTGTACAAATTTGTACAGGTTTAATCGTGAGTACCTTTTGTATTTTAAAATGCGTTTAGCTGAGCTGTGTTTTTCTCATGTTTATAGTGGTTTCGCCATTTAATGGCTGTGATCTAAAATGTTTCATGTATTCCTAGTACAGAGTCGTAAGTATTTTCTGCTTATAATGAGCTGAAAGTAACATTAAAATATAGCGGTGAGTAAAAAATTATGATAAGGAAAAATGGTACAGATTTTTAATATTTTAATATTAACAACAAAATTTCAAATTAATATAAAACAAATTTGTTTGGTTATACTATCCTATTTGTTAATTTAGGTTCTTAACAACCAGTGTATAAAATTGAAATCTTTTTATCAAGTTTCAAATCTTCAAACATACCAACTTTTACGTATATACTGGTACTTAGTATGCCATATGTTTAATCTATGTTTAATCTAAGTCGGCTCTGCATGACTTTTCAAATAACATATCAACATAAGCTAAAATAAGATAATCACATCATCGCGATTTCAAAAACCTAAACTACCCTCAGGTATATATTCAACTATTTTAAGCATTTTTACAGGAAGTTATAGCGTAAAAATCGACACATGCAGTTTTTTTTCTTGCCACAGATATAAATATCTTCGAAGCTTAAAATATTTTAATAAGTAATTTACTTAACGACCTAGACGTATATAAGAATTGGTCAAAAAATAGAAATAGAATAGGCGGCATGTAAAGGGTGATTTTTTTAGCTATTATCTCTTTGGCAACCAAGAATCGTCTAACAAACGAACAACGCTTGCAAATTATTGAATTTTATTATTAAAATGCGTGCTCTGTTAAGAAAGTTCATCGCGTGCTTCTTGTGTTCAGCGACGAAGCTCATTTTTGGCTCAATGGGTACGTTAATAAGCAGAATTGTCGATTTTGGAGTGAAGATCAACCAGAAGCATTGCAAGAGCTACCAATGCATCCAGAAAAAGTCACAGTTTGGTGCGGTTTATAGGCTAGTGGCATCATTGGACTGTACTTCTTCAAAGATGATGCGAATCGTAACGTAACTGTGAATGGTGAGCGCTACCGTGAGATGATATCCAACTTTTTATTGCCCAAATGCATGACATGTGGTTTCAACAAGACGTTGCCATATGCCACACAGCACGCTTAATAATGAACTTATTGAGAGGCGAGTTCGGTAAACATATTATTCCACGTTCGGGACCGGTCAATTGGCCGCCTAGATCGTACGATTTAACGCCTTTAGACAATTTTTTGTGGGGCTAAGTTAAAGCTCATGTCTATACACACATGCCCGCTTCAATTGACGCATTGGAAGACAACATTGAAGCATTTATTCAGGAGACACCGGCCGAAATGTTGGAAAGAGTATGCCAAAATTGGACTAAGCGGACGGACCATTTGGAGCGCAAAAAAATCACCCAATATATCAGATAAAAAGGAGTGTGAGTATCTTCTAGACTTTTGGATGAATGCTGTATACTTTACTTTACTGACAGCAAAGCGGCTTCACATTCAAATTCTTCCAGGAATGTCGGTCATCCTTGAATTGTATGGCGATGCACTCAGACATCACCATTTTAGAGGGATACGGGACAACTAATGGAAGCTGCATAGCTTCCTTAGCAAGATGGCCTTGCTAAGAGGGGTGCACCAGTTAAAGGTCCTGATATCAATCACTACTATGGTATACCTCTCTCTGAGGAAAACTTTTTATATAAACGTATCTCCATATATCTGACCATGCGAAATTGGCGAATAATTCTGAATGTAATATTAGGAGGATGGTATAGTATAGAATAGATCCTCAGCGCATCTGAGATTTGCCAGGAAGCGGCTGAAGTAAATTTTGGCTACACTTAATGGCCACTGAGGTTTTGGCAACCATGTCAGGAGTATAGACTATTATGCAGAAGTCGTCTTGATTAAAATAATAAAGAGTTTACATATAACTTTCTGTGTCACTACCCAGTGCTGGAAAACATAAGGAGAACTATTTTTGGTGTATTGCTTCTTTATAGTTGTTAACGCGTTTGGGAGTTTTTTTTTATTGGAGCCAAGCTATTGGCAAGCATATATTTTAAATGAATTCTTGTCATTTCCGTTGTAATTTTATGCAATTGTAAATATGTTCCATCTGTGCATATTTTGTTAGTGTAGAGTAAGAATACATTATTTTATTTTGCAACCGAATTAATTGCACAAGATTTGAATAATGCTAGTATTTGTGTTACATTGCATTACTTTACACTACAGCTGTGTGCACTGATATACATACTACCACTATAACATAAATCGAATACACTTTTTTTACTATTTTATACAAAATATTACATTTTTACTTTCTACGAAAATTTAATGGCAATGAATTTATTTTCTCATTCACGCTTGAGATGTGCTTAAATATTCATAAATAAAATAATGATAGAGACTTTAATTACTTAAAACTAACTTTTCGTCAAGATGAAGTAGGATATTCTGTATGAAGAGGGGGAAAAATGTTGCTCATGTATTAAAATGCAATTACTTATGATTTATGCTCTTGCAAAAATGAAAAAAATTCAAACAATATTATGAATACCTGCTAAATGCTTACAAACATATTAACATCATTATGTATGTGCAAGTAAATTTCAAAAAATCTGTACAAGTACAAGTCATTATTATTAACACTCAGAATGAATATTTTTATTGGAAGCATGAATAATAAGGTCAAAAATAAAGAAAAAACTTAATGTGATAAAGTTTTATATTTGTCAATAATAAATAACTTCTTATGAAGTGAGATTTTATGCACTGTTTACGCATTTATTTTTAAAATTTACTATAAATCATTTTATTTAAGTTTACGTTGATTTTGTTATTATTAAACTTCTTAAAACATTTTTAAATTTAATTGTAAACACTTAAGAATATTGAATTTTTTTTTTCCTATATTAACAAACTGAATGCATTTTCGAAACCAGCTATGATTTCGTCGTTAGCATTCTTTATCGGTATACCCGTATGCAATTACACATTATTATTTATATTAAAATTTAATAATTTTATAAGTAATAAAATAGGCAGCTTTTAATACTGCCATCAGAAAGTTTGATGAAGAAAGCATAACGAAAATGTATTAATAATTTGAGAGGATATAATCACGATTTTGATAAAAAAAAGAAAGAAAAATGTAGAAATAAATCCTATGCTGCTCATTTTCTAACTTCGTTAAATTATAATATAAATTGAAGCATCGAATAACATATGAGTATATAGATAACAAGTAAGAGCACTATATTCGGCTGTGCCGAATCTTTTATACCCACCACCAATCTTGTTTTCATTTAAAGCATAATATTTATTATTTTGTTAATCGCTATGGAATAATCTCTTTATAATAAAATATGCATCACTTTCTTTGTAGAGGGTGGTTAAATTTTAAGGGCCCATGTTGAAGGTGAACTACACCTAGTCTTTAAATTTGCTTTCTGTATTTCATTTGACACTTCTCAATCTCAGACTTACTCAAGTTGATCCGTGGAAAGATATGCAAGTGAGCAACGCTTTAAAGTAATTCAGGTCTTTTAAAAAATGGTCGTTCAAATCCAAATGCATTTTGTGCACTTCGTAATTGTTTTGATCAACATAATCGTTCAAATTCGTCCACAATCGGGAGAATTGTAAAAAATATTTAAATTTCTGCAAAACAGGTCTGTATAAAATGTTAGAAAATCTATGAATGCCTTCTTAGTTCTTTGAATGGGCACCATTGCTGTTCTTTGCGATAGTGTGGCAAAAGAGCAGTCAACCTCGACTCATCATCATGCCCAACAATTGAGCATCAACATTGTCATTGAAAATTTTGACCATCAGATAGAGAGGTGGCGCCAAGGATGTAGGGGGCCATTTGGCCGATATTTTGTTAAATACATAATTGAACCATAGAAATATTATCATTATAAAAACAAATGATATTAATTTCCTAAATAATTTGTGTTTTATTCAAAATCAACATCGGCCCTTAAAACTTAACCACCCTTAATAACTTCGATATGATAGTAAAATATTTTCGTAAATTTAGTCTTTTAGTGAAAGTGGGCGTTAAAATAGGTGTGTCAATAAAGTTTCTGCTAATAAATACAACTAAGATATTTCAATATAGTCCTTTATTTACCCAAAAACTTTGTCAATAGAGAAATTACATGAGTTTAAGTTATACTAAATATATGGGAGGTAGGCCTTAAAGTGGGTGTGTCATCTAAACTTTTTGATACAACAATTATATTGATTAGAAGGATTTATTTATTTTAAATATTTATTTATAGTAACTTCTATATGTAGCAAATTTCATCATCGTACCCCTAATTTTGTCGGTTTTATGAGCTTTTAAATTTCATTAACGGTAGATAACGTGAAAAGTGGGCGTTATAGGAGGCGTGTCAAAGTTGTTTCTGTTAATGACTACAACTTAGATATTTCAATATAGTCCTTTATTATTCCAAAATTTTTATTAATAGAGAAATTATATGAATTTCAGTTAAAACGTTATATGGGAGGTGGGCGTAAAAGTGGGCGTGTCACCTTAATTTTCGGGCACAGTAATGACATTGACTAGAAGGATATACGTAGAAAATTTAATCATCATACCTCTAATTTTGTCGGTTTTATGAGCTTTTAAATTTCATTAACGGTAGATAACGTGAAAAGTGGTCGTTATAGTAGGCATGTCAAAGTTGTTTTAATAATGAGTACAACTTAGATGTTTCAATCTAGTCCTTTATTGTTATTTCAAAATCTTTATTAATAGAGAAATTATATGAATTTTAGATAAATCGTTATATGGGAGGTGGGCGTAAAAGTAAGCGTGGCACATTAATTTTCCGTTACAATAAAGAGTCTCACTAAAAAGCAAAGTGTGCAAAATTTCAGAGTCGTACATCTTATTTTGTCCGTTTTATTAGGTTTTAAATTTTAAACATACTGAAAAATACACTGCGCGGTATAAATTTTCGTACATTTTTATCTATAACTCCTTTCCTAA
Source organism: Phyto melanocephala (assembly GCA_941918925.1). NCBI lineage: Eukaryota > Metazoa > Arthropoda > Insecta > Diptera > Rhinophoridae > Phyto > Phyto melanocephala. The sequence continues at coordinate 92,437,560 of OW799236.1, read as the reverse complement.
TGTATAGATGTAAGCAATTTTTGGGGAGAAATATTGTTTTGACTCGAGAAATATATATTCGGAGGTTGATGACTAATGCGTTTGGACACAATTGCATTTTATTCGATGTTGGAAGGAGACGGTTTTTTCGACCTACTCTTGCTCTACGAGCTATAACTCTCTTCCTAATATTCCGATTTAGCCCATTTTCAATACCAAACAAACCTGGTCTATAAGAAAGAGTCTGGCAAAATTTGAGCCCCCTAGCTTTTTCGGTGCGACCTCTATCGTGCTTTCAACAGACGGACAGACGGACGGACATAGCTAGATCGTCATCAAATCAAACCCTGATTCAAAATATATATACTTTATGGGGTCTAAAATGGATATTTCGATGTGTTACAAACGGAATGACAAAATAAATGTACCCCCACCATTTTTTTGGTGGCGGGTATAAAAAGTGCTGATATTAAATTCGTACCTGGTTTCGCGAATATATTCCACTCTGATAATATCGGATAAAGTTTTCAAATGTTACTAAATGTTTTAAAATTTATTTTAAAAATGCTTGAGGGAGTTTAATGATTAGGAAATGAATTTAACCTAAAATAAAATGATTTACAATAAATTTAAATACAAGTTTCGAATCAATATTAACATAAATTATACCCATCAGAACAATTTTGAACCAGTTCAATGTGAATAAAATTTTTCATGACTTCTTATTTATAAGGGAAAAAGGAGGCTTTATGAATGCCTTCTCCAAATACAAAATAGTTACCCATTATTGATGTTCTCCAAAATACATGCAAATGCATGCAAAATGTCTTAAACAATTCATGTAAAGAAACATAATAACCTCTTGAAACATGGGTTTCTTTTCATCTACTATGCATGCGTTCTATGCACTTATTAGAATGAAGTAAATTTTATTAATATATTCAAATAAACACATGTTCTCCAATGACACGTTAATGTTAAATCATGAATGTTTCACCTAAATTGAAATATTTCATCATGGGTTAAACTCATGCATTCACTATTTCTTTTGCATGCCTTTTGTTGATGGGTATATATTACTTTTTTACACCCGCCACCAAAAAAATGGTAGGGGTATATTAATTTTATCAATCAGTTTGTTACACATCGAAATATCCATTTAAGACCCCATAAAGTAAATATAATCTGAATGGAGGTTTCATTTTATGATGATCTAGCTATGTCCGTCCGTCGGTCTGTTGAAAGCACGATAGAGGTCGGACCGAAAAAGCTACGGGGCTCAAATTTTGCCAGAATATTTCTTATACACAAAGTTCATTTCATATTGAAAACAGGCCAAATCGGAATATTAGGAAGAGAGTTATAGCTAGTAATGTAAGAGTAGGTAAAAAACCATGTCCCTGCAACATCAAATAAAATGCAGTTGTGTCCAAACGCATTAACGTATACTCATGAAACTTCGAATATATATTTCCATATTTTTACTTAAAAAGTTACTTAAATCTATGCATTAGGAAAGAAGTTATAGATCAATATATACGAAAATTCATACCGCACAGTGTATATATAAAATTTAAAACCTAATAAAACTGACAACAACTGACGATGCTGAAATTTTGCAAACATTGCTTTCTTGTCAAAAGCTTTGTACTAACGGAAAATAAATATGATACTCTCACTTTACAGCCTACCTCCCACATAACGGTTTATCATAAATTCATATAATTTCTCTATGAACAAACTGTTTGGAAGAATAAAGGACTATATTGAAATATCTAAAATGTTTGTAATACAATAAACTATACTAACACGCCTACATTAACGCCCACTTTCATTGAAAAACTAAATTTACGAAAACATTTTACTAGCATATCGATGGAACGATGGGACTACTTTACAATGAGTTCTGTAGATGTTGTCTAGACGAGAAGGAGATGACCACTTTCCTTTGTCTTTTGTCACTGTCCAGCGCTGGAGAGTATCCGATAAATCACTTTCGGGGCCTGAAGACTGCAGAGCCTTTCGGATATGCCAATGCGAAATCATTCTAAAATTTTAACCTTTATAAGGTAATTTCGGTGGATCTCTAGATCAATCCAAAATTAGGAAACTGGCAGCGCATAAGGTTGACTTCCCCAGGAACGGTTGACGAACCAGATTACGGTCCCTTTTTTGTCTTTTTCCATTCTATCTTTCCCTCTAATTTATTTTTCAATGTTTAATTAATCTTGTTTATTATTTCTCTATATATCTCTCATTCTATTTACAGGTATCACAAAGGGATCAATAAAATATATCCAAGTGAGCTGTACAATAGCTACCTGTTCTACCTACCTACATACACACAAAAATTTCACTTGTTTATATAAATTATTAAAACTCAATTTGTGTTCATGACCACATAATTGACCACGAAATGTTTGTATAATCCATGTCCAAATCACTTGTGTATTTATTTATATGATAAATTTGATGGTGGAAACACAAACATTGGTTTACATTTCAGTGCATTTAAACACGCTAACAGAATATGAAAATGACACGAGAATTTAGACAAAAGATTTAATTAAAAATACTGGTATAAATATGACAAAAATGAATTAACCAAATGTTGTTACTCAAATACGTGATAATAATTTTTTTGCAATAGTATGAATGAAAATACAGGGCTGTACATCAATAGGGCGAAGAGTCAATAATTTTGTATTCTAAAATAAACACACTTACACTTAATTGATGTGAAATGGGGTTAATTTAAACGTTAAAATAATAACAAGAGCAAAGTTAAAAAAAATAAATTTTGATTGCAATTACGAACAAATGAAAATTTTATTTGACTTGCATCAACCATTAAAATGATGTTATAAAATTAATAGTTTCATTTGAAGAAATATTGCAAAAAATATCCCTTAAATAGTACTCAAGTTAATGTAATTTTATTGATGTTTTAAATTAATTAAAACACCCCAATAAACGAAATTTGGGCTTAATTTAAATAAATTTTCTATTATATTAGTTAAGGAGTGTATCGAATAAAATTTGTAGTTGCATTTAATTAAATAAAATCGTGCAAAATAGAAACTCTGTGAAATTCGCCAATTGATTGTCATATTGTGCACATTTTATTTAACATAGAAATCTCAATTTATTATTTCGTATTATTTACAGTTGCTTCTGTGACCTTTTTGGAGTAGGTGGTCTATCTAAACTAAAAATCGGACATGTTTTGGGACACCTTTCCTGTGTACTTCAATTTTTTTTTACAAGAGCCCAGTACCTTCCCACAGGCCTTAGTTCTGGACAGTTAGGTGGATTTGCCTCTCGTGGTACAAAAATTAAATTTTTAATTAAATACCACTCAAGTGCCTTTTTCAAAAAGACAGGATGCCAAATTAGACCAAAAATTTGTAGGCACTGCTTGTAGGTGCTGTCTCAAAAAAGGTAAAAGTCGTTTTTGTAGGCTCTTCGTGATAAAAATTTCTGTGTTCGAGGACCAACTTTAAGATTTTTTGTTATTTTTTCAAAAGTCCATGTCGGTTTCTTGAGAAGTTTTATTATATTTTCACGTACTTTTTTTCGCAGTCCATTTTGTTCGTAATAACAATTGAAAATTAATGAGTTTTAAGATAGTAGTATCTGACATATGTATACAAGCTAGCATGATAATAAAAAAAAATTATTTATACCGACGGCCAAATAAAAAAGGGAGCATCTTAAATTTTTTCTAAATGGAGTTTATTACTTTTCGTGATAGTCAGCATACAAAAAAATTATTGCTTTAAAGCATATAAAGCTATAATCGAAAATAACGTATTTATAGCTACATAAAAAACCCAAACCTCTTTTATTCTATTAAATTTTATTTAGTGGTGATTTTTTTATTGGATTGTAAAAAAGACCAGTAAAGACCAGTACAGTAAATGATGCAAAAAAAGAACGTTTAAAATACATCTTTGGAGAAAAAAAAGGAGAAATGAAATTATTCGATTCTTTGTAAAGTATCAAGGAATTTTTTGAAATTATGGATTTTAAAGACGACATGCCAAGAGAAACATCTCTTCTTACACCAATGGAAAAAAACAATATTAACACTCTATATCACAGCCATTGATTGATCAAAGGCAATTAAATCCTTAGACTAAAAGAACATTAAATGTTACAGCTTTTGCCGACAATGTTAAAATGTTACTAAAATATTCCATTTCTCCACTCAAAAAAGGCAGAAGTGATGCAATGATGCATATTACACAAACATGATCACACACAACAAGATGACATTAAATTAATCAACAACACCATAGACTAAGCAAGTGTAAGTACATATATCTATATGCTTATAATTGCGTATTTATATTTTTGTAAAGGGAATATAAGATTCGGCACGGCCGAATATAGCGCTCTTACTTGTTTTTATTGTATTTAAATGTTTTGTTTTTAAAACATAAGGTATAGAAAAAAAAGTTGTTAAGCACTTTTAAATTTGGGTGGAAACTACGTGTATGTAAGTAGAGTAGAAGTAGTTAAAAGAAATTATTTACTTTGTGTGGGCATGGCACTGCCTAGTTCTCCAATAATTCGTTCTTATTTTCATTTGAATTGTGTGTGTGCGAAGTTTGATATAAATAATTTTAGATAAATAGTTGGATTTGGGGCAAATTAAAATTTAACAAATAAATGATTATACAAATCATGTCAGCAGTTCTTGACACAACTTTGATTTATGTATGTACATACAAAAATAATATACTAAAATTTATATAAACATACAAAGTACATGCATTTTATGTATTCAAAGAGATTGCAAATAAAAAACATTTACGGCAACACAGTTCAGGAACATTTTATGTTATAAATCATAGAAATCAAAAAAAAAAAAAAAATAATTTACCTACCTACCACCAACACTGACTAAACATGGCCGTAATGTTGTAAATTGCTAGTTTAAGTCTCAATTCTATTTTAATTGATTTGCTAAATAAACATTAAAATAGCTGAAAACTCATTAAAGCTTTTATTGTTTTACTCGGAAAAATGGCGTGTTTAACTTTTGGTTAACGCTAAAACTTTGGTTAAAAGAAAATTAAACAAGCTTTCATGAAATGGAGAATATATTTTGAAATGAGAATTCAATATGCTGGTATTGTTAAAAAAAAATAAGAATAAAATTTTCGTAATCCATTAGCATTCACCAAACACAATAGAAGAATTACAATTGGAACATTGTGTGGTTAGTATTTTGCATTGACAATAAACGTCACGTGAAGAACTTAAGCACTGTAGCAGATCTAGCTGATGTAAAGTGTTATGCAAAATAAACAATTGCAAAATTAAAAATAAAAAAGTGATAAAGTACCTATTCCACATATATTTATATTTAGTTGCACCAAACTTCACTACTTACCAGGTGAAAAGTTTCAGCTGTGTCACATATCTTTATCTTTAATTTTATTTGATCTCAAGCCAAACACGTGAAATAATTGTATATGTGAATTTTTTCTCTTTGCTATTTTCTTCCAACATAAATTTGTCGTTAGCAAAAAAAAAAAACAAGTAAGAGCGCTATATTCGTCCGTGCCGAATCTTATATACCCTTCACAACGTGTAGTCATGCAATAACAGTAGTTTGTATCACCATTCATCTCATATGAAATACGTACATACATATATAAAAACATCCCATTGTAAAATTATAAATTTACGTAAGTATGTATGTATTTAAAAAAAAAAATAAAAAAAAATAAAAAAAAAATTTAAGAAAAAAAATTTAAAAAAAAAATAATTAATATAAATAATAAATATAAAACAAAAAAAAAATAAATAAAAAAAAATTTAAAAACAAAAAAAAAAATTTAAAAAAAAATAACAATAAAAATATAAATAATATATAAAAAATAAGAAAAAAAAAAATAGAAAAAAAATATAAAAAAATATAAAAAAACATAAAAAAAAAATTAAAAAAAAATTGTTTGGCTCAGCTGGGATTCGATGCCATGTTTACTCTAAGCAGTATACATGTTTTTATGTATGTATGTATGTTGTTGTTGTAATGTTCTTTTTGTGAAAAAAAAATCGAGGTGGTCGAAGTTTTTTGCTCATATCTCAGTTGTTTACGTACCAATTCTGATTTTCAACACTGATCTACTCCCGAATATTTCTGATATTTTAATACCTCACCCGGGTCCAGGCGATGTCGGGGGGCTTCAATAAGTTGATTTCAACATATACACGGACAGACGGACAGACTGACGGAGCTTAATCGACTCCCTTATTCATAAGCTTTTAGAAAATATATACTTTATGGGGTCGGAAATAAAAATTGTAGAAATTTCACACGGAATGACAAACCTATATATACCCTTTTTCACTGTGTGAAGGGTATAATTAATAAACATCTTGCATTAACTTTGAACGCTTTATTACTTATAAACAACTTAACTGAGAAAAATGGTATACCCTCCTGAATTTTAATCGATTCCTGTTTCCTTGTGATGTAATCTATTAAAAATTCCCTCGTTTTAAGCTTTCGTTCTTTTCCCAAATGGATCATATTTCTTTTTTCGTCTAAAGTTGCTTTACAAAAGATTTAATAAAATAATAATGTTGAAAATCAGAAGCATCTTTACACAATAAGTGAGGATAAAATCAGTACCATCTGTTTTAAGTATTCTGTAAAGTGTATATACATACATATAAAAAAATTTAATTATAAAATTATATTATTTTTTTTTCATGAAAAATTACCTATTCCATTTTTTAGACATCATTGGAAGAGGGATATCGGGAAATACTTGACCATAAAGGCCATTTAACCAGAAAAAAGTGCACTTCAACATAATCACATTGTAATGTCTGTCAGCCACGTGCGTTAAGGTCACTAATAGTAAAACACGTGAGAGAGCTTATTAGAGATCTACTAAACGACATTTGCTTTGATAAACACACTCTATAAAACTTCAAGTATATTTTTATAATCCTCATTTTGTTTATCACAATTTAGTATTAAGCAATAATGCTTACGACAACAATGCTGTAGCAGTTTACGAGTTAATTTACGTTTCGTGCTTTGTTTTATTTTTTTATTTTTAATAAACCATATCGCTAAATAAATTTAAAGCGTAAGTAATAAAGATAATGTACTATGCAACGATCAAACTGATTAACGATTTTTTGAAACAAACGCATTTTTTGATTAGTTCAATCTCTCTTATACTTGAATTAGTCTTGTTCTAAGTTTACGTTAATTACGATGTCGGGTTTAAATTACGCTAATAATTTTTTAAATCAAACTTTTTTCGATTTTACTATTCATACAATTAAGAAATTCGTACTTGACACATTCATTCTTAAATTAAGCATTTTGTACTTGGTTTAAGAAATTATGTACCTTCCGTACTTCTGACACCGCTAAGGCATAATTTAAGTACGAATTACATGGTCTGTTTTTGGAGTGTATGATTGCGTTGCATTTAAAAATCAAAATTGCTTTCCTCTTCAAACTTCTAAGCGATTTAACTTCCATTTGTTTCATTTAACAAATATTGTGTTGTTTTACTTCTATGAGTCATTAAACTTCAGCAAACTTTTTTAAGAATTTCCGTTGCTGCATAAGAAGAAGATGAAGATTCTTGTTTCTTGGTTTTTCTGATTTCTCTCAGAAAATTCTTCCAAAATAATGTTGTCCTTCAAATTAAAGTAAGAAATCGAATATTAAAAAATGAATATGTATGTATATGTTATACTTAAATACTGCTTCGAATGGTTTTCTTCATTATTTTCAATTTCGTAAACTTTTTAAGCAAACAATAATATTTTCTACACAAACGCTCACACAAACTCTGTATTACAATTTTTTGAGATAACAAATACATTGTTAGAAAATTGTTTAGTTTTGTTTTTTGTTTCTGCTTCATCTAATGCTTCTCATTCAATGTGAAAATTTAACAGGCAACCAAGTAATGCGGTTCTTTGTTTTTTTCTTGTTTGAAATAGAAATTTAGTTTTTTTTGCTTTTTCTATTATTTCTTATTTATTTCAAGGCCACATAATATCTGGCGCATTATATGAATGTGTTGGTTTTTAGTTTGTAAAACTCTTTTTTTTTTATTTTTGAGTGCAAGTAAGCCAAGTTTATATGTATATGTATTCATATATTTCTTAACTTAATTTGGAAAGGACTTGTTTCTATCTAAGTTCATTGTAATAAAAAAAATTGCAGAAAGTTTTAAATTTTTCCAAACATATTTTGTACCTTCTTAACAAGCATTTGCTTTAATAAAAATTTCAAGATTAAAGTCGTTAATAGAAATGCCACATAAACTTTTACTGGCTTAAGTTGATTGATGATTATGGTTTAATGTGGCCATAAGATAAGCTACATAAAGCAATTATATTATTTATTAAAAAAAAATTTAAGTAATAAAATATTAAACATTAATACAATAATAATGCTTTTGAAAATATATTTAAATTATGAAATTTACAAGATTAATGTTGGAAACTGAATAATTTAAGTTGTTTGAGTATTATTTTTTTATATTAAACATTATATCAATGATAATTATATGCAATCTGTATATAGAAAATGGACATCAAGCAAAGTCGCTCAATCATTAGTCCTTTTGACACAGTAAATCAAATTAAATGTGTGCAAGCCCTATAACGTGGTTCAACAATATGGTCATATACATATGTATAAGAAATTTATGTTTTTTTTATAAATTTAAAATGATACAATCAAGTTAAATTATAAATTTAACTAATTAAGATTAGAAGTTTTTATAAAAGACGTTCGTATATTCGGCCGTGCCGAATCTTATATACCCTTCACAACGTGTAGTTATGCAAAAACAGTCATTTGTATCACCATTCATCCCATATGAAATACGTACATACATATAAAAAACATACATTGTAAAATTATAAATTTACGTATGTATGTTAAAAGAAAAAATTAAAAAAAAAATTAAAAAAAAAATTAAAAAAAAAATTAATATATATATAATAAATAAAAAAAAAAAAAAAAAAATAAAAAAGAATATTAAAAAAAAAACCAAAAAAAAATTAAAAAAAAAATAATAATAAAAATATAAATAATATATTAAATAAAAAATAAAAAAAAAAAAAAAAAAATTAAAAAAAATATAAAAAAATTTAAAAAATTTTTTTTGGCTCAGCTGGGATTCGATGCCACGTTTTCTCTAATCAGTATACGCGTTTGTATGTATGTATGTTGTTGTTGTAATGTTGTTTTTGTGAAAAAAAATCAAATGATCGTAGGTTTTTGCTCATATCTCAGTTGTTTATGTAGCGATGTTTCTGATTTTCAATACCGAATAGTTCTGATATTTTAATATCTCACCCGGGTCCAAGCGATGTCGGGGGGCTTCAAAAAGTTGATTTCAACATACACAGGGACATACGGTCAGACGGACATACTGACAGAGCTTAATCAACTCTCCTATTCATAAGGTTTTAGAAAATATATACTTTATGGGGTCAGAAATGAAAATTGTAGAAATTTCACACGGAATGACAAATCTATATATACCCTTTTTCACTGTGTGAAGGGTAACAAAATGGTGGGGGAATATTCATTTTGTCATTCTGTTTGCAACACATCGAAATATCCTTTTTAGATCCCATAAAGTATTTTTTTTCTGAATCGGGGTTTAATTTTATGACGATCTCGCTAAGTCCGTTCGTCTATCCGTCTGCCAGTCTTTTAAAAGCACGATAGAGCTCGAACCGAAAAGCTAGGAGGCTCAAATTATGCCAGAATATTTCTTTTACACAAGGTTGGTTTTATATTGGAAATGGGCTAAATTGGAATATTAGGAAGCTCGTAATGTAAGAGTAGGTAAAAAACCATGTCCTTCCAGCATCAAATAATATGCAAATGTGTCTAAACGCAATAACAAAGAGCCATGAAATTGTGAATGTATATTTTCTGAGTGAAAAAAAAATATTTATCCCTGAAAATTGCTTAAGCCCATGCAATAGGAAAGGAGCTACAGATCAAAATATACGAAAATTCATACCGCACAGTGTAATAAAACTGACAAAATTAGATGTACGATTCTGAAATTTTGCAAACATTGCTTCTTGGTCCAAGGCTTTGTACTTAAGGAAAAATAAATGTGACATACCCACCTTAACGCCCACATCCGATATAACCCTTTAACTAAAATTCATATAATTTCTCTATGAACAACGTTTTTCGAAGAATAAAGGACTCTATATTGAAATATCTAAGTTGTATTTATTAGCAGAACCTATATTGAAACGCCTACGTTAACGCCCACTTTAATTAAAAGACTAAATTTACGAAAATATTTAAATAGCATATGGGCATTTCCACGTCATCGTACTTGACATTTGAACTCCTTTAAAGTGGAGTATTTTTTGCAGAAGTAAGAATAAATAACTGAAACAAAATTAGATCTTTATGTTCCATTCAAAGGGTACTATTTTAGTCATCGTTGTTTCAAATATCCAGAAAGATAAAAATATATCGTACGTGACATAAAACAAAGGTGATTTTGAGGTATATATGGAAATATGAAAAAATCTAGGAATATTGGGAGATATTTTTTCTTTTTTTAATTTCTTACAATAAATCAAATATTTTTCATTTAAAATCCATTACACTTAATTGAAAACAATCTTTCAATGATTTTATAATAAATTCAATTTAATATCGTTCGTGACATATCGTACGTGACAGATTTTTCTCTAATAGTATTCTTAGATAATAAAACTTATATTATGTTAAGAAAAAAAGTTAGATTCTAATAAGGTGCTCTTGCGACTGTTCAAATACGAATGACGGAGTCAAATAATGTTTTTGCACTACGTACGTGACATTTAAATAACATTCAAGGGAAATCAAAAAAAATTCTGCTAATTGGACTCTATATTTTCTTTTGTCTTATGGATCTTGCTAATTGTTTTTTTTACCTAATTTTTTATAGAATATTTACAATTATAATTTGAAATTTGTTGACTGCAATTCTTTGAAATGAGTCAAATAGATAATTGGATTAAATTCTTATTATTTCTCTTAAAATAATTTAATAAGCTCTTAATACCTGCGCATAGGAAAATTTGAGTGTTTTTTTTATCAATAAACTTATATTGAAAAACTTTCAAGAGTTTTCATTTTACGGTCGAGGTTGACATATTCATGGAAAAGTCTATATGGAAGTTATACAAAGAAAGTGATACATATTTTAGTGTAAAGAAATTATTCCATACTATTACTGTAAATAACAAATTTTGTGCTATAAAAGTACATAAAACCATTACTTGTTAGTACTAAATCTATACTTTTATATTAATATAATTAAGTCGAAGTTTGTGTTTGTAAGGGGCATGGTATCCCCCTTATAAAAAGGAATAAATTTGATGTGATATATTGAAAATTATAAACGAAATTGAGTTGAATCTTTGTACGAGTAATTTTGACCAAAACTTTCTTATTACAATCAACAAATAGTTACGCAGAAAACTCAGAGCAGAGGTTATATTATTCCCATACCAAATACCTTCTCTCACATATATTTAACATCTGACCAATGGTGATAGTAAAACAGTTCAACAAATAAATAAGAATTCAAATTCTATTTTGTTACAATTTGGTTGCAATTTTTTTTTTACAATAATTTTCCTAAAAAATCTGTATGATTTAACAATTCTACTAGTAAATAAAGGCCGATAGTTTTATTTATTTGCCCTTAAGTTCTTTAATAAAATTCTGTTTTTTTACTTTAGAAAAACACTCTCTTGGTAGGCAATTTTCAATACTTTTATATCAAAGAAAATTAGAAAAAAAGTTTAGAAATATTGTGTGCATAGTTGCTGTTTAAATATAAGTCTTACACAAGCTTAACACTCTTACTTGTGTCTAAATAACGCTTTCGCTCACCGACGTGTTTTCTTTAATATTTCGTTTTTGATAAATGACCACTTTATTAGCTAAGGGAAAATCTTTTGTAGTGATTTTTGAAATAAATCCTCATTGTCAGTTTACTTTTTAATTAAAATATTTTTTATTAGATTTTTTTCCAAAAAATAAAGTTTTGCGATGTTATGAAAAATAAAGAAAATAAAGTGAATCAAAAATAAATAAAGCGAATCAAAAATCATTAGCATTGAAATTGGGATTAAATTTTGATTGATTAAAAATGTCTATTTTTTGAAACAACACATCATTCATTTTAATTGTTTTAGCATTTAATTGTTGCGCTTATTCCAGAATTTTGTATTTAAAGTAAAAACACATATTTTTTCAAGTTTATTTTTTTAATGTAAATGAAGTTAGAATATATTATCATAGCTAAGATGGTTACTTAGATATCCTACAATATCAATATTTATGTATCTTTGCAGTAACGGTCGTATAATATAATAGAATGGTGAGCATATTATAAATCAAATTACATGTTTTTGATGCAAGTCTGAACTATGTTCAGTTAATTAGAATAATTTTGTTAGATTCGTAAATGTTGCTGCAAACAGCTGGTTATGTTACGATATATAATAATGAAACCTTAAGATATAAATTATGTTAAACAATAGTACACGCAAAGAAATGCCATGGTGACGACATGTTCACGATGGTCATATTATATTCACTATACCAACATTTGGTTGCCGAAAACAAGCAATAGTTAAATTTATTTTAATTCATCATAGGTTTTGTCACGTTAATCAAACATTTATATGAGTTTTATCATTTAACGTTTACTTTTCGTATAAATTTCGATATAATTGCCCCTTAAAAATAGTATGATTTAAAAAAAATTTTATGACAAAAATAACATTATATTCAAAAGCATTAACACTTACAAATAATCATTAAATATTATGTGAGATAACAATATGATCACAAAGCAATCAAGCTATGATTTTTTATAATAATATTATGATTTCAGCCAAGGTATATCCATAAGGTATATGCATCGCGGCAACAAACACAACAATAAAAAACACATGTATTTTGTTTTTGTACATATGCCGGCATATGTCACACAATTTTTTAATTTTCTTCTTTAATTTTAATCATTTTTAAACAACTTTTAAGCGAAAACTTTTTATTCATGGTTTTCTATTTTTTAAAACGTTTTAAACCAACTGAAATTTCGAATTATTTATTGTATAATAAATTTAAAAAAATTTAGTTTGACAACTGCAGGCAAGCGAATTCATACAGGTAAAATTATCAGCACATGATGATGGGGAAACACAATGTCTAAATTTATTGAATTCTCTTTGAATCCATTTATTAATGCAGAAATGAAAAATTAGATTTTGGATTTCGAATTGAAAATTAAACTTAATTGTGCTTTTTTAATGATAAATTTAACAATTTTATGTATATTTGTTGTTCCTGCACCATTAATAATGTACTTCAGGAACGCATATCCTTTTTTCAATAAAATTTTATTGAAATAAACATATACAAACAACTGTTCCATCTCTGTTATACAAATTAGCCTTGACAGAAAAAATCCTCTAAAAAGTTGCTTTGTTGTATCAACTCGCCGTTGCATATACCTGTATGAATATGCCTCGGTAACGCTTAAAAAACGTATATATAAAAAAAAAACAGTCAGCCTTGATTTCAACTATTCTTCTTCTTGCTGAATAAATTTGAATTATATTAAAAGTTTGATATGTCAATCAAATGAACAAAAATTTTGAAAAAATTAAAGAAATTTAAAAATAAACGAGGAAGTGTAAAAAAAATCAATATAAGTATATATATATATGTATATATAAATAAATTGCATTGTGTTAGTAAAGGCGACGTTAATACCAAAGTTTTTATGTATAGACGGTCTATATATGTATGTTTATTAGTTCATGAGTTATAGCCCGTTTAGTGAACACTGCATTCATTTCGAAATATTTAAAAAACAACAAATGTAGTTTATCACAGAGCATTAAAATAATTTGCCGTAAAAAAGCAAAGATTTTCGACACTTTAATTAAACATAATAATAATTGGCAAACAATTTTATGTTTTAACGATAATCATACAATTCAATCATAGAATGTTGCTCTTATGATTACCGTATCCATATTTTTTTTGCGTAAACAGGATTTTCATTTAAAAGTTTTTCATTAAAAAACTATTTAATTTAATGGTTTATTCTCCAGCCACTTTCTACAAATATTAGTTTTCTCGAATTGCATCTTTTTTAGATTATTTTTCAAGTTTCCTTGTACAGTAACCATCACAATTATTATGCTACTATTCTCTTTGTGTATAATAGAAAACTGTCTCTACAAATAATTCATTTCATTCACTTTTGCTCCTTTTATAGAGTTCACCCATTGAAAGACCTTTTCTAACACTAACGCATCACTTTGAACAATTCTAGGTATTGGTTCACAAAATGCTGCCACCAAATCACTCTGTGCAAGTTTGTAGACTCCATTATTTATATCTATGCTTACAACTTTTTAAGACATACCATCGTTACCTTTATCATATAACTTTAAAAAACACATCAAAATTTAAAAAAAAAAAAAAATTTTTTTCTAAACCTACTTATGTAATAAATTTAAAATATTTATTAAAAAGCAAAATTTCATAGTTATTTAAGGATAATAGTAGTGGACGTAGTAAACATTTAAATATGATTAAATATTTTAATTCAGTCTCAAATGTTTACTGTGTGTGTGTGTGTGTATGTATATTCGTATGTGTGTTTAAATATCACGTTTTTAATTTTTTTACCCTTCACACAGTGAAAAAGGGTATATATATATAGGTTTGTCATTCCGTGTGAAATTTCTACAATTTTCATTTCCGACCCCATAAAGTATATATTTTCTGAAAGCTTATGAATAGGGGAGTCGATTAAGCCCTGTCAGTCTGTCCGTCTGTCCGTGTGTATGTTGAAATCAACTTTTTGAAGCCCCCCGACATAGGTTGGACCCGGGTAAGGTACTAAAATATCAGAAATATTCGGGAGTAGATCGGTATTGAAAATCAGAAACATCGGTACATAAACAACTGAGATATGAGCAAAAACCCACGACCACCTCGATTTCTTTTTCACAAAAACAACATAACAACATACATACATACAAACGTGTATACTGGTTAGAGAAAACGTGGCATCGAATCGCAGCTGAGCCAAAAAAAAATTTTTTTTAATTGTTTAAAAATTTTTTTTTATTTTTTTTTTTTTTTTTATTTTTTATTTAATATATTATTTATATTTTTATTATTTTTTTTTTAATATTTTTTTTTAATTTTTTTTTTATTTTTTTGTTTTATATATAATAATTATTATTATATATAATAATTTTTTTTTTAATTTTTTTTTTTTTTTAAAATTTTTTTTTTTAAATTTTTTTAAAATTTTTTTTTTTTTTCGTTTTTTTAACATACTTAAGTGAATTTACAATTTTACAATGGGATGTTTTTATATATGTATGTACGTATTTCATATGGGATGAATGGTGACACAAACTACTGTTATTTCATGACTACACGTTGTGAAGGGTATATAAGATTCGGCACGGCCGAATATAGCGCTCTTACTTGTTAAAATTACGCTCCTATGTGAGCTTAGTATGGTCAAAAGAGAAACAAAGGTTTATTTATTTTTCACATAATGGACCTATTTAAATACTTTAGAACATTGTTATCCATTTATACTGCTTTCTCTTTTCAAATCGCGGAAAACAGTGTCATGTTTTAACTATCAATTTAAAATAGTCCACTATTGTTCTATCGGCTAAAGCAATAAACCATAAGTGGACAAGTTAATAAACTGATTTGTATGTTGTTTGTATTATAAAAAACACAAGTACCGAAAACAAGTTCGCATCCTGGCATCGCATTCGGCTTGTAACTGACTGGTAATCAAGTGCAATAAGAATTCTGTTTCTTCTACTCGATAGACAGGCAGATAATCCAACGAGTGCAGCAAATCAAGTATCTATATCTGAAAGAAGCAGAATAAGTCTAAATCAAATGAGCACTTACCAATACCTGACCCGCCGTCCATAAAGGTCCGATCAGTAAAAATACTGATATCCATAGTCATTCTCATTACGCATACATAAGTTGTTTTTAAAAACCACAAAACTAAAAAAAAAACAAATTTAAATTGATCAAGTCAATTTCGAGCTGTAATTAAACTAATGCACTGCAATGTATTCTTTAACAAAAATTATTAAATGCTTAATTAATAATACTTGCTGGATAAAAATGTGTTAATTCAAGTTGTTATCTATCTGTGTTTTTAAATTTATTTTCTTCTATTTCACTGTTTTTGCATGATTGACTAACAAAGATTGGGACGTCTAAACATAAAAATTAGCAACAACAAAATAAATGAATTTTTCCCTTAAAAATTAAGCGTCAATGACTTGTATTTAACTTGTTTTTATTTGCATTAAAAAATAAAATGACTTTTAGATATGGACAATAAGGTAATTCAAATATACTTCTATATACAAATAAGAGAAAAAGTTAAGTACATTTTTGTGCTTACTTTGGATGTGTGAAACATTAACCATTTAAAAGGTGCTGCAGACGTCCAAAATAAATATTTCTTTTCAATTGTTTGAGAACAGAAGAAGCTTTAAAATTTGCTCCAATCGCATAGAGTGAACTTAAATATACCAAAGCAAAGTGTTTTATAAAATAACACAAACTACAAAAGGCAACAAGTTTGAAGTTTTTGTTTTGCAATAAATAGTAACAATTTTTTTTAATCCGCTATAGTAACCAAACTGCAAAAATCATTATATCAAATTCTATGGTAAAGTTTATTTTTTATTTATTTTTTTGTTTGTAAAATTTGTGATATCTAAAGAGGTTGCTACATACTAGGGTGATCGATTCGGTTTTACAACCGGTGGAAAAACCGTTTTTTTTTACTCTTTCAGCTGGCGGTTTTTTCCAAATGTTAATTTTTCGAAAGTCGAATACACCGGTTTTTTCACTCACAGAAGCCGGTTTTTTTAATTTCTAGTTTTATATTCATTACTCAAAAAATCAAAAAATTTATTAAATATCTCCGATAACATATGACTTGTATGTATAATAAATAGTTTGGCACACAAAGGGTCATTATTACAACTTGCCTACAAAGTTAATGTTAGTAAAAGGTAAATTTGACTACAGTGAGCAGTGAAGTAACTTTTTAATATTTTTCATTATTACAACCTCCTTGTAACAAATTTTTTTTATAATAAGGCAGTACTAGAGCAAAATCGATTACTTTTAACAAATTAATTTAGTTCTTAAAAAAATTTACAAGACGAAATAACATTTTGGATGATTTATTTACTGTTTTGTGTCACTAATAAAAAAAAATTGAAAAGGTCGAAGTAGAAAAGAAATATAAATCACAATTTAGTTGCCATATTTTGTTTCATGTGGAGAAACAATGGCATTTTTAAATTTATAAACCTTACCTTAAAAGTTAAAAATAATTGAAGTATAAACATAACTTTTCGCTCACTTTTAGGTAAAAAGTGTCTGTCCTTTAACATCTTTATTTTAAATAACGGCATTTTATAATAACTATAGCATACATTTATCTCTGTCATGGGTATAAGAAAGAATTATATTTTATGTATTCGACCGGTTAACCGGTTTTTTCTAAATTTTCAAAAAACCAACCGGATTTTCTTTAATTCTAATTTTCAAACTATTTGAAAACCGGTTTCTTAAAAATGTCGAATAATCGATCACCCTACTACATACATCTTATCGTAACTTTGGAACAAAGTATTCAATTCGTATTCGACGTCCGATTTTTTACGGACTAAAAAGTAAAATTTAATTTTATTGAGGAACAACTCGAAAAAAAATTGTTTTTTGTTAAATATTAAAATTTTTGGATTCTGAAAATAATTAAAAAAAATACTAAAACTGGTAATTGTTTGTTCATTTGTATTTTTTATGAATTTTTTATATTCTAAAATTTTATTGCCGAATTTTGTTAAGAAAATAAAAAAAAATAAAAAGTAAAGAATAAAAAAAGAAAATAAATAAAAAAAAATAAAAAACAAAATTTTGTTTGTCTTAACTGGGATTGAAACGTACGTTCATCCAGTTTGTAATGGTGTGAAATACTAGAAAGTTCTAGGTTTTTTCATCATATCCCAGTTGTTTATAAAGCAATTTTTCTGATTTTAAGAATGTTTCTGATATTTTGGTATCTTAAACGGGTCTTGAAATGTTCAAAAAGTTGATTTCAACATACATACGGACAGTAGGACAGACGGACATTAAGACAGACGGATAGTAGGACAGACGGACAGTGAAACAGATGGAAAGTAGAAAAAAAGGACAGTAGGACAGACGGACAGTGATTTATTGACTCCCCCATTCATTAGCTTTCAGAAAATACATGTTTCACACGAAATGACAAATCTATAGCGGAATTCACTCTTAGTAGCATTTTTGCAATTAGTGCAAATATGCACTAATTTTTTGCTACCAAGCGTGCGTGCATTTTTCATGTGTGTTGCAAACTTATGGCAACGAGCTGATTTTTTAGGTATTTAAGAAACAACAAATCTTTTTTTAAATTAATAAGTAAGATTCTGTGTTTTAATATTTTCCGAAAAAAAAATTAATTAATTTTAAATAAATTACATTGTCTAAATCAACGGAAAAATATAATATCACAATTATTTTGGTAAAAAATGCCATGTATGAAATTGAATTTGTGGAGATTTTAAATCCTGAGAGTAAAAAAATTGTGTATCTGTTGTGCACATTTGTGTGACATTACTTTGCACTGATTTTTAGTTGTGCATATTTGCTCAAGTGATGCAAATTGCAATTTAATAGAATTTGTTTTTGTAGTCGTACACAAGTTAAATTGTTTGCTAGACTTGCACGGTCTGCACGACTTGCAAGGGTAGTTTGCATCAAAGAGTGAGTTTCGCTTATATAAATCCTTACACTCACTGTGAATGGTATACAAATTAATGAAGATGAGTTATATCATCAGTGCTGTCCTACTAACCAAGGCATCGGTTTTGTGAAGAATTCTAACAAATGTCATGCTAAAAGCATTGATATCTATAACTAATGTTCGCAGCTTTTATTTTGTATGCCAGCTTCTTTTTTATTATCTGTATTTGTTTGAATATTAATGTGTAATTATTTGCATTAAATTCAACAGACCAATTTTTTAAAATAATATAATCTTAAGTTCGTCTAAACAAAAAATTGTTTTTTAAAGTATATCCTTTTCTATCTAATACAGTTTTTTTTCATGAAACATTGTAGTCTTAAACTTATTTTGGAGTATAAAATTTATGTGTTTTTTATATTCCTTTTACGTATAATGCAAGTAAAACTCCTTAAACTAAATTAAGAATTATACCTAATTTAAAAGTCATGGAAACTACTGTCTTTTTTATTTTTTGGTTTCATGTTTTTTATTACTTTCTATCTATGACTCATCTGTATATGATTTTAAAATAAGCGTCTGTTAGTATAAACAAAATCCTTGATGAATAATTTGAAACTCTTTATTTTGTATATAAATATGTATTGTAATACAATGAAAAAAGTTAAGAGACCTTTAATTTAAAACCCATTTTTTATAGGTATAGTGTTAGCTTTTTCTTATGGCAACTATAAAAAAATTAAAAAGTAACGAATTTTTTCATAGTAATATATGACACATGATATAAAATTTAGTCTATCTTGGATATATAAAATAATAAGCAGACAACAGCACAAAGCGTATAAAGACAGATTCTATTACACATCGTAAACATATTTATATGTAAGTCAGTATATATTAAACTTATGTTTAACAAGTAAGAGTGTTATATTCGGCCGTGCCGAATCTTATATACCCTTCACAACGTGTAGTCATGCAATAACAGTAGTTTGTATCAACATTGATCTCATATGAAATACGTACATACTATATAAAAAACATACATTTATAAAAACATCCCATTGTAAAATTAAAAATTTACGTATGTATTTAAAAACAAAAAAAAAATAAAAAAAAAAAATTTTAAAAAATTTTAATTTTTTAAAATTTGCACACATACTAAACTGTTATAACCATATAATTTCGTTTTTAGAAAAGTGGGCAGGGCCACGCCCATAAAAAAATTATAATTTTTAGGTTTTTGCACTTGATATTCAATTAAATTCAGAATGCATTTCGATTCATTAAGGGGCGTAGCAACGCGCGCCGGGTTTGGCTAGTAATATATATAAAATTAAAAAAAAAAATAAAAAAAAAAATAATAATAAAAATATAAATAATATATTAAATAAAAAATAAAAAAAATGTAAAAAAAATATAAAAAAATTGTTTTTGGCTCAGCTGGGATTCGATTCCACGTTTACTTTAGCCAGCATACACGTTTGTATGTATGTATGTTGTTGTAATGTTGTTTTTGTGAAAAAAAATCGAGGTGGTCGTGGGTTCTTGCTCATATCTCAGGTGGTTATCTACCGATGTTTCTGATTTTCCATACCGATCTACTCCCGAATATTTCTGATATTTTAGTACTTCACCCGGGTTCAAGCGATGTCGGGGGCTTCAAATATTTGATTTCAATATACACACGGACAGACGGACAAAGTGACAGAGCTTAATCGACTTCCCTATTCATAAGCGTTCAGAAAATATATACTTCGGAAATGAAAATTGTAGGAATTTCACACGAAATGACAAACCTATATATACCCTTTTTAAAAAAAAAAGTTTTGGCTCTGCTGGGATTCGATTCCACGTTTACTCTAACCAATATATATGTATGTTGTTGTTGTACTTGTGAAAAAAAAACGAGGTGGTCGTGGTTTTTTGCTTATATCTCAGAAAGTTATGGGGCGATTGTGCTGAATTTCAATAGCGATTCATTCCTGGATATTTCCAAGAGATTTATACCATACACAGATCTAAGGAACATATAGTTGCTTCTAAAAGTTGATTTCAACCAACACACGGACAGACGGTCAGGGCTTAATCGACTCCTCTATTCATAAGCTTTCAGAAAATATATACTTTATGGGGTCGGAAATGAAAATTGTAGAAATTACAATCGGAATGACAAAGCTATATGTACCCTTGTGCACCACAGGTAAAGGGTATAAAAAGATATTACTCATACTAAGATCTCAGAAGATTTATTTTACAAATTTGCCTTAATTACATATCTAGTTCTTTAAACTAATTCTCCCTTAAAAGTAAAAAAATATATATTTTATTTTTATTCAAGTTGTGATTTCCTCGAAGTGTTGTATAATAATATTGTGCGATATGTTTATGGTCTAAGGCAACGTGATCATGTGTCATCTTTTTCAAAAAATCTCTATGGAGTATCATTTGAAAATCTTTTAAAGATAAGAACACTAATTTTCCTTTGGAAAATTATTTACACTGAAGAGCCAAAATACTTATTTCAGAATATTCGTTTAGCTAGATCATCTAGAGGCAAAAAGATTATAATTCCGAAATTTCGTTGTCTCGTTTCTGAGTGGAAATTTTTTATAAATGCTATTCGTGTTTGGAATACTCTTTCACACACTCAATAAACAAATAGCAACGCAATTAATTTTAAAAAATTTCTATTTTATTATTTCGCTTAAACGTTAAAAATTAGTTTAAATATTTTTTTTTATTTTGTTTAAATGTATTTTTATTGTTTCAAATTGATTAAATAAATAAATAAATAAATCGTTGCAAACTTATCTACCAATGATTTTTTAACCTCAGTAATTGATTATTTACCAAGTTGTTTAAAAAAAATTCTTTTACCTTACTTCTAATTCGCATTGTAAGTATCAAAATCATTTAAGACTGCATTTTGTATTTGCATTTCCAACTTAAGCCGACTGAAATTCTCTTCGAAATCAGCTACAAATTTATCATCAGATCTTTTAATCGACCATTTATCTTTTAAATTGACATTCATATCGAATAGCACTTTCTTCATGTTAATATTATTTTATATTTTTAATATGAGCATAAAGAAAATGTCAAGTGCCTTCAAATCTGCCAATGGTTCTTTCTGAGGAAAAAAATGATCATAAATATTCTTCTAAACTACTTTTCCGAATGGAATTAGGCAGATTGGAGCTCTTAGCAAAGGACCAAATCTCTTCAATAGTTGTATTTTAAGATACCCTGTGTCAGCACAGGTTAAATCAATTTGTTGAATTGGGCAACCTAATGTTTAAAAATCATTTCGGGTCTTGTTACTTTTGTAAGTGTGAACCAATTGGATTGATTTTTGGCTATTTGTAATTCTTAACAAAATACAAGGAAAAAACATGCACAGTATAGCTTATAATGGTTGGCTGGTAAGCTAAGGTGGTAGCTTACTGCACGCAAACAGTTAAGTGGAATCTGTATGATACTGTTTTGACAGGACCAAATCAGTCGTCAGTTCTAATGTATCCCAGAATAAAGCCAATAGTAAGGGTACTAGATCCACCCTGTGGCCGTGAGGTCCAACTTCAGATATCGAAGAGAGGACACCCAGAACATGTTCGCCCAGAAGTCTGTGCCTTTAAGCCGCCAGTGCAGGACATTCGCAGTCTCTCTATCCAGACAGCCGCGATAATGGTCGTTCAATGGAAGTTCAAGTCGACTTCCATGTTTGCCTAACATCCAGTGACCCGTCAATAACGCTGGCAACCTCGATATCTCTCCCTACTTCGACTAGTAAGTTGAAATGTAAGCCTTAAGTTAGAGCGCACAACATGCCAACTGGGCATAAGTGCATACCTGTCATGGGTTTGGGCTTTTATACCCCTCCTTTTCAACCTAAACTAACCTAAGCCTTATATCAAAAGAAGGCCACATAAGCCGTGCCAACTTACATGTACTCAGACCACGCCACCTGTCATCGGCCTTCTGGAGAAAGTGTCTGGAGATTCTGCTTTTAATAGTTCCTAACGGGATTGCAACTGCACTTGCGTTAAAGATATCTGGCTAGCTCATCAGCCGGCTTGTTACCATAGTGGCCCTTATGCGCAGGAGCCCAAACTAGAGTAACGTCAGCCCGTTGACCAAGCCTTGACAATTCCTTTCTACATCGGCCAACTAAATTAGATGTAGTAATGTATGACCTGAGTGACAAGAGTGCCGCCTGACTTTTAAAAAAATAGCTTGTAGTAAATTTAGTTTAAAATTTTTGTATTTTTGTATATATATATTGTTAATTTAAACAAGTAACAGTGCTATATTCGGCCGTGCCGAATCTTATATACCCTTCACAACGTGTAGTCATGCAATAACAATTGTTTGTATCACCATTCATCCCATATAAAATACGTGCATACGTACACGTTAGAATAAATGTGGCATCGAATCCCAGCTGAGCCAAAAAAATTTTATTTTATTTAATATATTATTTATATTTTATTATTTTTTTTTATATTTTTTTTTTAATTTTTTTAAAAAATTTTTTTAGAAAAATTTTTAAAAAATTTTTTTTTTAATTTTTTTAAAAATTTTTTTTTGTAGTTTTTTTTATTATTTTTTTCTTAATTTTAATATTTTTTTTTTTTGTAATTTTTTTTTGTTTGGTATGTTTTTTACATGTATGTATGTATGCATGTTGTTGTTGTAATTGTGAAAAAACGAGGTGGTCGTGGTTTTTTGCTCGTATCTCAGAAAGTTATGGGTCGATTGTGCTGAATTTCAATAGCGATTCATTCCTGGATATTTCCAAGAGATTGATACCATATATAGATCTGAGGAACATATAGTTGCTTCTAAAAAGTGATTTCAACCAACTCACGGACAGACGGGCAGACGGACAGACGGATAGACGGACAGACGGACAGACGGTCAGGGCTTAATCGACTCCTCTATTCATAAGCTTTCAGAAAATATATACTTTATGGGGTCGGAAATGAAAATTGTAGAAATTACAAACGGAATGACAAAGCTATATATACCCTTGTACACCACAGGTGAAGGGTATAAAAATGTGAAATAATTACTAATTAAAATAATTATTCTGATTTGTTTTCTCTATATTTTCACTTTGTTCAATGTCGTGATCTGATTTTAAATTTCTAACACTTAGCAAGAAGAAAATGTTTTTAAGTTTCACATTAAATTTAATTATATTATTTAATATTCAATAAAAACTTCTTTATTATTTTAAGTTAAGAAGTCTTCATGCAAGTAAACAATGAAATCTTACCTTCATGGATATTATTTATCTTATTAAAAAATAATAAGAATATCAAACAAAAACACAAGTTATACCCATATACACTGTGTGAAAACAATAGGTATTTAATGCCCTAAGGCGGCACACTATACGTGCAATCAAGGACATTTTATAATAAAGAAAAACACAACTTTTTTCCCTATCTCAAATTAACTTTATTGCTGTTAAACGAAATTTGCTGTGAATTTTACAAAAGAAAGAAAAACAAAATCTTCCTCGAAATTTTCACTTAGTTACCAGTATTTGTTATGGCCTGTAACCAGCATAAAAATTATAAACTGAATACAGAACAGATTAAGCAATTAAAAGGAATGTGGTTTAAAAGAATAATAAAATTTATTTTATGCAATTTGCTCATCCAGCTATACTTTAAATTATTAACATGTTTTGTTATGCAGTTCATTTTAAATGTTTTCAAATCTGCTGTTGTAACAGTAAAAAAAAACAGATGAAAAAAATATTTACCCCAAGCTATCAGCGTATACAATGTAATAAATATTAAATGAACATCAGTGTCATTCATGAATTTAATTAGTTCATATGAGGTTTATGACTCCAACAACAGTGACACTTGACACTCAGTCATTCACTCACAGTATTCCATCGTCAGTCATTAATTAATTCAGTTGATAACTTTTCTGAAGTTTGTCTCCATCATATAAATGTACATATATAGTCTAATTGAGTCATTTAAATGATTGTTTTAATTTTATTTTTTGCTTAACAGCATATTTAGTATAGGTATAGAATATACAGTAACATGCTTTAGTGACATCAAGTGTCAAATACACCAATGCAGAAATGCAATAACTACAACGAAAACTAGGAATTTGGTGCATCCAAGAGATTGTCAAAAGGTTACGATTCAATATTTTAAATTGTGTTGAATTCGCAACAGAAAACTTTCATCGCAGATTTATCCTACATGTAGGAAACCAACAGTTTACTACATTCGACCTCCCGATTTAACTTCAATGTTTTCTGGAGTTGCAGTAAAAAAAACCAGCCTATATTCTCAGATATTTGATTTTTAAATTTGGCTTTAGTCAGGTATAGAAACCCCTTTAGTTTGACTTTGTTCTTGAACTATTTTCTAATGAAATTATAGTTCAGAATCTAGGAGAGCAGACAATCTTAATGAACGTCACACAATGGCCCTAGTCAAAGCGATTCTCTTCACATAATCTTTATCTGGGAGGTGGGTAATGAAGTGAGCGTGTCAACTTTATTTTTCGTTATTACAATAACATTGAACAAAAAGCTATATATCTGAAAAAGCGAAATATCTGATTCTTATATATAATTCTATCGATTTTATGGTTCTATGTTTTAATTCTTAAAAAGACACTGTGTGGGGTACATTTTCAAAAATTTTTATTTATAGTTCTGTTGCATAACAACTATAACTCTCCTCCTATTGAACCGATTTAGCTCATTTTCAATATGTGTTTTGGAAATATTCTAGGACAATTTAATCTTCCTTGGTTTTTCTGTTCGAGCTCTATCGTGCTTTCAACAGACGAACGGAGGAACGGAAACTGATATATCGTCGTAGAATAAAATCAGGTTTCAGTAAATATATAAAAAAAAATTAATCTAAATGTTCCAAAAAGCAGATACAAAAAATCTTAGCAACGTCTAAATATCTGTGGCTTTGAGCTAAAAGGGCCAATGTCACTTTTTTTCTCTTTTGAGTTAATCATGGCCTTAGATTTGTTTTCTTGCTCTATTTCATTATGGTAAAAAAGCTAAAGTCATACTTAACACAGAACAGCTTCATAAATAAAATGCTGGCCAATGTCACTATGAAAGCATCTATAAAAGTTAAAGTTCAATTCCAATTTTCTCAAAAGTAAATATATTGACATTGACCCTTTTAGCTCCAAGCCACAGATATATGGGTGGTACTTTGTACAATGATTTATCTAATAAAATTAAAATTATTAATAGGATATTGATTGTTCAAATTCTCTATTTATAACTTATTCTGTTCGAAATTTTAAACTTTTTCAATGTAAACTTATAAATTTATTTTTATTTATTTTATTTTCATTGTATACTTATATATAACCTAAATTTATGTTAAATTTAAATTAATTTTTTATCAAATATGTTAAGAAATCTTGCTGATTTCTCTTCAAAAATTATTTTAGGGCGATGAGGACAAAATATATATACATGTAGGGGGGATATCGAAGCAGACCTCTTTCATACACTAAACTCTTTTCGGCTCCCTTCGTTCCTTAGTGATAACAAGAATACCGAAGAGGTATCACTGACCTCACCGAGTCTCGTGACGCCACAGGCGTTTCTTCTAGACTATTGTAACTTCAAATTGTAGACTAATGATTATCTACAAGCCTCACCTAAGGATGAAATAATGTTTTGTTAAATATTTTGCTGCAAAATAAAATATATAAAAAAAATTGTTTGGTGGTGGGTGTAAAAATATGATTTTTTGAAGAAAAAAATTAAAATTTAAAATTTCTCTTAATATTTTCTAAGTTGCATTAACTACATACAATATACTAGATTTAATATATTGGATTGTATTGATATATTGATTTAATGACACTGACAAATACATAAGCAAAATCAGTATTTTTTTGCCACCAATAATTTTTTATTAAATACGTATGTAGAAGAGGATATAATCATCCGCATAAATTTCAAATC
Source organism: Phyto melanocephala (assembly GCA_941918925.1). Lineage (NCBI taxonomy): Eukaryota > Metazoa > Arthropoda > Insecta > Diptera > Rhinophoridae > Phyto > Phyto melanocephala. The sequence goes on along the minus strand of OW799236.1, from coordinate 92,410,701 downwards.
AGCTATAGAAAGTTGATATGACTGTGTTCATTTATTTAGTATTTGTCAGCAATGTTTGCGTATAAAATCGCAGAACTAAGCCATTAATTTTATTTCTTGTTTTAATAATGAAGGAAATTATACAGAATTTAAATTATTTTTTTTCAGTTGTTTTAATGCTTGATATTTAGCATAATTTAAGAAAATTATACAGAATTCAAAATATTTTTTCAGTTGTTATAATGGTTGATATTTAAGAGACTATAAAATTTTTTATACAGTTTTTTTTAGTAAAATCAGTAAAATACTTTAGTAAAATTTTGCAAAGTTTTAAAAACGTTCGTAAATATTTGTGTACGAGCATTTGTTTGTGTAATACAGCATTTGGGTTTTTTCTGATTAAAAATATAAATAAAAAATTAATATATAAAAAAAAAATATTTGTATGGTTTTATACTACAAATCAGGCTTATCGCAATATTATTTTGTGGAGTAGATATTTTGATTTTAGCCAAAATAACACTTTTATTATACCCTTCACACAGTGAAAAAGGGTATATATAGGTTTGTCATTCCGTGTGAAATTTCTACAATTTTGATTTCCGACCCCATAAAGTATATATTTTCTGAAAGCTTATGAATAGGGGAGTCGATTAAGCGCTGTCAGTCTGTCCGTCTGTCCGTCTGTCCGTCTGACCGTCTGTCCGTGTGTATGTTGAAATCAACTTTTTGAAGCCCTCCGACATCGCTTGGACTCGGGTGAGGTATTAAAATATCAGAAATATTCGGGAGTAGATCGCTATTGAAAATCAGAAACATCGGTACTTAAACAACTGAGATATGAGCAAAAACCCACGACCACCTCGATTTTTTTTTCACAAAAGCAACATTACAACAACAACATACATACATACAAACGTGTATACTGGTTAGAGAAAACGTGCCATCAAATCCCAGCTGAGCCAAAAAAATTTTTTTTTTAATTTTTTTTTTATTTTTTTTTTTATTTTTTTTTTTTTATTTTTTATTTAATATATTATTTATATTTTTATTATTTTTTTTTTAAGTTTTTTTTTATTTTTTTTTTTATTTTTTTTTTTGTTTTATATATATTACATACATAATAATTTTAAAAAATTTTTTTTTTTTTTTTTAATTTTTTTTAAAATTTTTTTTTTTTTTTTTGTTTTTTTTTAACATTCATTTGTGAATTTATAATTTTACAATGGGACGTTTTTATATATGTATGTTTTTATATGTATGTACGTATTTCATATGGGATGAATGGTGACACAAACCACTGTTATTGCATGAATTCACGTTGTGAAGGGTATATAAGATTCGGCACGGCCGAATATAGCGGTCTTACTTGTTTTTATAATAATTTATATTAAATCCAGACATTGGATAAATGACAATTTACTACACTGGGTTGATACATGCTTTAAATTTTAATTAAGAAACTAGTTTCACTATTTTGAAAACAAATATTATACCTTAATATATTATTTCTTTTTAAATAAATATTATTATATATATAAAATATATAGACTTAATGTTCTAATTTCAATATAGATTTTGATTGCATGTTTACATTATAAAAAACTTATATAAATAAAAACACTTTCTGAATGTAATTCGTGACGTCTTACCTCTTTGTGTTAAGGCAGAAATCTAGTGATTAATTGGCTTAATTCAAGAAACAGTTAGTATTATACACTTTTCTTTAAAATACTCTTTCAAAATTAAATTTTATCACAAAAACTCAATATGACAATATTAAGTTTTATAAAATTATATCTCTGAGTTTTTCACAAATCGCGAAGGTAAAATGTTCAGGACATTTTTTTTGCTATAATTGGAATATTTTGAGCTATGCTTTACACTTTCAGAGATGTCACGTGAAACAAATAATCACTTGTAAGTAGAAATTATATTTTAAAGACCTGCTTGCTTGTGTGACTTTCTTTAAAAAATAAAATTTAATTACAAATCTTTGATAAAAAGTCCACAGCAAATACAATTCTTATTGAGTTTAAATGTAGGAGATATTACATTTATTTTATGTGTTATTTGTTTTGTGTTTTATTTTTTAGTCTCGTCAAATATATGGGCAACCGAAAAGATTAGTTTATTTAAAAATTCACAGATGCTATTTATACAATATTTATTATATGATTAGTTTAATGCATACAAATAGTTTTGTAAATATATCAGCACAATAAATATATATATAACATTTCATGCTGATGGATTTTTATTTTCGCATATAAGCCCTAACAGTAAAAATAACTAAAACAAGATTCTATAAATACATTTTTGGAACATACAAAGACATGTAGGGCAGGCCAGTTCAAAAAATCACTAATAAATATATAAGTTTTTATATTTGTTTTATTATTGCAAAAGTAAGTCATCATAATTAATTTTTAATTTTTTTTAATATACAAATTTTAGCAAATATTTTAGTTAGTAAAAGTATATTAAAATAAGATAAATTCTTGACGATAAATAGACTTAAAATTGTTTTTAAATTTATACTAGTCACAATATCAATACATTGTAATATACTAAACAACTAATAACTGAGAATGTACGTACATATGCATATGTGTGTGTAAAATATTCATATATTCTATCTATATATATAAAAGTGAAACTCTGTGTGTGTGTGTGTGTGTGTGTGTGTGTGTGTTAGCTATAGACTCTGAAACTGTAAAACCGATCGGGCTCAAACTTTGGTAAGTTGTTGTACACATACCAGGGAGTGTTTATGGGTGAAAAAAAGTGGGCGGCGCCACGCCCATAAAAAATTAGTTATCAGTTTTAGCTACTTGCACTTGACCGATTTTTCTGAAACTTTGCACACATATCGACCTGTCATGACTAAATAATTTCGTGATAAAAAAAGTGGGCGGGGCCACGCCCCTAAAAAAGTTTCAATTTTGAGGTACTTGCACTGGACCGATTTTTCTGAAACTTTGCACACGTATTGAGCTGTCATGGCTTTATAATTTCAAGATTGAAAAAGTGGGCGGAGCCGCGCCCATAAAAAATTAGTTATCAGTTTTAGCTACTTGCACTGGACCGATTTTTCTGAAACTTTGCACACATATTAAGCCGTCGTGACTTTATAATTTTGTGATTAAGAAAGTGGGCGGGGCCACGCCCATAAAAAAAGGCTACAATTTTGAGGTACTTGCACCAGACCGATTTTTCTGAAACTTTGCACACATATTGAGCTGTCATGACTAAATAATTTCGTGATTAGAAAAGTGGGCAGTGCCACGCCTATAAAAAAAAGGTATCATTTTGAGGTACTTGCACTTGACCGATTATTCTGAAACTTTGCACACGTATGGGACTGTTATGACTATACAATTTCATGATTAGAAAAGTGGGCAGGGCCACGCCCATTAAAACAATTATAATTTTGAGGTACTTGCACTGGTCCGATTCTTCTGAAACTTTGCACACATATTGAGCTGTTATGACTTTACAATTTCGTGATTAGAAAAGTGGGCAATGCCACGCCCATAAAAAAATTATAATTTTTAGGTTTTTGCACTTGATATTCAATTAAAATTCAGAATGCATTTCGATTCATTAAGGGGCGTAGCAACGTGCGCCGGGTTTGGCTAGTACAAAATAAAATTCAACTTTAATTTCTTACATTTTTATTACTCTCCCTTTTGTTTTCTTAGGTAATACCATTGTGCTACTGACATTTTTAAAGCATCAGTTTTTTATTTTTTCTACTTAAAGCTGTAACTTTTACTTTTTGTTAACATTTCTTTTTTTGCTTTTGACACCTGAATACCTAAACCATTTGTTCTTAAATTTAAACCAAATATTTTATGAATGGAAACCTTTGCAGTATGTTGTACAAGTACAGAACAAGAGTACAAAATAGTACAATATTAAAGTAGAGTGTTTCCGTAACATTTCTCTTTTTTAAAATTCTATTTGTAGTATATGTATGTATGTGTGTTAAAAATTTTGCAGAAAATAAAATGTTAAATGGTAGCAAAAGTTATGTTTATTATACACTCATAGTATAAATTATGTTAAAGATAAATTATTTCGTTGTTGGTTTTTTCTTAATTCTATACAGCATAAAATAAAATTAAATAAATTCCTTTTGTGTTACCTATAATTTAAGAATTAAATAATTCTAACTTTTCACAAGACGACTTGGGTCGATGTAAATAATTTATCTCAAAATGCTTATGGGTCGATTATGTATAGCAACCGAACTTCAGTGCGTTGCCAGCTGCCAACCAAAATGTCTCGGTTGCCAAATTTTCATATAAAATTGATCGCTGTAAGTTGCCAGTTGCCATCTGCAACGCCATTTTTGGTAACTGGCAACTTAACTCAAATTCGGTTGCTATCCATAATCGACCCATTAGTTTACACTGATCGGCGTCTCTGTAAGTAAAATCCTTTAACAGATATAACGTTTTAACAGAAGGGTTAACCATACGAGTATTAATTATTTTTTAATTCATAGTTGTTTCGTGCTTAACTAAAAAAGTTTTATATTTAACAAGAGTCGACAATGCACAAATTTCTTATTAGTTCTCATAAATCTGCTTCTTGCTATGATTTACACCACAAATATCACAACAAAAAGAATTAACTTCTCATATGATATGTACATTTGCAAAATACGAAGGGCAGTCAGGGTTTTTTATAACTTATAATATTGCATAGGATTAGAAAGTTGCATTATATTCTCGTTCACATGAAAAAATAATGTAAAAAATATTTGCTCATCGTTTTTACCCATGTCGTGATAATACTCCTGCATAATTGCATAGATTCTTAATGAATTTACTCAGGTTGTCTGTGTGACAATTTTAAACTAAATCCGTTTAGTAGTTTTTTGTGTGGTTGAGTAAAAATACAAACATTTATTTTATTAGTTAGATAAGATTTAATGCAACTATTTAAAACTTTGGATGATTTAATTTTTTTTCCGCCAGTATGTATAAATTTTGGACAATCGAAATCCTTGCACAACGGACTAACTAAATACAAAAAATATATTTATTGCATATTTTTCGGCGAGTGTGCTTGACTATCGTGATAATCCAAATTTTATTTAATTACGTTCAGCCGTTTTTGCGTGATTGGGTAACAAATATCCAAACATACAAACATTCACATTTATTATAGTAGTAGGGTTAAAGTGGTAATAAACCTCCGTGGGCTAAATAGTTTTAATTTTTGTAATAAAATATGGTGAAAAACAGAGTCAGCCTTGTTTATTTCCTCATATCCGTAATAATTATGGAGCAATTGTGCTGGTTTTCAATGCTATGTCATTCCCAAATATTTCCATATAATAAATACTGCATAAAAGCCTGTGCAACATGCGAATCCCTCTAAAAGTTGGTTGCAACCACCACAAGGACATCGCTCAATCTACTTCAATATTTATACGATTTTGATAATATGTACATTCTTTATGGAATCGAAAATAAATATTTTGCAAACAAAGCTATTTAATATACCTGTAGTACAGGGGTCAAGGTACAGGGTTTTAAGAATACAAAATATTTTATATTTTGTATTAACAAATATTTTCGTCTCGGGATCAGCCTTTGGTGATGATTTGTTAACTAACAAGTAATAGGGAAACCTATGTAAAAAAAAAGATAGTTTGGGAGCGATAACATAAACAATTTTATTGGTAATATTCATGTCATCAGTGATATGCAATAAAATCTTACACATACATTCGAATTAAAAAAATTAGCGTTAAAACTTCTCACTTTGCTTGGGTCAACATTTAATGAGATTTAATGAGAACAGTCTGCACAAGCTTTACTTCAAACGGATAGTCCAAACCAAAAAATGTAATTTTTCTTATTAATATTGTAAAAACTCTTAGTACTTCTTTTTAATTCAAAGCATTTGTTTATTATTTAAAAAAATAATGCACCGAAACCAATTCGTTTTATTTGTCTATTGATACAGTATCTAAACATACTATTTAAATAGTTCAGTTTATTACCATCCGGACCACGACGGTCGTTATTTTTTAAAAAACGGATCCAAAATAAAAGTAGTTGGTGAGCGCTGCTTAAGTAGCACAGAGGAAGGATATACAAAATATTAGATATTGAAGTACTTTAAATAGAAATACGCCAATCCGTTCATACAAGGCGTCCTGGAGATCTTACTTTTATGGTTGAGAAAGCTAAACTATTTCTTATTTCGTCTATCAAAAATACACAGTTTTACAAACATATTATTATTTAAAATAAAATATTTTATTAAAATACCTATAAAAATTTAATTTGATTCCTTATTTAAATGTTCAAATTTTTGCAAAAAAATATCTGTCAAAAAGTTATCAAAAGACTGCATAGTTATTCTGTAATTTTATTTTCGTTTGCTGTCAAAGTTTCTTATGTAAACTTTCAAGTACATGGTAAATGTAAAACATATTTAGTGTTTAAATAAAAATAAATTCATGCCAAGCAAAGTGGTAGAAGTATTTTGATTTACTGCATCACATATGAAATTGCTGCAGAAAGTACTTAAAAAGAATATTATTTAGCTGCCCAGTAGTTTTGAAGGTCTTTCTTTCGTCAATTTGATAAAATTTTAATAGAATATGAATACTCGACTAGTCAGTTGATTTTGTATTGATATTAAATACTTGAGTTATTTATAATTTCTCAAACACCAAAAATAATTTTTGCAACGATAACTGGATATAGATTTTACATGGGAGCCCAGAACTAATTTCAGACCGATTATAGCAATTTTGTAACTCGATTTTTAAATTTTAATTTTTAGAATTTTAATATTTAAATTTTTTACAGTCTTGAGTTAATTTGCAAAAATTCTAATTTCACAAAGAATTTTTATAATTTTGATAATGAAAGAATAATCTGGAAAAATATGTTTAACGGAGACTAGCCGGGTGGAATATATTTTTGAAACTAATTACGGATTTCATTATCAGCACTCTTGGATTGGTGTTTACGTGTTGGATGTAAATATCACATATTTAACTCCCAGGTCTTGAAGTTAATTGAATTTTTTAGTTTTTAATCTCAGTAGTATGAGACAACAACTCTGTTGATAAAGACAATTTTTTTAGTCACAACATCAAACTGACAAACCCAAATAAACGTATTCCGATTCTTGTTTTTATTATTGTCAATAAATACAAATATATAGCATCGGGTTAATAAATAAACTACATATGGGCAATTCCATGTCATCGTACGTGACATTTGTACTCCTATAAAGTGGAGTAACTTTTGCAAAAGTAAGTGTAACCATTCAACGGATACTTTATTTAAAAAAAGAATTAATTATATTCGAATTATTGTTGTCGAAAATATCCAGAAAGATAAGAATATATCGTACGTGACATCAAACAGAAGTGATTTTGAGGTATATATGGAAATATGAAAAAATCTGCGAATCTTGTTAGATATTTTTTCTTTTTATAATTTCTTACACTAAACCAAATATTTTTTATTTAAAATCCATCACACCTAATTGAAAACAATCTTTAAATGATTTTATAATAAATTCAATTTAATATCGTTCGTGATATATCGTACGTGACAGATTTTTCTCTAATAGTATTCTTAGGTAATAAAATATGTATTAAGTTAAGAAAAAAAAATTAAATTCTAAATTAGGTTCTTTGATTTTGGGACTATTGCGACTGTTTAAATACGAATGACGGAGACAAATAATGTTTTTGCACTACGTACGTGACATCAAAATAACATCCAAGGGAAATAGAAAAAAAATACCGCTAATTGGACTCTATATTTTCTTTTTCTTATGGATCTTGTTAATTGTTGCTGTTACCTTATTTTTAAAGAATATATACAATTACAATTTATTTTTATAATTTACTCGCTAAAAAAATCGTTGATTGCAATTCTTTAAAAAAAGTCAAAGAGATAAACAGATTAAACTCTTATTATTGCTCTTCAAATAATTTTATAAGCTCTCAATACCTGCGCATAGCAATATTTGGGTTTGTTTTTTTTATCAATAAACTTATATTGAAAAACTTTCAGGAGTTTTTTTTTACAATCGTGGCTGACATATTCATGGAAATGCCCATATGAAAATGGTATAGGCATAGGCGTAGCTACAATTTTTTCTGCAGGTGACAAAGGCTTAAAAATTTTTTTCGTGGAGGAGGCACAATTTCAAACGGTGTTAAATTTATATGTTTATTAAACTAAAATTGTTAAGTTCTTAAAATTCTTGTGGGGGAGACATTGCACCCCTCAAAATGGTATAGTTACGCCAATGGATATAGACTTAACCGTTTACAATGTTACTAAAACAGAGTCTTATAATAATATTATGCATGTTGTACCGATGTAGAATTTTTGAAAATACAACTCTAAAAAACTAAGCTTGTTTTCTTGTTTCTATAGTTTTGTGTTGGTTCAGGATTTTCGGCAATCTCCAAATTTTTTTTTACAGGATTGTGGTAGTATCGAGAATTAAGGAAAGTAATAATTTCTGCCTATCATAATCTAACCTATAGTTTTTTAGATTTTTTTTTCGTTACAGAAGTCAGTAGAGTTGCACGAATATAAGGCCTCCAGGGTTTTCCATATATCCGTCGTAATACTAACTTGTAATCAGTAGTATCAGAATATAAGACCTACCCATTTTCCTTTTATTCGTTGTAAAACTAACTCGCAACCTATCTTACCCGAATATTCCCCTCATTTTCCTTGTATTCGTCTTAGTACAAATTTATACTTCGAATGTTCACCGGTTATCAGTAGCATCTCGGAATAAGGTTTTATTACTACAAAGCTGTGTGTTTTCTAATCATCCAAAAACTTCTAGTTATATCTATTATCAAAGGCAGCAGATTTAAGAAACAACCCATGGACAGGCTTAGTCCCCACTGAGAAATAAAATTGCATCAGAAAATGGAGCACGAGCAGGAATTTTAAAATGTTTTGTATTCAAATTTGTGTATATAAATTACTGTGGCAAATTATTGTCATTACTATAAGTCAGAAGGTGTGAAACAATAAACTTATAAAGATTAAAAATCGCACTAGTCAATTGATCCAAAAAGCCGAAACTTTACTATTGATTGGTCTTACACTAAACATTGGTAGACTATCAAGAAATAACAAATATGGGGATATTTTGTAAAATTATTGCTTACAACAAGACCTGCAGGGAGTTTAAAAAAATTTTAAAATATTTTATTAAATTATTTAAATCTACGAATAGAACTGAGTTATGTAGCATATTGTATGCAGTGCTCTTGAAGGGCAGTTTTAACCGTATGCATTACAATACACTCTGTATAAGAATACAAAAGCAAATAGAAACTACTTTCACTGCAATTTACACTTAATGGGAAGCATAAAACAAAATAATAAATATGAACAATGTTTTTTAGTTGTTACACATGCAAAAGTGTTGTTAAACTTTAGGAGTCGGTTGTGTAGAATGTAAAAGAGCCTTATTAAAGGTGAATTCACCCATTTGTTCTGAACAAAATTTTTTCCGGAGAATAACATTTTTTACTGAGAGTTTTCTGCAGAACGATTCACCCATTTCAGAAAATTTGTCCGAAAAAACAAAGCTGCCATATAATATAAAAATGCAAACAGTTGTGCAAAGTGGCAGCACCGCTAGCAAACTATGTAAATAAATACAAACGTAAATTATTTCATTAAAATATATGTGAAGAAAATGTCGGAGAGAAGAAAACTAAAATTATTATTTTTAATTGAAGTGCATAAAGTCAATTTGTTTGAAAAAAAAAATATATAAAAAAAATTGAAAATAAAAAGAGTCGCAGTGAGAAAAAGCTTAAAAGAAAGAAGATCACACGGTTTATTTCACACATTGGTTCCTGATATGCAACTTAATGACGTGGAGTCCGTTATAAAATTTCATCGTATGGTTTTTTTAATTCTTCTATTAATTTTTGAGCCATATTTTCATTAAATTCCATTTAAATTGTTAATTTTCGGCAAAAACAATTTTTGTATAATAAATGTACTGACCCTGTGTGATGTGGCAACCAAATTCAATTTTCATGTAAATATTGAAAAAAAGTGGCATCCCAATTCAGTTTCTTCTGAACAAGAATTAAAATTAAACCAATTCAAGAAAAAACTTTCTGAACAAAATAATCTCTCACTCTCTCAAAAGTAAAACGTCAAACTTAATATAAAAAAAATTTGTTCTGAATTAAAATGTTATGGGTGAATCCAGCTTAAGACTTAAAACCGTTTCGAAGATATATCTTAAAGTGTTTATACGATAATTATATATCAATGTTCTATTAAAGGAATTAAAACAAAAAAAAAAAAATAAAAAACTCTTATTTCATCTTATAAAAATATTGTAAAAATGGTGTCAACAATCTAGAATACAAAATATGATTTCTTTTAAAGTTTGTCATAAAAAAATTTAATGTGAAGGTACAGGGTATCCGCCAGGAAGGTATACTACTTTGTTTGTTTTTAATTTTTGATTAAAGGAAAGAGAATGGAGTTTATATTGATAAATGTTTTATCTGATGTCGGCAATTATGTATGGAATATAATATCAGATAAATGTCCGCCTCTGTTAGCCTCACAAATGCGAGCCCTTTTGAGCACATTTTTCAATACGTTCTCACACATTTTACGCGGTATTTCATTAATGTCATCACGAATATTGTGGCCATATTCCATAAACCAGCGTTCCTGGTTTGTCTGCAAATCTTTGTACAAAATTGTGGCCAAAGTTGTTTTTGGAAGACCAAGCTCCTGAGCACGCCATTGAATTTAGATTGGTGGATTGTTTTGAACACTTTCTTGAACAGCAGTAATGTTTTCAGCCGATCTTGCAGTACGTTGTGGTTCATGCTTGGGCCTATCAGCTAATCAGTCCCACTTTCTTCTAAATCATTCACTACACGATAAATAGTGCGTCAGTAAGCGATGATTGATTTTGATAAAATGTTTTAGCGATTAAAACACGTTGGTTTACCGAATATTTTTCCATAATAAATTTGCCATGTTTCTACTTCACGACTGCCAAATATGAACTATCAAGACTAATGTTTTCCAAATTAGCGGAAAAATAAAGTAGTATACCTTCCTGGCGGATACCCTATATCTTGATGCTTGGCTTAAAATAGAGTTAGTGAATTCACAATGTGTCATAAGTATCGCATTATTATAATGTCCAAAATGTTTATAAGGTTTAAACATTTTAACTTTTAATAAACAATACAGTACAGTACAGTAATTGTACAGTACAGTACAGTACAGTAAATGTACAGTAATTTAAACACATTTTAAAATTTTTGGGGAATTATTTTATTACAACTATACGGCAATTATGACTTCTTGCGAAAACATTCAATAAATTTTCTCTAGCAAATAATATCTAATTTCTAACAGAAAAAAATATATCAAATAAAATTGTATTGATGCTAGAAGGTTAAGAAAAAATAAATGCGTATGCAGATAAGACAGAAGGAGAATTGAAAGAGAAATGGCAGTAGCAACAATAATTAATTAAATTGCACTAATTGCACGTAATCATAGTTTGTCTTTAAATCAATAATCAATACAATACACGCTTTATTATTTTTAGTCAGTTTTATATGAAGAAATAAAATTTACATTTTTGAAAATGAAAGAATATACTGACAAATAAAGTTTTTATCCGACACCAGCCAAATGGAATGAAGTTTCGAAACATGCTATGGTTTCAACATCTGCACACTTTGATCGAAATGTCCTACTGTTGGATGTATAAACAATCCATTTAACTTACACGTTTCTATGGATAATGATTTTGTAATTCAATCGACACATACTTCTTTATATTCCAAAAGTTAGTGAGAACGAAATTTACCACAACTTAAGCTCTCTGCTTTTTTGTTTGTCTTTTTACTTATCACATTTTATTGTTGTCTTTAACCACCACACACTAATAGTATTGTTATTGTATTCACAACATTTCTACTTTTTATTAATCATACCTGTTTTTGCCTAGTCAGTTATACAACGGAATATTTAGTGTATACAATCGTTGCACTGTCAATAAATTCATACAATAAAAAATATTGTTGGGAACGTCAATGCGGCATGGGTGCATCCTTAAATCCTCTCCGTAGACAGTTAATAAGACACAATTTTTGATTCAAAGTAGAATAGGTTAGAATCTTCTAATACAACGATAGAATTGTTTAACTGTTTAATCATAAATATAATAAAAATGAAGACATTATATTTAGTTAGAGCACTACGATCTTAAAATGACCTCATAATATATTTGCACGATTATTATTATAAGATCACACTTTACAATAAAATCATAATATGATTGAGCTTTTTTACATATAACTTATATTTATAACTTATTATAGGTATCGTCGGCTTAAGTAATATGCAAACCTGCTAAATCCGATTTATAAGTAAATTGATATTTAGAAGCCGTGTGGTAGAGAAAGATACGCCTTGTCCATCAGCATGTAGTTTTTCTTCAATTTAAGTCTTTAAGTGTGTAAAAAGGTTTGATAAGAAAAACGGCTAAGTCCTCTCACAGAGAAAGAAAAACTACTAAATCCAGTACATTGTTAGTTCAGTGTTTATTACTAAATCCAATTTGTTTATTTTTGGTTTTTTTTTTGTAGATTGTAGTCATACATTAGTATGTATGTATATAAACGAACCATATTTTTGGTTTTCCTCTCAAGCAACAAATATTAAATATAAGAGTTTTTTTGTCGCTCCTGTAAAATTTACTGAAAGGGAGTTAGCAGGTTTGCATAGTAAGCCGACGGTATAGTAAAAAATATGAGTTAGGACAGCGTTGGCCTTAAGCTCGAAATAAAGTTTGTTAAATAGTTATAGTATTAAATATATATAAAAGCCTTAACTCTCTTATAAAACAAGGTCCTTTTTTTTTTGCTAGAGTTACATATCGTTGGTCACAAGTAGAAAGGCCCTTGCTCGTATTTTTTACGAAATTGCGTTTTTCAGTGATTCCAATATATTTCATGCAAACTAATGGTACACTACCTCTGTCTTTGTCCTGCGTTTGGGCATATTAGACGCGAAAATGTTACAGTGGATACTATGCCGAACTTGGAACACCTAGGGAACTTGAACTGGAGATCCATAAGGAATTATATTTAGGGGCTGGGTTTTTGGACTAGTCCGTTATTTATGGGAAATTATGATTATGATTTTTGTTTGGGAATTCCGTTTTCCATATGGAGAGCACAATATGCCAACTGGACATAAGTGTCATGGGTTTGGGCTTTTAGTGCACCTCCTTTTCCAACTAACCTAACCCAATAAATTTAATGCAATAAGTAGTATTAAAAATAATAATTTTACAAGCAATTTAACAAAATAAATTACATTATGGTTATACAGTTTCTATTACGTTTTTACCTTTTTCTGAAAAGTTACAATTATTTGAGTTAGTGACTTTGTACTTGTGACCAATGATATATTAATTGTACCATTTTAATTCCAAATTTTTCTACCAATACATTAAAACCTTTCTTATTAAATAATTTTTCTATTTGTTCAAGAAAATTATAAACTAATTTATATTCCAATTTTATTTAAATTTATCATAAATTATTTATTCTGCTAGAAGCTGTTCAAATACATAACTTTTTGTAATTCTCATTTAGTTTAACACGCTTAGGGTATAACTAATAATGATTTTGACAACAGCTTCAGAGCATTTCATTAACAAATTGATGACTTTTAGATTTTCACTGATTTTTAAATTTAAAATTAATATCCGCAGAATAATCTAACCGAATTTTCGTTCTTACAAGATCCGACCGACTTCTGTAAGTCCATAATAGTAATGTAATTATATAGTTATGCAATTATAATAGTATAGCTATTTAGGCTATTAACATCAAGTACTTATACATATATTGATATAAAAGTCAGTTCTTATTTATGTCCCTATTTATAAGCGACTGTAATAAGTACTTGTAGAAGTCCCTATTGTAAGCGAGCGTTGTAAGTACTTGCCTTCAATGACATCGCCATGTTTAAATAATGTCTTTAGATGCCAAACTGTAAGTAGAAAAGAACTGTTTTCAAGTACTTTCAACTCATGATTTCGTAATGTGTTATTTTGCTGGGAACTCATTGAATATACTAAAATATTTTAAAATTGTAAACATAATTCGACTACTAGCCGAGTGGAATGCATTCATTTACATTTAAAACCAAGAAAAAGTTATGAAACAAGTAAAAGATGCTTTCAAAACAAAATATCATCAAAATAAAAATAACGTAACAATGATTTTTCTCTGCGTGCATTTAATAATTTCAGTTGTAATCTTGTAGGGTAAATTGTAATTTTTTGCTCGTTACTGGCAAACGAAATGAACAAAGGACTAAAGAAAGTTGGTAACAGCTGGAAAATATTACATTTTATTTTGATCAAAAGAAAAAGGCGTTGAAAGAAAATTTCTTGTTGTGACAAAACTATAAAAAAAAAGAAAATATATATTTTCTGTCTAACAGTAAAAGTGTGGCAAGTAAAACAGAACAATAAAGAATTTTTTATTTAAGTGCATTAAAATTTACTGCTTTACAAAAACAAAAGATTAATTGACAATAAAAATAAAACTCTTATTCATTAAACTGCAGTGCTTCATCAAAAACGAATTGTAACATATTTCAGAGATGGTTGTGCTTGAAATTTAATTTGAAAATTTATTAATCAACACATTCTTAAATCTAAAGAGTATAGTTATAAAATATGGCATCATGTTGGTCCTAAACCGAATAATCTTAATTTTGTTTTGAGTACATGTGCATGTGTGCCTTTAATTTTTTATAGCTTTTTGAACTGTTTATACAGTCGGTATATTCTCAAGGAGTCCTAAGTGTCGCCATGCCATAATGATATAGTTTTTCAGACAATAAAAGTATTATATTGTTTATTGAACAATATTAAAACTTTTTAAAACATTTTAAAAATTATATAATTTTGACAATGTGACACTTAGCACACCTTGTTAATTCACCAAGTAGTTATTGCACTTGATCAACAATGGTGTATTAACTAGAAATTCTAAAATTTTTAGTTGAGACCAATTAAATAAATACTGTTTTTTTTATTACGTTTTAAGTAAATTTTAAAATTCAAATATATCATGGCAAATAAATTCTAAAAAAAATATACTTAACTAGTTTTACTTAATTTTTTATAAATTTAAAGGAAAACTATTTTTTGAGTTATTACTATTTTGCTAAAGCTTTATCTCTTCTCTATCTCTATCTTTATATATAGAAATTACATGTCGTCCGACAGATGGCGCAATATATAGTTTTTTTTTGTGTTTTTGCACCGTAACTCAAGAACTACTGCACCGATTTTGAACAAACTTTATATGCATGCTTTATGGCGCAATATTTATTTTTTTTTTGTGTTTTTTAAGTTCGTCCGACAGATGGCGCAATACTTATTTTTTTGTGTTTTGCCCAATAGAGATTAGCGCGATAACCCTATACTCTGTTTCGCTGGGGCCAGCCACGCGGACCGGGCCCAGCTAGTAATTAATAAGAATTAAAAAAAATTATCAAGAATACAGTATGAACTCAAAATACAACAAAATGTAAATAAAACAATTTGATAATATTCTACTTGAATCAAGGCTTAACTCAAAATAATGCTTTTAATATGAAAATTTGTGATGCATTTGTTTAAAAACATTTGTATAAACTCAAAACAAAAATTCTCTTCCTTTTTTTTTTTGTTTGATATATGGATAGTCACTTAAATATCAAGGGAATGGTCACAACGTCATTTTCGAGATAAAAGCGTAGATGAAATAATGTTACATTTTTACAGTTAATAGAAATGAATACTTTTCGTTGATTTTTCGCACAAAGTGAACATGTAGAAATTTCGAGTTATTACATTCTTGTTGATCAAGTGCGACATGTAAAACAGTTTTGTTTTACTATTTGTATAATTTTGATTTTAAAAACTTGTAAATTTTAAATGAAACAAAAATTTACTAAATTGCTTTTTTTTATACCATAAAGAGACAGGTATGACAGCTGTCCAACAGTTGTCGCAAAGTTGACAAAAATATGTAATAAATTGTAACAAGCAAACTGTTGTTATAAATAAAGGATACTAATGTTAAAGTAAGGTGATAGCGTTTAACTTTAGTACACTGAACTTTTTTTGTGCTTCTAATACTAAAACTGACTTAGGAACCAACTTTTTAAAATAAAAAAATTTGTTAAAAGAATTTACAAATTTAATAATTTTTGTAAAATTTTTTTTAATAATACATATCGTTGCCTTCATTCATAAAGGAGGAAAAGCCTTTCTCTAATTTTCATATTTTGAAACTGTTATCTACTTACACATATGTATCATTGCAAGGCAACAACTAAAAAATATAATTTTTTTCTGAATACCTTTCCTTAAAATCTTTACTGTTTTGAATATAAACGATAATACTAAAAGGTATCAGTAATGACGAATTAGAAGACCTGCTTGCCTAAAACTTCACAATTATGATGAATTTGCCGTATTAGCTTTGTCACTCCACAAAGATTGTCTCATCGACTACTGTGGCTGGTGAAAGAGCCAGAGACGGATGTATTTGTTGCAAAATTAAGTCTTACGATATTTTGCTATATGCATGTTAAACATATTTTTATACCCTTCACACAGTGAAAAAGGGTATATATAGGTTTGTCATTCCGTGTGAAATTTCTACGATTTTCATTTCCGACCCCATATAGTATATATTTTATGAAAGTATATATTTTCTGAAAGCTTATGAATAGGGGAGTCGATTAAGCTCTGTCAGTCTGTTCGTCTGTCCGTGTGTATGTTGAAATCAACTTTTTGAAGCCCCCCGACATTGCTTGGACCCGGGTGAGATATTAAAATATCAGAAATATTCGGGAGTAGATCGGTATTGAAAATCAGAAACATCGGTACATAAACAACTGAGATATAAGCAAAAATCCACGACCACCTCGATTTTTTTTCACAAAAACAACATACATACATACATACATACAAACGTGTATACTAGTTAGGGAAAACGTGGCATCGAATCCCAGCTAAGCCAAAAATTTTTTTTTATT
Source organism: Phyto melanocephala (assembly GCA_941918925.1). Taxonomy (NCBI): domain Eukaryota; kingdom Metazoa; phylum Arthropoda; class Insecta; order Diptera; family Rhinophoridae; genus Phyto; species Phyto melanocephala. Next base: position 92,393,587 of record OW799236.1, on the reverse strand, counting down.
TATTTTTATATTTTGTTTTTATTTTTTTTTTATTTTTTATTTAATATACTAGCTAATACCCGGTGTGCTTCGCCACCCCCATCGTAATGAAATAAAAATTTTATAGTTCAAAAATATATTTATTTTGCAATTAAAATCTAAAATTTTTCTTACAGATTAGTATTACTCTAATATTGTGTGATATGCAATATATTTACGGCCTTATTCATAAACGACTTTTAAATTTATCAAATGTTTATAATGCAAAATTTTCGTATAGAATTTAATTCATAAACCTTTGATAAATTTTAAAATCGTTTATTAATAAGACCATTAGTCTACATCAACAATTTAAAAATAATAAATTAATTTACTTAGTTGCTAACATTACTGCAATAAAATAGAAATGTTTATAATATAAAAAATTTTTACTATTAATTAATTCTTATTCTAATGCGTTAGGATAAACGATGTTTTTGGTTTTTCCACCTGGTGCATACACAGAGAGATCTGCGGGTTTTCCAACTCGCGAACATGCGACGTAAAGCTGTCCATGTGAGAAACATGGATTTTCTAGGTGAAGACCACAAACTTGCAGGGACTGACCTTGAGCTTTGTTTATGGTCATTGCAAATGCTAGGCGAATAGGAAACTGCAAGCGCTTAAAATCGAATGGCATTTCCGATGTTGTCATGGGAATACGTGGCAACAATACATCAGTTCCCTTAAACTTTCCAGTAATAATGGTCGCCTCGATTAAATTGTTCATTAATTTTTTTACTGTAAGTCGAGTACCATTACAAAGTCGAGGCGGATCAATGTTCCTAAGTAAAATTATGGGAACACCAATTTTCAACCGTAAATCATTTGGTGGAAAACCCGGTAAATCTAGCGAATTTAAAAATTCAACTGGATAATTCACGACATCCTCAATATTTGTTACTGTGTCAATCGATTTATAAGTTTTCAGGTCACCATCGATTTTGTTCAAAATTTTGCTGTTGATGGAATTAACGTCAATATTTTTGGCTGCCAATAGCGCACGTTCACATAACCATTCATTGTTTTTAAAATTTTGTCCGATGTTGGGAAAAACACAATTTATTAACTCTTCTATAGATTGTGTCATCCTGCAAAAGTCAGATGGAAAACTTATATATTTCGTTGTAGGATCCATTGGAATTCTCCCGTTACCTAAATCAAGTAATTGTTTGGAAAAAGTTGTAGCTGAAGCATCACGTTGCAACTGAACACGCATATTAGTCGTAAGTTTTAAACTGTGAACATATTGCCAAAGGTGTGATGATTTCAGACACGCATTTAGCTCATCAGCTGGTGTTGATCCCGGTATAACAGGAAGTGTTTGGCGGAAATCGCCAGCCAGCAAAACTAAGGCACCTCCAAAAATTCTATTATTGCCTCTTAAATCCTGTAAGGTACGATTAAGGGCTTCCAAAGATTTCTTATGTGCCATTGTGCACTCATCCCACACTATGATTTCACATTGTTGCAGTACTTTACCCATTGAAGAATTTTTCTTTATGTTGCATGTGTAGTCTTCGGAAAATTGAGGCTTTAAGGGTAATTTAAGTGCAGAATGTGCTGTTCTACCACCGTCTAACAGTGTTGCTGCAATACCGGATGATGCAATAGCTAATGCAATATTTTTTTCCGAACGAACTTTTGCTAATATTAATGAAATCAAAAACGTTTTTCCAGTTCCTCCAGGTGCGTCAATAAAATAGAGGCCTCCATGTTTGTTTGTTATTGCTGCCATTATACACACAGGAAAAAGATTGGTTGGAAAACAGTTAAAACAATAAAAATAGTGTTGCAAGTATTAAAAATTTGTAAAAAGAACAGATATTACACATTTATAAACGAAAAAACATAACAGTGTTAGAAATTTTTTGCTCAGAACATTAATATTAGTTCTCCCAACTAAATAGCCCTATTAATAAGATTTTTATTTAAATCACTTTTATCTCAACCGAATTTAATCATCTGTATTAGGGTTCACAACTAAATCTTAATCCATGTAATAAAAAATCATTTATGCCAATCTCTTATTTTAAACCAAAATGCAATTTTAGTTATCGCAAGTAATTATTAGTTACTTGTATCATTACAATTCGATTACAGTAAACAAATACTTAATGTTAAGCTGTATTTGGTGTTTACAAACGAAAAACTGTTGTATGTAATAAATATTTGTTACAAACAATAAATACAAATATTATCTTTCAAAAAATATTAAATTTTCTGTCAATTGTGAAAAATTTACAAAAGTTAAAACCAAAATTAATATATTTTATTGAAAAAAATTTTTTTAATAAACAAATATAAGAAAAACGTGTCAATTATTATTTTGTGATGCAAGATGAAATCTACAAGCTGGAAAACTCTTTAATGAAGGTAAGAAACCGAAGAAACGCTGAATTAAATGCGGAAATGTTCGAGATACATAATAACATACTTAGTGGTGCTGCACCGGGATGCAAAATGCTTTGAATCCACTAAATATACATAAAAACCACAACCAAAACGAAGATCAAAATAATATTTTATATGTATTTTTAGTTTTATTTTAGAAGTTAAATGTATTCATATACACATGTGTGTGTATGTAGATATTTATACATATGGATGTATAATATGTTTTTATATTATTAAATAAAAATATTAAGAAATAATTAAAAAAATGTTTTCTATTTTTTATTTGCCTGGGTCAAATGAAGAACTGATAATGATGACTAATTATTCTTTTGGTAACACTAATTAAATATTTTAATTCAGTTGCATCAATCATATAATTGGAAACAAATACAGTTTTTTTTCGATGCTAAGAAAGAAAATTTTCAGTTATTATAAACGAATTGAGAGATAGTACGTGGAACCGAATAAATTCGATTGGCAACAAATTCGGTTGCCACAACGAATCTGTATTCTCTGTGTAGTATTGTATACAATACTCTGCTCTTGTTGCAAATGTGGTAAATTTACTTCTAGTAAATTTTCCAAATTTTGGTGATCATAGTCTCTCTCACGTCGTAGTTCCTGATCGTTTGCATGGGTTCCTGATCTGATTGGGGCTATCATTCCTACTTCAATAAGTGTCACACTCTTTATCTCCAAACATTTGTCTTCCAGTAAAATTAATACCTCATTGTACATAGTTTCATTTAGTTCAAGCGTTGCATTATTGGTGATAACTCTCTCTCTGTGTAAAATATCTTCAGCCATATATGTTTTAAATTTGTGCCAAAGATCTTTTGGATTAGAAGGTGAGCACGATACCAATATTATCGAAAATAGCGATCGTATTTTCCATGGATGGTTTATTACTGAAGCATCTTCAAGCGTTGTTTCCCAATGACAATCGTTCTCTAATAACTGCAGTTTCTGACAGGCCTCACGATTTGTTGCACATACTTCCCCATCAACAGTACACAAGTTCTCGAAAGATATTGGCCCCCGAACATTAATAAGAAGCATTCTTAAATAGAAGCATTCTGCATTTTGAGGATGGACGGTATACACCCTGCCCAATGCATCGGTTGAATATAAATTTGGCCATCCTTCAACAGGTTTCCCTTGCTTACGACGTTGAAAATTCTTTGATGACGCGTTCCACGTATAATACCTTGGAATTTCGGAATATAACAATGTTTTAGCAAACAAATCATTTCTGCAAAGATTAAAAAAAGATGTTAATGTTGTAGCTGAGGGTGCTGTTGCTCTCTCCCGCGCATTTCTTTCTGTAAAGTAAACACGTTGTCCATTTTCCAAGTGCACTGATAAATGAACAACAGTTGGATGGCGTTCATGAATTGTAAATCCCAAAATTCGCCATACTGCTTCATTGCTACTGATGTATCTGGCCATTTGATATTGCTTAATTTCATCGTTTGGATTTTGTAATGAAAATACAGCCATATCTGACCCTTTAGTAACATATTTGCAGATGTATTTGATAGACTTTACTGAATGACAATACTCTACATTAATATGCGCTTTAAATGTTCTTGAAAGCAATGGACAGTAAGGTACTATCCACCGATTATCAACATCAACATCATTTCCACGTACCTTAATTGAAATTGATCGTCCACTATTATCCACAGACCGTCGACGATAAAGTGGGTAGCCATCGTTTCCCGAGATTGTTTCTTGAATCAATTGCCGTGGATATTTCTTTGTGCATTTTCCATCCACCATGCATGGAGAATTCGCATTAATGGTTCCACATGGACCATGAATCATATTTTTGATAACAATTTCGTACAGGCTTGGATCAACATTTGGATCGGGTATCTCTGCAGAAATTATATCATCAATAAGATCTGGGGTAATTTTTTCAACCAACCAAATGAGAATATGGGCATGTGGCAATCCACGTTTCTGCCACTCGACGGAATACATCCAGCACCGTGTTTCTCCAAATACATGAAATTTTACAATAAAATCCATAAGGGATTTTAATTTTTGTTTAAACACGCGTGCTGTTATATCGTGCCGATGTATTGGTGTTTGACCAGTGGACAATTCAGATAGTATTTCATCCCACTTTGAATTACAGGTAAATGTAATGAACAAATCTGGCCGTCCATATGATCGAACATATGTCATTGCATCTTGACAGTACTCCTGCATATGCCGTGAGCTGCCAGTAAATGTTGCTGGAAGAATAATAGCTTGGCCAATTTCAGTGGGATTGATGTCATTATGGCTATTTAATGCATCCCGAAGATGAATATAGTTATCCACTCGTAATTTTGCTTGGTTAAGTCGTATGTATAATAGACGTTCCGTTTCAATTTTCGCGTACATATCGACAATATACTGGTGAAATAATTCGCGGCAATTTAGAATGTGATTAACGGAGTTCTGACGTATCATTATTCGATATGCATAGAAATCCATTGCACTCATTTTTTTCCTTGTTGATTCATCTGAAAGTAAAAAAGGCCAAAATAAAAAAAAGTATAAAATTAGATTTTAAAATCTGAACTTACTTGTTTCTGGATTAATTTGCCGTAATTCAAAGTGATATCCATCTTCACCAAATGGAAAAATAATTGGATACTGAAGTGCATCATACGAACGATGAGTTTCAGCTATCCTGTTGATCCTTTCGTTACGGCGGCGAATAATTATATCTCGTGGTACCACTGGATCACCTACCATTAAAATTGCTACGTCATCCATTGTAGGTGCATTGTATCGTCCTTGGTGTTATCCAGATGGTGTTTTATCAGCATGAATAGCGATAATATGGTCATCTGACCTCAATCGTGGGTCATCTTTGGCTTGCTTAAAGATCCTTACTAATTCGTTGTGTTCATGAAACATCACTTGTAATTCGGCCACTATCCATTGTTTTTTGTCAGGGTTATAATGCTGTCGGTGTTGCACTTGGTCATTGTTATCCGCTTCTCCTATGAAATAAATTTGTAAGAACTTAGGATCTTCATTTGGAACTGGCAACAATGACCCCATTTTATGGTAAATTTGACCTTGAACACGAAAAGTGGTCATAAAATTGTGTCGAATTACTTTGGTAGCACCAAACGATGTCATTTGGAAAGACGAATTATATTTCCTTATTTTACTAAGAAAATGTTGTGAATCCACATTCGTTCCTAAAAATTTAATTTAATATTTTGGTTATATGATAGATTTATATATATCTAAGGCCTAATTTATAAACATCTTTTAAATTTATCAAAGGTTTATAAAGCAACATTTTAATACTTATAACATTTGATTTGTAAACCTATGATAAATTTCAAAGTCGTTTATGAATTAGACCATGAATGTCTTACCTGAAATCAATGACTGTAAAGGTTCTGGTGGAGGAAGCAATTCAGGCAAAACAACTTTACCGTTTGCACAACACATTCCAGGTGTTTCATTTTTGTATTTGAGTGCACTGCATTATTGGCAAACTTTATTCATGCCACCTATTGCCACTAATGGGTCTTCGGCATAATCAATATCAGTCCTGTAATTAAATGCAATACGTGCATATGTGTGAAATGCATTCCGATGACTAACCATTCGATTTCGATTTTGTTCACGGCGTAAGTTCAATTGTTCTATCCTCTCTGTTGCTCTCCTTGATGAGGTTCGAATCCGCTGAGCTTCTAAACGTTCTTCACCTTCCAACGGTGTCTCGGTGGCTCGTACTGTTGTGGCGTGACGTTGAATATCTTCAAGGCGTTCCTCACGCTGTAAGAAAGTTTCTGTGGCTCGTGATGATCTTGTACGATTTCGCTGAGTTTGAATACGTACTTCACGTTCCAACGATGTCTCGTTAGAGCGAACTGCTACAGCATGATGTCGAAGACCTTCAAGGCGTTCTTCGTGTTGTAAAGGTGTTTCAGTGGCTCGGGATGTTGTGGTATGACTTTGTTGACTTTGAAGACGCCCTTCCCGTTGTGACGGTGTCTCATTAGCTCGTACTGCTTCAGCATGATGTCGAATACGTTCTAGGCGTTCTACGCGTTCTAAGAATGTTTCTGTAGCTCGTGATGTTGAGGTACGACTTTGCTGACTTTGAAGACGCCCTTCCCGTTGTGACGGTGTCTCGTTAGCTCGTACTGTTTCAGCATGATGTCGAATACCTTCTAGGCGTTCTACGCGTCCTAACAATGTTTCTGTAGCTCGTGATATTGAGGTACGACTTTGCTGACTTTGAAGACGCCCTTCCCGTTGTGACGGTGTCTCGTTAGCTCGTGCTGTTACAGCATGATGTCGAAGACCTTCCAAGCGTGTTTCGCGTTCAGATCGTGTTTCAGAAGCTCTTGATGTTGATGATCGTGATCTTTCTCTTTGAAGACGTTCGTTATGCTGTTCATATGTTTCGGCAGCTCTAGAGGTTGAAGCTCGACTTCTTTCAGTTCTAAGGCGATCTTCACGCTCTTCTGAAGTTTCATTTTCTCTTTGCGATTGCAATGATTCTGCAGATTTGGTGCGTTTAGAAAGGGATGTTTTTTTTGGAGGCATTTTACTTGTAATTTTTTACAGTATATATTCACAAAAAAAAAAAACTTGTAACTTGTTCAGAATCAAAGATTCAATTAAATTATAAAATTGAATGTACGTCAAATTTATAATTTTTTAAATCTTAGGTAAGAAATTTCTTACCAGGTCAGAAAATTTTCTTTAACAAAAAATTACGGATAATAAATGTTTAAAAATGATTTTTTGAACCGATCACAGGTAAAAAAATTATTCACTTGCGTTGCAAAATTTAATGGGTTACAAATTTATATTTTTGGAATATTAGGTAACAAATTTTATTTCAGGTCAAATAATTTCTTATACCGAAAAAATTACAGGTAATAAAATGTAAAAACGTTTGCGGGGATCACAGATTTGGTAATTACGGATAATAAATCTTTAAAAATGATTTTTTGAACCGATCACAGGTCAAAAGTTATTCACCTGCGTTGCAAAATTTAATGGGTTACAAATTTATATGTTTGGATAACAAATGTTTGGGTAACAAATTTTATTTCAGGTCAAACAATTTCTTATACCGAAAAAATTACAGGTAATAAAATGTAAAAACGTTTCCGGGAATCACAGATTTGGTAATTACGGATAATAAATCTTTAAAAATGATTTTTTGAACCGATCACAGGTCAAAAAATTATTCACCTGCGTTGCAAAATTTAATGGGTTACAAATTTATATTTTTGGAATATTGGGTAACAAATTTTATTTCAGGTCAAACAATTTCTTATACCGAAAAAATTACAGGTAATAAAATGTAAAAACGTTTCAGGGAATCACAGATTTGGTAATTACAGATAATAAATCTTTAAAAATGATTTTTTGAACCGATCACAGGTCAAAAAATTATTCACCTGCGTTGCAAAATTTAATGGGTTACAAATTTATATTTTTGGAATATTGGGTAACAAATTTTATTTCAGGTCAAACAATTTCTTATACAGAAAAAATTACAGGTAATAAAATGTAAAAACGTTTGCGGGCATCACAGATTTGGTAATTACGGATAATAAATCTTTAAAAATGATTTTTTGAACCGATCACAGGTTAAAAAATTATTCACCTGCGTTGCAAAATTTAATGGGTTACAAATTTATATTTTTGGAATATTGGGTAACAAATTTTATTTCAGGTCAAACAATTTCTTATACCGAAAAAATTACAGGTAATAAAATGTAAAAACGTTTCCGGGAATCACAGATTTGGTAATTACAGATAATAAATCTTTAAAAATGATTTTTTGGACCGATCACAGGTAAAAAAATTATTCACCTGCGTTGCAAAATTTAATGGGTTACAAATTTATATTTTTGGAATATTGGGTAACAAATTTTATTTCAGGTCAAACAATTTCTTATACAGAAAAAATTACAGGTAATAAAATGTAAAAACGTTTGCGGGCATCACAGATTTGGTAATTACGGATAATAAATCTTTAAAAATGATTTTTTGAACCGATCACAGGTTAAAAAATTATTCACCTGCGTTGCAAAATTTAATGGGTTACAAATTTATATTTTTGGAATATTGGGTAACAAATTTTATTTCAGGTCAAACAATTTCTTATACCGAAAAAATTACAGGTAATAAAATGTAAAAACGTTTCCGGGAATCACAGATTTGGTAATTACAGATAATAAATCTTTAAAAATGATTTTTTGGACCGATCACAGGTAAAAAAATTATTCACCTGCGTTGCAAAATTTAATGGGTTACAAATTTATATTTTTGGAATATTAGGTAACAAATTTTTTTTCAGGTCAAACAATTTCTTATACCGAAAAAATTACAGGTAATAAAATGTAAAAACGTTTCCGGGAATCACAGATTTGGTAATTACAGATAATAAATCTTTAAAAATGATTTTTGGAACCGATCACAGGTAAAAAAATTAATCACCTACGTTGCAAAATTTAATGGGTTACAAATTTATATTTTTGGAATATTAGGTAACAAATTTTTTTTCAGGTCAAACAATTTCTTATACCGAAAAAATTACAGGTGATAAAATTTAAAAACGTTTGCTGGGATCACAGATCTGGCAAGTGTCACGCCTACTATTACTAAATCAAACATTTCTTATTCAAATAATCATATAGACATAAAATTGTCTCTTGAAAAATTTGGGTACTTTAACTATTATCGCTTCCTTTATATACGATTTCTTGTATTTAATTCATATGAAAAGTGCCACGCCCACTATCACTAAAGCATTCGTTTCTTAACAAAATAGTCATATAGATGTCAAAGCTTTTCGTGCAAAAATTTGGGTACTCTAACTATTATCGCTTCCCGAATATACGAATTTTAGTATTCAATTGCTATGAGAGCTGCCACGCCCACTATTTCTAATGTACCCATTTTATTCCAGAAATGTTTATTTAGGTGTCAAAGTTGCACTGGCAAAATTTTAGTACTCTAATCGATATCGTTTTCCAGATATAAAAATTTTAGTATTTAATTCATATTGCAGGTGCCACGCCCACTATATCTAATGTACCCATTTTTTCCAAAAATGTTCACTTGGGTGTCAAAGTTGCATTTGTAGAATTTTAGTACTCTAATCGATTTCGTTTTCCAGATATACAAATTTTAGTATTTAATTCATATGGCAGGTGCCACGCCCACTATTGCTAATGTACCCATTTTTTACAAAAATGTTTATTTGTATGTCAAAGTTGCCCTTGCACAATTTTAGTACTCTAATCGATATCGTTTTCCAGATATACAAATTTTAGTATTTAATTCATATGTTGGTGCCACGCCCACTATTGGTAATGTACCCATTTTTTCCAAAAATGTTTATTTGGATGTCAAAGTTGCCCTTGCAAAATTTTAGTACTCTAATCGATATCGTTTTCCAGATATACGAATTTTAGTATTTAATTCATATGGTGGGTGCCACGCCCACTACTGATAATGCACCCATTTTTTCCAAAAATGTTTATTTGGATGTCAAAATTACTTTTGCAAAATTTTAGTACTCTAATCGATATCGTTTTCCAGATATAAAAATTTTAGTATTTAATTCATATGGCAGGTGCCACGCCCACTATATCTAATGTACCCTTTTTTCCAAAAATGTTCATTTGGGTGTCAAAGTTGCTCTTGTAGAATATTGGTACTCTAATCGATATCGTTTTCCAGATATACAAATTTTAGTATTTAATTCATATGGCAGGTGCCACGCCCACTATTGCCAATGTACCCATTTTTTCCAGAAATGTTTATTTGGATGTCAAAGTTCCTCTTGCAAAATTTTAGTACTCTAATCGATATCATTTTCCAGATATACAAATTTTAGTATTTAATTCATATGGCAGGTGCCACGCCCACTATTGCCAATGTACCCATTTTTTCCAGAAATGTTTATTTGCATGTCAAAGTTGCTCTTGTGAAATTTTACTACTCTAATCGATTTCGTTTTCCAAATATACGAATTTTAGTATTCAATTCATGTGGCCACGCCTACTATTCTAAGTCCGCCCATTTTTTACCCAAATGTTCGTGTGGATGTCAAAGCTTACCGTACTTAATTTGAAGACTCTACCTGTATTAACTTTCGTGATATATAATATTTAATACTTATTCTTTAATAGGGCGTGGCACCCCGCCCACTTACAATTTCAAACGAAAGTATAGCCTATAGTTCCTTCCAGACATACAGAAAGATTCTGTGAAAATTTCAAGGAAATCGGTCCAGCCGTTTAGCCGTCTATAAAGCACAAACAAACATACAAACATACAAACATACAAACACACATTGATTTTTATATATATAGATTATTTACATTTATATAATTTTTTTTTTAATTTTTTTTTTAGTTTTTTTTTTATTTTTTTTTTGTTTTATATTTATTATATATATTTTAATTATTTTTAAAAAAAATTTTTTTTTTATTTTTTTTTTATTTTTTCTTTTAACATACATACGTAAATTTATAATTTTACAATGGGTTGTTTTTATATATGTGTGTTTTTTATATGGTTGTACATACATTCCTATTTCATATGGGATGAATGGTGATACAAACTACTGTTATTGCATGACTACACGTTGTGAAGGGTATATAAGATTCGGCACGGCCGAATATAGCGCTCTTACTTGTTTTTAATTGTATTGATTAAAATGTAACATAAAAATTTTAATTATATTTATATGCTCATTGTCAAGGTATACAACACAAGTTACGGCACGGCTGCAACAAGCACAAGGATACAATAATAACACGTATTTTGTCTTTGTATAAGTCATTCTATGTGTCAACAACTGACTTAAAAAAATAAAAATTTTTAAAAAAAAGAATATTAACAAACTAAACAAATTTTAAATTATTTTCTTGTTTTTGGTAATAAAAGACGTATTAAAGTTTTAATCGCGTGTTCAAAACATGAAATACGAATTTATTTAGGTGCGTCATGGTATTGATGTCCTACAGGCGCATTAGTTATCAGTTTTTGATGGCAAAAAATGGGCAGCAGATACAAAGGAAGTAAATCTAAACATTTTCCCGCTAAGATACACCAAGGCTCAAGGAATACCAACGCATTTTTACTTTTAAACTAGTTATGTATATATTTTAATGCCCCTGTAATAAATATTATATTTAAGATTTATTTTGAAAATTTTTATTTTTTGTTTGTGACAAAAAAAAAACACTTTTGTTTTACTCATTTTATTTTTTTACATATTTTTATTTTATCCTTATGTGTTTGTAAACAAACATTTAAAACAGAAAACAACTTTTAATAGTTGTAAACAAGGCGAATTCATACAGGTGAAATTATCAGCCCAGCTGATTGTGAAACATTTTGTCAAAATTGGTTGAATTCGCTTTGATTTCATTTATTAATGCAGGGGTAGGAAATGTGATTTTGGTTTCGGTATTAAACAATAAACTTGAGTGTACTTTTTTGACAATAAATGTGCTTAATTTATGTATATTTTTTGCTTTTGCGTCATTTATAATGTGTTTAAAAAATTTATATTCTGTTTTTAATCAAATTTTATTATATTTAATATGTAAAAACAACTTTTCCATCCCTGATATACGAATTGGCATTGAGATAAAACATCCCATGAAAAGTTGCTTTGTTGTATCAATTCGCCGTTGCATATACCTTATGGATATGCCTTGGTTGTAAATTATAAACAAAAGCTCAGCTGATCAATTGCAATCACCTATTTAAATACACCTTGATTTTTGTTATAAAAGTGTAGAAAGCAAAGGAAATGTGGTTGATTCAAATTATCTAAAAACTGAATGAAATAGAGTAGAGTCTGAAAGGTATTATAATTCTTCACCGCCAGACTTTTATGTAGAGAAGTGGACATTTGATTTAATATCATCTTAAAACTCATTGATATCTTTGGAAATATAGGCGGTTCCGGTCTCGTCAACAGTTGTGATTTCAATCATCCACGAATTGACGAGAAAATTCTAATCACTCAAATTCTTCTCATATAAAAATCTTTAAAAGTTTTTAAATTATAAAATAAGACTAAATTAAATTATAAAATAATGAAAGAAAATATTTACTTTGGTGTTATTAATTTTAAGCCCAAAAAATTTGGAAATTATCAAAAGTTAGAGATTTGTTGACTTTGTCATTTCACACAAATACATAAGTACAAAATGCCTAACAAACTTCAATTTAATTATCACGTTTAATGGTGCTGGAAATTTTCCAGGCAGTCGTACTTGCTTTCCTCAAGCTAACTCCGTTGGTATATTATTCATGTCAAGTTTATGCAAAAATCTCATTCCAAGCAAAACAATTAAAAGTTGTCGAAACCAATATGCATCTTTACTGTACATAAATGAAGCATTGGAAAATCGATGGAAACGTTCAATAAGTCAGTTTGACTGTGGGTGCTAGGCTGTAGTTTTAAGTTGAGTTATTACAAAAGTTGCTGAGAGTTGCTGATTAATTCCTCCTACCTTGTTGCGATCTATTCATCTTTTGCTTAAAATGCAAATGTAGTAGTATCTGGATTAAGTTTAACTTTCGATCATTTTGTAAAACGGTCGATTAATACCAAACAATAGTAATGACAATTTGATAACAGTATTGGACCAATATCGTCGATATTAATATGCTTAAGGGTCATTATTACAACTTGCCGACAAAGTTCATGCTAATAAAAGGTAACTTTTGTTAACGTGATCAATAAACTGACCATTAGGTATTTTTCGTTATTACAACCTGCCTGTAAAATAAAATGTATTCATTTTAAAGTATGGCAGCACCAAAGCAAATGCTGAACAAATTTATTAGTTTTTTAAAACCAAAGTGGCAACGACAAGCAAATAGTAAACAATTCCCTTATACGGTAGAAAATATGGTAACTTTTAATTTATTAACCTCACGTTAAAAGTTAAAGGTAGAGTGATCTTCCCTTTAACTTATCGGACACTTTTAGGTTAAAATAAAGTTGTAATAACGAAAAACTAGTTATCTGTCCGATAACATCCTAACTTTAGTTATCGGTAAGTTATAATAATGGTTTTAAATGGTTTAAATAGCAAAAAGTATCTTCATTTACTTACATCTGATTGCTGATAGGGAATGAAACTGCCAAAAATTTTGGAAACGTATTCTATTTAAAAAAAAAAAAAAGTTGAAGAACAAGGTGACAAGTACGTTTCCTACCTGGGTGTGGCATATATAAATTTTCGAAAAAATTGCCTGGTGATTGGTTAAGTATTGTGTGATGATTATCTATATCTTATTAGTTCAAAAAATATCTTCAACATATACATCTTAATTGTGAAAAATAAATTTACATTGGAAATACAATCAATATCTTACCAAAGCTCTAAAGGATCGTAAATGGAAATGTTTTTTGATTTACTTAGAATACTTGGAACACTTAAGTCTTTTAAAAGCATTTTGTTAAATAAGTATGGTAAATGCTATAAATTTTATAATTTAACTACATGAAATGTATGTCTTTGAATTTGTGCAAAAAGGTCTTTATCCAAAAACATAATTTTTTGTTGAAAACCAAACAAAATGTTTATTTTTCTAAATTAAAGCCTAAATTGCAAACAATTATGATTGGAAGCAGTTGCTCTAGTCTCAAACCATTGATATAAAAAAAAGCGAAAAAGATTGAGTTAAAGCCATTCAAAAACTTAATACACATTTTTCTGACTTAATGCCATTTAGCCTTATGCCAAAGAAATACTGAATCCTCCTCTTTATTTTCTATTAAAGATTTTCAGTAAAAACCGTCTACTATTGAGCACTTTGCTTTTCAATTCTTATTTCTTAATGTCAATGTCATTGTTATCGTAAAGAATTGTATCATTAAGGTGACCATATCAAAGGTATTCAAAAATCTTAGCCGAATATTAAATTTTCTTTTTTATAAACTTGTTGTAGAGAAATTATCTTATAAATTGTATTAAACTAAATTCAAAATAACAAAACATACATATAACTGTGTATACGAATGAATAATATTTAGTATAAATAATTGATTATTTCCTGCATATTATTTGGTCACCTTTTGGTCTTAGATTACACTTTGGAGCGGGGTATAACAGTTACGAGGCATGCCACATAGAGATGCATGGTTAATACTCTTACTAGTAAAGGCATGCAAATAATGGAATGGATAGTTGTTTGTTTGCTTAAGGTTTTATGTTTCAGGTGTCTCTTAACGAATCTACTCGCATTGTTTGTGTTTCACTATTTTTTTTCAGCAATTAAAAAACACAGATGATAAATTGAAATGTGGACCGATGAACATACATTGTTATATGGTTGGCAAAAAGAAGAAGACAATATTGATTTCTTTCAAATCAAACGATAACAGCAATTAACATCTACGAATGTACACAAACAAACAAGTTGCTTTTAAGGAATATTAGATAGGATCGAGTTTTGTAAATATTGAGATTCGTTATTTGAAAATCTTAAGTCCCAGGATTATAGTGATATTGGATATAAGAAAAATAAATATAATTTTGTGATTGTAATCGCTATGTTTTAGCTACTTTAAACTATTCAATATAAAAAAATCTTTTTCTTTAATCATGCTTAAATTTTCATATTCCTACAGTTTAATAAAAGTTAATAAAATTTTCAAATAAATTTTAAAATTTTTTTTACGTTTTAAGGATGTATATTGTATTTTTATTTCGTTTCTAATTATAATAATGTTCATTCGTGAAACTTATTCTCTCTAATTTAGTTTCTAAAAGCATAAATGGTACAAGGTCCTTAAATATCAGCAATTTTCAAAATATAATCGGAATTTCAACCTAAAATTCAGACCATAATATGCTGAGGCTCTCGAGTAACTTATTTACACCTTTAATACTACTTATATCGGGTGTCCACACTAGAACGCAATTTTGAAATTTTAAATAAAACACAGATATTTCCAAAAAAAAATCGTGAAACTTTATTATATCGTAAAGTAGACAGAATGAGGTTATGTATGGAACAATATATCGTGCAGATGGCCGCCGCGGCTTTGCTGGCACACACGCGATCTTTTAATAAAATTTTCAATGACGTTTTTGCATAAATGCTGCGGTATTTCATTAATGCAGCGTCCAACTTCCTCTTTTAAGGCTTGGGTCGTCGTCGGCTTATTCGCGTAAACCATCGACTTCAAAAAACCCCAAAGAAAAAAATCTAAAGGTGTTAAATCACACGATATAGACGGCCAATTCTGGTCTCCATAACGCGAAATAACACGACCGGGAAATGACTGATGCAGCAATTGAATTGTTTCTCTGGCTGTATGACATGTGGCGCCATCTTGTTGAAACTACATGCTCTCCACATTCATTTCTTCAATTCTAGGCAAGAAGAAACTGTTTATCATTTCACGATACCGAACACCATTGACTGTTTGCGCTTGACCTGCCTCATTTTCATAAAAAAAGGTCCAATGATTCCTCCAGCCCAAAAACCACACCATACAGTGACACGTTGAGGATGCATTTGCTTCTCGTGAATCACTCGAGGATTTTCCTCACCCCACATGCGACTATTCTGCCTATTGACGAAGCCATCAAGATGGAAATGGGATGATCGCCATTTGCGAACTGTAGCCGCAAAACTTTCACCATTTTGTTAAAACAATTTCACAATGAGAATGCGTTGTTCATTCGTGTAGCGCTCCATTTTTACTAACCTCGTACCTTCTACTAGCAAACAATAACAATTGTTCAAATGTCAAACAATGACAATTCGAATGGCGCCAAATTTAAAAATTGCGTTCTAGTTGGGACACCCGATATATCAAACCTCTACTTATTTTTTTTAAAAAGTTTTGAACAAACCGGTCACTATGTGGCAAAGTTGTAGGGAAGAATAACACAAATGAAAATATGGTGTTTTTAACTGCAAACAACCGAGAGACCTAATTAATTGATTGAAATTAAAGTACCTATCGAAATGTATTACACTATACAAAAATTTAAAATGTAGCAACTTCAGAATACAGTAATCTATAAAAAAAAGTAAAATTCAAGATAGCGATTAAATCAAACGGCGTAAAAGAAAAAATTTGAAACCGAGGCAATATCTATGTACATGACGATGAAGGGTATTAACAGATTCCGCACGAACGAATATAGCATTCTTATTTGTTTTTTTTTAACGGCCTACTTAAAGTTAAAATAAATTACACAGAAATATTTTGAATACTAAAAAAAAATATTATTTGATAAATATTTTTTTTTCATAAATGCTTGGAGATGATCTCGGGCGTATGTATGCTGTGGCTGGTTTGGATAGACCACATTCTGAAAACTTTAAAGCTTTTTTGGCTTTACCACATATTACCTAGGAAGCCACATGTGTAAAATTTGGACATCTCCTATCTAACTCTATCGATTTAATTTAATTGTAGGAAAGTGAAATGAAAGCCAAGAATTTTTTTAAAGTTTTCGGTGAACCTTTTTCATATTTTTTTCTATTTAAGAAAATTTTCATACTGCCAAATATAAAAATATATTTCAATATGTTTTCTCATTGGCGTAGGTACAAATTATTTCTGGGGGTTGCAAAATCTTAAAATATATCTGTGGTGAAGGGGGTGTATGTGCAAAATATTTAACAGAGTTATATTAGATGTAAATAGTTAAATTTTGCGTGAAGGGTTTTGAAACCCCCATAATTGTCTAGTTACGTTTATGTTTATACTACAAACATTGTATGATATCTTAAAATTATTTTATTTGTACATCTTGTATTTTATGTTGAGTACTTCTGTTTTATTCTAGAGGTGTTTGGTGACTTCTCGGAATACTAACACAAAGCATTATCATATATTCGGTATGTAAGAAAAACCGATCTTTGAAAAAATTCGCAAAACCCCAATTCTTAAAAATATTGTGTTCTTTTTCTTTCATGATATTGTTAATAAAAAACAAATATAATTTTTACTTAAAACTAAGGAGAATCGAAAAAAATATTCTTTAAAAGTGAAAGCAATTCCTAAAGTAAACCTTTTACAACAATAACAGTATTACTATAACGTCAATCAGTATTCGTTCCTACCGAGTCTGATAAAACCCTTCATCATCGTAGATTTAATGTTATGCTTAATAATTCATAACGTCATTTTTAATTTGAATTTTGTCATTATTCCCTTTTTTACATATCAAACCCTTTCATTAAATAACAATATATTTATTGGTTCAAAAAAATTAGCCGCACTTTTGTTTCGGACACCATCTCGGTTTTTATATATTTTCATAGTTTTAAGTATTCCACTAGTCTTTTGATACTAAAAGTTAGGGATTTGAAGTGGCAACATAATTTTTTTTAGTATATTATATTCTATTTAAAAGTCAAGCCCTTTTATTTGATACCAATACTATTCCAGTCGCTTGTGCTTTTAAAATTTTATTTCAATCAACTACGAATAAATGAATATTGCTCATTCGACTCTTATATTCAAACGCTTTAGAAATATGTAATTTAACGGGTTTAAAAACAAAATTCAATCTGTGCACAGTATGAAGAAAAAAATGCGTTTATCTTGTGTGTAGTGCAGAAAAAGTTTCAAACAGAGTTTAAACGATTGCAATGTATCCATATTATGTAATTAAACAAACAAAGCTATTCGATATTGTCGAAAAATTCGAGACATGAAAACCGGTTTTCCTCATAATTAAAAAACCCGGTATAAGTTGAAGGTCACACACAACAATTTTAATTGCCCAACTTTTTACATATTTTCTATTGAACTTGATTTTATATTCACACACGACAATTTCTTTAGCGATTTTTCTGTTTTGTTTAACTTTTATTTTCTTGCAATTTGACATTTGTGCTTTAGCCGTAAATAGCAATAATAAAAATAACAAGTAAGAGTGCTACATTCGGCCGTGCCGAATCTTATATACCCTTCACAACGTGCAGTCATGAAATAACAGTAGTTTGTGTCACCATTCATCCCATATGAAATACGTACATACATATCAAAAACATACATATATAAAAACGTCCCATTGTAAAATTATAAATTTACGTATGTATGTTAAAAAAAAAATAAAAAAAAATTAAAAAAAAAAAATTAAAAAAAAAATTAAAAAAAAAAAATCAAGAAAAAAAAATTTAAAAAATAATTAAAATATATATAATAAATATAAAACAAAAAAAATAAAAAAAAAATTTTAAAAAAAAATTAAAAAAAAAAAATAATAAAAATATAAATAATATATTAAATAAAAAATAAAAAAAAAAATAAAAAAAAAAATTTAAAAAAAAAATATAACAAAATTTTTTTTTGGCTCAGCTGGGATTCGATGCCACGTTTTCTCTAACCAGTATACACGTTTGTATATATGTATGTTGTTGTTGTAATGCTGTTTTTGTGAATAAAAAATCGAGGTGGTCGTGGGTTTTTGCTCATATCTCAGTTGTTTATGTATCGATGTTTCTGAGTTTCAATACCTTTCTACTCCCGAATATTTCTGATATTTTAATACCTCACCCGGGTCCAAGCGATATCGGGGGGCTTCAAAAAGTTGATTTCAACATACACACGGACAAACGGTCAGACGGACAGACTGACAGAGCTTAATCGACTCCCCTATTCATAAGCTTTCAGAAAATATATACTTTATGGGGTCGGAAATGAAAATTGTAGAAATTTCACACGGAATGACAAACCTATTATATATACCCTATTTCACTGTGTGAAGGGTATAAAAACATACATAAAATAATATAATTGATTTTAATGACGGCTTTGAATTAAAACGTTTTCACTAAAATATTTTTTTTGTGTTTTTTTACTTCTGAATATCTTAAACGTTTAATTTGTGACGTTTTAATTCAAATTTTACATTACTTACACACCAAGAAGGGAAACACCGAATGAAAAGAAATGTCAAATATTAAGAAAAGAAAATTGCTTCAAATTGCCAAGTACCGCTATTATTTTTCCCTTTTTGTTCCACTCACCTTAAACAGTAAAATACACCAATAAACTCAAGAATTGCCCAACATTAATCGTGGTGTGTGACCTTAGACTAAAGAACTAGTTTTTTAAATTATTCGAAAACAACTACTTCGCAACAACTATATCAAATTTAAGTTTTCATATATGATTGAAAACAGAAAACTAATTCAAGAGATTTATAAACATTAACTTGTCTCAATTGTAATGGGAATACTATCATGACAAAAAGAATTAGATGTCGGATTTACTAATATTCTTAATAAAACTGTAGCTGCGAACAAAACCAAAAATAATTTGAAACCTAAACAACATGTTTAACCCTTATTATAATTTGCTAACATTTTTTGTTTTTTTTTTCCTTCATAAACATTTACAAGTGTTAAACAAACAACAGCAACAAATTAAATAACAACGTGAAAGTATATTTTATGACATTTTATTTATTACTACAATAATGCGCATATTTGTAATCTAGATACATTTTATTGTTTCTCATAATTACAATTTTTTTTACGATTTCATAAAATTAACAATAAATTTTCGGCGCAACTGGTGTCTCTTAGAGGATGGAAGTATTTTTCCTCATTTAACAATATTTTCCAGAGTGTGTTATGGTACTGTACTGTTTACACGAAAATGTAAAATAAAATATATGAGTTCGCCATTCGCTTTATAATATCCCTTAAATACATTTTATACTTTATAAGGTATAAATATCCTTATCGATAATCCTTATAGATAAAGGAATTACTTAAGCTGTGTTGTCTGTTCACCTGTTCGGAGGTATGTTAAAACCAATTTTTTGAAGCCCTTATATAATTTTCAAGCTCTTATATAATATAAATATGTATATCAGAATACTTTTAAATACTTTGCCATTAAAAATCAGTTATTTGAATATTTTATAGGCTGAGATGTGAGCGGACAAACACGATTGACCTCGTTTATTTGCCTCTATTTACATTCTATTTATTTGCCTCGTATACATGAAACAAGTATCTTTGCAAAATCTACAGAAAATTTTTTCAATGGGTCAAATACCAACTAAGATATCGCCGAAAATTTGTTAGTGTCAAATAAAAGCTCAAAGTATCGATTTCTTAAATGAGTTTTAGCTGCAGCATATAATAGTCAGTTATGGCCATTAAGTGATAGTAAAAACTATGGCTAGGGCATATAAGCTTCAGCATAGCCGAATATACAGCTCTTACTTGTTTACCTTCAAGTTTGGATACACTAAAAAAATATGTTGTACCATTAAATATTGCTGCTTAAGCATTAGAGCTTTTGCACTGATTAAGTGCTTTGTAAAAATCTCGACGTGGGAAATTATGAAGTCCCTAGGGGAATTTTAATATCCCTGTTGCCTATGCTTATGGGACAGCCGAGCTAAAGCTGAGCACTGGACAAAAACAGACTGGCCTTCGAGGGAGGCTTTGATTCCAGGCAAGCAAAATGTAATTAATTTTCCACTAGTATCCAGACACCGAATTATATTGCCTCCTTTGCATATAAAACTGGGGTTGATAAAACAGTTTGTAAAAGCTCTTAACAAAAATGGCGAATCTTTCAAATACATTGTAAAAGTGTTTCCAAAATTGAGTAGTGAAAAAATCAAAGGCAGTATTTTCGATGGCCCACAAACCAGGAAGTTAATAAATGATTAAATTTGCATCAACCATATGACAGCTGTCGAGAAATGTGCATGGGAAGAGTTTGTTTGGGTAGTGAGGAATTTTTTGGGCAATAGGAAATATGACGGTTACATTCAGCACGTTGAACGGTTGCGGATATACTTACAGCGGCTAGGATGCAACGTGAGTATTAAGTTTCACTACCTTCATAGCCATCTAGACTATTTTCCTGAAAATCTCGATGACCTAAGCGAGGAACAAGGAGAGCGCTTTCACCAGGATATTCGCACTATGGTGGTGAGGTATCAGGGGCACTGGAATGAACAAATGATGGCTGATTATTGTTAGAGCATTCAAAATAGTATTTATGTAACATTTCACTTTAGAAATTCCATAAAAAAAAAATTTTATTTAGAATAAAGGAATTTAATAAATTTTTTAAACTTAAACGATGTTCATTTTCAATGAAAAATTCTGTCACTTTATTGCTCCAAAACTAGAGCTGCTACATGAAAACGGCATATATTTTTGAAATCAAAAAATATTCAGATTCATGTAAAAGATCTAATTTATTGAAAAAATATATGCATTCACTTATTTACTTTAGGATGCAAATAATTAGTTATTTTCTGCACGTTTGTTTAATAAATTCATTGATGTGCAAATACGTTCAACTACATAAACCAAACCCGAAAATTAGGCGTCATTTATTCAAAATGATTTTGTTAATTATCTTTAAGATAAAAAAAAGGTAGAAAGTTCAAAAGAAATTTTTATTTTTTTTTTTGTGTTTGTTAAGGGTTTTTTATATAAATTTTCGTGAGCAAAAAAAAATCAAATAAATTACCTATTTTTTAAAGTTGAAAAAAACTACCCTTAAATACTTAAATCATTTGACAAGGCAATTAAAGTCTAATTAAATTGTATATAAAAGAAAAACCGTTCCTGAGTTTAAAATTTATGTTTCTTAACTTTATTTATACCTTCTTTCTGTAAATTATATTTAATTGCTACCAACTTACTGTGAAAAGAAAGAAAAAAAAAATAACGTCCCAAAATATATAAAAGGCCATTCATCTGTCTTAGTACTTAAGCTATTTGACAAATGGAACACTTTGTAACACTTATGACCTAAGGGCTAAATTCTTTAAACTTTGACAATAAATTTAACTAAAAATGTGTTTTTAAATTTATGGATTATGTTGTTGTTGTTGTTATATTTCGATATCTTACACTTGACCTACCTTGATGTGATTTGCATAAAGGACAAACCTTAAGGAAAAAAAAAATACGCAAAACGGAAGTCACAACATAAATGTAAAAATTTTGTTAGACGGAAATTGATGCAAATTAAGTAGACTCACAAAAAGAAACCAAATGGAGTGGTTAAATTCAAGCAGTTATTGCATATTGATATTCAAGTGGTCTAGCCATATTCTTCTTTACGTTTGAGGTTGGAGTAATTTTTTTATTTTCTATTTATTTCTTACTTTGGTAATTTGTCAAAGATTCTGCCTCTTTATTAAACTTAATTAGCCAGATTGGAAAAAAAGTTGAACAATTTTGAAATTAAATTGGGTTTAATAGAAAAATAATTAAATTTTGTTTTGCTCCTTAAAGCACGATTCATTATTACGCTGATTTTTTATTTTCATTGGCAACTCCAGTTCATAGCATTTCCTGAAAAAACTTTATTAAACAATATCAAATTCTCAAATTTTTTGTTCTTCTAAAACAATATATATATTTGTTTACGTTACTTTGATTACGCTTTAATCGCTTTGGTATACAAAAAACTGCACTGTGTTGAAAATTCTGAATCTGCTTGTTAAAATGTACTTAATTCCAAACATAATGTGTAGCTGTGAGAAACTCTGTCGTTGTGACTCCAGCAGCAAAAGAAAGCTTAATAAAATAACTTTTAATAAAATAGTGCGATATATTTATGGCTTATTCCGATATGAGCACATCACATTTTTTTCGAATAAACTCTATGGGATCAATTTACTTTAAACTAGCATATTGATATTTCTTCGTGGGATAATATAAACATGTGTACCTAAATACCTAGATACAGGGGTAGATGATAAATATTTTTTAAACACCACAGTTGTATCTCTGAATATCAGTTTTACATATACGCAATACCTTTCAGGAATTCAATTCCCTACATTTTACCCAAACTAACGCTGATATAAAAAAAACAATTAATTTTTAATCGAAATACGACAATTGCCTTTTAATTGTATGAAACTAATTTATAATGCTGTGGTTTAGTTATAGTGAATGAAATTTTTTGTAAGTTCACATTAAAGTCAAGTTTTTTGCTCAACTTAATTTGACATTTCTTTGTTTCAGTGTGTGATAAATTTAACCATGGTATACTAGGTACACTATTGAGTAGCACGTTAAGATTGTTGAAACCTATCACGAGAATGAATGTTCTAATCGTTGGTCAGCATAATTGTCCAAGTATGTTTACAATCGCGAGAATTGTGGAAATTTTCGCAAATTATAGCAAACCAGATTTATATGAAATGCGAAAATATATGTGTATGTCCGCCCAAATAGTTCTGCGGAAAACATAACTACACTTCGCAACAGTGTGGCAGAAAAGCCGTCAGCCTCGATATCTCACGATTATCAGTGATAAGAATTTTGAATAAAAACTAGAATTGACATGCTTAAAAGGTTCTCTTGACTCAAGAAACCTGCTGACCATTTCAGGCGTCTTCTGGTTAGTTGATAGACAAAAGTAAATGGTGTCTCTACAAGGAAAATAATCTTCAGCGACGATGCACATCTTCGCCTCAGTAGGTTTAGGAATAAGTTGAATTGCTGCATTTGGGCAAATGCGAATGTACAAGTGATTGTTGAAAAGCCGTTGCGCTCGCAAAGACTGATTGGTTGGTGTGGTTTCAAGCGTCTTCTGTTTAGTTGATAGACAGCAGTGAATGGTGTCTAACAAGGAAAGTAATCTTCAGCGACGATGCACATCTTCGCCTCAGTAGATTTAGGAATAAGTTGAATTGCTGCATTTGGGCAAATGCGAATGTACAAGTGTTTCTTGAAAAGCCGATGTATCCGCAAGGAGTGACTGTTTGGTACGGCTTATAGACTGGCCACATCCTCGGGCGGTACTACTTCGAAAATAAGGTCGGCTAAGCAGCTACCATTAATGGTATTTGCTATCGCGAGCTGACGACGGAGATATTTTGGCTAGAAATTAAGAATATGAACCTGTGTAATATGTGGTTCCAACAAAATTATGCCAATTGTCACATAGTCAAGTGTACAATGGTTTTTTTTATCGATAAACTCAATGGCCGTATTTTTTTACTTAGTGGCGATGTTAATTAGCCGTCACCATCATGTAATTTGACTCCGTTAAACTTCTTCTTTGCACAATTTATGGTATTGTGTATGGGCCCTATAAAGGATGTGATAATTCGAAACATTAACGACATTGAACCTGAATAGTGTCTCAGTGTCATTGCAAATATAGACCATTGGATAGAAGTAAGCCATGTAAGTCATGGCAGGAATTTAGCCGATGTTTTTTTTCACACATGTATTTTACGGAGCCTCTTATCATAATAAAAATTATTACGATAAATCTCTGAAATCTTTTTGCTTTATTTACCTGTAACATCATGCGTTTTGGTTGAACCTCACCGTATGTGCTTTTTCAATCATTATTTTTACACTGCTGTATTTATTTTAAATGTTTGTTTTTCTCTTTAATGGATTAAAATTATGTATTTTAAATAGGCAATGTAAATTTTATGATCTTTTAATCAGTTCTGCATTGCAATAAAAGACTTTTAAGTTTTTTGTATGGAACAACCGTTAAGAAACTAAATAAAAAAAATTAATTATAACAAAACTTTTTACAACAATCTCACCGCTGACTCAGAAGTAATGATTGATAATCATCAGTAGCTATCAGTTCTACAAATATTCTATTGCAGTAAAAGGTTTGGCATGTTGATATCTTGATGGAAGCAGTTTCCTTTAGATTGCAAGTTAGTTTTGTACCACTTGTTTGATTAAGTTTGCGGCTTCCCCCAAATGTGTTTTGAGATACCAAATTTTTTGAACCTTAGGCATCTGTTGATTAATAATTATTATAATTAGTGATGAAAATATATCGTTGAATTCTTGCCACTTTAGATAATTTCCATCGACTTTAGGTATTGTAATCTTTGGAATTGGCATTGACTTAGATTGTATCTTTTGTTTAATTTTTGCCTTAGGGGTTGTCATGGTGTTGACCACCTTCCAAACATTGTCTTCCAAATAAATAAGACTGTCCATGTGATACCCCTGTTTCACGGGATCGTCACAACTTTCAAATATTTGAAAGTGCACATATTGAATGTTTTGCCATAATTTTGATGCGGTTGTCACGTCTTGATGTGTACATTGGCCCTTGAGTATACGTTCTAATTATGCCATAATCGCGGCTTGTCTGCGTATGAGCTTCACCAGTTCACCTAGTAAACCTTCCGTACCTTTTTGCTCATTCAGTTTTGTTTGCTGGGGTATTGTATGCATTTGAACTTGCGTTTGAGTAACCTTTACCATGGACGCTTTAAATACCGCCTTGTATTCGTGAACAACATTCATTAAGAGCTATAGTACTCGTGTGTAGCAGCCAATTCCGATGCTTCATCGAGTGATCGTAACTTTGTGTCCTGATCCTCGAATTGGCTCCTCAATTCGGACATTTCTTAAGATAAAAACGTTTTATTGTTGCAAAACGTTTGTTAGCATTTTTTTACTAACAACTGTGGTAAGCTATTGAACTTATTTTATTCTTGCTGACTTACACATAAATGAATTAAACTAAAAGTAAGTCGGAAAGAAAATACAAATGTGGTGAGTAATTATTGAGTTAAATATGTATAAACAAATACAATTTAAGATAAAGAAAATATAAATTAAACATATTAAGCAATTATAAAACTAATAAATAAGGTGATTTTGACACGAAAGGCAAAAACATTCTTTGCCCTGCATCATAAATTTTGATTTAAAGAAAATACATTATGACAACCTAAAGTGTTAGAAGTCCCATTTCAATCCCCGCCAACCATCTGGATCTACAACAGAGCCAAGCATCCATAGAGCCAAGCTATTACTCTGTAGTTAGTAGGGCCAAAAGAACTTTATTTATTATGAAATAATGAAATCTGCCCAGACCTGACAAAAAATCTGTACCAGACGCAACAACTGATTCATTTGAAGCAAAAATTTTTCGAAAATAACCAGATAGGAACTATTTTTTGTGCGTTCAGTTCTTCCGAAGATTGTAGAAAATTCTTCATCATCTTCAAATATGTATATATGTATGTATATCATAAAATATTTTGTATATAAAAAAACAAATATAAATGTTTTGAACTCTACAAAATAAATAAGTAGAAAATCGATAAGGAAATAACATAAAGTTGTTAATCAGAATTGCACATTTCTCTTAAATTGCACGGTACTGTACATATATAATTATAAAATAAAATAGATATAGAAATGCAATAAACGTTAAGCACATTAACAATATTTATGGACATTACCACCATACTTTTCCATCCGCTTGTTTTGAAAATTTCTGTCTTGGGTTAAAATCATAATATTTTTATGCGCCATTAAAGTTTTTATTCAGTCTCGTTTTTATATTGCGATATTATTTACTATTATTTTTTATTCTATTAATGATATTATTTTTAAAAAATAAACTGTAAAAATAACACTAATGCTGAACAATTGTTTTCGAATTATGACTTTTGTTTAATCATTAAAACTGAAGTATTGTAATGTCGTGTGGTTTATTGCGAATATAATTTTTTATGCGTGTAACAAAAACGACACAGACTAATTTTTAAATGCAAAACAACCAGATATTAAATTATTTATTGGAAACATCGACCGGAATTATTTACTTAATAAACTTACGCAAGTACATACTAAATAAGATTTTCGAATGACATTATTGTTGTTGTTCTTAAATTAGCAAATCAATTTTTAAAGAATACAATTAGTTTTCTCAAAATACGTTCTGCTCCTTGCCTTACAGTTTTGTAGAGCAGATAACTAATGCCGGTTAGAGAGAAAAAATGAGAGAGAGAGGGAGAGTGAAATCTACAAAATTAACGTTGTTGACAATGCTAGCAATGTAGCTATTTTCTGGCCAGATTTTGATGTTTTTGACCTCAACTAGGCAGAAAAATTTGCAGAAAGGCATAAGCAACTTACTGGTAAATTTTTGATAGTGTTTTAGATAATTTCTGGCCATATTTTAATTTCTTAAAAATATTTTAGCATGATTTCCCGTATATTAATAAAAAATAAAGGTTTCTTTGTTAAAATTAACATTAAATTTATTACTTTTAAGAAGTGCAACTGAGAGGTTTATTTAGTACACTTACAAACCCTAAAAATTTATTTCTACAAAGTTTTTGTATATAAACAAAATAGCTTTGTTATCCCGTCTTTTTTTAGGGAAAAGAAATGTTGCCAAAAAGAGTCTTGTTGACAACAAATTTCTTAGTACGGGGTGTATCATAAAATATACTTTTTAAATCTGAGTGTGTAAAGTTTGTAAAGAAAACATAAATATTTGTATATAAAAAAAGTAAAATAAAACCAAACTTTAGTTTTTTATTTATCTTTAACATAAACACAAGGTGGTTGATTAAAACTGCTACCAAAGAAAAGAAATAACCTTTTTGTGTGTAACCTACCTGTTCCATTTTTATTTTATTTTATAGACTGATCTTTAGATTTAACGAAAATCAAGTGTTGGGACAAAAAAACACGTATTTGGATAGTGCGCCGCTTTCACGCTTTAAAGTCGGTAGTTTCCTACCAGGCCACACGTTTGGCGGCACTCTTCCTAGCAAATGGACTTCAATGAGGCTCGTAAATAATTTTGCCGAACGTAACACAATCGCAAAAATGCTTTATCAAGGAGAGTTCTTAGTTCGGACGCAGAAAACCATCGCTGCTGTAAAACAATCCGATCATAGAGTTTCGACAAGGAGCTTACCTGCCTAGATGGGTGTCAGCAGACTGTCACTGCAGATAATTTTGCATCCAGATTTAAACTTATTTCCATACAAGATTCAATTGACAAGCAAACTGAACACAATAGACTTCCCGATTTGCTGGCAATTTTGTGAGAAAAATGAGAAGAGGAGGATGCAAATCTCTTGAACTGCATCTTTATGTCTGACAAGGCACATTTTTATTTAAACGGCAATGTTAACAAACAAAATTGTCGGATTCCATATGTTAACAAATAAAATTGTCGAATATGGAGCATTTTTAAACACAGATAATCCATTAAATATAATTGCATCCACTTCGCGTCACAGTGTCGTATGCAGTTATATCAAGGTTCATTGTCAGGCCTCTCTTTTTTTCAAGAAAATGGTCTTACGGCTACGGTCAATGGAGACCGTTACTTAAAGATGTTAAAAAAAATTTT
This sequence comes from Phyto melanocephala, assembly GCA_941918925.1. Taxonomy (NCBI): domain Eukaryota; kingdom Metazoa; phylum Arthropoda; class Insecta; order Diptera; family Rhinophoridae; genus Phyto; species Phyto melanocephala. The sequence continues at coordinate 92,365,026 of OW799236.1, read as the reverse complement.
TCTTTCCAGAACTTTGCCAAAATAGAATCCATTTTAACTCTGTTTGGTTTTACCAGGATGGGCATCTTTCCATATAGCTACGCCTGTTAAGAAAGAATTGCGGCAAAAATTCCCCAATAAGCTTATTTCAAGAAGCTCTACATTCCGTTGGCCCCGCAGATCTTACTGCATCTGTTTTTTTGTAGGGTTATTGCAAACCGAAGGTTTACAAAAGGCAACAAACTAATTTGGATGATCTAAATCAATCCATTCTAGTGATAATTGAGGAAATTTCCGCTACAACCCTACAGGCAGTATTGAATAACTTTTTGATAAGATGTGGCACAAGTGTCACTGAGGGTAGAGGCCATTTGAATTCATTCATGGAATTCAACTGCAGGAATTACTTTAATAAATTTTTTTTTTTTTATGAATTCACAAAAACTAAATTACACAAATTTTACAAAAAGTTATTTGAGTTTCTTAATGTAGCAAAGTTCATCAGCCACCCTGTACATAAATACAGTAAAAGAGTTTGCAGACGTATACTTAATATTATTTACTCATCATGTTAATTATACGTAAGTAGTACCATTAGCAGAACTGTTACTTGTGATACATAGAAATTACTGTTAAATTTCAGAGGTACTGCTAAAAAATACAGTTATTAGTTAACAGTGTCTATATGCAATTACAGTATTGCCGATTTGTGCACATGTATCAACATTATTACTTTGTAGTGTCAAGAAATTTGATATTTGATATTTATTTATTTAATTACAGTTTAATTATCCTTCATAAGAACATTAAGAATACAATTTTTTTATTGTTCTGGAGGAAACATATAACTTAAAAAAATAATTTAACAACTATTTATTTTCTCAATTAAAGTATAAGTTACAAAAAAAAAATAAAAGAAAATTTATTAAATATTTTTTTTTTCGAAGTAGAGAACACAACTGAAATTTGTAAAGTTTAAAAATTTATTCGAAAAAAATTGTCTTGGCACAGAAATAATAAAAGTACTAATTTAAAAGCAATGTTCAAAAAGTAAACAAATCTAAAGTGAGTAGAAAGTATTTGGCTACTTGAATGCGCATGTTTTGACATAAAATATGTTTAAGCGCATGTGGTTAATCAAACAAAGGTCCTGCTGGAAAATATTATGTAGTCTCACGTGTACTGTTAAAACAGAGCAACGAAAACGCATGACAATAAAGGATATATTTTATACAAAAAACAAAAATCTACAAAAGTTTTTAAGAAGATAACAAACGCAAATAAACCGCTTTAAGAAGTGTAGTTAGAAAAAGTTGCTATTAAAGAAATTTTAAATTACTAATTAATTGAAAATTATGAAAATAAGGGCAGATTAAGCAAAATGAAGAAAACTATTATTTTTGCTTATTTTGGTATTTAACCAATAAATTAAAAAATTCATAAGAATTTATTTAGAATCTTTTGTATTTAACCTTTCTGCACTCCTTGGGTCAATTTGACCCAATTTTGTTTTTCAAACGCAAAATTTTTCCCTTTAATTATAAGATATGAACCTGAAACTTCAATTTATCCATTACAGGGACGAAAATTATGCTTGTAAAAGAAAATAATAAAATTTAAAATTTTCCTCCCCCCAACCTGACCCAACAAGCGATATTGCAAGTTTTATTCCACTTTAACATTTTTTTCCTATTGAATATAATTGAATAAGGTTCAACTTCATTCAGAATCATTGATTAATCATTTTTTCAGTCAGATAATCAATAAAATCTCTTTTATTGAATATTTTTCATTCAAAATTTTATTTTTCTCAAATTTTGGGAGGGATTTGGAGATTGCCGTAAAAGTATCACTTACAATTTGTTTTATGATAAATTTATAAATTGCAATTCGGTGCCCTGTTTTTCGAGCAACTACGAGTCTCAAGCGATTTCCGAGCATATCAAAGTGCCTACGGCTTGACAGCTCTGAAGATAGAGAGGAAAGAAGACTTCGTGATAAAGTAGCACCGATAAGAAACGTTTGAGACGAGTGAAGTAATTAGCTTAAAGTTTTTTACAATCTACATGAAAATGTTACTGTAAATGAACAATTGGTTCCATTTCGAGGTTGGTGCAGTTTTAGGCAATATATCCCATCAAAGCTCGCCTGACATGCCATAAAAATTTGGGCACTTTGCGATTCGACAACAAAATATTGCTGTAATATGGAACTGTACGCAGGCAGAGCAAGAAATACACAGTCAGAAAAAAAATCAATGTGAGACTCTTGTACTTCGTATTACATTTGTTATGTATCCATATTTTTAATTTAGGTGAGAGAGTGGTGGTAACATTATCGGACCGTCTCCCAAAAGGGATGCACAATTACATGTGATAATTTTTTTACTACATACAATCTTGCCATTCAACTACTTTGTCAGAATATTACATTAGTTGGCACTGTACGTAAAAATAAAACTTTTTTGCCATCAAAGATTCTGGATATGAAGAAAAGGCTGTATTGTACTCTGATTTTTTGTTTTCAAATAATATAACTATAGCTTACTATGTTCAAAAAAAAATAATAAATAAGTACATTTTCCTCTTAAATTCTCTTCATCATTAAGCCAGTATAAGAGACGATGAAAAAAGAGACCTGAACCTGAACCTTGACCAACCAGTTGCTAATTACACATTCAACAGCGATTGCATTTTTTTCAAATATGAAAGATGTATCAGCATACAACTCATACGCCATATGGACTGATATGAATCCTGCCTGGAATTTCAATAAAAACTTTAGACGCAGGCTTTATGTAGTAGAACTTGCAGATCAACTAATAAATGTGCATATTTTGCGAAGAAAGGTTTTGCCAAATGGACCATCAGCAAAAAATTTTGTTGAAAATATTCATGAACAAAATGATCTCACAAGTGCCTCGCAATGTTCTGAACAAAATAGTACAAATACACCATTGTCCTGTAATTTACCAAACAAACGACAGCGGTGTTTCTTTTGTCAACATGGAAATAATTCAAATAAGTACTTATCCAAATGTGATTCTTGTAAAAAATTTATTTGCAAACAGCACATGGTCACATTGTGTATAAATTCTCACACAAATTCTATAATGTTTATACATGAGTATTAAAAATATTATTATTATTATTTAATTATTTTTCAAAAAAAAAACCGAATTCCAAATTAAATTTTTTTTTATATATATGTATATATATTTTTAATAAGAAGAGGAACAGCTTATTTATTTTAGTTTTCATTATTTTTTATTATATTTAATAAATAAGAAACAAAACAAAAAATTTCCTATATTAAGTATGAAATTTTGTTTACATTTTTTTGTTGGGTCATATTGACTTAAAGGATCATAAGAAGGGCACATATAAGGGATGCAGAAGGGTTAAAATGAAATAATTAATGCAGATTTTTTTTATATTACATTCAACATATTGTTATTGCTTCTTAAGAAACTTTATTTTTTGTATTCCTTAAGAAAAGTAAAAGATATAAAACTAAATTAAAATAAACAATACAACACTCTGCTTATCCATTAATGCATGATTGAGCTAACACCAAAAACTTTTACATTTATAACATTACCAGCATAAAAAGTTTAGATTTTTAATTTATATTTGATTACTCAGTTCTTAGTGTAAACAGGAAATAACATTTCAAATAAATTACGGTCATTAATTTTAAGCATTTCCTTCTTAGACACCCTTTACTTTAACTGCAGGCCAGTATTTGAAATGTTTTTTGAAGCCTTGTATACCTTGACCAAACGCTCCGCACATATTATTACATACCGAGTTTTATTAAGAGAATATTTTGCTTATTTATTTATATTCCAAAAATACTTGCATATTTAAATTTTTACTTAATTTGATATATTATTCATAACCCTACTCTTTCAAAGTGTGTACCAAATTCTTAGATCATCAAATTCCTAATTTAAAAAAAAATAATGAATAATTTGTTTTCAGTATTATTTGCGGTTTAAGTAGACTTTCAAATAGTATCATCTAACATTTATCTTTTTCGTTAAAACTATACAAATATTAAAAAAAACCTTTTTAAAAAACAGTTAAATTTAGCAACAGTCATCATGAACCGTAAATGTTTTGGAAAATATTCGTTTTATTTTAACCACAACACTACTGTTCCTGCTTGTATAAGGCTTGTGATTAATATGCAATTTTCCAAAGTTAAAAAACTTTTTGCTGATGGCAACCTGAAAATCTCATTAAGGCCCTTGCATATGGATTTGAAAATGTTTTTGTATATTTTGAATCCATAGTTAATACTTTTGTTTTAATTTTTTCATTGGATCCTTTATTGTATATTGTATTTATCCAAAGTTGTTTATTACGCTTTTATTTTTATACAATCTGTAGTTTATAAAAATTTAAAAAACTAAATTGAGGTTATCAAAATTCTCTTTATGTTTACTTGTTTATTTATTTATTTTTGTTTTGGTGAGCATACGATTACAATTATAATGATTTTATTATTTTTTGTGTTCACAATTTAAAATATATTCCAAGTTTTATATCTACTGCAGATTACTATTTGTTTAAAATTGTGTATTCTATTATACAATTTTAAAATATAACTTTTAAAAAATGTTTATAAAGGGATGGAAGTACAAGGATTGGAATTTTATGGCAAATAGTTTGTAGGGATAACCAACGTTTAATTAACAAATTGCGTGAATAAGACAACAGGAGGGTATACCTGATCTTCTAATAATTAAATATGAACAACAAGGGATTTGTTTCAAACAACTTACATTATTTTATTAAAAACTTATATGGGTGTGAAAAGAGATCCTTTTGATGAGTCCTTTGGTTAAAACGTCTGGCCTCGTTGAACGTTGAAAAGTTAATAAACCTACGAATAAACTTCATAAGCTTGGCGACCAAAAGACTCTTTATTTACAATTCGTTACAGATATAAATAATATGACATGCAGAGATGGAAATATTAATTATAATTTATATAAATTCAAATATTTAAATGATGTACAATAATTAAAAAAAAAGAGCGAATACATACAAATTGTATTTAATTTTAAGAGTACAAAAGTATTTTACACCGCTTTCAATACTATTTGTTCTTTCTTCTTTATTTTAAGTAAGAACAGCATTGAAGTACGGGAAGTATTTTTTGTCTTATATTTGATAAAAATGTTGCTTTGCTATAGTTTTATTTTTTTTTTTTTCAAAAATTTGAATGCATATGCAATATTATTTTAAACTGATTGTGTACTTGGCAAATTATATTTGAAATGAAAAGGCGTATAAATTTAAAATTTTTGGAAAAGAGCTATAAGTTAGAAGTAGGCATTAAAGTGGACGTGTCACCATCATTTTCTTGCATAGCAATGACATTGACTAGAAAGCTATATGTACGAAATTTTGTCATCATACCTCTTAATTTTTTCGGGTTTTAAATTTAAAAATCATTGACAGAAGATAACGTGAAAAGTGGACGTTATAGTAGGCGTGTCAAAGTATCTGCTAATAAATACAACTTAGATATAGAGTCCTTAATTCTTCCAATATTCTTATTCATAGAGAAATTATATGAATTTGAGATAGAGCGTTATATACGAGGTGATCGTCAAAGTGCACGTGTCATATTTATGTACCGTAAGTACAAAGTTTTTGACCGAAAAGCAATGTTTCCAAAATTTCAGAATCATACATCTTATTTTGTCAGTTTTAATACATTTTTTATTATAAATATACACTGTACGGTATAAGTTTTCGAACATTTTGGTCTATAACTCCTTTCCTAATGCATAGGTTCAAACAATTTTTAAAGAAAAATATTTTTTTACGCAGGAATTATACATTTGACAATTCATGGCTCTACGTTAAACATGGTTTTTTTTACCTTCTTTTACATTACGAGCTATAACTTCCTAATATTCTGATTTAGCCCATTTTCAATACTAAACAAACCTTGTGTATAAGAAATAATCTTGGCTTTTTCGGTTCGAACTCTATCGAGACAGAAGGACGGACATAGCTAGATCGTCATAAAATAAAACCAGGACTCAGAAAATATATACTTTATGGGGTCTAAAATGAATATTTCGATGTGTTACAAACGGACTGACAAAATCATTGTTTCTTCTGTGGCGAGTATAATAAGGCCTTTAATTTCCAAAATAATAATGAAATAGAAGGTGGGTGTTTAAAGGGTCGAAAAAGAACACGTTTGTTTTATATTAATATTCGAGAATGATTTCGAATATTCCGGTTTTGATTATTTTTTTTACTATATTTTAACTACCACAAATTACAAAAAAAATTTTCTTTAAACAAAAATTTCAGTAAATTAATTTTTTAACTCTTATTTCTTTAAAAATGAGTTCAATTAGTTTTAATAAGAGTGCTGTATTCGGCCATGCCGAATCTGATAATAACTTTTGCCATTATGTACATAAATAGAAAAACCTTTTTGTGGTGTAGCCTACTTTTTAAATTTAATGTTAAATTTCAATTTGCATTATTATTTTCGACGCCATCTTTGATTTGCATTTTTACATGTTTTGCTATATATTCTACTATATAAGCATTTTCGTTTGTTACCCCTATTGATAGTTTTGAAAAATAATTGTCCGCCATTTTTTGAGGCTACATTTCGGCTTTTGCAATTTTTCAACGATTACTGCATTCTGCTGTTTAAGCCCTTTTCTTTGATACCAATATGGTTGGGGTTGCAGCATATAAAATTCTAATTACTACATGTGGCCAATATATGAATCTATTGTATAAAACTTTGTAGTGGCAGCCATCGAAGTTTTAAATTTTTTACAGATTATTATATTATGCTAGTTAAGCCCTTTTATTTTATATTAATATTGATTCTCTCTGTTGTCTAGGTGCTGAAATCTTTCGTAAATCGAAAGCAATTGCCTTTTGGTGCTTGTATCTCAGTTGATTTCAAACCAGATTATATGTCTTTCACCAAAAAAATTTTCTAAAGTTCTTGCTTGTTCAAAAATTAGTTAGGAAGTTGATATATAAAGCAAATGTATATTCAAGTATCAAGCATCAAGTTATTTGTGCCTATAACTTTGCCTCTTATTGACCGATTTGTCCACAATATATTAGAAATACCCCGGCTGCATATAATTTTTTAAAGAAGTAAGAATCATGACTACGAGAGCTAAAAAATTTTAATTTTTTTTGGTAAAACTATGGAAAACATTAGAGGCATTTGAGCTTATTGCTCATATCTGAAAAACTGCTTTAAATAGCTGTTTATTCCCGAATATTTCCAAACGATTGCAACCAAATGAAGTTACGTACGAGATGTGGGGGTTTCTAAAAAATTTTGTAAACCAACACACAGACAGGTTGACGAACAGTCGGATGGACAAACGTTCTATGCTAAACCGAATATCCAATTTTAAAGGTTTGAGAAAATATATACTTTATGTGACTGAAAATAAATATTGCAGAAGACTTAAATGGCATCACAAAACTATATATACTACAGGTGAGGGGTATAAAAGGTATCTGTATGTATGTAGATATACGCGTAATATAATTAAAACGCTTGCTTTAAATTGATGAATTGATTAAAATTATTGATACTGATATCGGTATGAATTACTTTCATTTATCCCAGCCCTAAATAGTCTCAAAACGAAGACCTAAAAAAATTCCACGATAAAGGAGACTTTATTGTAAAGATTCTGCACAAAACACCATACAAGAAAAGCTTTTAAGATTATGAAATTATTAAAGGGCACACAAATAAAAAAAATAAACTTTTTAAAATATTTTCTCCGTATCAATTTTATTTTTCTACGTCGAGTCTTCCTAATTTATTGTTGTTTATTTTTCTTTTTTTACTTCTAGTTGTATGGTTACGACGTGTACGAAAGAACATATCGGTGGTCATAAGTAGAATGGCTCTTATTTTTTTTTTTTTTTTACCAAATTGTGTTTTCCAGTGATTTCAATTCATTTCACATAAATATACGTCAAAACAAAAATTTAACGCAATTGAGTTAAAGTTTTACAAAAAAAAGTTTACATTATGATAATACAGTTTCAATTACGTTTTTACCACCTTCTGTTAAGTGACAAATATTTGTGTTAGCGCTTTTCTACTTGTGACCATCGATATATTATTGTTTGTATACACGCCCATGCATATTTCTTGCTTCCATGTTCACGAGTACGTTAAGATCAATGTCGTACCATCGTCAAGCATTTTTTGTTGGAAAATATAGATGATAATGTTCTGTACTAGATGTAAAATAAAATTACGATTAAGAAGACATAATCATGATAGGACCGTCATTTCGTCTATAGCATATTTTGATTTCGTTCTTCATGCTAGTCAAGCGTAGTTTAAAAGTTAAATAATTTAATAATAGTTTTATTAACAAAAATAATGACAAACAAGTAAGAGCGCTATATTCGGCCATGCCGAATCTTATATACCCTTCACAACGTGTAGTCATGCAATAACAGTAGTTTGTATCACCATTCAAAAAAACATACATATATAAAAACATCCCATTGTAAAATTATAAATTTACGTATGTATGTTTAAAAAAAAATAAAAAAAAATTAAAAAAAAATTTAAAAAAAATTAAAAAAAAATTTAAAAAAAATTTAAAAAAAAATTAAAAAAAAAATTTAAAAAAAAAATTTAAAAAAAAATAATTAAAATATATATAATAAATATAAAAAAAAATCAAAAAAAAAATTAAGAAAAAAATTAAAAAAAAAATAATAAAAATATAAATAATATAAATAATATATTAAATAAAAAATAAAAAAAAAATAAAAAAAAAATTTAAAAAAAAAATATAAAAAAATTTTTTTTTGGCTCAGCTGGGATTCGATGCCACGTTTTCTCTAACCAGTATACACGTTTGTATGTATGTATGTTGTTGTTGTAATGTTGTTTTTGTGAATAAAAAATCGAGGTGGTCGTGGGTTTTTGCTCATATCTTAGTTGTTTATGTACCGATGTTTCCGATTTTCAATACCTTTCTACTCCCGAATATTTCTGATATTTTAATACCTCACCCGGGTCCAAACGATATCGGGGGGCTTCAAAAAGTTGATTTCAACATACATACGGACAGACGGACAGACTGACAGAGCTTAATCGTTTCCCCTATTCATAAGCTTTCAGAAAATATATACTTTATGGGGTCGGAAATGAAAATTGTAGAAATTTCACACGGAATGACAAACCTATATATACCCTTTTTCACTGTGTGAAGGGTATAAAAACAAGTAAGACAACTAACTACATTCGGCTGTTCTGAATTTTTTATACCCACCACCTATTTTGTGTACTTTTAAAGCACAAAATTTTTTATTTTTTTATTAGCAGAATAATCTCTTTATAGTAAAATATGTATCACATTCTTTGTATAACTTCGATATGCTATTAAAATATTTTCGTTAATATAGCCTTTCAATCAAAGTGCGCGTTATAGTAGGCGTGTCGTGGTAGTCTCTGCTAATATTTAAATTCAACTCAGATATTTCAATATAGAGTCCTTTCTTCTTTCAAAATCTTTATTCATGGAGAAATTATATGAATTTAAGATAAAGCGTTTTATGAGATGTGGGCGTAAAAGTGGGCGTTGCGCATTTATCTTCCGTTAATACGAATCCTTTGACCAAAAGTAATGTTTGCAAAATTTTAGAATTATGCATTTAATTTTGTCAGTTTTATTACGTTTTAAATTGTGAATATACCGAAATATACACTATGCGGTATAAAGTATCGTACGTAATGCATAGATTTAAGCAATTTTCAAGATAATATTTATTTAGTACTCAGGAAATATATATTCGAAGTTTCATGGCTCTACGTTAATGCGTTTGGACACAATTCCATTTTTTTCGATGTTGAAAGGATATGGGTTTTTTGACCTAATCTTGTATTACGAGCCATAACTATCTTCCTGATATCTCCATTTCGCCCATTTTTAATGCCAAAGAAACCTTGTGTGTAAGAAATATTGTGGCAAAATTTAAGCCCCCTAGCTTTTTCGTTCCGACCTCTGTCGTGCTTTAAACTTTTTAGTACTATCCAAAATTAATAAATTACAAAAAAACAAAGTAACAGCTTTTAAAGATAACTGGCGTCTTTAGATTAACAGTCGGCAAATCAGCACTTTCATAATTTCGAGGCAATAGCCGACAAAATGCCGATAAATCGACAAATATGGCAGGCCTGCATACAAGTTGTAATGAACGTAAACGCTGAATAGTTAAAACTTAACACTTGGGAAAATAAATATTATTAAATATTTGTTACAAAACTAAATGCTTTTATAACTGCAAATCGAAAAATAAAAAAAAAACACTATTTTAAGGAAATAAAAAATCACAGACTTATTAGGAGAGGATAAGAAGTTTACACGAGTATCAATATATTTTTATATGCTCACAATATGACAAAAAATCAGATAAAAATATTTTATAACTATAAAAACCTAAATATTTTTTTAATTAATGGCCAAAAAGCACGATACGACACTTTACGATATTACATAAAGGGTGTTTATTAGTGCAGACTATACAAAGGGGTATCATTTGAAAAATATAAAGTGGTAATATTTAATGCAGCAAAGTAAAACTTGATTATAGACAACTGACATAGAAACTGCAAAACTATTTTTTTACAGTTAAAGTTTGGAAGTGGGGGAGCGGTAGTTTTATTTTTAAAAGTTTTATTTGGCAATAAAAAACTTATAAATAGTTTTGCTTTTTTATTGGCTTGTATAATGAACTATGTATTGTAATAAAAAAACCAACCTAATTTTTTACTAAAAATATTAGCTCCTTTCCAACCCCTTTATAAATGTGTATCTACTTTTAAAAACCACTACTGGTTTAATAACTTGTGAACAAAATTTCTGTTAGAAAAAACCAGCAAAAAAGTTGATAAAACTTTTTATATAAAAAGCTACAAAAAAAATTTATATTTTTTTGAACACATTTTTGTTTAAAACCATTAAGTTTTTTTTATACTTCAAGCGAAATATACCTTTTAAAATTTTCGTAATAACAAATGTCCTTTTTTCACACTATATATACAAAATTACAATGTTTTGCAGAATTTTTTAAATGAAAATTATCAAGAGAAACCCTATAATACCTTAACAAATCGGTTGTAAATTAAATAATTATAGTACAATTTTGGTGGTACAAGTTACAGTTTTATAAGCTGCGTTTATAAATTTTATCCGTTTTGATTAGAAAATAGGAAACTGGAAATCGAGTTTTTTTGACTTTTAAATATAATTATTTAAAAAAAAAAAATTGTATGGCAACTTGTACAAATTAGTTTTATGCATTGCACACACAAATGCAATAAATTTAATTATTTTATTAAAATATAAAGCATTAATTAAATAAAGATAGATGTCCTTTTTTTTTCTTCTACAAAAATTTCTTTTTTATGGAAGCTTTGAAAATTTTTATGTTTTTTGATCAAGATATAGATAATTCCACTGGACTGCAAAAAACAAAACAAAAAAAAGAAGAAAAAAATATCATCTTTAAAAAAATATGTGGAATATAGGGATCTTAACGCGTCAAATTCAAGTTCGCTTACAATTTTGTCCTATTGGGTTAACCCATTTTAGTCGACTGGGTATTTAAATACCCAAAAAAGTTAAAGTAGTAAAAAAATGATGCTGGGTGCAAATTCGCTAGCACTTCAATCATCCGTACTATGTTTTGCCACCACACTGCCGGCAGCTACGACGTGCTAGGAGTTTTGATTTTCGTAGGTGTTGTTACAAATGATGGACAATGGTTTGCTGCAGCATACTCGTTGGTGGAATTCACTATAAGGTCCACCACCTCCTCATCAATAAACAATTCCCAAAGTTGCTGGGGGCTCATTTCACCAATCTGTTGTAGTAGTGTTTTCGGGACCATTTTGGTTTCATTTCCTTATCAATTTCACGTCTGTTCTTACCAATCTTATTGCAGATCACTGGCAAATTTACATTATCGTTTTCAGCAGATAGCATATCTTCACTTCATCTACTGAAGAAACGTCCTATTTTGTAATTCCCAGCAATATCTTGAGGCAGATTTTGGTCGTCGTTCAAAAACTTTTAATTGTCATTCAACTACTCCGTATCACTTATCTTGCCGACGTCATCGGTTGGTAAGATAACAAAATCAGTTGTATCTGATCCTCTTCAAAATCTTCTTCCCCATCGCACTAGCTATCAAGAGTTTCTTGTTATTCGGCAGTATTACGAATTTTCTGACGACGGGTATAGAGTTCAAAGTTGGATTTTCCTTTTACGACGTAATTTTAAATATTTGAAACGCTGTTCTAACTAACCTTGTATATTTTTAATGACACAGTGGGGTGTACCGAACTTTGAGTGGTTAAAAAAATTAATAATTTTATAACCAAAAAAATAGTTTTTTTTTATACTGAAATAAAAAAAAAACTTGTTCGAAAATATTTAAAAAAGTATATCGATAAAGACGGTTAGGTATTTAAATACCCATTTTCTATCTCAGGAATGGGGAAGGTAACTATGGAGCAACTTCAATGGACATCTAGCTAAAATTTCCTTTAATTTAGCTTTATTCGCTCTTCTCTCCACTAGTAATCACCACCTATCAGCCATTAATCCCATATACATATATTATTTATACTCAAATTCAAATGTTCTAAATCAATAACAAAAACAATATCACTATTGTGAACGACCCTTTATAAATAAGTGTGATGTATTGAATTTAAATCACCGCAATCAGAAAACAGATAATCAAATTTATTGCCAATCGAATGATTTGGTCCTTTCGATCGAAGTTTTCTTTAGTGGCTATAAAATTTCTATTGGAAGATTCATAATTTTTTAGTGTTGGCTATATATTGAAATTCCGAAATAAAATTCTCGAAATACATTCCCAAAATTCTACTGCCACAACTAAACTTTGCTATTGGCAACAATTTTAGTACTCACAACCAATACTATTTTATCTATGCGATTTTGCTTAATTTCTGATAACAGATCTTTTTAACGGATAACCGAGGCAGGCAGTGGCTTTCAAATATCACAGACGGCTTAGCTTAGCAGTCTCTTAGCCGATCACTGCAAATACCTGAATAATTGTGACAATAAAATTAACAATAAAATAAATAGGGAAGTCAATAAAGCATAGTCCGTCTGTCCGAGTGTATGTTGAAGTACCAAAATATCAAAAATATGCGAGAGAAGATCCGTGTTGAAAATCAGAAAAATCGCTTCATAAACAACTGAGGAATGATAAAAAAACCTATACCACCTCGTCCGTAAACAGTAAAAGAAAATCATGCCTTCTTATAGCGCGATATTAGAGCGCATTCGAGGGTGCTATAAATGGAAGTCAGAAATTTCTATAGTTAAGACAAAATTTCTTTTCTTTTTTTATTGTTTTTTATTATTTTTCTTTTATTTTAATTTTTATATATATTTTTTATTTTTTTATAATTTCACAATTTGATGCTTTTAAGCGGATAAAGCCATTGTAAAGGTAATGAAACATACATGGATGGTGATGCAAAAAATTTTTATTGCAGAGCTACGTTTTGAAGGGTATATAGATTTCGGCACGGCCGAATATAGCACTCTTACTTAAAATTTTTTTAACTATTGTGAAATCCTAGAAAATTATGCCGATATGACATGTAATGACACCTTGCGGATACACTAATTGTATTTAAGAAAATTTATTATTTAAAATACTTATTTGCATAAGTATGTTAATTTTTTTATTTATTTAGATATATGGAAAAATAAACGAAAAGTATTAGATATTTTTTTTAAATACCATTTGCATATGTTCGTTTATTTATTTGGGTATTTAGCTATTACATCTTAGTAAGAAGTAGAAAAATAAACTTGAGGTATAATATTTTTTTTTTTAATTGTTAGGAGAAAATGTTCGAAGAGCTTATTCGTATAACTTGAGGTAAGCAAGATGTATTGTAGAAACTTCGAAAAAAGTTATACAGACTCGAAAAGGGTAATCATTTAGTGTAGTGACATGTCCGGCTGTATTCACATACTTACATTTGTATTTGTATTATTTTTAGAGCTTCTATTATAACTACATGAGTTTGGTAATTAAACAGTTTAAAAAAATAAAATAATAAAAAACCAGATAGGACACAACAGAAAACACATGCAAATATAGCCAGAATATAACAAAAAAAATTTGTTCTCTTTATTTCCATTACTTTACGTATAAGTATGCATAAGTACGTACTTATGTTATGTATGAGCGCTATTGTTATTGTGTAAAATGGCAAAAGTTACACATCATTAGAGTAAACTTTTTCACAGTAAATTAAATAACGGGTAGCAAAGATAACAATTTTCCTTTGAGAGACTTTATCAGGTAGTTAAGATTGTATTGTAAATTTAAAAAAATAAACTCTTCAATTTCACAAAAATATACTAAATAATAATTTAAAGTAGGTTTATCTATAAATTGTAAGACATAAATTTAATTTTATTGTTTTAAATATGTAGACATATTCATATAGATACATATTTATAGATATAGTATAGTGCCGATACTAAAGCCAAAGAAAGATGCCAGATTGCCAAATAACTACCGGCGCCTATAAGTATGCTTAGTTGTCTTGATAAAGTATTTGAGAAAATCATACTGAATAGACTGAACGAGTTCACTGAGGATAATAATATAATACAAGATGAAAAGTATGGTTTTAAAAAACAGCATTCGACACTACACCAAGTAGAACGAATCGTAAAACTTATATCAAGTAATAAAATACAGCGTAGAAGTACAGGAATTGTTCTTTTGGATATAGAATAAGCTTTTGATTTTATATGGCACGATGGGCTAGTATAAAAACTTAATATGGTTGGATATCCAGTCTATTTACAGAAGTTCATACAAAGTTTTTTGAACGAAAAAACATTCGTTGTAAGTATAAAAAATGAACTCTCTTCCCCGCGGCTAATTCCTGCAGGACTACCACAAGGGTCAGTTCTATCGCCTACACTATACTCAATTTTCATCTCGGACTTCAGGATATTAACAGAACAGTCCGCTGCATTATACGCAGATGATACGGCAATAAAAACAACGGGGAAAGTCTCTAATAATATAATCAAGAAAATGGAAAATGGGCTGTTACACGCTAAAAAATATTATTCTATGTGGAAAAAAAGAACACCTACTCTTGCTTTGTCTCTTGGCGAAACGGAAATACCTCTCAGAGAAACTGTAAAATATTTGGGAATAGAGATCGATAAAAAGTTAACGTTTAAACACCATATTCTCCAAACGTGTGAAAAAGCTGTCCGGTGTTGAAGAGCTCTGTTTCCTCTACTAAACCGAAGGTCAACTCTAAATAGGAAGAACAAAATATTTCTCTACAGAATGTGTATACGGCCAATTATGACATATGGATGTCAAGTGTAGTCAAAAAGATGTACCAAAACATATTTGGAAAAGCTCCAGATCATACAAAATAAGAATCTAAAGATTATATTCAACCTACCGAGACGATACTCAAGAATAAATTACATTGAGTATACCAACAGGAAATGTTTGCAGCAGTGATCAATAATATCACACAAAGATTTGAAACCCGCAACAGGATTTAAAATTCTGCCTTGATAAGAAATTTGTAATACTATTTTCTTCTCCGACTTTATATGAAGTTGACAGAAGACTTAATGTAAAATTTTGTTTAACTCCTATAAGGTTTTTATCTAGCCTTTTTCCTTAAAATGTAAATAAAATCTTTTAAATGTCTATTTAAGTTTATCCTAAATCATATTATATTTGTTGGAGTACTAATATAGTAATAACTCAAAATAAGTGTATAAAATTTTGTATATATTTTTGCCTGTGATGATGATAGATTATTAGTAAAAAAATAAATAAAAAAAGATATAGAGATACATATACAAAACACATCTTTAACACGATTTTATTTAAATTCTTTCACTTTGTTAACATTTATTTTCAAAATAAAAGTTTTCCTTATCATTAAAATACAGTTGAAAAATTTGTTTGAATTCAATATTCCATTTCAAATTAAAAACACTTTTCTAAAAACTTCAATACAATATTACTTTATCATTTGTTTTAAGAATTGTTTTTATTTCTATAATTGCTTTTGGTTTACTTCCATATACAATATTTTTTTTAAGTAAGAATTGCAAAACAAGAGAAGGCAGTTGGTTTAGCAACACCCACAAATCAAATTGTTCACTTAAAGAAAAACTTTTAAATATTTCAATGGCAACAATTTCGAATTTATAGAATTGCAATAAACGAAATATATATTTCAAAGTTGGAAACAGAAAAAAGTTGATTTAATGCTGACTATGACAAACATTGTGTATTTTCTATTGGCTCAATAAATCTCAGAATTTGGCGAAGAAAGCTTTATTCACAAATATCAACTTTAAGAATACAAAATGAATAAATAAAATCGAATAAATCTATCAATTTCTTATCAGCACATAAAGATCTTAGGTCAGGTGTTTAATACAATGGCTTCTTATGTAAGAATTTTAAAATATAAAGAAATAAAGGTGAATCTTAGGCTTGAAACAGTTTGATTTAAAAAAAGTAAATTTTTATAAAACAATTTTTCTTTTTAAAAGTTTAAAACATAATCGTGACTGTTCCAGATGAAGCTCATTATACACGTTTAACTTTGAGTCAGTTTTGCACATTGCTGGTTGTATGTCACGAATAACATGAAACAGCTTGTCCTTCGAGTTATTAATTATTGGTTGTAAATAAGTGACTTCACATGGCCTTGCAGGAAATTATTGAATGGTCCCTAACCTGACATTTTTGTTTTTAATAAATCGATGGTTGCAGCTGCGGTATAACACATAGAGCCATCCTATTAGAACCACATCTTGTTCGAATAAATGTGTTTTATATTAAAAAAATAAAAAAAAATCACTAATCACAGTGCGATAATAATATCTACTGACAACTTTACCTTTTGGTGAAATAGATCCAATGATGCAACCATAATTTTAAAGCGATTAAGCCAAAAATTATCTTATTTGCAAAGAGCACTTACGATTAAACATTGGTAGATTTTATTCGAATAATTTCGTAGCGGTTTTCAGACATTTATTTGCTCCCATATGATTTTACATATTATAATAGAGTTTTATTTTGAGAATAAAATTTTTTAAAAATAATAAAAAAAATATTCAACGGGATGCCTAGAATATTTTAGCTTCATTACTACTTATATTTAAAAACAATTTCTGGCATTTGAAATTGGCAAGACGCCCTACAAACGTCATCCTGAAGTTCCATTTTTGCACCACTTTTTCGAGCATATTCGGACCTTTTTCTTCAATAGTGCATCAAATATTGGTTTTTGAATAATCAATCATTGCTGGTATAACAGTCTTGACCAAAAATTTGACATAATCCAAATAAAAGTGGTCTTCAGATGTTAAATCTAACAAACGAATCAAATCATCGCTCCGTCCTTGTACCAATAACAATCATATTGTTGATCTTTGGCCAAAACTTATTAAGGAAATCAATCACTTTAAGTCTTAAATCAGATTAAAAATATAAAAAAAATATTTTTTCGCCGATATATTTGTCTTGAACCGAGATTTTCAGTAAATGTTTCTAAAGATACTTATTTTATATTTACGCAATAAACGTTTTAAGAAGTTCAATAGGAACTGCAAATTCTGAAATTTTTTGGGTAAAACACAGATGCAATCTTGTTCTTTTATACATATCTCTGCTCGTAATGTACCCACATAATTAATTTTTAACAGAAAAGTTCTCGAAAGCATTTCTGATAAACTGATACCATAAGTATGATATGGAGCTTTGGTTAGGTTGAAAAGGAGGAGTACTAAAAGCCCAAACCAACGACACTTATGACCAATTGGCATGTTGTGCGCTCCATTTGAAGAAAAGAAGAGAAGAGAAAGAGAAGCAGAAATGTTTAGAGTCTTTGGTGGGAATCGAACCCGCAACCCCCAAACTAGCAGATCAACACACTACTGACTAGTCCACTGGAGCACCCTACTACCCTTAAAAATAGATTTTAATATGCACATGGACAATCGGACTTTGCTTAATCAAATTTTTTTTACCATTAATGTATTTAAATGCCCGGTCACCACGTACACTTCACTAATTTCGAGAGTTCCGCTATTGAAAATCAGTTTGCCGACTTTCGGGAGCAAAGAAACCGGTTTATTCTACATTCGAAAATTTAACATTTGAAAAAAAAACAAATTATAAAATCGTGTGGATCACCCTAATATGCATGTACTTATAAAGAGGACTTTTCTACAAAAAAAAAACAATATTTTACAGAAATACTATAAAGGTAATAAGAAAAACGAAATCTAATTATAGCATTTTTACCTCAGAATAATCTTACATTTTTCTTGTCTACATAAGTAAGTAAGTAGCTTAGTAAATTTAATATTTGCTCAACTCCCTAGTGTAGGCACTAGTTCAGCATTATAAAAGACAGTTTACATTGTTGGTGTGTATTTGAGTGAGCTGCGGTAGTTGCGGTTTTATCTATATATATAAAAGTGAAACTCTGTGTGTGTGTGTGTGTGTGTGTTAGCTATAGACTCCGAAACTGTAAAACCGATCGGGCTCAAACTTTGGTAAGTTGTTGTACACATACCAGGGAGTGTTTATGGGTGAAAAAAAGTGGGCGGGGCCACGCCCATAAAAAATTAGTTATCAGTTTTAGCTACTTGCACTTGACCGATTTTTCTGAAATTTTGCACACGTATCGTGCTGTCATGACTAAATAATTTCGTGATAAGAAAAGTGGGCGGGGCCACGCCCCTAAGAAAGTTTTAATATTGAGGTACTTGCACTGGACCGATTTTTCTGAAACTTTGCACACATATTAAGCTGTCATGACTTTATAATTTAGTGATTAAAAAAGTGGGCGGGGCCACGCCCATTAAAAAATAGTTATCAGTTTTAGCTACTTGCACTGGACCGAATTTTCTGAAAGTTTGCAAACATACTGAGTTGTCATGACTTTACACTTTCGTCTTTAGAAAAGTGGGCAGTGCCACGCCCATTAAAAAAAGGTATCAGTTTGAGGTACTTGCACTGGACTGATTTTTCTGAAACTTTGCACACATACTGAGCTGTCATGACTTTACAATTTCGTGATTAGAAAAGTGGGCAGTGCGACGCCTATAAAAAGAAGGTATCATTTTGAAGTACTTGCACTGGACCGATTTTTCTGAAACTTTGCACACATATTGACTTTACAATTTCGTGATTAGAAAAGTGGGCAGGGCCACGCCCATTGAAAAATTATAATTTTTAGGTTTTTTCACTTGATATTCAATTAAAATTAAGAATGCATTTTGATTCATTAAGGGGCGTAGCAACGCGCGCCGGGTTTGGCTAGTTTTAAATATTTATAAAAAAATTATGATGTAAAAATGTTGTACTTGTTTTCATATTTCTTATTTCCATGTAATAAAATGTACGTGTTTTACTATTACTTCAAGGATGTTGATTAAGGTCAAAATTAAGAAAATTTCATTAATATAAAAATATCACTAAAACTAGTTGCATTATTATCCGAAGAGATGTTTAGCAGGAAATACAGAAAATTTAAAAATTTAAATTTTGGAACCCTTACAATCTGACACTTTAGAAATTTCGTATCACTATAAAAATCCATATGAAAAAAATTACACCTTTACATCTGGTTGAATACTTTTTCCTTTTTTTTATTTCAACCCATCAAAGTAAACATGTAGTATTCGTACTTTAAGTACTTTTTCTGAAATTTATTGAAATTAATATTTACTTTTTATATATAAAAACTTATTTCGAGACAAAAAATATTCAATAAATAATATTAAATAACACTTTTGTTCAATTGTACAATCAATGCCAGAGCAATGTGTATTAAAAATCTTAATTTTCTAAAATTCTCTTAATGTATACGTTTGGCTACAGTACTAATATTAATTAAAAACAAGTAAGAGTGCTATATTCGGCAATGCCGAATCTTATATACCCTTCACAACGTGTAGTCACGCAATAACAATAGTTTGTATCACCATTCATCTCATATGAAATACGTACGTACATATAAAAAAAACATACACATATAAAAACATCCCATTGTAAAATTAAAAATTTACGTATGTGTGTTAAAAAAAATATATAAAAAAATTAAAAAAAAAATTTAAAAAAATAAAAGAGAAAAAAAAATTTAAAAAAATTATAAAAATATATATAATAAATATATACAAAATTAAAAAAAAAAATTAAAAAACACTAAAAAAAAATTAAAAAAAATATATAAAAAAAAAATTAAAAAAAAAATAAATAAAAAATAATAAAAATATAAATAATATATAAAATAAATAAAAATAATAATAAAAAAATAATTTAAAAAAAAAATTTTTTGACTCAGCTGGGGTTCGATGCCACGTTTATATGTTAGTATGTATGTTGTTGTTGTTTTTTTTTGTTAAAAAAAACGAGGTGGCTGTGGGTTTTTGCTCATATCTCAGTTGTTTATGTACCGATGTGTCTGGATTTCAATAGCGATCTACTCCCGAATTTTTGATATTCTAATGCTCCACCCGGGTCCAGGCGATGTCAGGGAGCTTCAAAAAGTTGATTTCAACATACACACGGACAGACTGACAGAGCTAAATCGACTCCCCTATTCATAAGCTTTAAGAAAATATATACTATATGTAGTCGGAAAAGAAAATTGTAGAAATTTCACACGGAATGACAAATCTATATATACCCTTTTGCACTGTGTGAAGGGTATAAAAAAATATTTATTTTTAAAAATGTTTGCTTTTATTTAATGGCATATTTTAATAGCCTTTTTCCTATTGTGAAAATGTATAATTGATTTTAAGCACAAGTATAAAAGATGTTTATTTAAATAAATTAAACTCAAATTGAAAATATAATATTTATACAGGATGGACAGAAAGCCACCATGAACATTAAAAATCTAATAACGTGTTCACTTACATACATTTTTGATATCTTTTGCAGATAATAAAATATAAAAAATGCAATTTTTTTTACACTAAATACGGAAATAATGTCATTCGAATAGCCCCAGTTTTAGCTTTACAATGGTAGACTGACTCATTTGAGAACATTTTCCATAAAATTGTGTTCAAGAATTGTCTCAATCTTATTCACACACAAGAGCCACAAAGAGAAAAGTCAAGGACTTGAAAATCTGTTAAGCTCGCTGTCCAATTATTTTATAAATTTCTCAAACAATTGACCCAAATGTACCAGTGCATCTTCAGGTCTGTTTTCAAAGTAGGCTTTAAAAAACATCAGAAACCGAAACCATTTATCTCCATTAATGATTACAGATCTTCCATATTTATTTTCAACGAAGTAAGGGCCAATGATATTTTCAGATGAAATGCAACAAATGTAGTATCATATCATATTTATGTCACCACCATATTTTTTAGTATATATAATCTTTTCATTTTACATTTTCACGGTACGCCCATGAAACTAGTACAGCTAATCAATTTATTTAATTATTTTTTATTTTCCTAAAAAGTATATAAATCCTTGATCTAAAGCAGTTTGTTACAAATATGCTTTCGTTATATATAAAAAAAAATTTCCTAAAAGACAGTGTGCAAAATTGGTTTGTGGCATAAAACGTTTTATTTTTTAGCAACTGTAACAACTGAAGAATAATCTCTTTATGCTTAAACATGTAACATTTTCTTCGCTTAATTTCGATTTGCTATTTATTTATTTTTTTATACTAAGTCTCAAAGTGGAACTAAGTGTATATCTGCAATGGAAACTGAAGTATATGAAAATATTTGTAAGACTCAGTAGCCAGAGATAGGTAGGGCTAGCCAGTTCCCAATTTGATAATTACCAATTTGTTCAATTAATACATAAATTATATAAAGTTTCAAATCAACTGTATAAGTAAAAGTTTTGCAACTTGAAACATATGCGGTGGAAATTGTGTTAATTATGTTTCAGTTAACTTTTCCAATTTTTTCAGGTTTCAATAATGGCTTAAAACTTTTAAAATTACACAAAATAGTAGATTATGCCATTTATATGGGAGGATGGCATTAAAATGGGAGTCTCACCTTCATTTTTTGGTATTATAACATCGTTGACCAGAAAGTTGCATTCGAAAAATTTCATCATGTTTTATAATTTGCTGTCGTTGTATGAGCTTCTAAATGTAACTAATACTAGTTATGCTAATATAATAATAATAATAATAATAATAATAATAATAATAATAATAATAATAATAATAATAATAATAATAATAATAATAATAATAATAATAATTATAATTATAATAATAATAAATAGTAATATATGATATTGATTTTTACTTAAATATTAAAACACAGGGATCCCTATTCTTGAAAAATCTTTAAGAAATTTCTTACCTAGGATAAGGGTGTTTAAATGGAAATATAATTATTTTGATTAAGAAATTAAAATAAGAAATTAATTAAATTAAATTTTTTAAGTAAACTAAAAATACTGTGCGGGATAAATTATTGCATATTTTGATCTATAACTTCTTTCGTATTTTACGGTTTTTTGCTATTTTATTTCTGTTACTCAAGAAATACACATGTTGTACTTATGGCCGTAATTTCAACAATCGAATAACTACAGGTGTAACTACCTAATAGATATCTTTATCTAGCCGGTAAAATTACTTTGGTAATTTAAACGTTTAATTTACCTACGTGTATGCACCGACGACATTTGTAAAAAAATATGGCAACAATAACGTTTGACGTTATATTATATGTCAAAAATATTTAACAAATATAAATTTTCTTTTTAAAAGTTATACGGGTTTTCACATAATTTTAATTTTATATTAAAAAAATGTCTGGAAAGGAGAATATACGGATGGTGAGAAAATCACATTAATCAATTTGGTACATCAACATAGAAGTGTTTTAGAAACAAAAAAACAGACGCAGCTAGCAACCAAAAAAATCAGAGTTTTTGTTTGATGAATTCCTCCGAAATCAGCTATAGCTATTTGGAAACTACCAGATGCGTAAAATCGTAGAGTTAGCAGCAATTGATGGCTTGGCGAAATGTTCGTTTTTCTAAAATGCAAATATTTTTTAGAACTTTTGTTTGAATGTTAATTTATATACAAAAACTTACCTTTCTACTTTGTGAGACAGTTTTGATTCAATTTTTTGTAAAACCATCTTTGAAAGACGAAATCTTTCCAGAAACTCGGATTCATTCCATATTTCGAAATGATGCATTCTTCCTCTGAAATTATGTGGTACTCTTTGCGAATTCAATTTCAGCAAATATTGTAAACTTTTCAGCTCATCTAATTCTGAATTTATCATTTTTTTTTTTTGGTTTATTAAACAATTAATTTTTTTTTAATTTATTTTAATATTTTATTTAACTTTTTTTAGAAATAATTTGACATTTTTTTCAAAAAAAAATTTACCTAAAGAAATAACCAACCAGAATCTATAGTGTAGGATACACCATAGATTACCTATCCGATATGTCTTACCTAGGGCTAGAAATTACAATATTTTTTTTACACCATAGATATCTACACACTGATAGTTATCTATTCCTTGAAATTACGGCCATTAATCGTAATATGTCAATGCGGTTAGATGTAAACGAATGTTTATCGGTATAATAAATAACATTTTTAATAAACTGTTCTTACCTTATCTGTTTTAGTACCAAATATTTCTGATGTGTTACAAAATATGCTGGCAAAATGTTATGCTTCATTCTTTTTCTGTTCGAGCTCTATCGTGCTTTCAACAGACAGATGGACATGGCTAAATCGTCCTCAAATTTAACCATGACTCATAAGCTATATACTTTAAAGTAAATATTTTTATGTGTTACAAATTAAATGAGTAACTAAATGTACCACCATACCATTTTTTGGTGGTAGGAATAAAAGGATGTTAGAAAGAGAAAGACAATAAAAATTTGTTGCTAAAAAAATTACTCTATTTTAAAATTAAATTAATTATTAAATTTCAAATACGGGTTATTCAACAGCAAGTAGATAGTTGACCATATTCTTTAAGAAATTTTAACAAGTAATTAAATTAAAATGACATTTTAAAATTTTCTGCCTCAGTATCTAATTTTCATTTTATTCTTTAATAATAATTTTTAATTTGCTTAAAAGCTATGTCCTCATCATAACAGAATTTTATAAATATTAGCTGTGGCTTAGAATTTTTTTTTGTTTTTCTTTTTACTAAATGTCACAAGGGTATTAAATTATTTTAAAAGCATTACATACAAATTATTAGTAAATAATAGCGGTTGTTAATGTTAAAATGAAAATGATATTATTTTTAGTTATACCCTGCAACAATATAAGTAAACGAGGTGAAACTTAAATTAAAGCGCTTAAAGTCAATGTCGTGGTAAATCAAGTGTTTATCTGTTGGTTTTATTCTTGTTCATGTCAGTTGATTAGAACCTTAAGTTGGGAAAATATATCTCAATTTGTTGGTTTTTTATCACTATCACATCCAAGAGGAAACATTTTTTGATCAAAGAACACTTCTGAAAATAAGGATATTGTTAAATCTTCTAAACTAATCATTAAAAATAGGAGTCTTATACTTATAAATTTGAATTTTTGTTATGAAGATTTATTTATTTTATTTTTTTATTTATTTAAATTATATTGTTACATAATTAATTTGATTAGATTCTAATTTCGTTAGTTTAGTTTACATTACCCTAATTTACATTATAAATCCGAATAATATTTACGTAACTAACTTTACACTAATTCGAAGTTCATTTTATAACTTTGACAAACACGAAACTATAAACAAATTCATACTTTGTAGTATAGTAGTAGTAGTAGTAGTAGTAGTAGTAGTAGTAGTAGTAGTAGTAGTAGTAGTAGTAGTAGTAGTAGTAGTAGTAGTATTAGTATTAGTATTAGTATTAGTAGTAGTAGTAGTAGTAGTAGTAGTAGTAATAGTAGTAGTAGTAGTAGTAGTAGTAGTAGTAGTAGTTGTAGTAGTAGTTATAGTAGTTGTAGTAGGAGTAGTAGTAGTAGTAGTAGTAGTATTAGTATTAGTAGTAGTAGTAGTAGTAGAAGTAGTAGTAGTAGTACTAGTAGTAGTAGTAGTACTAGTAGTAGTAGTAGTAATAGTAGTAGTAGTAGTAGTAGTAGTAGTAGTAGTAGTAGTAGTAGTAGTAGTAGTAGTAGTAGTAGTAGTAGTAGTAGTATTAGTAGTAGAAGTAGTTGTAGTAGTAGTAGTAGTTGTAGTAGTAGTTATAGAAGTTGTAGTAGGAGTAGTAGTAGTAGTAGTAGTAGTAGTAGTAGTAGTAGTAGTAGTAGTAGTAGTAGTAGTAGTAGTAGTAGTAGTAGTAGTAGTAGTAGTAGTATTAGTATTAGTAGTAGTAGTAGTAGTAGTAGTAGTAGTAATAGTAGTAGTAGTAGTAGTAGTAGTAGTAGTAGTAGTAGTAGTAATAGTAGTAGTAGTAGTAGTAGTAGTAGTAGTAGTAGTAGTAGTAGTAGTAGTAGTAGTAGTAGTAATAAATTGGCCCATAAGCACCGCTAACAAACATAGATATTTTGTGCAGCCACTAGCTTTCCTATAGGTCAACACTTCAATAAAGCCTTAAAACAAAGAATTCGAAATGACATTTTCGTTATAACATTACCTTATAGAAAACGAATCTTCTTGTGCAGAGTGCGAAGCAACAGCATAGGAAGGTTCCGCTCTCTCATCATCCATATCGCAAAATCGGGATGTCACTATATTCGATCTGTTAGTTTTACTTAAATGGTATCTGATATTGCATGGAAAATTGATTGTTAGAAAACTCTATAATACCCTCAGATCCATCCTGTTTAGGAGTGAAGTCATTTGAGAGGAAGACAAACCTCTTAGCCTGATGTGGACCCTCAGCAAATCGCCAGTAAGAGGCACATTTTGTGGCATACTTTCAGTATGTCTATATCTAATATATACATTGCTTGGAAAATAAATATAGGCAACCTACAGTAACTAGTAGTTAAATGTACTTAAGATATACAAAGTGAATATAGTTCAATTAATATATTAGTGAAATGTTATATAAGCTATTGTAATATTTAAGCTTGCTTAAATAATATTACCTTTATAACGTCAATTTCAAGAGCAACAAGTAAGAGTGCTATATTCGACCGAGCCGAATCTGATAATACTCTTCAACATCTTGTACATAGGTATAATCCCACATCGTAGCTTAACCTATATTCAATGTAATACGCCATTTTTCCATTTTTCCCACGCCATCCACGATATAGAATTTTTACGTAGTTATTTGTATTCTAGTAGTCAAGCCCTTTAATTTGATAACCATACTGATGGAGTTAAAAAAATTTGATCCATCATTTTGTTTAAGACGCCATCTTCGATTTTACATTTTAACAATTTTGACCCATATATAAGTTTATTATCCACCATTTTGTAGTGGCGGCCAATATGAATTTTAATTTCTTTATAGTGCTTAATATTGTGCTAGTCAAGTAATATCAATATTGACTCTTTCTGTTATATAGAAGCTGGAAAAATTGATTTACGCTTGTATATTTTTGGAATGTATGTTTAAAAAAAATTTTTTGCCTATAACTTTACCGCTTTATCCGAAATTTTTCACGAATATCTCTAGAGGCATATTATATCTACAAATAGTAACAAAGATACTAATTAATTATTCTTTGACAAAAAAATTTTAATTTTGGTGTTAAAAATATGGAAAAAAACAGAGGCAATCGTGTTTATTTGCTCATATCTCAGAAAGTTATAAAGCAATTGTGCTGAGTTTCAATAGCGATTCATTCCCTGATATTTCCAAAAGATTGATACCATACACAGGTCTAAGGAACATATGGTTGCTTCTAAAAGTTGATTTCAACCAACACACGGACAGACGGTCAGGGCTTAATCGACTCCTCTAATCATAAGCTTTCAGAAAATATATACTTTATGGGGAAATGAAAATTTTATAAATTACAAACGGAATAACAAAGCTATATAAACCCTTGGGCACCACTGGTGAAGGGTATAATAAAAGTATCCTGGCATTTTTAAAAAGCATTTTAAAAGTTTTAAAAAGTAACAATATTTTATTAGAATTATATAATTAATTATTGCAGGATTTTGCTTAAACTTTTAGTTTTGAATATTGTTAGTTCAAACCTTTTATATTTCTTTTTTTAACATGTTCGTGCCTGCAATGTTTTCCAGTCAATCTTTCATATATCGGAAAAATAATGTTAATTTGCTTATAACTTAATCCAGGTATAAGGTACATTCATTCCCAATATTGTCAAAATCTATTCCGTTGATTTTATGCTAATCGAGTTCAGAAGATAGATAGACATTTATTTAAAAAAAAATAATATTTCATAAACAGACACTATATATTTAAAATACATTTTGATCTTTCCCACTGTGACCTAAAAATACTTTTTTAAAACACTTGTTAACCTGCGGTTTGGGTAGGCATTTTCCAAATCTAACCAACAATAACATTCACATGTGTATGAAGAGAAAATATTTGTTGAACTTTTTATACTCTTTACCAGTGTTACCATGTGTATATAAAGCTTTTTCATTCCGTTCGTAATTTGTATAATAATAATTTTTATCCAATAAAGCAAGGTCTATTAAATAAGGTCTGTTCAACTAATCAGCTGATCGTTTTTTGCTCCCCTATGTTTACTACTCGAAGTTGTCAAAATTTGTTTACCTTTTTAGGGCGACATTTATGTTTTTCAATTTTTCAATTTTATGATTGATAATTTTTCAACTTATGATTTATATTCAAAAGTGCAGTAAAAAGTGCTGGTAAAAAGCGTTTCTGTACCCAAGGACTGAGCCACATCAACAGCTTTAGCAGCCTTACCATTACTTGGCTCACAGGCCAAGAAAATACAACGATTAGCTATTTTGCCTTCACGCACCATTTGTAGAACACCAGCAGCGAAACGAGCATCTTTCTGGCCCAACATACCTTGTGAAACATCACGCTTCTTCAAGACATCGCCTAGACTTTTATTTTATCTTTATCAGCCATATGTTTAGCAAATATTTACTATTAACACAATTTATTTTTGTTGTCTTGAAAAAATTGTTAAACAAAATGAAAACACAAAATTTAATAGGCGTTGGGCATATTCATACAGGTATATGCAACGGCGAATTTGCTGTGCTGCTCTCTGTCAAATACCTCATAAAAAATAATTTTTTATACATAGAGTTTGACAGTAACGTTTCCCATCAGATATACTGATAATTTCACCTGGATGAATTTTTTGGTATTTTAGTCAGCTGTTTTTGACTACCTTAGAGTAATTTTACACTAACAAAATGCCCGTATATGTTTTTTGCTTTTTGTTTTTGTAGAGTTGCACAGACCTTATTTAATAGACCTTGCAATAAAGTATATATATTCGGAAAGATTATTATTATTATTATTATTATTATTATTATTATTTACCATTCTGTAGTTATGGCTCCATGTGTCATCTTTTTGGCAAAAAAAATTTTTTTTTTCCAAACTTTGATCGACGAGCTCGAGCACGAGCACGACGGGCACGGGTTAACGTCATTTAATCCAGCTCAAGTTTCGGCTATCACAATATCTATAATGGGGAATCGTTTTGTGGGACTTCCGGTCATCCTAATTTACATGATGGTGAAGCATTCCTACTTGTTTAAAATTAATTTACAAAACCTTCAAGTAAAAGTACTGCTAACCAATTCATAACCGATGATGCTTAACAAACAGAATCAAGACCAAATTTTAATGCAGCTGCACGTACAAAGCGAAAATATATATAGAAAATTCAGTCATCTTTGTTCAGTGAACCTTTTGGAAAATCACAATAACAAATATTGATGTTTTGCGGTGTTTGCAAACTGTTGTTCAGAGTTCAAGTACAATAGCGTGTGAATACGTGAATGAAATTTTTCATCATCAACATCAGTGCAGAATTCTAAAAGTCATGTTCATTTATAATGATTTACAGTGTTTTTCTTTTGAAATTGTGGCCGTTGTGTTGCTGGTTCGTTAAATTATTCTTAATATGTACTTGTGTATTGGAAATAATGTGTCAGCAGCAAGTGTAGCTGTAAACAGTATTTGTAGTATATTACATAACACAGAATTCTAACATTGGTAGTTGAAATGTATGTGTATTGAATATTTAATTTAAAGAGCCTTTAAGAGGTTTACTGCTAATCTGTTAATTAAATTATTAGTTAGTTGTGATTAAAAAAATTTCACTTATTTTAATCAGATATCAAAATTTTAATATTTGCTACCACATGCATAAGTATTATTCAAGTTTAATAAATATAATTTTTCATAGAAAATCAGCTGTATAGACCCTCTTTAAATCTTATATAATTTGTATACCCACCACCAAAAACATGGTGTGAGGGTATATTAATTTTTTCATTCCCTTTGTAACACTTTGAAATATCGATTTAAGATCCCATAAGATATATATTTTCTGAGCCCTAGCTTCATTTTATGATGATATAGTTATGTCCGTCCGTTTGTCCGTCTGCTGAAGGCACGATAGAGCTCGAACCGAAAGAGTAAGGGGGCGCAAATTCTGTCAGAATATTTTCAATACACAAGGTTTTTTTGGTGTTGAAAATGTGCTAAATCGGTATATTAGGCAGAGAGCTATAGCTCGTAATGCAAGAGTAGGTCAAAAAATCAATATCATTCGAATATCGAATGAAATGCAATTGTGTCTAAACGCATTGACGTAGAGCGACGAAACTTCAAAAAAATGTTTCCTGTGTAAAAAAAAAATCTCCCGCTAAAAATTGCTCAAAGCTATATATTTAGAAAGAAGTTATAGATCAAAATGTACGGTCTACTTAAAATTCTAAACGTAATAAAAGTGGCGAAATATATTGTAAGATTCTGAAATTTTGCAGACACTGCTTTTTGGTCTACGGATTTGTAATAACGGAAAGTTAAGGTGACAAGCCTACCTTCTATATAACTATATATTTTAAATTCGTATAATTTATTTATGGACAATAATATTAGAAGAATAAGGGAACCTATGTTGAAATATCTAAGTTGATTTTATTAGCATAAACTACTTCAACACGCCTACTTTAACGCCCGATTCTCACATATTCTTTTGTCAACGAAATTTAAAAGCTTACAGCGTAAAGCTGTAAGAATAGAATAAGATGAAATGAGTTAGATTTCTGATAAAAATTTATTTACCCCATAAAAACCCACAAAACGAAAAAAATGAGAAAAACATTATCATAACAAACAGAGCAGCAACAATAGCAAAGGTATTGTCACACTACAAGCACAAAAAAAACACGTCATCACATAGACATGACGTCACCAAAGTCGGCACCCAATCATAACTAGCCATACGAAATCGCATCTCCCAACTGAAGGTGTGTTCACAGTGATAATGCGTTACGAAACTTTAAATGCGTTTTTCTCGAAACTTCATTTTCGCACACTAGGTCCGCTTTCTCGGAGAAGGTCACATATATAGGTTTCTTATAAATTTTATTACAATTTTTTTTATTACTTTAAATTTATATTATTTCCATATGGACAAAAATTATGGTTAATAAAGAAATCTATAAAGGATTATTTAAGTAAAATTTAAACATTTATTATTTTGAACTAATATTTAAATTTTTAATCAGGCTTTAGTTCATATATTTAATATTCTTTATTTTTACAAAGAATTTTTTAATTGTGATAAATGAAAGAATAATTCTGAAAAATTATATTTTTACCGACACTAGCCGAGTGGAATGCATTTTCGAAACCAGCTACGATTTCATCATCAGCACTCTCTGATCGGTGGTTACATGTTGGTTGTAAATATCATCTATTTAACTCCCGGAACTTAAGTTAATTGAATTCGGTAACTACTTTTAGTTTTTCCTTTTTTCATATATTTTACCACAATGAGTTAGATTGAAATTTTTAACCAAACAGCAACCCCTTTACTTTTGTTTGTTATTATCTTTCATTTATATCACTATTTTTTACGGAGTTCAAGTGATTCACATGTATATAACTCAACAGATGTAAAGGAAAATCTTCAGTTAACAATTGCAAACATTACACGGAGAATTTCACATGTTCAGTTATCAGATTCGAGAAAAATTCAAATTACTGCGTTTATAAAGAATGGCATTTCTAGAAAAATTGCATTCCGCAGTTGGGACTGTTATTTAAACTCCACATTTGCTGGTGGCAGAGATCATCATAGGAATGTTAAAATGTCAATTAATAAAAAAAGGCCACGTTTTTAGTATTTGATTTAGAAAATAAATGTCTTCATTCCAATTAAAAAAATATTAAAGTACACTTGAAGTCAGTTTTCTATCTATATAATGATTTAAATTTAAAATTAAAGGGGAATTGTAATGCTACTTTGGAGGACATATTTGCTTAATTTCAACAAAACCACTACTTTCCTGTGAACAATTTAAAAGTATACCAATTGCTGTTAATGATGTTAGCCATCAAAATGAGATAATTTAAAGCGGACCTATTATCTATCTTCTATCTATATATATAAAAATCAATGTGTGTTTGTATGTTTGTTTGTGCTTTATAGATGGTTAAACGGCTGCACCGATTTCCTTGAAATTTTCACAGAATCATTCTGTATGTCTGGAAGGAACTCAAAGCTATATTTTGGTTAGAAATTGTAATTGGGCAGGGTGCCACGCCCTATTAAAGAATAAGTATTAAATATTATATATCACGAAAGTTAATGCAGCTAGAGTTTTCAAATTAAGTACGGTAAATTTTGACATCCACACGAACGTTTGAGTGAAAAATGGGCGGACTTTCAATAGTAGGCGTGGCCACATGAATTAAATACTAAATTTCGTATATTTGGAAAACGATATTGATTAGAGTACTAAAATTTTGCAAGAGCAACTTTGACACCCAAATAAACATTTCTGGAAAAAATGGGTACATTAAAAATAGTGGGCGTGGCAGCTCTCATAGCTATTGAATACTAAAATTCGTATATTCGGAAAGCGATAACTGTTAGAGTACCCAAATTTTGCACGAGAAGCTTTGACATCTATATGACTATTTTGATAAGAAATTGATGCTTTAGTAATAGTGGGCGTGGCTCCTGTCATATGAATTAAATACAAAAATTCGTATATCTGGGAAGCGATAATAGTTAGAGTACCCAAATTTTGAAAGAGGCACTTTGACATCTATATGATTATTTAAATAACAATGGTAATAGTAGTAATAGTAGTCGTGGCACTTGCAAAAAATAATATATTTTTGAACTATAAAATTTTTATTTCATTACGATGGGGGTGGCGAAGCACACCGGGTATTTGCTATCTATATATATAAAAGTGAAACTCTGTGTGTGTGTGTGTGTGTGTGTGTGGGTGTGTGTGTGTTAGCTATAGACTCCGAAACTGTAAAACCGATCGGATTCAAACCTTGGCAAGTTGTTGTACACATACCAGGGAGTGTTTATGGGTGGAAAAAAGTGGGCGGGGCTACGCCCATAAAAATTAGTTATCAGTTTTAGCTACTTGCACTGGACCGATTATTCTGAAACTTTGTACACATATTGAGCTGTTCTGACTCTACAATTTCGTGATTATAAAAGTGGGCAGGGCCACGCCCATAAAAACAATTATAATTTTGAGGTACTTGCGCTGGTCCGATTCTTCTGAAACTTTGCACATATATTGAGCTGTTATGACTTTACAATTTCGTGATTAGAAAAGTGGGCAATGCCACGCCCATAAAAAAGATTATAATTTTTAGGTTTTTGCACTTGATATTCAATTAAAATTCAGAATGCATTTCGATTCATTAAGGGGCGTAGCAACGCGCGCCGGGTTTGGCTAGTTGTATAAATAAAGTTTGAAACAGGTAGCCCAATTCCTCCAAATGCCAATGCATACTGCCTAATACTATATAATGGCTTGATAGAACGTTCACCATTAACTAGAATTGTTAGATACGTTATTTAGTCTTATATTGTAATACTTACCATTTTTTTCCGATTTATTTGAAATCAAAGACGAAATTAAAAAAAAAAATATTTGTGATTTTTAATATAAAACAATTGTTAAATTTATTGCAATTTTTTTATCTTTATAACCTATTTTTTATTTCACTTAATAACCTATATAATTCTAAATGAAAATTACCGCTATCTAATTAAAAAAATCTAAGTCATTATTAACATTATCTTGTTGTTGTATATCACTTATAAACCTATTTAATTCTAAATCACCATCACCACTATCTAGTCGGCAATGATGCCAGGCCTATGTATTTATACCATTATTCATAATCTTACGTTTAGTATCATTAAAACTTAAAGCTACCTCATTTACTTCATTAGTTAAAATAGTGTGAAGCTTAGAAGTAAATGTATACATACATGCTCCAACAATTTCCTTAGTAAATAAAACATTCTTATAAATATATATATTATAATTATTTACAATACATTTCTTCACTCCATTAGCTTCTTTAGTATCATTCTCGCCTTAAACTGTATATGAGTAAACTTTAGGTGCTAAACCAACAAACTCTGTAATAAATTTACCCTCACTTTCATCTAGAAATTTTTTATTTTGAAGAGAAAATTTAACGGATTTTTTTTTACTATGATTAAGTATCAAATTGATCTATTTTATCCTCTCGAATATCATTATGAAAATCATTCGTTTGAATAGAATATATAAAGAAGTCTGTGTCCATGTAATTTAAATTAATTTTCTCTTCATACTTAGGCTTCATGTATGAAAAATGAAAATCATACATTTTCCATTTCGATAATTCTAGGACACAAAACCCTAAATAAATCGGCTTGTTATGGTGTGTGAGGGTTTTATTCATTTGTATTGCCCATAGTGTGTCAGTAAATTGAGAAATGCTATGAAAATTGGGTTTGGATATTAGTTCACCCACTCCTGATTGCGATTAGTATGACCTCATTCGGTTGTCAACATTTTCCATGGTCTTTCCATATACTGAATTATTTAGTAATTTATAAAAATCTTTTTCAAATGAATTCAGTATTCAAATCAATATATGTGTTTAACCATAATTCAAATTGTTTATGAGACTTTTCGTATTTTATATTTTCAAGATGTTTTTCAATTACAGTTTTTATTTTCTTTAAACGCAACTCTTCTAACAAAGTTTGAATTTCGTCATCACTGTCTACACGTATTGTATGAGATAATGAGATATAAAGCTCTTTGTTTATTGGAATAATTTTTGTCTCTTCTTCAATACTTAAGAGGTATTTAACAAACAAATGGCAATCATATGAAGAAAAGTTATGGAAAAAAATTTGATTAAAATTAGGGACTTTATAATTTAAATTACACGAGCTATGAGCTGGTCTTCTATACTCTTCCGATAGAAGAAAATTATCTCTTACGGGTGACTCGTCGCCTAAAGGTTTACCACATATATGACAGTCTATTACATTCATGAAATTTTCTTCTTCTAATGGAGTTAAAGGTTGCACTAAAGTAAGTTTTTCATAATGTTTTTTGTAAATATCTTTACATTCTGCTACTAAGCTGTTAACAATATATTTTCCAACACTAAGGCTACTATTACTATTACAAAATATACTTAATCTATTACAGTTGTTATCATAATTACATCTAATGTTAAATGCATATGTACACGGAATATGTTTTTTAATAAAATTAGAACTAACTTCATTACAACATACATCTTGAAGTATGCATTCGAAGTCTGCATATACTATGAATGGTACTTCCATTTGCCTCTCGTGATGTCTGAAACTCAAAATTGACTTTTCCCCTTCAGGCATTTTATCGGTGCATTTATTTCTGGATAATCTGTATGGTACAGACATACGTTTCAAAAAAGTATTATACCATGGTGTAAGGATGACTGTGCTGATAATAGTCTAAAAAATTTTAAAGGAAAAAGGAAATAAATAAATTTGATTTAAAAGAATAATTTTTATAATAATATTCGAGCGGTTAAAATTTCAGTTTGATACTTCATCATACCCAAAATTTTTTTTGTTTTTCTAATTACCTTGAAATATTTTTATTTAATATATAGTGATTTAAAGACTAAAATATTAATGTCGTAATTATTTTGTTAAAATAACTTCATTTCCTTTATATCTGTTGGAAAGTTAATTAAAGAAATATTTAAAACTTTTCCACATCGTAGTGTAATAAGATTACTAGAAATAAATATTAATGCCATTTGAAGGAGTTCTGAAGGTATTGGGTTTACTTTTAGTATAAAAATACCACTTAACCCGTTATATCCTACTGTTACTATGTGGCAACACTCTCTGAATCAGTAGTTACTCAGCATTTCCTAAGCATGGGTAACGGTTATAATAAAATCATCGACGATTTGAGAATGTTTATATAATGTTTTTACTCTTTAAAGTAAAAGAAAGTCAGTTTCGTTTAAAGCGTCTTGTTTATAAGCTGTATATTGAAGGTGCAAAAAAATAAGTTGTAAAATTTTATAAA
The DNA here is from genome assembly GCA_941918925.1 of Phyto melanocephala. Taxonomy (NCBI): domain Eukaryota; kingdom Metazoa; phylum Arthropoda; class Insecta; order Diptera; family Rhinophoridae; genus Phyto; species Phyto melanocephala. The sequence continues at coordinate 92,329,415 of OW799236.1, read as the reverse complement.
AATGGATTTCATGAAAAATAATTTTCCAATATTTTTCAGAACTTGTTGTATTTTTTAAAGTAATTTGATTAATTAATTTTGTAAGAAGTGTATCTTTGTTTTTGCGTAAAAATTATATATATTAAATGTTGATATCATATGTATATTTAATTATTTAAGCAGAATAAGCAGGGTGTTTAATTTTTATACCCTTCACCTGTGGTGCACAAGGGTATATACATATAGCTTTGTCATTCCGTTTGTAATTTCTACAATTCTTATTTCCGACCCCATAAAGTATATATTTTCTGAAAGCTCATGAATAGAGGAGTCGATTTAGCCCTGACCGTCTGTCCGTCTGTGCGTGTGTTTGTTGAAATTAACTTTTAGAAGTAACTATATGTTTCTCAGATCTGTGTATGGTATCAATCTCTTGGAAATATCCAGGAATGAATCGCTATTGAAATTCAGCACAATCGCCCGATAACTTTCTGAGATATGAGCAAAAAACCACGACCACCTCGTTTTTTTCACAATTACAACAACAACATACATATATACTGGTTAGAGTAAACGTGGAATCGAATCCCAGCTGAGCCAATTTTTTTTTATTTCATATATTATTGATATTTTTATTATTATTTTTTTATATATTTTTTTTAATTTTTTTAAAAAATTTGTTAAAAAAATTATTAATTTTTTTTTTAAATTTTTTTTTGTAAGTTTTTTTTATTGTTTTTAATATATTTTTTTTTTGTAATTTTTTTTTTTTGAAACATACATACGTAAACTCAATTTATTAATTTGCAATGGGATGTTTTTTATTTGTATGTTTTTTAGATGTATGTACGTATTTTATATGAGATGAATGGTGATACAAACAATTTTTATTGCATGACTACACGTTGTGAAGGGTATATAAGATTCGGCACGGCCGAACATAGCACTGTGACTTGTTTGAAATATGCTTAGAATTTTACAGATAGTCAACATTTTCTGATGCCTTAGACATCCTGGAACAGTTGATAGCGAAACCTACTCTGCTGAAATCGAATTACGAAATAGTTTTTAAAAGTAGACAGCGAAAAGATTCTAGTAAAGACATTAGGCAAAAATGTTAGCGGAGAGATGATCTGCAGAATTCGGTTGAAAATTCTACAGTAAGTGTCAATTCTCAAGAGAAAGAATGATGGTAAAGATTATCTCGTAATATCAATTATTAAAAATCAACGTTGCGCCGGAGAAACTTGCAAAACAATTGGTCGAACAGCCTGTAAAAAGCATTTGCATAAAATGTTTTGCTGATTACCACACAAGCCCCTAGATATTCAAAAATATAATAATCGTCAATCCTCAATCTCGAGGCCGCAGTGGACAATTTTTCGACCAAAATCATAATGAGCAATGAGGCTCATTTCCACCTCAGGGGGTACGTGAACAAGAAAAACTTTCGCTTTTGGGGCACCGAAAATACACGAGGAGCCATTGCACCCGCTGAAAATGACTGCATGTTGTACTGTTTACGCTGGAGTAGTCATAGGGCATTTTTTTTAGAGAACGTCGCATGTCAAACGATAATAGTGGACGGTGCGCGATAAAGGGCCATGTTAGCTGAGTTTTTTCTGCCTCAATCGAAAGAATTAGGACTGGAGGACATATGGTTCCAACAAGACGTAGCAGCGGCATACACTTCGCGTATTCTGAAGGCGGCGTTCCCAGGTAGTCTCACCTCTTATTTTGGCGATTTACATTGGCCCGCAAGATCGCCAAATTTAACCGTTTCAGTTGTTTTTTGTGAAGTTTTTTGAAGTTCCGTGTCCCCTCAAGAACAACCCGTCCGGAGTTTTCGCCGAAGTGATGAAAATTGCCTTAAAAGGAGATCATATAGCAATCAATTGGAATGGCGCCCATTTGGCCGACATAATCTTCTCGACTTGACCAATAAAATTTTAAAGGTTCAAATAAACATAATCAAAAAATAAAATCAAAATTTTTCATTTAGAAAAAAATTTAAAGCCAAACAACATCGGATGACTTCTTTTTGGTCCACCTTGTATGTGTATTGTTTTTTTAATAAAATATATCAGCAAAAAAATTATTTCATTATTTTAAGATAAGATAATTCCTAGCGTTGCCATATGGCAACAGTCTTTCCTGATTCCAGCAGGACCAGGACGAAAAAAATAATTATGACGAAAAGTTCTTATCATGAATAAGATTGAAATTTGATAATTTTTTTTTAACCCTTATGTGTGCGGCAAAAAAAGCACCTTCTAATACGCTGCAAGGGACTTGGGTACCTATATGGAAGTTACATAGAAAACAATCATTTTCGCACTAAATATATAGTTAAAACTTTGGTAACGTTGGCAGCAGGTATGTTATTTATTTTTTTAAACTCCTTAAGGTGTGCAGCACATGTTATTTAATATTTTATATAAACAGTCTAATTCTTACATATGACTTAATTTAAACTTAACAGCTTTTTCCCTGTATGAAATTAAAAGCTGAAGCAAGGCATATCCATAAGGTACTCGTATCCAATCAGCTGACTGTTTTTTTTTATATACATTTTAAAAGCGTTACCAAGGCACATTCATACAGGTATATGCAACGGCGAATTGATACAACAAAGCAAATTTTTAGGGGATTTTTTCTTTCAAGGCCAGTTTGTATAATAAGGATGGAAAAGGTGTTTTTGTATGTTTTATTCAACAAAATTTTATTAAAAAAAGGATATGTGCTTGTGAAGCACATTATAAATGGTGCAAGCACAACAAATATACATAAATTTGGTAAATTTATTATCATAAAAAGCTCAATTAAGTTAAATGTTTAATTCGGAATCCAAAATCTAATCTTCCATTTCTGCATTAATAAATATAATAAAGGAGAATTCAACAAATTTAGACGTTATGTTTCCCCATCATCATGTGCTGATAAGTGCACCTGTATGAATTCGCCTTAGCGTTACCAACTTTTTTTAAAAGTCATGCCTGCAGTTGTCAAACTTAATTTTTTAAATTTTATTGTACAATAAATAATTCGCAGATTCAGTTGGTTTAAAGCGTGTTAAAAAATACAAAACCGTGAATTAAAAGTTTTCGCTATAAAGTTTTTTAAAAGTTGTTCAAATTTGAGAAGAAAATAAAAAAAATTGTTTGACATATGCCGGCATATATACAAAAACAAAATACATGTGTTTTTTATTGTTGTGTTTGTTGCCGCGATGCATATACCTTATGGATATGCCTTGAGCTGAAGTTTTCAAATAATATTTAGTACTAATGCAAAGTTGGTGATTTCCCCCCAATTTGAATAATTACAAAACTCTATGCATTATTTTGCTTAATATTATTAGTTTGACTTATCCTTTGAACATTGAAGGTTACTCATTAAATAAACGAAATGAATTCAAACGCGAGAGCAGATTATAAAAGATTTACTGCCTGTTCAACGATGTCGAAAAAAAACCCAAGCGAAATTTCATTCGTACAAATACGTTGAAAACAAAAACAAATTTTTAGTTTTTGTTGTTGTTTTCAATATATTTGTACGAATGAAATTTTGCTTGGGTTTTCTTTCGATATCGTTGAACAGGCAGTTAATTCTACTGCCATAAATAAAATGTTAAGTGAATTAGAAAGCGATGAAGAAGATTTTGTCTGCTCTGATGGCGATGAAGAATATATTCCACCATTAAACGGCATAACATTGGAAGCTTCAGACACTGAAATCGCAAATTCTATAGAAGTGAATGAAGATTCGTATGACTCATGCTCTAAACACATAGACGACAGCAGACCGCAAGCAGCAATATGTCAAAAATAAAATCCATGTGTTTAAATGAAAACGATTATTTTGACGGCAGCACAGTAGCACGACTGCACAACAGCATTTCCTGCTGCTGCCAACTTAGGCTATTCTCTATTTTGACGGGCAGCCAGAAACTAATATAGTGTTGCCATTATATATACTAAATTGGAAAAATAAGAACAAAAACTTATTTTTAATATTAAACATAAAAGAACATTACAAAAACACAATAAAGAAATAAATTTGTGTGTTTTTATAGTTATATGTTGCTGTCTTCAAAATAATTATGAAGCTGACTTCAGCATTTGAAGTTGGCAGCATTTGAAGCCGTGAAGTCTGCTGGCGTCTATGTTTTTAGAGCTTCAGAAGAAAGCGACGACTATGCGAATGATGAAGTTCAGACAAGAAGTGAACTTTGTGCTAGAGACGGAACTTTGTGGCTCCCAGACTGTAAAAAAAAAATATTTTACAACATCGTGCAGGTGCACCCCAAAGATTTAAGTTTTCATCAGCAAAAGAAATTTTTAAAAGTATTTTATCGAGTGAAATTTGTGACATAATTCTTAGAGAAACAAACCGTAAGGGCAGCAAATTAAAACAGAATATAATACAAGAAACTAAACAAACACAGAAAAAATATTTGTGCCTTTTAGTGAAGAATAACTCAATGCTTTCCTCGGTATTTTGGTTTACTCCGGTGATCATAAATCAAACAGGGAACATGTATCCGAATTGTGGAAACACTTATTTACCATTGTATCGGGTAGCAATGCCATAAAACACATTCCGAATGGTTTTACGCTGTATACGTTTTTATAATAGCGTAATTCGGGATATTCGTTCAAAGTCTGATAAAGCAGCTGCTTTTCGGGACATTTGGATAATGTTAAACGCCAATTTTAATGGGCTTGCGATGCACGTAACTCCTACCCTTTGCATGGTCAACTATGTACCGGCAAGCCACCAGAGGGAGAGCGTCAAACTAAAATAGGTGAAAATGGCCGCATTTTCATATAAAACACGTACAGGTACCTAGGTACCTTGGTGCGCAGTTAAGGGTGTTAAGATTAAACTGGTCTCTCACGCAAATTACAAAATAAAATTTTGTAGTTCGGTTGCAAAAAAAGTAAATCTTTTCAAAGTTAGTAGATGTCAAGAAATTCCAGGTATGAATTTTAACAATTTTATTAAAAACAACTTTGATTGAAAACGCCAAAGGTACCCGGGTACCTAGGTGCGCACATAAGGGTTAATTTGTGCACTAAAGTATTCTCGGAAATAATGGGTTAAAGCAGAACGTATCGTTATTTCTTTGGTTTATACATGCCCATTTCCTTGAAAGTTCGGGTGGAGCTGATATGTGCTGTGAACCATTAATTGGTGAATGTGCAGGCTTAAACCGGACTGTCAAATATAAGTTTAACTTAACATAATATGGTCTGTTAAGCTGAGATTTAAGTTCTTTTGCAAAATATTTAATTCATCTTTTAAAAATTTTTCTAAATCCAGATTTATCTCTAAGAATGTATATGTTTGAAAACGACATTTAAAATTAAATTTTTATATTAACTAAACTTGGTTTCCAATAGATTTGAGAACATGCAACTTTACTTCAACCATCTTTTAGTGTTTAAACCAGGCTCTATATAAATATTACAGTCCTCGCAAGATTTTAATATTTTGAAGCATATTTTTCCTACATGTTTAAATATATGTACATGGTAACTTACCTTTACTTGCAGCTGAAATTGATGATATTGCTGATTCGGTTGTCTAATGTTGCTGACACAGAAAGTTTATAATTTTAAACAAGTATTTTTACTTTCATACCACAAATATGTGGCTCATTTGTCCTCATATGTTTTATTAGTTTTTTTTTTTACACGAAAAATTATTTTCACAAATCTGACACATAATTTTCAAAGAATTTAAATTGTATTTTTATATATCATTCTTTTTTATTCACAAAAAAGGAATAAATTAAAAATCAAAAATTTATAAAATTTTAGAACAAAAAAAAATTATAGTATTAAAATGTATAACTTTATAAATTGAAGATACATTATAGACTGAAATAGTCGGCTATTATCCTCAACTATTTATATTATTTTTCTTCTTTAACTTTGTCTCTATAATTAGAAACACAAATGCGAATCTCTCTCTGTCTCTATCTCTCTTTGTATGGTACATGTTTGTATTCAATGCTCACAATTGTTAGATTTAGAAAACCTAAACCTGTTATATTGACAGGTGGTAAGTAATATGATTTATGGCTTTAAGACCGAAGTGATCTGCCCAACTGCTTAATATTGTCTACTCAATTTTTACATTTATTACCGTACCTGACATTTTTTATTTTTATAATTTATTGCCGCTTTTTGAATTTTAGGTTTTAGAAGGAAGATTTACCATTACACACAAACCTATATAATTTACCTTAAAAAATAATATTCACATCCCAAAAATAAGACAGAAAATAAAATAAAAGTGTATGCTCTTGGAATAAACAAGTACATCACTACACTTAGTTTCAAAGTATTCTATCTATCTGTACGCCTTTAATGTGAACACTTGTTAGATTTAGAAAACCAATACCTGTTGTATGGACAGGTGTAATTATTTTGATTTATGGCTTTAGGACCAAAGTATACTTTTTAAAATTCTTCTACTATAATAAGAATAAAAGTAATCAACCTTTCCGTTTAAATATTCCTCTCTCTGTATGTTAGATTCAGAAAACCATCTTTTACGCAGGTGCAGGTGGTATTGACAGAGGCGCAGCTGTTAATATGATTTATGGCTTTATGACCCAAAGTTGTATATTATGCCGACATCAAAATAAAAAACAAAATTTTTTATAGTATTAAAATACGCATAGATTTTATTAATTTAATTGTATTTATGGTGAGTATTTATTAAAACTAGAATGTTCTGTGGTGACCCATTCAACCTAAATCTAGTTGTAAATAATTTTTTTTAGCTAAATATGTGTATTATGTACTTTATTCTAACGATTTATTTTAATAATTATTTATTTATTTTAACTTGAATTTAATTTCTCAAATAATCTTGATAAACTGTGAATAACAAACTAAAGAGAAAAGAAATATAGAAAGAAAACAAAACATCTTTTAAACGAGAGCTTAAATTGTTACTCTACCAGGGGTGCCAGATAATTTTGATAAAAAATCAGCATAATTTCCAAAAAATATCGGCATTACCGGCACTTCAATTTAAAATAATCGGCGAATTAAAAATACCAACTTAAAATATAATTATACATATTTTTATTAACAAAAAAATAACATAAAATAACATAAAAAACGTTTTACAAATAAATCGTAGATAATTTAAAAAAATATATGTATATATTTTTTATTACAGGGTAAATTTTTTCAAAGCTAAATAATTTTTTTTTAACTTTTTTCTATGAACAAACATATATTTTATAGATACATATTGGATATTGACATTTTTATTAAATCATTTTTAAAATCAGCATCAAAACAGTTTGAATTATTAAATTTTAAGTATTCTTTAGAAAAAATAATTCCTTGTAAAGATTCATTTTCCAGAGAACATCGAAATTTTGTTTTATTTAGGTTGACTTGACTAAAAATCCTTCTACATTTGCGGAGGAATGTGGAAGCACCATAATTGGTTGTACAAACTTTGATAGTGTTGGAAATGCATCTGTAGAATTTTCACGTTTTAAATCTGAAAGTTTTTGCCAAAAAAGACTTTTTTTCTTCAAAATTTAAAAATTGTGACTCTCTGAATTCAGAGACTATAATTTGTTTTTCTTTTTTATAAACAAAGCTTTTTCATAATTTTGATAGGGTTAATAATATTTAAAGATATTTATTTGGTTGTTGGGTTTAAGCTGGTTTATATGCATATCACTGGTGCTTATGCCAGATCATCAGTAAACCTTTACCCAAATTCTTGAAAAAGTTTAAAATTTTTATAAGTTATATTTTTAAATTCTCATTAACAAAATGAGAATTCAAAAATAAAACAAAAAAACTATAAAAAACTTTTTCAAAAACCTAACCAACAATTTTTCAATTTTAATTTATTTTATTTTTCTAATCCCTTTAGCATTTGGCTAACCATTGGTTAACACTAAAAATAAAGATTTTATTTTTCGGTTGCCCTTATAAGCATTTAGTGTTAACCAATGGTAATGTTTTAATATTTGATTTGAAAGTTCTATAAAAAAATTTATACAATTTTGAAAATTTCACTTTTGTTAAGTTTTGATTCTGATTCTTTAGCCAATAAGCCCTAATACACCTCATCATATTTCAAAAAATTATTTGTGTTCATAAATTCAGTTAAATAAATATTATTATTTTTTAAAATATCGTTTTTTATAAAATTACTTAATACAGTTTTTAGAAGTCCTTCCATTTGGTTGTATAGGTTGTGTATTTCTGTTTAATCGCTTTTAAATATTTTGTTAATTTTATTTAAAATTTCAAAAATATATTTTAAAAAAGAAAAATATATTTAATTTGATATGTTTCTATTTTATATAACAGTTTTTGCTGTATCAATTTGATCAACTTTAGCAGCAAAAGAAAAGTATATTTTCAACGCCTCAAATACAAATCTAGTATTTTAATAACTACTGCTTCAAGCGATAGCTACCTGGTTTGACTTGGATGCAATAATTTTTTTGGTTTAATTTTTAGCAAATTTTGAATGTTTCAAAATTGATCAAGTCAATGTTTCTCGCTAGAGTTTCAACTTCGGAAGGTAATTGGAGACAAGCATGTGATGAACATAACGCAAGTGAATGGCAAATACATTACATAATAAATAAATCTCGTATATCGTTTTTTAATTGTTTTGCTACTGAATTATTTTTGCCTGTGATAAAGGCAGCACCGTCAGCAGCGGTTGTATTATTATTCATAGTTGGATATTTTTCAAACAAAAAAGTACTATCCCAACACACATATACAAACACTGCATATAAGTCTATAGAAATTTAACCTTTTTTCCTTTTAAGTAGCAGTGCTGACTTATTAACAGTTGTCTCTTTGTAATGTAACAAGTGTTTCAGTGTTTTTCAAACTTAATAAATTATAATAAAACAAAGTAAACGTTTTTTAAATGTTCATCGAAAAATAGACAATTTTGAAACAAAAATAGGCAAATCGGCACTTTTACAATTTTGAGGCAAAAAATCAGCAAAATGCCGATAAATCGGCCAATATGGCAGGTCTGTACACTATAGTTGTGTACAGCGTTGCCGTTTTTGGTTACTTATAACCAAAATTGGTTATTTTTTTGCCAATGTGTAGATGTGTATTTTTTTTTCTTTTTGGTTACTTTTTTAAAGCCCAAAAATCAGTAGTATTTAATATGTTTTATTTATAAATCATGTTGTTATATGTACGTTTAACATTGCAATGTTCTCATTTAAGTGACAATGTTTAGACAACATTGTTAGCACTTGAAACCCTATTTCTTTTAGCAAATGATCAACTCTGGAGTACGAAAAAATACATGACTGTTTTAAAAAACAAGCACAAGTACAAATATTTTTATATTGTATTAAAATTTAAAATAAATAAAAATTTTATTTTAAATTAAAGCTTTTTATTTATTTATCGGTATTTGTAATAAAATTACCTTTAAGTATTTTTACGTTACTTGATACGTAAGACTTGAATTTTTGGTTTATTTTTAGTTCATAATTCATTCGTAAAGTAAAAATATTTTTATATTAAAATGTAAAACAAATTTAAAATAAATCAAATATATTTTAATTTTGGTTACTTTTTTTTTGCATTTGGTTACTTTTTGAAGTAATTTTGGTTGTATTTTTTTTTGGTCGTGGCAACACTGGTTGTGTAGTACTACACTCTCTTGATTGTACTCTTTTATCAAACACATTAAGCACTGTTGTTGCAAAAAAAAACTTGTATCAACAATGTTGATGCCCAAAAATATTTTGCAGCCTTATTGGTGAGAAATTGTTGAAGTACAGTGCTATGAAGAAGTAGCTCCCAGATTGTTATCAAAATTTGGTCACAATTTTTTTTGCTGAATTGGCTATTTTTTAGTTAAAAAAAAAAATAAGCGTAAAGATTTCCATTAAAAATTAATACAAGAAATTTTTTTTAATGTAAAAAACTATTGAAAATGCAGCAAACACTGAATTTATTTTTTTACTTGTCAAAATAGAAAATTTTCAATAAATTTTGTTGTTTTAAATTTAACTTTTTAAAAATAAAATATTTTTCTAATTTCATCATAATTTTTTTACGCACTGTGTTTGAATAAGTAGACGACTTAATTAAAGAAATAAAAATAAAAGAGTGGGCGCTTACCACTGTTGCCATGTCAGCTATTTTCTCGTCAAATTTAGCGATTTTTTAAAATTTTTCGCGGGTAAAAATTTGATTTTGCTATTAGCGGGAAATCTAGTGATTTTTGCGATGTTGGTTTTTACGCGTTTTAAAAACCTTTGTTGTTAAGATTCTTAAAGAGTGGCTACCAATTCGTTTGGCGAATGTTATTTTCAATACACCTTTTTATACAGATTTTGGCATCTGAAAACCAAAAAGCACATACAGTAAAATACAAAAACTAATTTTATTTTGCAAAGTTGATAGCTCGAATAATTTTATTGTAAAAAGTAGATGTTATATTAATGTCGCTTTTTTTCTTTAGATGAGTTTATGAATTAAAACAATTTAAAAATTTCTTGCACGAAATTCGAAATATTGCAAAAAAAAAATTAATATAATAAAAAATTTGTGCATGGTTAAGCCATTAAAAGTTCAAGTCCTGGGTAATGCAATTGAGAGGGTTATAATGGAGAAAATTTAAAATAATAGAAGATTTCATTTATATCTCAACATACGTCAATCAAGTAAATTGATCACCTTAGTGATTTATGTAAAAAAGATTTCGATGGAACGAATGAAAACCGTATTCATAGAACCAAATGCTTAAGGCTATAATACACTGCATTTTTTTTATATCTGACTTTAAAATTTGTGAGTCATATGTTAATCTACATGTCTGTCAAAATTGTAATTTTACGCTGACTGCTTTGCAGCAGCAGAGATTTCTGCCAACGGCTGATGCCACATGTTTTGACAGAAGAAAATAGAGCGTACTCTAATTAAAATTTTGTCAGATGTCTCAACACATGTTTTTTTACAGAACTAATGCTTTAAAGGTAACACACGACATGTTTGTATTAGCAGTGGAGAATTTGACAAGTCAGATGTAAAAAACATGCCGTGTAGTAGCACCTTTAGCGATAAATAAAAATGTTTTAGTGACCTATCTCTTAATGGAACCTAGAAACGATGTATCAGGCTATAGGTATAGTGTATTAGGAAATAAATCTTTGGAGTCATCAAGTTATTAGGCATGTTTTTTAAAAATTAACGGCCCTATTCATAACAAAAAGTTAGCCACAGTTTATACACTACGTACAACGAGCTGCTAACTAGAATGCCGATTAAGCTTGGCAGCTCGTTGGCACAGAGTTTATTCATAACAAACTTTTATCCGTCTGCCAACTTTTCATAAATCAACTCTGAAATTGCATGATACTCGCAACCATTTTTTGTATATCATCCCTAATTTTGAACTTTTTTTTTGTTTTTCCATCCACACTAACAATTTTTAAAATTGAAAAATAAATTAAAAGAATATAGAAACAATATAATTAATTGGCAACAGGATGAAGAGGTAGGTAAAAAAATATTGGTAATGTAAAACAACAACACAGAACAGCTTTTATTCACAAGTTAGCAAACGTTTGCAGCTCGTTAACAAGAGTTTAGCAAATCGTTAGCCAGAGGTTGGCATGTGTGTTATGAATAAACTTTATGCTAACTTTATGCCAACTTTTTGTTTTGAATAAGGCCGTAAAAACCTACGTGGTGCATAAACATTCTATAAATATTCTATTTGATATAGGTATTTTAATTATTATTTTCAGTACCGAAAAACAACAAATTGTGTCAACATTTCTAAGCTTGGCAGAAGTGGCCGATGCCACAGCTTCAATTACGATTTATTTAAATCAGCATTAAAGAGACTAGATTACAATTTTACATATGAAAGCGAGAATCTAGAGTATTGGCTTTAGGCTTTTAGTGAACAAATCCCAAAATGTTTTTAAATATGAGTTTAGTATACATATTATAAATATAACTTAATTAGTAATACTTGATAAACGTTATTTTTTTAAATTTATATATAACGTACATATGTATGTGTACGTATATTTTTTGATTTTTTTCACAAACCTTCATACATATGTAAATTATGTATAAAAATTTAATTAATAAAAACTGCCTTCATAATAAAAACTGTGCTTTTCTTTTTTCCTTTGTCATTATTTAGAAAATTTAGCGATAAAACGCTAAATTTTTCGCGCAATAAAAAACCTACGAGAACTTTCTACTTATTTTAGCGATATTTTTTGGGAAAAAGTTGGCAACAGTGGCGCTTACAAACAATTTTGCGATGAAATGGGTACCTATGATCAACCTGCATTTCATAATTATTTTTTGTTCTGTTATACATGTGACAGTTGCAGCTTTAAGTGCTTATATCTCCTAAAATGAAAAAAACGATTTTATTGGAATTGAGATTGTACACATCTGCAAGAAATTTGCTTTCAAATCGGACTTTTTTAAATAAAATCTGATGAAAAATGTAAGCTTAAGCTGCGTAGCAAAAAATCGACTCGCCTTTTAATATAATTATACGATATTTACGTTGTCTATTTTTGTTGTTAGAAACAGCAAAAACACTTTGTAGTTATCTGAAATATAATACTAAAAAACTAAAATATATTGGGGCATATTCATAGTCATCAAAAAGTCGACTTTTACAGTACTTAAGTCAATTTCTTAAAAAAGTCTACTCTAAGTCATTCATAGACAACTTAAAGTTGGTTTTTGACATTAAAGTCGGCTCTAAATTTAAAACCAGCTGAACCTGTTGTTAACTCTATTTACAATAACATCAGCTGTTCATTGTAAAGTTAAAAGATTTATTGAAAATTAAAAAAATGCCAAGATTTCAAGATATTGAAAGAGATTTTTCAATAACTGGTGATTGTGAGGATGATTTTTGTGTAAGGAAGCCTAAAAATTACAAAAATAGATTTAATGCCTTCGACTTAAGCGATGAGGATTTTTATTCCCGCTACAGATTTGACAAAATTACAATTACAACTCGTTTTTTGGTAAGCTTTGGTAAGATGAAAGCATCGTTTCCCTTATAGCTTTCCACGAATTTTTTTTTTCTGTATTAATGAAATATCTTTTCCTCTGTTTTCTACCACATCCAAGTATGCGTTTACACACTCCCGGAGGCATTCTTTCTCAGAAGCACTCCAATTTGCATCTCTTGGCTTCTTCAGTTTCTGAAAGTAAAACATTTATTAAATGCCAAACTAAAAATATATCACACATATGTATATGTGTATGTACATACATAAATATGTTATTGAGACTTACCATTTCTGTTTTTTCCTTTATTTTAATAAATTTTGATTTTATACATATGTAGATGTAAAACGTATTAAAATTTTTATTTATTATTGTTTGCTTCAACAAAAGTAAACAAAAGAAAAGCAGCTGATCAAGTTGCCATTTTTTATTTTATAAAAAGAAATTGTATGCCAGAGTTAAGCGAATAAGAGTTGACACCCATTTAAAGGCAGCTCAACTTAAAGTATACTTTTTTTTGACTATGAATACCAAAAAGATAGTAAAAGCTTTTAACTTAAAGATTAACTTTAGTAAGAGCCGACTTTAGTTTGCGACTATGAATACAAGCCATTGTCACTGTAGTGTCACAGTACTCAGGCCTGCTGAAATGTTTGGACAATTTTCGTTTTTTACTTCTATCTATAGGTTTACAATTGTAAAACAAATAGATTGTAAATATCAGCTCACGCATTGTATATCGAAATAAATGCTTATTGTTAAGTAAATGGGACGGAAAAAATTATCTAATGTTAATGGACCGTTTGGTCAACATGCAATCTCTTACATAAAATAAGGATAACGGTGATTTTTTGCGTAAAAAATAAATTTTTAATAAAAAAATGGTGATTAAAAATTTGCAAGTTGAAAAAGTAGATTCAGTAGATATTATTTAAACAGGCATACGAAGAAGAGGTAGTTTTTTAGAACACTAACAATAAGTTTTACAATGGGAGCATGTTTATATGTATGTGCTTTGTAAAAGCTTTACTTTGATGCAGTAGTAGAAGTTATTGAAAAAAAGAGCAAATTATTTAAATAAAAGTGCAGTCACCCCCTCCATACTACGAAACAGCTTTAAAGGGGAGAAAATTAAGAGCATTCTAAGCACAAACCTTTTACTTAAATAATAAAACTGGCTTTAAACAAGTAAGAGTGCTATATTTTGACATGCCGAATCTTATATACCCTTCACAACGTGTCATCTCATATGAAATACGTACAACATACATATAAAAAACATACATGTATAAGAACATCCCATCGTAAAACTATAAATTGAGTTTATGTATGTTATTATGTTAAAAAATAAAAAATAAATAAAAAAAAAAAAATATAAAAAAAAAATTTTCTTTTTGCCTCAGCTGGGATTCGATGCAACGTTTACCCTAACCAGTATACCACGTTTGTATGTATTGTATGTTGTTGTTGTGAAAAAAACGAGGTTTTTCCCTTATATATTAGTTGTTTCTGTACCGATTTTTCTGATTTTCAATACCAACCTGCTCCCAAATATTTCTGATATTCTAATACCACACGCGGGTTTAGGCGATGTCGGGGGGCTTCAAAAAATACACGGACAGACTGACAAATGCTTAATCGACTCCCGTATTCTTAAGCTTTCAGAAAATATATAAAGGGTCCGCCATCTAACGCTTTTTTTAATTAGTGCATATTACGTGAATGGTAACACTTAGCTAATGTCTGATTTGACAGATAATTAGTTTTATCCTTCCGCTGAATGGGTATGGTTGTGTATACGCTTGAGCAACGCTGGAAAATATTGCGACATTACTTTAGCCGATCTTGCCAAAAAAACAATCATCTCTTCAGATGAAGATCATTTTGATCTTGGCGGGTATGTAAACAAGCAAAATTGTCGCATTTGGGGCACAGAAAACCCGCACGCATACATTGAAAAGCCGATACACCCAAAACGAGTCACTGTTTGGTGCGGATTTTGGTCTAGAGGCATAATTGCATGTTGAACGAAATTTTGTTCACAAAAATTAAAGAGGAGGATATTGGCAAAATGTGGTTTCAAGAGGACGGCGCTACGTTTCACACAACCGAAGCTACACTTTTTTATAGCATTTTCAAAAAAAAAAAAAAAGTTATTTGGCGAACCCTTTACTTTATAGGGTTGGAAATGAAAATTGTAGAAATTTCACGGACCTATTTATAGCCTTTTTCACTTTTGTGTGAAATGTATAAAAACAAGTCCGCTGTACTAAAGAGGTAATACTTCAAAGCGAAAGGAGCTTCCGAAAGATAGTTCGAAAACGAAACTTTTTCATTTATCCCTTACAAAAATCTAGTATTTCTTGTTTTGTAAGTCTTTTTATCTAACTAACATTGGCAAAACTAGAGCCTTCTGGGGGTGTAATGACCGCCCTAGCCCCCCAGATTTCGAAAAAAACATTTTTATACATTTAAGCTAACTCGGTTTAAGATTTTGACATAGAACAATTTTTTAAGCTTTTCTTAACCCCAGAACTTTAATAACTGCAGGGTTAAAAAAACCTATCGATATTGTATGTAACGAGCCAATAACGGAATATGTATAACGAATGTGTAACGAATTTAGATTATTGTCTGTTACTGTTACCAAAGAAAAATCAGCATATTTGATCAAAAACACATACATATGTACCATATAAACATACATATTCTGAAATAAACTCTTTAAATATAAAATTTTTTATTATTGTACATAAACGTAATAAGTTTGTTGTTAACGTAAATATCAGTGTTCACGTTTCAAGTGGACATAGTTTAAGTAGGAAAGACTTTATCCATTATAAATTATTTGACATCTTCGTTGTGAGTCCTGAAAGCAAACGCTGACGATCTAATAGGGGTATGCGAAGTAGTTTTGATAACTGTAAAGAAAATTATTTATTTTATTTTAAAAATTCTAAAATATTATAGAGTCAAATGCTCCCTATAGAAACAGTGACAATCATTTGACCGGTCATATGGTATAGTCATAGATGTATGAGTCATTATGTAGAACAAATTTTCTATCATGTTTTAAAGGGCAAAATGAAGCATATTGAACATATTTGCAGGAATATTTAGATCTTTAGACGTAATATAAATAAAATTTTCTACTGTTCAGAGAAAACAGTATCGGTTGTAGGTACCAAAATTGTCGCCAATCGTATAGTTTAGTTGTGGTATTAGCATGGTTTGGTTGTATCTAGAGAATTTCGTTTCACAATATTAATGTATAGTCAGCACTAAGGTAATATGATTCTAGTAACAATAATTTTTTTACCGCAAGAGAAAAGTTCAACTACAAGAATCGAACGATTCGATTAGCAATGTCTTTTTTTAATCTGATTTCTGGGTCTATTATTTTTTCTACTTACTTGTGATACAACGGAAAATCCATTAAATATGCTTGACATCCTAATCATTTGCAATTCTTCATCCAATTCGCTACGCTCCCTTGCTTTTCGGATGATAACAGCACGATAGCAAAGTTTATCATCATCTCTTAAATACACTACCGCATTTTCAGAGTGACTTTTTAATAGTTTTTTTGTGTCAATTATGTTAATTATGCGAACACTGGTACTGTAGGAATCCTTGCTATACATTACCAGTAGCCAGGAATACTGTTCGTTGTCTGTTACTACATAAGGACCTTTGAAATTCTTAAGTGATAAATTTTTTTTTATAAATATTAACTTTTAAAATGTATTCGTTTTACAATTCTTACTTCATTAAAATATTGCCTCTTTAACGTATTTAATTCTCTTTCCATTAAATATTGGGAATGATTCACATACAGAACAGTGGCTCTTATGTTTGTTCTGCCATCACGAATTACAATCTGAGCTGGCAACGAATTTTCAAGTTCTATTCTTGGCCAAATTACTTCCTTTCGATGGACTATTCTATGCACCGCTGTGTTGGCATCATTCATATAAAACACCAAGAAACGTAGGGCATTATTATTGTTATTCCATCTGGTAGTCATTATTCTTAATAATGTTGTTTTTGTAGCGCTTTAGATATGCTCACTTTCACCGTATTTTTACAACTATTTACGCAGCTTAGAGGAGAACCATGCTTATATATATTATTTAATGAAGGAGAAGAAGTTTTTGAATCTACCTGCAAGCAATTCTCTGAATAATCCTTTTTAGCATCATTGATACATTGTATATGGAGCAACAATTCACCATTTTCTTAAAGAAAACTACCAGCGCGTAATAATGAAGTAATTACGGATATTTCCTAATTACATTTAAATGTTAACAGATGTTATCCTTTCTGAAGAAGACAGCTGTTATTCCAGTTAATTACTTTGTTCAAAGGTTTAAAAAAACCTCCTACACTTTTTAATTTTTTTATTGTTAATCCAACTGAAATAAATGAAAGTTTTGCGCATAAAGATTATTCTAAGATTAACGAAAAGTTAAAAAAAAATTTTACTCTTACTAATTGACCTTCCAAAAATAAATCCGAAAAAATGGAGTGATGCGATTTATGAGATTAATTTATATCACTGTAATGGGAAAGTAAATATATGATCAGGAAATGTCTGAAGCAGAATTTAATTTATTTTAAGGTGTGTGTGAGATATCATACTACTATATATATTTTAGATTTTAATATCATTCAATTTGCATAGATAAAAATAAATTGCTATGTGCAAAAATCGAGCACTAGAAACAGTTTCTGCTTAGCTCGCCTTTTATTCAAAGAATTGAGAATTTTTCAGCGTCTTCGTACCATGTAATAACATGTTGTTGTATTAAATTTATTCACAAACATATGCGAGTTCTTCAAATCTCAAATGCAGATATTTTGAATATTAAACAAGTAAGAGCACCACCAATTTTCCGTACTTTCATAGCTTTTTTATTAAAAAGCATAAAGTAGTTTATAGTGTAAAAGAAACACTTCAAAACTATTAATATTAATAAAGAAACTTGAATTTAAAATATAAATTGGGAAAAATATTTTTTATTGAAAAAAATATTATTCTCTAGATACGAGATCATATATGAGCAAAGAAAACAAAAATACAGGTACTTCAGGTATGAGATAAATAAAAAATAAGATCATTCGAATTCAATTTCAAAATCATGTAAATACAATGTGTAATCAAAAAGACTTAAGGTACAAATTTTCAATGACTTAGAACATAATCTTTTAATATGATCAAAGCGTTTATTGACTCGTCAGAAAGTCTTTTTCTGATTTTATTAACAAATTGCCCTGTCACTGAAAACGATTGTTCACTTTATATCGATGTTGGACGAATTGTTAAAAGTGCATTTAACAAATATTCAATATTTTGCATTTTTTTAACCACTTCCGTCAAAAAAATTTAACTCTTTCTTTATAGAAATTTTGAAGTATTGGTAACGTGGGCTGATTTTCTTTTAAATTTTGAACACCTTAACTTAAAAAACTATATATCAAGTTATTTCTAAAAATATTTTTAAATGCAAAGTTAAAAAAAAAACTTGAAGAAAAAATTTTTATGAAAAAGAAATGTTACAATATAAAAATCTGCTTTCGAATGGTAGTCACCTTTTTCATTTCTCGGAATCCCGAAAAATAATCCCGGGAAATCGGGAAGATTAAATAACTTCAATTTCCGGGAAATAACCCTATTTATAGCACACAATGTATTTGTTTGTTTTTAACAGTAATCGCTATAGAATAATCTCTTTATACTAAAATATGTATCACTTTCTTTGCATAACTTCGATATGCTAGTAAAACGTTTTCATAAATTTAGTCTTTCAGTGAAAATGGGCGTTAAAGTAGGCGTCAATATAGTTTGTACTAATAAATAAAACCGATATATTTTAATATAGTCCTTTATTCTTCCAAAAACTTGGTCCATAGAGAAATTATATGAATTCAAGTTAAACCGTTATATGGGAGATAGGCGTTAAAGTGTGCGAGTCACCTTAATTTTCCGGCATAACAATGACATTGACTAGAAGGATATAAATTTCATCATCACATCTCTTATTTTGTCGGTTTTATGGGATTTTAAATTTAATTAACAGTGGATAAAGTCAAAAGTGGGCGTTATGCTAGGCGTGTCGAAATTATTTCTGCTAATGAATACAACTTAGATGTTTCAATATATCTTTTATTATTCCCAAATCTTTTTTCATAGAGAAATTATATGAATTTGATATAAAACGTTATATGGGAGGTGGGCGTAAATGTCACATTTATTTTTCGTTAGAACAAAGCATTTGACCAAGAAGCAATATTTGCAAAATTTCAGAATCGTTTATCCAATTTTGTTGGTTTTATGACGTTTTCGTCTTTAAATATACCGAAACATACACTGCGCGGTATAAATTTTCGTACATTTTGATCTATAACTCCTTTCATAATACAAAGATTTAAACAATTTTTGGGAAGAAATATTGTTTTCACTTAGGAAATATATATTTGAAGTTTCATGACTCAAAGTTAATGCGTTTGGACAAAATTCCATTTTATTCGATGTTAGAAGGACACGTTTTTTTTTTTATCTACTCTTGTACGAGCTATAACTCTCTTCCTAATATTCAGATTTAACCCATTTTCAATACCAAACAAACCTTGTGTATAAGAAATATACTGGCAAAATTTGAGCCCCCTAGATTTTTCGTTCCGACCTCTATCGTGCTTTCAACAGACGAACAGACAGACGGAAGGACATAGCTAGATCGTCATAAAATCAATCCCTGATTCAGATCCCTTATGAGATCTAAAATGGATATGGAATGACAAAATGAATACACCCCAACATTTTTTGGTGGCGTGTATAAAAAGCCGTTAAGGTGAAAATATGATTCACCGCTTAGGTTGTCTTTGTTTTAAGAATTGTTTTAAATTCAGTTCATGCACCCCTTGAACTTTGTCAGCATGAGGACGTCTGAAAATTTTAATTAATCTTTTTAAATTTATGTCTAGAACTAGATAGAACTAGAAAATTTTAAAAATATTCTTTAACAATTAAAATGATTACAATTTTTACTAAGTTTTAATTGCCAGCTTTTGCAGACTCCTTCATGACCACTTTAAGTAATTAAATCGCTAAATACAAGGTTTATTATACTATATCTGCCGAAAGGCCAAAACAATTCCCTTATAGTGGCTATAGTAAGCAAACATATTTAGGTAGCATAGTGGCAATCATCAAGTCGTCGCATCATGACGTTTGCCAAAAATGGGCTTCAAAAAGACCCTATGCACAATAAGCAGTAGAAATTAGATGGTTAAGGCCTCGTTAGCCGAGCGTTGCTGCATCCGTACTATAATGTAACGTACTGTAAGCACGTTGGTCCAGTCATAGAACATTTAAAAATGTTTCAGATGTTTTTGAAATACATAAACAAAAGAACATTAGTATGTGTAAATAAAACAAAAAAGGTTTTAAAAAAATTTTATTTAATTAATTTAAAATTTTATGGATTTAGAATTGTTTATGCTTGTTACCAAGTTTTTTCTAAAATAGGCCAAAATCTAAAATTTTCTTTATATAAGTTAACTTATTTAAAATTTAGGGCTTGACGCCTGACGTTAGGCAAAATTAAAATATTAACAAGTAAGAGCGCTATATTCGGCCGTGCCGAATCTTATATACACTTCACAAAGTGTAGCCATGCAATAACAGTAGTTTGTATCACCATTCATCCCATATGAAATACGCATGTATGTACAAACATATAAAAAACACACATATATAAAAACATACCATTGTAAAATTATAAATTTACGTATGTATGTTAAAAAAAATATAAAAAAAATATAAAAAAATATTTAAAAAAAAATTAAAAAAAAAATTAAAAAAAAAAAATTTTTTAAAAAAATAATTAATATAAAAAATAAATATAAAACAAAAAAAAATAATGAAAAAAATTAAAAAATATATAAAAAAAATTATAAAAATATAAAAAATATATTAAATAATAAATAAAAAAAAAATATTAAAAAAAAATTTAAAAAAAAATTTAAAAAAAAATATAAAAAAAAAATTTTTTTGGCTCAGCTGGGATTCAATGCCACGGTTACTGTAACCAGTATGCACGTTTGTATGTATGTATGTTGTTGTTGTAATGTTATTTTTTTGAAAAAAAAAAATGGAGGTGGTCGTGGGTTTTTGCTCATATCACAGTTGTTTATGTAACGATGTTTCTGATTTTCAATGCCCATCTACTCATGAATATTTCTGATATTTTTATATGTCACCCGGGTCCAAGCGATGTTTGGGGGCGTCAAAAAGTTGATTTCAACATACACACGGACAGACGGACAGACTGATAGACTGACAGAGCTTGATCGACTCCCCCATTCATAAGCTTTCAGAAAATATATACTTTATGGGGTCGGAAATCAAAATTGTAGAAATTTCACAAGGAATGACAAACCTATTTATACCCTTTTTCACTGTGTGAAGGGTATAAAAATGAATTGAAATATGCTGATGATATGTGTGCATTATATTTGTGTGGGAAACATGTTGGCAATACTTCGGCCTGTGCATTAATTTACTGAGTTCTGTGAAATACGTCTGCACTAAAGTGTAACATGAAGAAGAAACGTTTTTTGATGTCATAATTTTAATCAGTTTTACGTCTTCTTTTACAACATTATTTTCATCTTTATTATGTTATATTAAAGGAAAACTTGTTTAAGAATTATAGAAATGCAAGAAATATTTTTAATACTCTCTTTATTTTAGCATCGTGGTTTATAACTAAATATTTCTTCAAAATAACTTGGAAAAATAAAACCAGCCAATAAAGACAACATTTAATGCATTAATTAAAAAATGTACCAATTTGGTACAATCAGTCTAAAGTAGTATTCCTCTGCATAAAGCTAAAAATAGTTTCTAACAGTCTTGAAAAACGTCTGGATCTAAAACAAGTAACAGTGCTATATTCGGCCGTGCCGAATCTTATATACCCTTCACAAAGTGTAGTCATACATTAGCAATTGTTTGTATCACCATTCATCTCATATAAAATACGTACATATGTATATACTGGTTATAATAAATGTGGCATCGAATCCCAGCTGAGCCAAAAAATTTTTATTTTATTTTATTTAATATATTATTTATATTTTATTATTTTTTTTTTTATATTTTTTTAATTTTTTTTTAAATTTTTTTTTTAAATTTTTTTATTACTTTATTTTTATTATTAATATATTTTTTTTTGTAATTTATTTTTTGCATGTTTTTTACATGTATGTATATATGTATGTTGTTGTTGTAATTGTGTAAAAAAACGAGGTGGTCGTGGTTTTTTGCTCATATCTCAGAAAGTTATGGGGCGATTGTGCTGAATTTCAATAGCGATTCATTCCTGGATATTTTCAAGAGATTGATACCATATACAGATCTGAGGAGCATATATTTGCTTCTTAAAGTTGATTTCAACCAACACACGGACAGACGGACAGACGGTCGACTCCTCTATTCATAAGCTTTCAGAAAATGTATACTTTATGGGGTCGGAAATGAAAATTGTGCACCACAGGTGAAGGGTATAAAAAAGTCACACGTCAATATCTGCCAGCAATTATGTTTTGTGTTTTGTTTTGAAACGCTTTCACCGTACATTGTCTGCGTGGCTACGATTCTATAATGTTGGTATTACTGATCCTTATTATTATCTAATCACACAGAAGGCCGGATAATTTACTTGTGTTTTGATAGAATTTTGCGTTGATTTGCCTATGTCTTTTTGTGATTTAACGCCATAAGATTATTATTTCGAAGCCCATTTGAAATATTGATTTTGCATGAACAAACAATTCTGAAAAATCAACTTCGGCACAGCACTGATTAGAAAAGCGAAACATTGAATCAAAATATTATTTATGATTTTGCGAAGAGATTAGCTTCCAAACTAATTCTAATCAACCTTATATTATATGAAAAACTATTAATTTATCTTCTATATAAACTGTACATATAAACTAAGACCTCAAACCCTATATGTCAAAGATATATATGTCAATCAAGCCCATGGTGTAATTATACAAGGTGGCGGTGCCAGCCCAGCTGATTATTTTTTTGTGCTCTGGTGTATGTCAAACTACATATTAAAAAAAATATTTGAAATCCGGAAATTGTCAAACTCCATACATAAAAAAAGAGAGACAAAAATTGCTCTCCTTTACGCTATCACCTTATGTAATTACACCATGATCAAGCCTTTATAAAATATTTTTAATATTTTGGGCATGCAAAACAAAAATTTTTTTTATTTATTTTGATACCAGATTTTAACAATTTATTTACATTAAAATATAACAAAATTATTGATTTTGGCCTAAGTCAACCACCGTAAAAAAGGTATAAAACGGCTGAAATACGTTTCAGCAAAATGCCATCATCTTTACAAATAGAATTTGCATAGTTACAACATAGAAAGGTGTTGGAAATTCATAGGAGGAAAATACTACAACATATCCTGCCACACGCATGGCACAACGTGCTCGATTACCTTAACATTGTATTTTTTAAATTCCGATAGAAAGAATGAAAAGATTCGAAAAAAAAGCTGACATGAATAAAACTACTATTACTGGGAGTATTTGTTATAAATACACCTGAAAGTATGCTCAAATGCAGATGAAAAGTAAAATGCAATTCAAATGTCAAGGATACGTGTTTAAAAACATCTTGGCATCCAAAGAGACACAATGACAAGGAGTAAACTGCTGCATATATGTAAGTCTGTTGCCATAGTTTTTTTTTTTGTTGAACACACATGAACTGGTATTTATACAAACTGTAAATTAAAATTAAAAATATTTGTGCAATCGAAAGATTTTATTATGTGCAAGCTTAGAGTTAAACAATTTTATTTAATTGTATTATTTCTTAGAAAAAAAAATTATATGTAAGCCTTGAATGTCTCGAATATCTTTAAAGAAATAAAAGTAAAAATTACTACGGCCATAACTTAGGCTCTGTCCTTTGCAAACACGGTTTATTTTATTGAAGATATGGTACTTATTCAAAAAATATGTTTTAGTTATACCTACCAGCTTCAAGTTATTCTTTTTTAAAGTTAATTAAATAAATATAATTGCTGTTATATTATCTTATATCTATATATATAAAATTCACGTGTCACAGTGTTTGTCACCAAACTCCTCCGAAACGGCTGAACCGATTTCAATGAAATTTTGCATATACATATATGTATGTATATAAAAGTGAAACTCTGTCTGTGTATTAGCTATAGACTCCGAAACTGTAAAACCGATCGGACTCAAACTTTGGCAAGTTGTTGTACTCATACCAGGGAGTGTTTATAGGTGGAAAAAAGTGGGCTGGGCTAGTTATAATTTTCAGCTACTTGCACTTGACCGATTTTTCTTTGCACACATATTGAGCTGTCATGACTTTATGATTTCGTGATCAGAAAAGTGGGCAGAGCCACGCCCATAAGAAAAAAGTTATAATTTTTAGCTACTTGCACTATATCGATTTTTCTGAAACTTTGCACACATATTGATTGTCATGACTATACAATTTCTTGATTATAAAAGTGGGCAGTGCCACGCCCATTAAAAAAGTTGTTATATTTAGCTTTTTACACTAGATATTTAATTAAAATTCAGAATGTATTTTTATTCATTAAGGGGCGTTGCAACGCGCGCCGGGCTTTTCTAGTTTTTATATAAGTATAAGATATTTATCTTGGGCTAGTTTATAACTAATTTTCAAATAAAGAGATGAATAAAAGTACACAAATTCTAGGTAGTCTAGTTAGAAGTGTGGTAGTCTGCCAGTCTGGGGGTTGTAGTTTCGATTCCCGGCAGAGACTCTAGTCAGTTTCTCTACCCTTCACAACGTGTAGTCATGCAATAACAGTAGTTGGAACACCATTCATATCATATGAAATACGCACATACATATATAAAAACATCCCATTGTAAAATTATAAGTTTACGTATGTATGTTTTTGTTCATATGAGGAGCCGCAGAACAAAAGGTGCTTTTTCGCATTTCGCGAAAAATTGGTTTTTTGGTATTTTTATAATATTTAGGTTGAAATCTTGTAGAAACAATCAAGTTTGCATTATTATTATTTTTTTTTTACAAAGTAAATGGGTTCTAAAAAATTAATGCTTAACAAAAGGTGCTTTTTTGATTATTTTTTTTCAAAAGGTGCTTTTTTGATTATTTTTTATCAAAAGGTTCTTTTCCATAATCTTTGTGTAGTTTCACTTTTTACTTTAATGATCAAACCAAACTACAGTTAAAGTAAAATTAATCAGATGTTAAAGTCTTTGTGGAAAGTCTTTTAATAAAACAGTTTGGTAAAGACTGGAATGAAAATCAGTCATTATTTTGGTACAAGAACATTTTGTATAACCAGGATAAAGGTATGGAGGATTCAATAGACGAAAATGTTGGATGTTCTTGCCTAGAAGAAGATGTTGGAACAAGAGTTTAACTTTAACAAATTTCATATGTATTTAATTTAAGGCTAAGAAAGAAATGTTTAAGTTGCAATTTTATTTAATAAAACGACAAAAATTATATACTTAATTTAACATTTTTTAATATATTAGATCAGGTTTAACCACATTCAGTCAAAATTTTATCGTCACTTATGTGTATTCGCATTACAAAATATACTTTTTCCTTCTATTAACAGAACGTGCTCTTTTACTTTTTTTAACAAATGGAATTATATCAAACATCCTTAGTATTTAATAGGGTGACTTATGACAGTTAGATGCATCTGTAGATAAGTAAAATTTTTGTTAGCATTTGCAGGTTCTTGCAGTTTTTTAAAGTGGCGAAAAAAATAAATCTCAATTTCCCAAAAATTTGAAATGAGCGAAAAAGCACCTTTTGTTCTGCGGCTCCTCATATCTCAGTTGTTTATGTACCGATGTTTCTGATTTTCAACACCGATCTACTCCCGAATATTTCTGATATTTTAATGCCTCACACGCGTCCATGCGATGTCGGGGGGGCTTCAAAAAGTTGATTTCAGCATACACACGGACAGACGGACAGACCGAAAGAGCTTAATCGACTCCCCTATTCATAAGCTTTCAGAAAATTGTAGAAATTTCACACGGAATGACAAACCTATATATACCCTTTTTCACTGTGTGAAGGGTATAATAAAGAAATACAATAATTGATTATTTCTAAATATGGCCTTTAACATAATAAGTTATTTGGAAAAAAATTTGATAGTCGGAGTTTTTATGTTGTCTAATTTTTACTGATTGTATCTTTAAAAATACAGTGAGCTACCCACGCAAATTAAGATTCTTGTTACATACGATATTTGTACTGCATGTTTTGTTTATATTTCAATTTTTTCAAAAGCTTTTTGTTCTATTTAAAGTTAATGAATCATATTAAAAATATATTTATTTTAAATTATTCAAATATAAGAGATTATTTAAAGTTATAGAGAGATCTATTCGAGTTATAATAACCGTTGATGACATCTGTGAAGTAAAGGGTCCGCCAAATAACTTTTTTTTTGAAAATCCTATAAAAAAGTGTAGCTTCGGCTGTGTGGCACGTAGCGCCGTCCCGTTGAAACCAAATGTTGCCAATATCCTCCTCTTTAATTTTTGTGAACAAAAATTCGTTCAACAGGGCCCGATAACGATCGCCATTGACTACGGCCACTCCTTGCTCATTTTCGAAAAAAAATCAAAATGAGCTTCATCTGAAAATATGAATTTTTTGGAAATATTGGCCAAAGTAATGTCGCAATATTTCCCAGCGTTGTGGAAGCGTATACGCAACCATATTCGTTCAGCAAAAGGATAAAACTAATTATCTGTCAAATCAGACATGAGCTAAGTGTTACCATTCACGAAATAAGCACTAGGTGAAAAAAAAAAACGTTCGATGGCGGACCCTTTACTTTCTAAAAGCGAACCGCCACCTTCTTGATAGCACAGAGCAGGCGATCATACTGAAAGATCCATACATAGAGGGATAAGGGCTGATAAATATACAATTAGAGAAAAATCTGTGTATAGAGATCAGTTAAAAATTTCCATAATGTTTCGGTAGATTTTGATAACTTCCCGGCGGAATTAATACTTGGAATAGTTTTCAACAAGAATAATTGATAGAAACTAATAATGGTCTTCCAAATTCGATAAGATGGTATGGAAGAATAAAAATCTTTGGTTTAATGACCAACAAGTTCTATCAGGCGATTGCATTTTACTTCAAAACAAATTTTTCCGTAGTAAGACTTTGGAAGAACTTATAAAAACTTTGACAAAAGCACCAAATCCAAATGAATGTACGGCATATTACAATGATGCAGCTACACGCAAAGAAAAAATATGGTTGTGGTAACCATAATGGAAGAGCAATATACTACGATTGAATTGTATGATTATGGTTAAAACATATAATGGTTACCAGTTATCATTATTATGTTTAATTTTTATGCCAATATTTTTTTAATTTAAGTATCATTCAATAATCATATATATGGTTACAATTGAAATCGACAATCTTTGCTTTTTTACGGCAAATTATTGTCTTTTGCTGTAACATACACATATTGATTGTACTTACCAATTTAATTGCAATTTTTATACCAACTTTTTTACGTTTTCTCGCTTATTTGTAAGTTTTCTTTAATTTCTCAAAATTTTTGTTAATTTTTTTCACATCTCAAACTTTAAAAATAATAAAAATTTATTCAGCAAGAAGAAGAACAGTTGAAATCAAATTATTATTAAAAAATCATAGCTTTATTAATTTTTAATCATACTGTTGTCTCACCCATTATTTAATTATTATTTGTAATTTTTAATGCTTTTGAATATAATGTTATTTTTGTTGAATTAATTTTTTTAAATCATACTATTTTTAAATGATAACCATTTTGATATTTTTGCGAAAAGTAAACATTAAATGATACAATTCAAACAAATGCTTGATTATCGTGACAAAATATATGATGAAATGAAACAAAAATAACTATTACTTGCTTTCGACAACCAAGTACTGTTATAGAAACCATAATATGACCGTCGTGATCATGTCGCAACCATGGCTTTTCTTTGCGTGTAATTAACAATCTGTTGATGATTATTACAGGTATCGTAAGTACAATTTTTGAAAGCATGTCAAGGCGAGAAAGACTACGTCTTGATAGGCAAATGGCAATTACATACAGCCTTATTTGAGAAATAAAACTATTCCTAATATCCAGACAAAATTTTATATTAAAAAATTTTCAAATGTATTGAAAAATATTTAAATGTCTTTAAAAATAGCTATAAAGTTTTCTCACGCTCTAATGCATAGTAGATGATAAGTTAAATATAAGATATTGAGAACTGAACAAAACACATTTTTTTAAATATTTATTCGTTAGCATCAGTGGTTCGAATTTTGTTTTAATTTTAGCATTGTACATAAAAAATTAAAATTTTCTAAAAAGTTGTCATCAAAAATTTTTCTCGGAACAATTAACTCCACCCTAATAAAAAATATTTTAAAAACTGAGCTTCCCTGATGATGTTTTTTGTATGTGACTATAGAATAAAACAAAGAAAAAACTTGTACAGCAAAGGTCAGAATTTCAACATACCGACGAATTAAAAATGTAGACACTTCTAAGTACATACAGAATAGCATACATACATAAGTATATAAATAAATACACACAAACATACATAAAACAATGACACCAACAAATTAAGGATTTAAACATGATGTTGAGAATCCTATGATTAAAAAACTAACAAAAAAAAATGTGTTTTTCCGCAACAGCAAACATGCTTAAATGTTTCCTGTAGCTATGCACATTATAAGGGTACCGCACATCAGTGATGTCATTTAAAATCATACCAAATAGGTTGAAAAATTGTCCCTTTTTGACCCTAATTAAGATTATTTAGGAATATAAAAAGATGCATTAAATTTCATTTGTACTATAATATAAAAAGAAAGCAATTCAGTATTGAATATGTTATAAACTGTTTACGCATAAAGAATATTAAGGTACTACGTACAAGCCAAGGCGAATTCATACAGGTGAAATTATCGGCCCAGCTGATGGGGAAACTTTTTGTCAAAATTGGTTGAATTTGCCTTGATTTTATTTTTAATTTCATAATAAATGTACTGCTTTTGCGTCATTAACCCTATTCATACTAATAACATTTATATACGAATCCTGCGGACAAGGGTACCCGGGTACCCGTATGCATTTAAATATAAATTTTTTTCTGTGTAGGGTTAACGTCGTGCACTTGGGTATTCGAACCATACGCCAGCCCGAAAATAAGGGAAAACATATCATCGAAGTCTTTACTATTCGATATATTTTTATCAGAAAATATAAAAATGTAAATCGTGAGATATAGCAATAAAAAAGGCAAACAAATAGCATTAGGTTTAAATCTGCAGATATTTAAGGCTTAAAATTTAAGCCTCGCCAGTTTCGTTTAATTTCAATGGAAATAATTGATGGTTTTATTGGAATTTTATTAATGATGCATGTAAATGGTGACAGCGATGATCTTCCTTACACTCTTTGGGAAAATCATAGTCTTCTTTTACACAAATCATTATTAAGACGCGTAATACATTTCGACAATGTATTTACAAGATCGTCACGCACTCAAACAGAAAAAGCTGCTGATAACTGAGATATTTGGAATATGCTGACGCAGAGCGTACGCATAAACTATTTTCCAGTTGAAAATGTAACAGTATAGCAACCGTTATTTTCATTTAGAGGTAAAAAAATATTTACTCAGGATATTCCCTCAAAACCAGCTAAATATAGAATTAAAAAATTTGTTAATGTAACACAGCCAATAGCTATGCTTGGAATGGAAATATTTACATAGACAAGCCTGGTGATCATTCACAGTTAAGCGTAGAAGAAAACATCGTTATAGATCTGGTTGATTTTTATACTTCATTTTTATAATGTGCTTCACTTCCTTTGGTCATTCGGCTACAATGAGGGGAATAAGACTCAGCGGTATTCTTCCACAAAACAAAGCCTACATTACAACATAGCTATGTCCAAACCCAACCGGCGATATTGGTTGACCTTATTGTCAGTTGTGAACAATAATATGAATAGTGTTTTCTTTCCTTCAACATAGATGGTCATTGGCCATTTTTGAATTTCTGATTGACTTGGCTGCGTTAGGTGAATTTTGTGCGTTATCTGGTTTCGATCCAAACGTCAAAAAATCGAAGTCGGAGACTTTTGACTTCACTTGGCGTAGAAATCACTGATATAAAGTCTTTGTAAGATTTTATAATTTCAACTAAAACAACAATAAGTTGCCATATAAAATTATTAAAATTGGGGAGATTCTTTAATTGTACCATATAGCCATTGGTGCAAAAAAAGTACAATTATACCATCTTTGTCATCCCTGTCACACATAATACGCACATAAATATGTTTGTGAATCAGTAATGGGACTTTCTCTCAACAAATCCCGCTAAATGTGGCTTCAAAATCGTCAGAAAAAAGTCAGATTTCTTACTTCATAAAAATTTTAGCGATAAATCGCTAACTTTCCTTATATACTTCACAAATTTGTTTAAAATTTTAAAGATAAATCGTGAAAATCATTAAATTATATTAGTAATTATTTGTATATACTCGCTTCACACTTGACTAATTGAAAGACGAACATATGAATTTTGTTAACAGGGAAACGAAGAGGTAAGGTATGAAGTACACGACAACCTGTATGCTTATTTTCCTACTTTTCAAATTTTTTTCTTAGCCTTCGTATAATTTTTCTCTATTTGAAAATGAGGATTAATAAAATATGTTTTTAAATTTATTTCAAAAACTAAAAACAAGTAACAGTGCTATATTAGGCCGTACCGAATCTTATATACCCTTCACAACGTGTAGTCATGCAATAACAATTGTTTGTATCACCATTCATCTCATATAAAATACGTACATACATGTAAAAAACATACCATTGCAAAATTATAATTGAGTTTACGTATGTATGTATGTTTCTAAAACAAAATTACAAAAAAAAAAAAATAAAAAAAAATATATTAAAAACAAAAAAAAAAAAATACGAAAAAAAAATTAAAAAAAAAATAAAATTTTTTTTTTTTGGCTCAGCTGGGATTCGATGCCACGTTTATTTTAATCAGTATATATGTATGTTGTTGTTGTAATTGTGAAAAAAACGATGTGGTCGTGGTTTTTTGCTTATATCTCAAAAAGATAAGGGGCGATTGTGCTCAATAGCGATTCATTCCTGAATATTTCCAAGAGATTGATACCATATACAGATCTGAAGAACATATAGCTGCTTCTAAAAGCTGATTTCAACCAACACACGGTCAGACGGCAGATGGCTTAATCGACTCCCCTATTCATAAGCTTTCAGAAAATAAATACTTTATGGGGTCGGAAATGAAAATTGTAGAAATTTCACACGGAATGACAAACCAATATATACCCTTTTTCACTATGTGAAGGGTATAAAAACCAAAATTTACGATTTGGCGCTAGTGTTGGTTATTATGGCAGAACTGATCTAACTGTGAGGTAATTTAGCAGGCATAAAGACTTTTACTAAATATTTATGATAAAATATCCCACCCGTTCGTATGTCATGTTCTTAATATTCTTCCATTGCCTGTATGCTATTTTCTTTGCATTCTGGACAATTAAATATGACACTAATTTAAACACATGGAAATTTATATTCCAGTAAGCGAAGAGAATAAGGAAATATAATTTCCTAGCGGTAATAAAAGAAAATATTTATGTGCTATTGTTTGTTATTTATGCTTAAATTCGCACATGTTTAAAGTACAAATACACACATCTGTATGTTATAATCGTATATGTATGTTTTTAAAAATGTTAATACAACTACAATGCAAATAAAAAAGTAATAAGACGCAAAATAACTTCAGCACTGACTTAAATATTTATTTACACACGATAAATTTTAAGCTAATTTGGTGAAGTTTACAAAAAAAGAAGAAACATAAAATACATACATTTATCGTAAACAGCTTTTCTATGAAGTTTAGGAAATAAAATTTTCTGACAGCAATAAATTTGTAGGAAAAAAATGCAGAACAGCAAATTTTCCAGAAACAATTATAAAAAAACGAGTAAATTTTTTAGGAAAATAATTTCATGTGATAATGACTGTAATCATATAAATAAAAAAAGAAAACATTTACAAATGACAATTAAAAATAAACTTCTAATATATTTTTTTTATGAGGAAATATGAAATGCTTATGTTTTCATTACTCGACCAGTTAACATTTCAATCTTATATCATTTATAATTGTAAATGTAGGAACTTGAAACAAGTCCCGTTATTTTTCCCAATTGTACAAAAGTTAATTTGTTGGCGTTTGCTAGAAAGCCCTTATATTTCCCTATATAAAATCGTTTTATAATTGTGATAAACAATTTTTACACTGCTGGCACAAATTATTTGTTACTTGCTTGAAATCAGTATTTAAGAAGCCAGTAATAAATTTGTGTAAGTGGATCATTATGATTGCTGTATGAAAAAGTGTTAATTTAACTAAAACAAAAGGGTGGTTAAATTTTAAGGGCCGATGTTGAATGTGAACCACACCTAGACGTCAAGTTTTTTTTCTGCATTTCATTTGACATTTTTCAATTTCAGACTAACTCAATTTGAACCATGGAAAGATACATAATCGAGCAACGCGTTAAAGTTATTCAGGCTTAATACGAAAATGGGCGTTCAAATTAAAATGCATATCGTGAAAATCGTCTTCAGCGATGAGGCACATTTTCATCTCAGTGCATGTGTCAAAAAGCAGAATAGCCGCATTTGGGCGAATGGTAATCCAAGAGTGATGGTCGAAAAACAAATGCACCCACAAAGAGCGACTGTTTGGTGCGGTTTATGGGCTGGCGGCATTATCGGGCCGTATGTTTTCTAAAATGAGGCCGGTTAGGTAGTTACTGTGAATGGTGTTCGCTTTCGTGAGATGATAACGAACTTTTTATGTCCCGAATTGGAAGATATGGATGTGGACGATATGTGGTTTAAACAGGACGGTGCCACTTTCCACACAGCTAACGAAACAATGGCTCTTTCGCGCGACGAATTCCATGGCCGTGTTATTTCACGTGGTGGCGATGTCAATTGGCCGCCAGGATCATGTGATTTAACTTGTTCTTTCTTTGGGGTTATTTGAAAGCAAAGGTGTGCCTCAATAAGCCGACAATAATTCAAGAGCTAAAATATTAGATGATTCGGAACATTAATGGCATAGAACCTCAATTATGCCTCAGCATCATCGAAAATTTCGACCATTGAATGGAGGCGCGCCGTCTAGGTCGCGCGGCCATTTTTTGACTACAATGACATAATATTTTTAATATAAATTAGTTTAATCTAAAAATGTATGGTTAGATTTTTAAAACGATTAAGAAACTCAAACCTACTCTAAAGATATTAACAACCATTTCTGACTGAGGTAGTTGTATCCTTCTAGCTGTAAAAGAAACCATAATTTAAAAAATATCTTTTAGTTTTCGCATAATTATCCCTTCATTAAACACTTAGTGTAATTTATTTTTAATATTTAAATTAACACACATATTCTTTTCCAAATTTAAATCCTTTAAAGTTAAAGTCACGTCAACTTTTTCAATTCTGTTTATTTTTTTATTTTTAGATTTTCTTCTTCTTAGTAAATAATTCGAAAAAAACGTAAACTGTCGTGTTAAGTTTACTCATGTATTTTTAATTAGAATTTTACTATTTGACTATGACTTGACACTTTCAAGTGCACTTGTTGATATATTGTTGGAAATATATTTTAAATTGAAAGATATTTAGTAAGTTACACAACAGAACCAAATTGGAATTATTTATCAAAGTAAGTGCAAAATATAAAAGCTTTTAGAAAAGCAAACTTTTTATTTAATTTTTATTTTAATAAAATGTTTAAATTATTTGAAAGTATACAAGTATGTACACACAAAATCCCACATAACACTTAACAGTTTCTCAGCTATTAAAGAACTATAAATTTTTTTATTTCTAGAAGATTTTTCTTTTAATTTTGTAGTTCATAAAGGCAATAAATGAAAAAAATATTCGTTTATTTGTGTGTGAGAATTTTTTAGGCGGCCTTTGCATGTCATACAAACATTGAAAATGTTTAGAATAATGTATGCATCAGGCATCAGGAAAAAAACTTAAAAATAAATTAATTAGCTGGTTGAAATATTTTTAGTTTTTATTAAACCGCACAAATTTCTATTCTAAATGGTGGATTTTTATAAAACGAGTTGTTAGCAAAAGACAAACACAGCAGAAATGAAAGAGATCTTTGTCATTTAGACAAGGCAACAGAAGGACTGAGATATACATATAATAAAATATGCAACACTCTCGGCTTCGGTTTTTTTAATTTTAACACAGAAATCTGTGTGTTCAGTTACTGCACATTTGAAATGTTTTTGTATATATTTTCCATTAGTTTTTTAAATCATTTTTAAATCAAAAGAAAAATTAAATATCACATCATTTTTATATATTTCGCATTT
This sequence comes from Phyto melanocephala, assembly GCA_941918925.1. Taxonomy (NCBI): domain Eukaryota; kingdom Metazoa; phylum Arthropoda; class Insecta; order Diptera; family Rhinophoridae; genus Phyto; species Phyto melanocephala. Next base: position 92,294,791 of record OW799236.1, on the reverse strand, counting down.
TATTTATCTGCTATTGAATTATTTCTAAATACGACATGTATGGTTTTAGTTTCAAGTCAAACAAGTAAAAATATCATACACGGCCGTGCCGAATCTGGTAATACCTTTCACCATCATTTAAATAGTGGTCCAACCATAATGCACGATATAAATAGTGAGTCACAACTTAATGTCAAATTGTAAGCCCAACATAACTTAACATTTTTTAGTATCATTGTTTGACATATTCAACCATGAAGAGGTTCACATTTGTGCAGCGCGTCAAGATTGTTGAGGCTTTTTTTGAAAATGGGCCTTCAAATCAAAATGCATTTCTTGAACTTCGTGATTTTTTTTTTGGTCAACATAATCGTCCAAATTTGCCCTCAATCGGGAGAATTGTGAAAAATATAAAAATTTCAGCAAAACAGGTCTGTATGAAATAATAAAACATCTGTGAAAGCCTTCCCAGTTCGTTGTGCGGAAAACATTGCTGTTTCTCGCGATAGTGTGGCGGAAGAGAAGTCACCCTCGACTTATCGTCTTGCTCAACAATTAAGCATCAACATAATCACTGAAAATATGGATCTACGGAAAGAAGTATGCCACCGCAGCCCAGACGAGAATTTGGCCATAATTGTTGTGGATCCCTCTATTAGAATAAGAAAATATTGAGATTATTTTCCAAAAACTTTTTATTTTTTTTATAATCAGCATTGTGAGTTTTTATTTGAAATACCCTATACAGAGGAACAGTGACCACATCGTAGCTTAGTCTTGATTTCAGTTTCAGTCTCGTATGCAATTTTACTTTATTGTTTCCAGTGCCATCTTTGATTTTGAATTTTTAAATTGTTAGCTGTATTCAACTAGTCAAGCTCTTTCATTTAAAACATACTTATATTGATGCGGTTGAGAAAAAAATATCCGCCATTTTATTTCGGACGCAATTTTGAGTTTTGAGTTTTTTCATATTTTACTATCAAATCTCTCTCATTTGTTACCAGAATTAGGGGATTGAAGTGCGTACATTTTGAATTATTCGATTTGATTTATATATGAATTGATTGTACGCCATTTTGTAATGGCGGCCTTCAAAGACTTTATTTTATTATTTTTGGTCAAGCTTTTTCTTTTGATACTCAAGTTGCTTGTCTATATTGTCCAGCAATCCAACTAAATCGATTTTCGTTTATAAATTTAAGAAAAACAGTTTTGTGTTTGAAAAACAGTCATTAGTTTGTAAGCGATTTATTAGTTTTTCTCAATAATAGATTTCGAAAATACCCCTCGTACGTTTGTGTTTTAATCTTGTCTAAAAATTAATTAGGGGCTTTTGTTACTTTTTTTTGTATTTAAAAGAAAAATATATAATTTTAAAAATTATTTGTTCTTAAAACTCTGCTGATTAGTGACCGATGTTTTACAAACAGCCATAGAGGCATATTATGTCAACAAATAGCAGCAAACGTGTCTACAAATTATCCTAGGATTTTAATTTTTATGACAAAAAACCGAGGAAGTTAATTTTATTTGCTTATATCTCAGACATTTTTGGGGCTTTTTGTTGACTTCCGTAGCAGTTCACTCCCGGATATTTGCAAAAGATTGATACTACATAGAGATCTGTGCTCAGTCTACTAAACTATTAAGCTTTAAGCTCTCAGAAAATATATTCTTTTTGGGATCAAAAATGAATATTGCATATATTACAAACGGAATGACAAAGTCATATATACCTTTGGTGAAGGGTATATATAATTTTGACAATGTGTAAGCACATATGAACACATCTTCATTTAGCTAGAAATCCATAAATCTTGTAACCATAAAACTAAAAATATTATTTAACATGAATGTGAGTTTGTGGTAAATGGAAAAAAATGTCTGGTTTAAATGTTTAAATTGAACATTTTGTTTCTGGCAATGTTTTGTATGTTTTTGACTGTTACATATTGCTTTCCACAAAGTTATATAAAAAGAGATTTTTTGTGATCTTCGTAAATGTTTTGTTTCTTATATATGTAAATGAAATAAATTGACATAATTAATACTTAACATTTTGAGGTTTGCATGTTATATTTACACTAGTTTAATTCTAATGAAGTCAACCTTACAGCCCAACAAAAAAATTAAAATTTGCCCAAAATCATAGCAATTCTTTTACGTCAAGTTAAAGTTAAGTATTCCTAAACAGTTTTTGTTAATAACATCTCAGACTTAGGGGAAAATGTCATCTTTAGTAAATATAATTTGCCTTATAGTTTAGATTTTGGAAAAACATATGATTTTGGAAATTGTACTTCTTTAAAAAATTATTACTAAGTAATGAGCTGGATATGTTGTTCAGAGAACCGTTCACCTGAAGCAGCTTATCTTATATTATTTGCACATATATTTTAGTATACTTTAGAAATCTTTAATTTGTAAAAAGATATGAAAATTATAAAGTTAGTAACTTTTTTGTAATGATCAAGGGTCATTCAAACTCATGTCTTATAAATTAATTATAAGGCTCAGAGTGTAACTAAAAAAGATAAAAAGGCAGCTGTGATAAAAGTGTGATGATATGTGTGTTAAAATTGTGATAATTTTGCCCTATAGGTTTCTTAATTTATTAGAGAGCCTTAGAAACTTAGTCGGCTCTATAAAGATGGCAAAGTCAATTGCCGAAGTGTTTAAACATTAGATTAAAATACAACAAATAGCTTTTGTGTTAGTCTTATCACTAACTAATTTTATTTAAATCTTAACAACTTATATACTATTTTAATTTTGTGTATTCTTATTCTATTTCTCCTATTCTATGTTAACTAATTGCCCTACTTAAAATTATTTGTTTACATAATTACTTATATTCTACTTACTAGTCATATATTTAATTATTATGCATTCTAGTGACCGATGTTAATTGACACCATTCACCTGAAATGCAAGTCATATACTTTTTATTCATATTTGTTTTTGTTTATATTCTATTGTATTTTCATTTTGGTTTGTCTTTCTTTTCTTTTTTATTTTTATGTATGTATGTTTGTGTATGCATGTATAATGCACTACACAGCCATACAGAAAACGATTTCTATTCGATTGATATACTAAGTACTTATATACATAACTAGTTATCAAAGTGTAATAGTATTTAATACAGGGTGGGTTATTTAAAAGTTTAAATTTCAAAATGCATAAAAACCAATTAAAAACGATTTGAATTTTTCCAAATTTCCTTATTTGTCGAAAAGTACAATTGTTTTGATTAGAAATGAAATATTATTTCATTCATATTCATAATTATTAAGAAAATTATTGTCATTTCTTTATATTATAATAATATTGGTATGGTTCAGTGTATGAATAAATATTGGCCAATCGTCCGCTGCGATTTCGGCGGAACACCTTCATCCGATGGTCCAAATTTTCGATGACGCTGAGGCATAATTGAGGTTCTATGCCGGTAATGTGCCGAATTATCTCATCCATTAGCTCTTGAATTATTACTGGCTTATCGACGTACACTTTTTCTGTCAAATAACTACAAAGAAAGAAGTTCAACGGTGTCAAATCACATGATCTTGGCGGCCAATTGACATCGACACCACTTGAGATAACACGGCCATCGAATTTGTCGCACAAAAGAGCCATTGTTTCGTTAGCTTTGTGGTAAATGGCAAGTAACACCATCCTGTTGAAACCACATATCGTCCACATCCATATCATCCAATTCGGGCCATCAAAAATTCGTTATCATCTCGCGATAGCGAACACCACTCATAGCAACTGCCTGACCGTCCTTATTATAGAAAAAGTACGGCCCGATAATGTCGCCAGCCCGTAAACCGCACTAAACAGTCACACTCTCTGGGTGCATTGGTTTTTTTGACAATCAGTCTTGGATTATCATTTGCCTAAATGCAGCAATTCTGGTTATTGACGAATCCACCGAGTTGAAAACGTACCTCGTCACTGAAGATAAAAATTGATCATCCACGGTTGCCATTTCTTGCCACCATTCTGAAAATTTACGACGTTTGGAATGGTCAAGAGGCTTTAGTTCTTGAGTCAATGTTTCGTTTCAGCTTATTCTAACTACTTTGTAAGTAGCAAGTTCGTTTCAAATGAAGTAAAACCGTTACCTTAAGCTGTGTGCATTTAAAAAAACACGAATATTATAAACCACACATACTTATATGAAGTTTACTGTTACAAACAATAAATAAAAGTTTTTTGTTTTATCCATTTATCGTTTGGCTAATGTGGATTCATACTGCTCTATAAATCTTTTACGTTATTACAATAAATATGGCAATACGTTTTAATTTTGAAAAAATTTGTAACAAAAAAGCATTTATGTCTATTTTATCAAATATTTGCCTCATTTAAAATCATAACTTTAGAGCTAACTGTGCCCCAAAATTACTACTTAAAAACACTTTATTACAGTATCTACTATCAAAGCATAACTTTAGCATTCTTTTGCTATAACAATCGAAACAGTGAGATCAATGCCATAAAAACAAAATATAACGTTTCAACTTAAATAGCACTTTTAAACTGGTATAGAATATTAAAAAAGCAAATAAATTTAATGTTTTTATTATCATTTTGGAAATAAACATTTTGCTAGAACCTTTAGAATATTTTATAACACTATGAGAATAAATTTTATCTGCTTTTACTTTAAGGCATAATATTACATTATTTTGATGCTTTAAATTGTTTCATCTTTACGTGAATCTTGCCCTTTGTTTCATCACATTGATTTGGGATAGAGTGTCGATAGAACTTCAAAAAGCCCGAAAGCTATCAATAAATGAGAAAATATTTGGTGAGAATAGGAAAAAGGGAAATAAAAATATAATTTGTTAGATTTTTCAAACATCATAAAGCGGTCGAAAATATTCTTAGCACTACTAGCCTTATTTGTATCACGTGAGTGTAATATTGATTGATTAGATGTTTGTTTAAGAAAATTAGTTTTACTGCATTAATCTGAAAATATTTATTTATTTTACACTCTCGCGGGAGGGGTATAGAAAAGAGAATTGTTTACGTTTTTAGCGCTTTTCTATTTCAGTGTTTACGAGACTGGCAAGTTCGTTTGTTTTAAAATATTTAATTAATTAATTGTTAACGTCAGAATCGCATTAAAAATTAAAAACAATTATAGAGATGTACTGCATTACAAACTACAACTTTCTCTTTATACACTTCATCAACGATGCTAAGGGTATACTTACCAAACTGTGTTATTCCATTTGTAATTTCTTAAACATTCATTGCCGACTACATAAATTGTTTATTTTTCCAAAGGTTATTTCGAAAGAAATCGATTAAGCAATATTTGTCTGTAAGTATTTTGGCTGAAATTAATTTTTAGAAGATCCTAAAAGATGCACAGCTTTGAATCTGATGTGAAGCCAGAACAGTAACTCTCTGAGATAGGAACAATGACGGCCACTGTTTTTCCTTATTTTTTTTACCACTAAAATCTAAATTTTTTAGCCCTAAGCTAATTCATAGACGCTTGTTGCTATTTGTAGGTAAAAATTTCTATAAGGAAATTCTCAAAAAGTTCTAGATAACTCGGTTAATTACCGCAAAGATATTTTTGAAAAAAATACCATTTTTTTTTAACACGAATTTTTTTAAGCTTCTGATTAATTCTTTGACACGCTTAAGACAGCGAGTAAAACTGATAAGTTTTCCGATGATTTTCTAAAGTTTATACACGAAAATTGTTTATTTTTTGTCAGTTTCTGGACAGCAGCGAGAAACGATATGAATATCGAAATAACGATGTTAGCTAGCTGGAAAAAAGACACCAAAAGATTTTTAATCAAAGATGGTCACCAATACAAATCTAAATTTTTATTAATATATACACACTTCAATACCTCAATATTGATATCAAACGAAAGGACTTGGGCAGTAAACAATAAATAAATTTTAATCTAAGATTGCGTCTAAAATAAAATAAAGGCTGTATGGGTCAAAAATGTAAGAATGACTTTGCCTACAATGCTACTGGTGAAAGGGTGATTTTTTATGAATTAGGTTTTTTGGGCTGACAGCACTGGTTGGTAATTGTGTCCAAACTACATCTGTGAAAGTAAAAAGTGTTCAATATACTCTGCCAGTTTATCATGTAGTAACTCACAAATGAGCAACGACTGTAAATCGTTGAAATTTGTTATTAAAATTTTTGGTGAATGGGCCTTATAACAGCTCGATGAAAATCCGCCAAGATCATGTGATTTGACGCCTCTTGACTATTTCTTGTGGGGTTATGTGAAGTAATTGGTCTATGTGGACAAGCCAAACACGATTGAAGCCAAAGAGTATAACATAACACGTATTATTCATGGAATACACGCCGAAATGCTCAAAAAAAGTGGTTCAAAATTGGACCTTACGAATAGACCATTTTAACCGGAGCCGCGGGCAACATTTACATGAAGGTATTTTTAAAAAGTAAATGGTAAAGACCAATTTATTGATTCCAATAAAATTTTTGAATATATGATGCAAATTTGAGTGTTTTATTAGATTTTTAAAAAACTACGCTTAAAAAACCAAAGATGGCGTCGGAAAAATAAAGCCAAGTAGCATATAACATTAAGCTACGATTTAGACATATGATGGTGAAGGGTGTTTTAAGATTCAGAATTGGCGAATATAGCATTCTGATTTATTGCACATATTTTAAAATAAAAATAAAGATCATCCCTCGGATATTTTATGGACACTTTTGGCAAACTTATAGGTAGAAACTATTTGGAAAAATATATATTTTTTAAAAATATATCAAGTTTCTCAAGCTGCTCAACAATATTTAAACACGCTAATGAAACGAAATTGGTACAGGTAGCCTCAAAAATTATTCTTCACAAAATCTAACACATCGATTTAAAAGTAACTGAGATATAATCACTAAAAAAAGCTTCTAGAATGTTTTTCATAAAATTTACAAACGAAAATCATTTTTATAAACTTTTATACAACCAAGATGTTCGACTTGAGTATCACATAACAGAGCTTGACCAAGAGGATATAATATACCATTAAACATTTTTAAACCCTGATAGCCGCTACAAATGGACGTTCAATGAATTTTGAAATGGGTCTAATTTAGTATACAATAATGAACCCCTTAATTGTTATGAAATAAAACAGCTTAAGCAGTAGAATGTAGAAAACTATAAGAAAGTGTAAATTAGAAAATGAAGCCCGAAACAAAATGACAGGTAATCTTTATTTAACCCCATCAGTATGGGTGTCCATTAAAAAAGAAATTTAAAATTAAAAATTGCGTCGGAAACAATAAAGCCAAAAAAAATGGTATTGAAATATCGGAATAAAATAATTTTTTTTTTTTATATAGAAAATCTGATTTCAAGCTTAATAAATTGTGGTGAATTAAATACACTGGTTTAATTTAAGCAACATTTTTTAAAAAACATATTGCCATTTTTTTATATCAATTAATTCGATAATTTTTCTTCAACTGAAATTGTTCTTACAAATTTTTTTTAAATAAAATATAATTTTTACAAAGAAATATTAACCCCATAATTTGTGACCCCGACAACGAACAATGGCTTTATTTCATTCACCATCGGTCGGAGCAGGAGATTCGATTAATCAAGCTCAAAATAATCAAAACGAACCACTAACAACAGCATCACCAGCAGCAGGATTTGTTCCCAATAATGCATCATCACATGTCCAAATTGATGCAGCTTCAACAATCAAGTTTTCACCTTTTTGGCAAAAGAACCCAAAAGTATGTTTTTTTCAAGTTGAAACGATATTCGGGTTGCAACGAATCCCATCAGACGAAACAAAATTCCGTTATTTAGTTGCTAACATCGATCCAGGTACACTTGACCTTGTCAGTGATTTGCTGGATAATGATCAAACAGGAAACAGGTATGGGACATTAAAATCAAGAATTATCTCATTATTTTCTGAATCTGATGAACGAAAACTTAAACAACTTTTGAGTGGTCAAGTGTTAGGCGATCAAAAGCCTTCACAATTTTTGCACACAATACAAAATTTAGGACAAGGACAAGTTGGAGAAAAAAAATAATCCGGTCAATTTTCCTTGATCAACTGCCTGAAAATGTTCGAGCAATCCTGGCGATAAGTGAACAGCAAGATGTCAGTAAATTAGCATCACAAGCAGACAAAATTATTGACATGACATGAAATATTAACCCCATAAAATAAAACAACAAATTGCTAAAAATCATAAACTAAAGGCGATATAATTCTTGTTAAAATTAATTTTAGTTCAACACAGACACAACCATCTACTAGTGAAAAACGTGTCATAACACCTGTTGACCACAGACATACATGAAACTTAAATGTCTCTTTTAGCATTGTACACAGAACAGCGAGACAAAGCTCTATTATAAAATAAATAAATAAAATGCTAAGTTATCTAAACTAATTGTCTGTGAAAACTAAATATTGACAGTTTAATGTCTTTATTATAAAAAAATTTTACAGTTAAATGGTTTTACAGCGTTTTTATGTCTTTATACACTTTTTCAGACATTTCTTCTTTTTTTTATTATTTTCTCTGTCCTTTTAAATAATTGAAATTTTTTTGGTCTGTGTTTTCAATATTTCTTTTAAAACTTGCAGAACATTTTATGATTTTATTTTTATAGATTGGCTGTAGAACTTCATTAATACATAGATATTGCGGTGGTATTAAGGGAATAAAAAGGAAACTTTAATACTATAAATAATGAAAATATATATCAATGAAAATATAAACACTTAAATATTGAGCTATGAAAGTCAAGGTGTTGACACTGTATAACCACTTACACAAAATATAAAGCGCAGTGAACAAGAACGTTATAATCGTTAACAGAATATTTGGTTTATAGAAAGTAGAGAAAATATTAGGGATTCTTTTGTAATCATTAATTACCTAGCATAGCTTACATTATAAATCTAAAAGAGTAGTTTTAAAAGTTGAAAACATTAAATTTTGCGAATATACAAATATATATTCACATGTCAAGCACACAAACTGAAAATAATTCTTAGCTTATCTTGTACAGTGATCTATTTGGTCTATATACGATATAAACTGATTGTAATCTTGATATACTCATCTCTCATTTAAAATGTTGTGTGAAACAGACTTCTAAGATCGATATTATATATTAAATTATAAATTAATGGGCTTCAGGTTTTCTATTTAATAAAAATTCGTATTTGTATATTTTTGGTCGCCCATAATATTTTCAGTGTCACTTCAGATCACTAGTCACTAATTTCAAAAATGTACATTCATAAATATATAAAATAAAAATTGTACAAAAAAAAAATCCAAAAAATACCTAAATAGTTGCTCAATTTTCAATCTTACCTCGGATCAATAGTTTGTAGTATCTAAATTTCAGCTACATAAGCGTAGAAAATTCAAAAAAGTGCCTTTTTGGTAGCCCACCTTTTTATTTCAATTTGTATCATTCAAAAATCAATCAATTTTAAAAATCTAGATTATTAAAGATAGAAAGATAAAAATGAACGAAAAACAAATGTGAAAAAGTTTCTTTTTGGTGGAACAAATATTTTTAGTTTCACCTCGGATCAAATGCTTCTAAATTCAAAATTCTAGTTTTATAAAGGTTGAAAGTACAAAAAGTGCAATACGAATTTAAAAACCTACCTTTTCGGTCGCCCACAATTTTTCAGTCTCATTTCGAATCAATCAAATTTTAACTTCATAAACGTACGTTCAAAACAAAGATCAAGTAATCCGTACTTAAATAAAGCCGTATCGGTATCAGAAGTACGATAAGTTAGAATTTTCTTAATGTATTTATAAATCAATTAAGTACTCAATTCCTCATTTCCTCAATTTTCACAGCGTTATTTTCGTTATTTTTATTGTCCAAAAATATAAGATCTTTTATAATTTTAGAAAAATAATTCTTAATTTAAGAAATGATTTTTAATTTTAATAGTATTGTACTCGATTCTTTAAAAAATATTTGAAATAATAAAATATTTAAAAAAAAACTTAACTAAAAGTGTTGACAATTTGTAATTAAAGGGAATTACAAATAGAACGACGCGTTAGACTTAGAGGATCTGAAATTGCTAAATGCAGTATAAGTTCAATATGATTTAGAGCATTTACGTGAAATCTAATACACGTTGGGATGGTGATAATTCATAAGTTAATTTCAATTAAGACCTTTAATGCAAATTAACGCTGTCGTCTGTCTATGGTATTAAAAATAGCTTAAAAAAGCTGTTATTACAAAAACCGTAAAAGATGGTGTAAAATTAATTACATTAATAGAAAAAATCTATCAACTAAATGGCCACCTCCCGAGTTGACACAGTGATATTAAGCGACATTTGCAGATTGGCAGCCATTTTTGGTTTTAATATTAACTTTGAGCTACGCTGTATAAGGAAATTAGTGGACATAGTGATTAAGCAAATATAGTTTTTAGTTAAATTAAAATATTTACTTTTATAGTATAAAAGTAAAAAAAGAATATCTGCGCTGGGTATAAAAAATACGGTGGTGTCGGGCATAACACTCTCACTAATTTATATTCACATTATGTTGCCTTAAGGCGTTTCAACCCAAATAAAAAATAACTTAATTACCCATTAAATAAAAGAGTCTTTTCAAATGATACTAGACATTCTATTGCACGTAAAAAGTAAGTAGTAGAACTTAATTACTCCCCTCATTTGCCTAATAGCTCATTTGTGCTTAATTAAACATTAAAGAAATTGCTAACACTTCAAGTTTAAATAAAGCTTCTCGTATAACATAAAATAAAAAGAAAATAAATCACACGAGAATGTATCATATTCTTTCTGCTTCAGTTGTGCAATTGTATACGAAAATTAGGTTAAACCAAAATGATGCCCTGCTTAAGTGGCAGAGTTATAATTGATAAAAGTCATGACAAATACAAGCATTGTTTATGTGGAAACCGGTTTCAACAAAATTTAAAATTGGTTCCTTCTCGCACAAAACAACAATTTGTATTACAAAATTACGTTTATCTATATATATAAAAGTGAAACTCTGTGTGTGTGTGTGTTAGCTATAGACTCCGAAACTGTAAAACCGATCGGACTCAAACTTTGGCAAGTTGTTGTACACATACCAGGGAGTGTTTATGGGTGGAAAAAAGTGGGCGGGGCCACACCCATAAAAAAAATTATAATTTTTAGGTTTCTGCACTTGATATTCAATAAAAATTCAGAATGCATTTTGATTCATTAAGAGGCGTAGCAACGCGCGCCGGGTTTGGCTAGTTTTTAGTATAAAAGTAAATGCTGTCAGTAAGTTTTAAATGTTGGAAAGTTTTAATTATTGTTTTGTATTCACTAATATCAAAACATTTAAATAAGAGGCAATAAATGATTAAGAAAAACAGACGCCAAGAAGTGTTCTGTTTTAAAATACATTCAATCGTATTAACTGGTATTTTTAAGAGTTAGTATACAGACGTATCTTACATATCGACCTGTGTACGCGAAATTATCGTATGTTACGTTTTTTTATAAATAGAATTTTTTACGCAAATTGGTTCTACATCCATTAATAGATCTGCTGATAAAATATAGCGATAACTGTTTTAGTTATGTAGATAACAATGTGTACATTGGAGGTATATTCATGTTGTTATTTCGTTTGTAACACATCGTGAGTTTAATGCGAATATTTTAGAAGATAATAGCCTCATAAATGAAATGAGTTCAATTGGCCTAAACTTAATAAATAAGAACATACCATTACATTATACATCTACCTCGAGTACCTTGCTTGATCTCTGCTTCGTTAACAACAACTCCAATATTGATGCTATCTGCATCAATGTTCTCGAAGCATGATTTATTGTTTCTTTCGTACGAGTTCAATACCTCAAATGTGACACAATCCAAGGTAATAGAATATAGAGATTTTAAAAATATCGACTACCAATCACTAAAATATGAACTATTAAATATAAACTGGAATAATATTTTTGGCATGCCCACTGTTGACGAACAGTTAAATTTCCTCCATCACAATCTAAGCTAGTTATACGAAAAATATATTCATATTAGAAGAAAGGTTATACGTGCTGAGAAACCATGGCTAACTACTCAGATCAAAAGTCTAATTGAGGTAAGAAATCTTGCATATAAACGGTGGAAAAGGTTTAGAACTCAAGAGCTCTATGATCTTTTTAAGAAAGCAAGGTCAAATGTTAATTCAAGAATAAGGTTGGCTAAAACCATATTTTACCAACAAAAGTTTCAAACAGCTGTTGACTCTTAGAGAAAATGGAAAGAAATTAGCAAAATGGGTTTAGCTAATGCAAGAATTACAGATGATAATGAAATTGAAGTAAATGAATTAAATCTTAAATTCGCAAATATACCAATGCCTTGCATTGATATTAATTTTTACAACAACACCCGTAACATTTACAGTTCAAATCCTCAACAATTACGTTGCTTTAATTTTATTCACTTTACACAGGAAGATGTATTCAAATCCTTTTGCGATATAAAATCTAACTCTGTAGGTCATGATGGAATGCACCCCAAGTTTATTAAACTTACGCTTCCATATACGCTGCTATATTTTACACATTTATTTAATACCATTGTTACATCCTCTACATATCCAACTATATGGAAACATGCCAAAATTATACCCATCCCTAAAGCCAACAAGAGCTATCGACCTATAGCAATTTTGCCTTTTGTGTCAAAAGTTTTCGAAAAATTAGCTCATTGGCAAATAAGCTCATATTTGTATAGCAACTCTTTGCTAACTAGCAGGCAGTCTGGATTTAAGCCAAAACATAGCTGTATATCGACTTTAATTGATAAATCGGAGGAAATAAGACGCGAGATAGATAGACGCAATGTTATATCTTTTCTTAGACTGCTTGATCACTCCAAAGCTTTTGACACTGTTCATCACTGTGTTCTTTTTTTCCAACTTGGTCACATGTGTAAATTTTCAACAACTGCTTTGAAGCTTATGAAATCATATCTCAGTGACAGGAGTCAAACGGTTTACCATAATTCGAAAATATCCAGTTCTTGCTTAATGCCCAGGGGAGTACCACAGGGCTCTATACACGGTCCATTATTGTACTCTTTTTACTCAAATGATCTACCTTTATAACTTGATCATTGTAAAATTCAAATGTATGCTGATGATGTGCAACTGTATATTAGCTGTAACGCATCTGATGCTGCTAACTGTATAGAACTGATAAATGAGGACCTAACCCGAATTCATCAATGGGCATCAGCAAATGGCCTCAGCTTAAACCTAAAAAAAAAACTGTGGCTATGATCATTGGTAAGTCTAAGTGTATACCAGCCTCCTTACCACCACTAAAACTAGATAATGAGGTAATTAATTTTATTGATACTGCAAGGAACCTTGGTGTCATTTTTAACAAACAACTTGATTGGTCAGATCACATTAAGTCAAACTGTGGTAAGATATTTGCTATGTTAAGAAATCTTTGGATGTTCCAGTACTATACTCCAGATCATATTCGAATGCTTCTTGCCAAAACATATTTGTTGCCCACTCTAATGTATGGATGCGAACTTTTTTCTAATTGTGATGCTGTGAGTAAACGTAGGCTTAATGTTGCATATAACAATATTGCCAGATATATCTTTGGGAAAAAAAGAAATTGCAGCATTTCACCATATGCAGTACAAATTTACAATATGACATTTGGAAACTTATTAAAATGCCGAACACTTTTGATGCTGCATAAAATAATATATACAAAACAACCTGAATACCTTTATCAAAGGATTTCATTCTCGAGGTCAAGCAGAGGCAACAGAGTAAATAACTTCAGATATGATAAGGCAATTTCTGAGCGACATTTCTTTGTAACTTCAATATGTCTTTGGAACCAACTTTCCCATCAAATTCAAAATATAAGCAATGCAAGACAGTTTAAATCTGCCATTTTTAAGATTTATAATAATTAAAATTTTTTGTTTGTATGTTTTGTTCCCTCCTTTTTGATTTTTATTATGTTTTTTAATATTAATATTAATATTGATTAAATTATTTTTTGTGCTATGTGTCATTATTATATTCTTTTATTATTGTTTTTACAAACAATGTATACCAAATCTCTACTCAATACTGTAATATAAGACTTGTTCTTGTTGTATTGTATTCATCTATTAAATAAATAAATAAATAAATAAATAAAATATCCATTTGAAAACCCATAAAGTATATACATATATTCTGAATTGGGGTTTAATATTATGATGATCTAGCTATGTCCGTCCGTCTATCCGTCTGTTGAAAGCACCATAGGGTCGCACCGAAAAAGCTAGGGGCCTCAAATTTTGCCAGAATCTTTCCTATACACAAGGTTTGTTTGAAATTGAAAATATGCTACGTAGGAATATTAGGAAGAGTTATAGCTCATAATACAAGAGTAGGTCAAAAAAACCGTGTCCTTCAAACATTGAATAAAATGGAATTGTGTCCAAATGCATTAATGTAGAGACATAAAACTTTGAATATATATTTCCTGAGTAAAAGTAATATTTTTTTTGAAAATTGCTTAAATCTATCTATTAGGAAAGAAGTTATAGATCAAAATATACGAAAATTTAAACCGCACATTGTATTTTTCGGTACACACAGAAAAAGAATTGGTTGGAAAACGGTAAAATCAATAAAAATATATTAGGAAGGAACAACATATTACTATAGGTATTAAAAGTTTCTAAATGGGACCGATTTTATATATTTATAAACGCAAAAATACAACTATAATTGAAATTGATTACTTAGAATACTTAAATCGGGTTTCCTAACTAAATTGTCTCATTACTTTCATTTGTGTCCAAATCGCTTCTAACACAACCAAATTAATTCAAAAGTATTAGCCTGCAGTACTAAATATTGATACGTGTAACAAAAAAAATCATCTATGTCAACGTATTTCAAAATATTAATAAGTTTTCGGTTATTGAAACCAATTTTTGGTATGTTGTATCATTATAATTCGATAACAATAAAAAAATACATTAATTTGAACTATGTTTGATTTTTAGAACTGAATATAAGTTGTGTGTAGTAATTATTAGTTATAAGCACTGAATAAAAAAAATGTTTTTTTCACACAACCGATTTTCCTGTCATTTAAAAAAAAGAAATTAACAAAAATAATAATCTTTTTTATTTTGAAAAAATTTTTAAGAAAATTTGTGAATTTATGTACATATGTAAGTAAATATAAAAATTAAAAAAAGTACTAACCATTGTGTATTAAAAAAACAAGAACAATGGCCAAACATTTAAACAGTTAAGGTAAGACATGAATTTTTTCTTAATTTCATTAAATTTTGTATGAAAGTACCTAAAATTTATTTTTAAAAGAAGAATTTTATTCCAGAAGACTTATGTACATAAGTACATACATATGTATGGATGTGTGTATTATGGAAATCTACCAAACACCTAATGTAAATTTTACTTGGAATGAAAATTCGTTTAGGTATTTCCCAATATACATATGTACATGGAGATTTGCCGAACGTCTGTGTATCCACTAGCGACTTTAAACGTTTGTAATTACAAAGCTGATGCTATTAGAGTATGGAAACTTCGAATCTGGGAACTAATAGTCTTTAAGAGCCACGCAAACACATAACAGGGGTACCCGTGTACCCTATAGTTTTTATATGAACAAATGATGGATTAAGGTGTAGCTAAATATTTTATTATAAAATTTTCATTATAAATATTTTACTTGGTGATTAAATGCACGTTCTTCAATGATGGGCATGTACATTTCTTTCCTAATTTACGAAGGAAAAGCGACCGAAAAGCAGATGTAGATGTAATTCATAGAGATGGTATGTGATGCAAGAATCGACACACTCAAATTATGAACGAACATACAGCTGGACATATCCGATTTTATGATACCTTTCTTCGCAACAAGTAAATAAATAATACTTTTTTTATTAAACTAATTATAGTTCTGGAAGACTACGTCGCACAATATTGTTGCACACCTGGGTGGGACAAAAAATTTAAGAAATCGCAGAAGCTTAAAACAACAATCTTAAAAAGTTTAAGTTTCTACGTAAATGACAAAACAACTCAAATTTTTTTAAAATCTTCTGAAAATATAAACGAAGATATTTTTAATTGTTTATCTTTTTACATAACAATGTTTTATATAGATAATGTCTTTTTTACTGTTCTACATATGTATGTATGTAGTTATATGTAAATACATTTATTGTAATTATTTTATGGTTTCTTACCCCCATACCTAAACAAGAGCGTTGAGCGTCAAGCGTTGAAGTTTTACAATTTGAAGAACCAAAAGTCAAAAATCCACAAAACTTACAAAAATTGAAGAGCAAGAAAAATTAATTTATATTTTGATGAAAGTTTTAACATTTATACAAATTTTGTTTGACAGTTGATTAAATTTGCTTTATTTCAGTCCTTAGAAAAGGTAGATACATATATATCAAAGAAATTCTGTTGAATTGCAGCCAAAGGTGACAACCTACACTGTTTGATAAAAAGTACATACTTAAAAGTTCGCTGGATGCTATAGAAAGCTTCTTTTTAATATATAAGGGATTCAATGGAGAATATCGTAAAGAAACGAAAATGGTTTGGAATTTTATACAAAAATCTTTAAAATATGCACACAACATGATTTGAATAACACTAGTTTTAGGTCTATGTATTACAAACTGCAGCATTAGATTAAATGTACATATGTATGTTCATATTTTTAGTTAATCTATTTTAATTTATTGTATAAATTTTTTTTTCTTCAAGATCAAGTGCACTTGCACTGCACTGCATTGCAAAATTAACAGTCAGTTGAAACATATAAAAACTTATTTATTTTTTTATTTTATTTTTTTTAATGATTTTAGTATAAAAATTTCATTTAGATCTGTAAAAAATGTATGCAAATGTATATATGTAGCTTAAGTTCAACAGCAAAAGAAATAACATTTTCTCAATACGACAATTTAGATTTGAAAAAATTTGGAGTAATTTGTTTAGACTTTTGTGAAAACTGCGAATCAGTATTTAGTTTAGTGGAATACATTGTCCGTGATGATGATTTCTTTCTATGCGGTAAAGTTCTTGAAACTTGGTTTTTTGATAATAACTTATTTGCGTACAAAATAAACAACCAAACTGACATGCTTCGCATTATAAATACAAAACATCTTAAACTTACCTATGTATATTTCTCATATTGTTACCTCAGCTAATAGAGAAGAATTTGTTATATGGATTTACTAGCTTTAGCTATGCATACATATTTATAGTTTTAATACATTATAAATATATTATTAATTTTAACTATGTACATACAATTTTACATACATTTTATTTTAAGTATTGGTTTATATTTAAAGTATATATATTAATAAATAAAAATATTTAAAAAATACTCAAATAAAAAAATTAAATTTAAAAAAAATAAATTTTTGCTATTTTTTTAGGTAAAATAAATAAAATATTCAAAACCATTTTAATTCAATTCAATTGATAATTCTTTTGGGAACCCTAATTATATATTTGCTTTCGATTGTATCAATCAAATATTTTGGATACAATTATGGTATGTTTTAAAGATATCTATAATGTTAACTAACAATATCTGCTACAACAACCATTAGGTCACTAAAAGTCTAGTGCTGCTATTAAAACTACGGTAATAAGAAACGAAAATTTCAGTTGTTATAAACGAATTAAGAGATAGTACGTAGAACCGAAGGAATTCGATTGGCAACAAATTCGATTACCACAACGAATCTGTTTTCTAAGTGTATATTTAAAATTTAAAACCTAATAAAACTGACCAAATTATATTTATGATTCTGAAATTTTGCAAACATTGCAAAGGCTTTCTACTAACGGAAAATAAATGTGACACTCCCAGCTTCCATATAACGCTTTATCTCAAATACATATAATTTCTCTATGAATAAAGATTTTGGAAGAATAAGGGACTCTATGTTGAAATATTTGTTGGCAGAAACTATTTCAACACTCCTACTGTAACGCCCACTTTTCACGTTATCTACTGTAAACAAAATTTAAAAGCTCATAAAACCGACAAAATTATATGTTTGACGGTGAAATTTGCTATATATATCTTCCTAGACAATTTCACTGTTATGACAAAAAAATGAAGGTAACACGCCCACTTTAACGCCTACCTCCCATATAACGGTTTATCCTAAATTTATATAATTTCTCTGTGAACAAAGTTTTTGGAAGAATAAAGGACTATATTGAAATATCTCAGTTTTATTTATTAACTTTAACGACCGCTTTCATTTAAAAGACTAAATTTAAATTTTGTACAAAGAAAGTAAAACATATTTTAGTTTAAATAGATTATTTAAAAGCGATTGATAACAGAATAATAAATTTTGTGCTACAAAAGTACACAAAATGGGTGGTGGGTATTAAAAATTCGTCACATCCAAATGTTGTGCTTTTACTTGTTTTGTTTAATGTAGTGGAAACAAGATATGAGTTTTTATTTAATTTAAGTTACTGTATATCAAAATTTATAACAAAAACAATATTTGATTGAAATTTATAGAAAAGTTTTGTTTAAAACCTATTGAGCTGTTTAATAGTTTTCAGTTGTAGCCGAAACGAAAAAATGCAGCAGTAAAGTAAACTAAAAGGTTATTTTGTTTTCTTAAACTTTTTTCAGTTGAAGTAAATTACAAACATGTTTGTGTAGATGAGAATGAATATGCATTTTACTAATATTTCAAGTTTAAAACAAATGTGCAATTTTGTGTTCAATCATTAATATTAAAACTTTTTCAGAAGCAAAAATATTTTGCATTCTTTTTAATTGGTTGATGTATTATATTTCAATCGGGAAAACAAACTTTATCTCAGCTACAAAATTCATCTTGTATAAAAAGTGTATAACTGCACTACATTACAACATCTAGCTTTTTAAAAAGCATTTTGCTTGGAAAACTTTGTTTAACTTACTCATCATTTAATTTTATGTTTTCTTTGTGATGTATATAGAATTGTAATTCTGAACAGGCCTGTTACTAGTAATTTGCATATGGGTTTAGAGAAAAATATGAATGAATCCTTCCATAAATCGTAAATCTTAATTTATGTATATTCATAAGCTATAATATTACTGATGATGTTAAATTTTTTTCTAGTTTTTATTGTACTTTTGGAAATTGAGGTTTCAAATTTAGTACAAATAGTTTTCCTATTAACATAGGTATGTAGTCATGCAAAGAACAAATACAGTTTCCGAAGAAAAGTTTAAAAACTTTTTACAATTATAGTGGTTAGTTGTTTTGTCATTACCTTTTTCTTAAGTTGGTTTTATAGAAGAATTTGGCTGGGTACCTTCAAAATAGGGTATTAAGTCTTAATAGCTGGAGGACTGCAACAAAACAACAAGAGTCTTCGTAATTTTGTAGGGTCTTCAAATACAATGTTTTTTTTCTTTATGTAAAAAGCGCGTATTTTTAAGCCTAGGATTTTTATTATATTTTAGACAGAAAGAAAGGTATGCTATTAACAACGGAAAAGTGTGTCAGTCAATTTGCCATTATGCTAAGCTTGTAAGAACTTTTTCTTTTTAAGGAATTTTACATCACTAAACACATTTGCGGCTCAACAGCCTCGATAACTTCACGAATTATATTTCCGCAAGAAAATAGTCTAGAGATGTAAAGTCACAAGATCTCAGTGGGCAATTGTAATCGCTCCTTCAGTAAATTTCTCGATTAGAAAACTTTTAACGCAAAAGAGGGACTTCAGTAGGATGCACATTTTATTGAAACAAAAATTGTCCACAATATCTGTTGCCTATTCCTGCCATACGTGTCGCTAAAGAATCTGCAATTCAAAATAAAAAAGAAATTACCAATCAACGCATTGATTACGTGGGTGCTGTAAAATTCAATAATTTCCATGCAGATTTGAAATCAATTAATCGAATTTAAACAACACTTATTTAACAACTTTGAAACGCTTTTGTAAAATTTTTATTTTTTTGTTAAACTGTTTTTATACTTACATATTTTACTAACTTAATAATCTTAACATTAAATATTAATCTTTTATTTGTACTTTGACAATGAATTAATTTGTCAATTTGCGTTAATAATGCCTTAGGGCGCTGAGGCCGAAATTGAAATGTATTTTAAATATTTTGTACAAATAAATTTTTTTCTGTAGAAAAGCTTTTTCTATAAAAAAACTAAAAAAAAAAAATAGACAAATTTGGGGTTTCCTAAACAGCAAAAATTCTCTTATTACATTAAAATCACATTGACATATTTCCGATGGCTAACTTGCACTTCTGCATTACAAAAAAAAATTAACAAAGTGTTATTTGTTCTAAAAATTAATTATTTTAGTGGAATACCTTGAAAATTACTACTTTAGAAAAAAAATAATTCTCTAGTCGAATGTATTTCTGGAATTTTTTATACCCTTCACACAGTGAAAAAGGGTATATATAGGTTTGTCATTTCGTGTGAAATTTCTACAATTTTCATTTCCGACCCCATAAAGTATATATTTTCTGAAAGCTTATGGGTAGGAGAGTCGATTAAGCTCTGCCAGTCTGTCCGTCTGACCGTCTGTCTGTGTGTATGTAGAATCAACTTTTTGAAGCCCCCCAACATCGCTTGGTCCCGGGTGAGGTATTAAAATATCAGAAATATTCGGGAGTAAATCGGTATTGAAAATCAGAAACATCGGTACATAAACAACTGAGATATTAGCAAAAACCCAAGACCACCTCGATTTTTTTTTCACAAAAACAACATTACAACAACAACATACATACATACAAACGTGTATACTGGTTAGAGAAACCGTGGCATCGAATCCCAGCTGAGCCAAAAAAATTTTTTTTTTATTATTTTTAATTTTTTTTTTAAATTTTTTTTTTATTTTTTTTTATTTTTTATTTAATATATTATTTTTATATTATTTTTTTTTGTTTTAAATTTATTATATACATTAATTATTTTTTTAAAATTTTTTTTTTAATTTTTTTTAAATTTTTTTTTAATTATTTTTAAAATTTTTTTTTGTTAACATACATAAGTAAATTTATAATTTTACAATAGGATGTTTTTATATGTGTACGCTTTTATGTGTATGGACGTATTTCATATGGGATGTATGGTGATACAAACTACTGTTATTGCATGACTACACGTTGTGAAGGGTATATAAGATTCAGCACGGCCGAATATAGCGCTCTTACTTGTTTTTACTGGGTATGATCTCAAGTAGGTATATTCTCGGTTGCTTTTGTGCGACGTGTAAGGAACTTGTCTTCACAAATGATTTTCTGATATAAGAGTGAGGGGAACTGAGATCTAGCTGGTACATAAACAGAACGGCTTCCTCGAGACAAAGACTTTGACATAACAGTTTAATATGAGACTGTACGTATCAGAGATAATCGAGAAATTTTAAATAATGGGGTTCCGAATGCAAAACTCGAAATTGCTCTGCAAATTCTTTCTACTTAAAGGAATACGGTGCACGTTTTTCTGCTTATAAGGTAGCACTTTAATGTGTATATTTGTGTATTTGTTAATATTATTACTTATTTAATAAATTTTTTATTTATTTCATTTTCTAAAAATAATAAATCGCTGGAAAAAGAGAATAACTACTTAAGTCGACATAAGCTTAAATTGGTGTAATAACACAATATAAATCCTGCAATTTAAAATTATATTTAGGCGAATTTTTAACTATTGTGACAAACTTTACAGAAAGTTATAGCGTAAAAACTTTTTGCAAAACATTTTGACGAATAATATCATTTGAAGTTAGAAATTATTTTACCTTATAACAAAACTAAATAAGCAAACCCCGTTATGCTCTTTAACTAATACAGCGCGAAGCTCACATAATTGTATTTATTTCAAAAGGAATTAAAAATTTAAAACTCGGACGAAAATTTAAAAAGGCTTTTCGGATAAACTATAAAAACAGACATAAGCAGCTTTTGCTTATTGCCACAAAAAATGTTAATGCAAGCTTATAAAAAATTAAATTTGTTTACTACGACTATCGTACTTATTCTCTGAGCCTACAGATTCATTTCGTTTTCCTTTTATATACTTCTGTTATAGTAATATAATTTCATTTACTTTCATTTTAGAGTTAAGAAATAAAATTATGTTTTTCAGCTGCTGCCAACTTTCACTTGTTGGTGCCCTACAGTTATTTATGTTTGTATATGAAGTAATAAGTATTAAAACAAATAAATTTTTTTTTAAGTAAAAAATTAACTTTTCACAAAATTTTGAGATTTTCAAATAACACAGAGTATTTCCAATTAAATGTTTTTGAGATGAAAAAAAAATAATAATAATAATAAATTCAGTGCAGACGACAATTTAGCATTTACTTCCATTGAACGTGCCAAAGAAACAATTGAAAACAAAATTCGTTTATATAAGTTTTTATGCTTCTGGGTTAATGTCGGTTGCAGTAAAAGTTATTTAAATGTTTAAGCTTTATTTTCTTTGGCTATATTTTATCGCATAAGCTCAAAATCTAACTGCATATTGCTTGCTTAATATAAAACCTTTAAAACTCTATTTTTAACGAAAATGCAGCTTTTAATACAAATTCATTTTATTACCCTCATTTAATGAATCAGTAATGAATAGCTTGAGAATAGTCAATATTAAGCAATTTAAGTTTAGCCAAGATAACAGACACCCGTAAATTGATGTCACTAACAATTGTTATTTGATAATTATTTATTCATATATGATTTTGAAATTAGGATGCCTTAAATAAAAATAGATTTGAACTTCTCTTGTTGCTGATAATTCATGTTTCAAACTTAGTATCGGTAGTTAAGGCTAAGACTAGAATGAAAGTTCACTTCAAGCAAATAGTCAAGTAGATTGGAAGGAAATTCAAACTGACAAGACCACTTCTCGTTTTAGATAAACAAAGCTGTACATCCTGACATCTCAGTAGATAATAAATAGTTGTTTTATATTTTGTATATAGTGACCCTGAAATTTGTATCCTTTAGCAGATAAAGCTGGGTATTGTCAGAGAACGTAGAAAACTGTTAAAACTTTTTTTATACTTCAACAACTGCGACAGTGGTTGCTAAACTGAAATTTAAGGCTACTTTCTAGAGTGATCCATTATTCGACATTTAAAAAAAAACCGGTTTTCCAATAATTTGAAATTTAGAATTAAAGAAAAAACCGGTTCCTTTTTTGAAAATTTAGAAAAAACCGGTTCACCGGTCGAATACATAAAATATAATTCTTTCTTTTACCCATGACAGAGATACATATATAGGCATAAACTAGTTTGTTTTATGGTTTAATTGCATTTTAAGTTGACACAGATTCAATGCATTATTACAAAATGCCGTTATTTGAAATAAAAAGAAACTTTGTTACAAGGAGGTTATAATAATGAAAAATATTAAAAAGTCACTTCACTGCTCACGAAAGTCAAAGTTACATTTTATTAACATTTATTTTATAGGCAAGGTGTAATAATGACCCTTTGTGTGCCAAAGTATTTTAGTATACAAGTCATATGTTATCAGAAATATATGTTAAGCTAAGGTAGTCTTTAGTGCAAGTCGCTAGATTTCGCAGAAGCGAAATATTATGAAATTCGAAAATGAGATCAAAAAGTATTGCGCAACAATGTATAAAATACCTGCTCTCCATTTAAAACAAATAACATTTAAGCCTAATTATTTTTCTTATTTTACATTTGTTTTTTGAAACGACAAATAAATTTCTTACAATATTATGGAAGAGTATTTAATAAATTTTCTCATTTTTTGAAATTTTTGGTTACAAAGATAAATGAACATAAAACTAAAAAAAACCGGCTTTTGTGAGTAAAAAAACCGGTGTTTTTGACATTCGAAAAATTAACATTTGGAAAAAAACCGCCAGCTGAAACAGTAAAAAACCGGGTTATCCACCGGTTTTAAAACCGAGTCGAACAGCCTACTACTTACATGCCTTCGGAGCACTGACTCACTTATATTGTCAGTAACCTTGAGATATCTATACGATTACGGTTCACAGTTGCATGGTGCTTTTTGCATGAAATGAGGGACACGTCAATCCAGCTAAATATTTTCGGACTGTTAAAGAAAATATCTAAAGATGCTACTTTAAATAATACCCAGGGGATATTAACTTTTTTAATTTATTTTTTTATTTATTCGTTCATTTTTGAATAATGAAAACATTTTTTCTAATAATTAAATAAATTTTAAGTTTTTGAAAATGTAAAACTAAATATCTTAACTAGCAATTTATTTTATAAGATCATGTGGCTTTTTTACGACCAAGTATTCTATGGTGGCCACTGTTTTTTATAAATTTTCTGACTTCAGAATTCTCATGGACTTATAATATGTCACGTTAAATTGTTACACACTTCTACGGATCAGAAGATTTACCATATAAATTTCTAAACCTCAATAAAAATTGCTGTTTTAAATAAAGAAACGACACTCACTAATTTTTGGAAAATTTTATTTAATAATTTTCATTACAGTTGTTTAAGTGCAATGCCGTATATGGTATTTGTATGTTTATGATGATTTTATTTTCTAAAGATATTTTTAATTTTCAAAAGTAGTCATTCATGTCATCATTTCTAAATACAGCAGAGCAGATATATTTCTACGAATTAATTTTCGCTTTATTTTTATAAGAGGGTGAATTTGTTCTCTTGTAAAATATTATTGGCGCACGCCAAACTTTTGATTTGATACAATGCTGGAATGAGGGTTTTTCCAAAAATATTTAGATCATCGAAAGTGGTTATATCGACATTGCCGTTGATACATCGTTGGATATATTTGTGGCATATCAGCCGCGTAGTCACAAGGACCCAAACTACTGTAATGACATAAATTCAACCTAACCTCGAGAAACTTTCTCACGTTTATTATTTAGTAGGGTCGTAGAATTGTAGTAGTTTAATGATAAATGTGCCACCACTCTTTCAACAGAAGTGCCGATACTCCTCCGAAAATTAATTTCGTGCAGTTTTCCTTAGGAGCATAGCCCAACTCCAGACAACACTTTAGATCCAATATAATAGTCTAATTTGTCCAAAAGTTTACTCATACTCATTTAACTATGTTCAGTGTTACAACCTTTAATGCGTTAAACGAGTTTGCATGTAACAAAGTACAGTGTAACCTCCCTAATCCAGACAGATATAGTTCGTCCCCTCGACGGATTACTGGATCGTCCGGACAACAGAAAAAAATGTTAGATGCTTTAAACTTAGGTATGGTTAGTTTTTATTATTACAAAGTTTTTTAAAATATGTGAAAAGAAATAAAGTGTATACATTTAAAAAATTCATTTTCATTTAATTCATTTACAAAAAAAATATCTTAAAATATGCAAATTATCGATTGAAATACAAATTAATTTTTCTTTGGATACAAATTTTATTATGCAGATTTTCTGCTTTGTTTTTAAATTTCTTTAAAAATAGCGTTTCCTTATCAGTCGCATTTGTTTGCTGGGCCCATAAAAATGCTCTTGCAAACAGATCAATAGCTTCTTTTATTGAGACATTATAATGAACTTAAATTTACTTTAAAGAATGGTCAAAGTTCTGGTTTTCCCAAATATTTTAGTTTGACTAAACCAATTGAACTATATCTTCGTCAGAAAAATAAAAACACATTAATTTTCGCCGCTTCACGGCAGAGATATCGCTAGATAATTTTTTGCCACATATTTGTAAGGATCCAAAGAACCAATCTTTGCTAGCAGAAAAATTATCATTACCCAAGATCTTTCTTTGAAAATATTTTGATTTATACTTTATAAACTCCGCCGAAATCGGCAACTGATAGTTGTGTTGCCGAATAAACCATGTCGTTAGTGCTTATTCCCCTTTGGGATTTTCACCTACCTTTAATGTATTTCTTTTTCCTACATTTGATATTTTATTTAAAAGCCAAACAAAATTTTTTTAAATGTAATGTACATACCTGATCCTCCAAAAGTTTATCCATTTTCATTTATATAAAATATTTTTGACTTGGAAACAAAATGCATTAGACAAGTAGCTGAACAACTTGTCTAATGCATTTTCCACTATCAATTGTGTCAGATATTTGTTATTTTTCCAAGCCAAGGTTAATATTTTATGTTATCGCTTATTTGGAGGTGCCACGATACACGTCTTAACTCTGCAAAAATTAAACTGCACTGATCCTTTTTTTGTTCGCACTCAATTTGTTTAAAAATAACGTACAATAATGAAAAAAAAAACAAGTAAGAGTGTTAAATGGGACTTTAAATTACTGTCGAAGGTTCTATCATGAGCAGTAAGCTTTTTAAATGCTTAGAAATATAAAACTTGTCACCATCTGTTTCTCCCTTAATGCGATAATTGGATTAAATTTTAATTTATCGGCAAAGCCGAGGTATATTCAATAGACGTATGAAATGACCACTTCGATATTATGTGTTTTGTAAAATAATATTAATAAAAATATAAACAATTATTTGTAGGCCTAAATCATCAGCTGGGATGATCATTTCACTTATACGAGATTACCTTAGATAAAGTTAACTTGAATAATTATTTAAAAAATAAATATACATTTGTTAGGTACTAACTGCCGTGGACGTAGAAATTATCAAAATTTTGTACCGGGTCTTTAAACTGATTTTTTATGCAAATTGGACCAATAAACAATTAACCAACTTTTCATAAATCTTATGCATACGGCATTTAAAAATTTTAATATTAATGTTTCAAACCCATTTTCGTACTAAATTAATACAACTTCAAACAATAATTCACTCATTTTCGCTGAATTGCGCTCTTGGCTTGACTGCAAATAAGTATGTGTTGCTTAAGGATTTCTCTCTTTTAAACTTTATGCTGAAATGTTTTGAATGTGGAAAAGTAAATAACAAAAGCTGAATCTACTTTTCTTGACATGAATTTATTTTATTCAAACATTATGTTGTTCATTTTGTATGTACTTAAATGTGTATATATGTATGCACACATATGTATGCATGACTATCGGAATAAAAAAGCACAATTTGATTTGCTTAAGCTTAGTCGTTTATAGAAGATTAAGCTTTAAACTTTGTTAGTTCTTACATGACAACAACTTCGGCCACATGATTACCAGGTTATATATCTAACCACGTCCAATTTCTCTGGAGACACACATAATACCACATTTGAACTGTGACAACACGCGCAAAAACATGAAAATCGTGACGCTTCTCACTTAAAACTATTTAATTTCTTATGACTCTTATGCATATTACAAACATGTTTTACTTATAACAAATAGTGTTCTAAGAAAACAAAAAATCAAATTCATTGCCAATTCAGTATTTCAGTTCTTGCAAACGAACTTTTCTTTTACTGTTAAATAACTTATATTGTCAGAATCATAAATTTATAATGCTGAATATATATTTGTATTTCGATCGAATTCTGTAGATGCAGTTATAAAATTCTAGTATCACAGGTAAGATATGCGATTCACAACAACTGTGGTTCTCAAAACCGATATTGTTTTCTCTTTGTGATATTGCATCCATTCGGAAATTAGCATGCAAGATTTTTTCAAAGAAAAGTATCATAAGGGTTGGTTTATCAGTTTGGGGCAAATTCCCCTTAAAGCCGTTTATACATGACTCCTCTATAAAGATTCAAACAAAAAAATTATTTTTCGTAGAAAAACAACCAATTAAATCTTAATCAATTGGTTTAAGGAAAAAATTATTTTGGTGTGTGTAGATGTAAATAACTGGCGCTGACGTTAACGATATATGAGAAGCCAACTTAATTTACTAGTTGCCATAACTATACTTCACCAAAAATCTACAAATAAAATGATGTTAATGGAAATGAAAAATTCTTAAGAGCAAATGACATACAACTAAGCGAACAAAATATAATGCATAGTTGTATATCTGCTTAAAGGCTTATGATTGAGATGGTTACTAGGAGATCTAGTTGTATTACATTTTCTATTATTTCTGCTTTTGTAATTTAAGGCCATGAATTGCAAGTAAAAGGCTGACCTGTTACTTGCCTAACAGAGACAAGGGAAGAAAACATCTCTTGATTGCTTTCCAAATATAACGAATACCAAATTAATTCTAAAAACAAAAGTTGGAAGCACACGAAAAATACAGAAATAAACAATTTTCTATCAACAAAATAAGTAGCTGGTTTGAATGTTAAAAATATTATTAAAAAACGTGAATATTGAAGACTTCAAGGCTCAAGTAAAGTTTTAGTTTGCCAAACATACATACATATTTTGAATTGTATTCTGCACTTTGCAGTGATGTACTTTGATAATAAGGTTTTTACTGATATTTCTAAAGGACTTGTGTAGTTACTTTTAAAAATATGGTTGTTTTTAGCTGTAAATAAATCTCTTCAGCTATTTTCAATGATTTTCTGTAGTATTGGTTTTAAGTAAAAACTAGAAACATCTTCAAATGCCGACAACAGTTACAAACTATAAAATATAGAAGTGAACGGAATGCAAATTACATGGGGCGTAGTGAGAGCTCTGGCTCAAAACAGGAATATGTTTAACAAATTAATTGACGCCATATTCGTTAATTAAATTTTTTCTCTTTTTTTCAAAAAATATAACCAATAGTGTAACTTTAATTTGCAAAGTTATGTACATTTTAAAAACACAATGTAATTTTTTATTTTATTGTAAAGAAAGCAAGTTCCTATTAAGTATAAAGAAAAATATCTTTTGAACGGCTCCAATTGCTCTGCTAGTAGGCCATAGTTATTTAATTTAATAATTTTTCATTAATTTCTCACAGTTCTGTATCTGTATTTTACCAAAGACGCATTTCAATAACTGGTTTATTTGAATTAACCGGAGATTAAAGAAATTTATAAAGCAAAAAATAGCACTGCACTTAATCGTATAATCTTGATGAGCACTTCACTTTAGAACTTCTTGAGATAATATTCTGAAAATCGTTGCTGCAATAAATGAGTTGTGTCATGCTCAGTGTGATAAGTAGGTTAGAACGTTAGGTTAAAAATTAGGGGCGCTAAAAGCCCAAACCCAAGAGAGGTATACACTTACGGCCAATTAGCTTGTTGTGCGCACCGTATGAAAAAAGGGAATTCCCAAACAATAACCATAATCATAATTTCCCATAAGTATCGGCCTTGTACAAGAACCCAATTTTCTTAATGAATTTCCTTATCGATCTCCAGTTCGAGTGCCCCAGGTGACAGGTAAAGCCGATTTCATAAAACCACATGTCATCCAGATTCATGCCTATGTCTATTTAACGCATCAAAATTTCCTTATCATTTTTCTCTAATGCCATTCATAGTCATTCATAGAAATAAGGCCCAATAGTTAATACCGCTTCAGCTGTATTTACGAATCCATTAGTTGGAAATGCACTTCATCGGAGATGATAACTTTTTTCCAAAAAATTTGTTTCATTATCCACTAAAAAAATAGTCGGCTCCTTCCATAGTTTGCTGGTTTGAGCTTTTCATTAAGGTTAATTGTTACGCGTGAACGTGGAGGTGTTTTGTCAAAATTCGCTGAATACCGCTTTGTAAAATTTAACGATGTTGAGAAATATGGCCAATGGATGTTTATAGGTTTATCGTGACACTTTTGATTACACTAGCAATGCCCACATGTAGGTTGACGCACAGTAGTCTTATTGTCCATAACCGGACCAGTTTCTTTGTATTTTGTGGCCTTATATTGAATGGTTGTTGCATTAGTTGCACTTTCTCCCACTTCGTATAACCTTTAAAATGTTTAAAGTTAGTTTTTACAATTAAAACGTATTTCTTTTTATAGGACTTTTTGTTATTAATAATCGAAATAAACATATGTAACAGCTGGCTTATTTTAGGGTTGCTTCTTGCAAAAAATACACAAAGTTTAAGAAGTGCATTCTTACTGAGACTCCCTTTTAAAGGCAAAAATTAAAAGACGTCCTGTTTTACTTATGGCATAAAGTAATTAAGTACCTTTGTATCCAAATACACTTTCTATAAATTTAGTGAATGAATACATTTAATAAACACTAGTGTTACAAACTATTTTTTTTTAAAGATTTCAAACTTGAGTTGTATTGAGGACATGTAAATATGCGTTTAAAATGCGGATGTAAAAAGTATAACACATAAAGCAAAAGCATAAGTTCCAACAAATTGTGACACACTAACAAAGGTAAAAAGCAGTCCATTAGCTGTAAAGGAAAATTAAAAATATTTTTAAAAATAAGAAATATATCAAATCAAGTTCATAATACAGAAAATGATTTTAATATTAAAGGTAATTTGACTTTTTTATAACTAAAAAGACATTATACTTAATTTCTTATAATCAATAATTTTCATAAAATTTCATAATAATAAGTCATAACATTCACCCTACTATGGAATGAATAAAGCAGCTTGAGCTCTAACATATTGTTATAAATAATAACCATGTGCAATACTACACTCATACAGATTCATTTAGGCAACATAGTGTATGCATTTTAAATACGCTACAGCAATACAACTTTGCATAAAAGCCTTTTGACAATATACAATTACATGTGCACTGAAATGTAAAAGTTAATTCTTATCCGGATAAAAAGTGTTCATAACACTTATAAAATACAAAGCAGTATTAAATATACATACAAAGCCCATGATTAAAATAAAACCTGTTGAAAAGATTCCAAAACAATGCGATGTTAAAGTACACACCTACACACTTCACTGTATCTAGATGAAAATGAATATAAAAAGAAAATGTTTATTTTCAAGGTAATTTAGCACATACAGAAAGATAGCAATATAATGTGTAGTTTTGTTTGTACTGACCAGTATTGCCAGGATCTTGTTTTAAGTTTGAATTTAATCTTTTTTTCTTAATTTTTTTTTAATATTTATGACTTGTTCGCTAGCTTTTTTCATATCTGTTTTTTTGAGCAGAAAAATAAACGTAGTTGATACTCATATTACATGCGTTAAATTTTATAAATCTTTAACATTTTCTTACGGCATGTTATGTAAAAGACAAATGCACAACAAATACTAAAACAGCAGAAAATCAACAAAAGCGAATCTCAAGATTGCAGTATTTTTGGTGCTAAAACATAGTTTTTAAAATATTTATTGTAAATGTATTACTCTTTAATAATTTTGTATGTTTTTTATATTTTAATTAATATCTTTCTGTTTTTTTTTTGTGGGAACTGCTGGCATCACCTGTACTGACTAACGATATGTATACAAGTTTATAACTATATTTCATTCTCTAAACACTTACCCATGTTATTAGCAATGTGGATGTAACGGAAGTTCATTTTTTGACATTTTCAATTTACTTTTGTGTATTTTATTTAATCACTTGACATGGGGTGACCTTTAAAAATAAATATTTGTTTCTTGTTATTGTTTTAATTGTAGTTACACTACGTATAAGTAACAAATGTTAAAAGAGATGTAAAAAATATTGCTCATACGCAACGTATGTCCAAATACTGCAGGGAGAAAATATAAAAAAAAATATAAAAATAATTTTAGCCTTAAGATATGCCTAACAGGCGTGCAATATTTTAAACGTTGTAAAAGTGTTCAATTTAAAATTAATTCTAATTATTTCTTAGCCGCTTTTTTAGCTCGAGACAATACAATTGTGTAATTAGACAGACTTAGGCCTATTATTACAACTTGCATTAAGTTAAAGGTAGGATTTTGTCTGCCCTATAAATAGTTTTGCATTATTACAACTTCTATTTTTTATTGTTGTTATTATTTATTTTAATAATATTTAATGGATAAAAAAATAATAAATTAAGGGTTTATAATGCAAAGTCATTTATATGTCCGACAAAATCCTGCCTTTTGCTAACGGCGAGTTGTATTAATGGCCCTTTATCAATTAACCCTCTTTTGCAACAGTCATATGTATTCTTTGTCGTAAAGGTGATTATTTATTCGAGATGCATTACTAAATGAAAAACAAAACATATATGTGTATTATATATTGTAAATTTGGTTTTTAATTAATTAATGAATTTTAATTAGGTTTATTTGTTTATTTCTCAGTGAACTCTTTTAGGAGCTTCACTGAGTTTTATTTAATATTCAATTTGCTTTTAGGAGCTTCTCTAGGAAGCTCTACCAAGTATGGTTAAAATGCAATTGTTTTTTGTTCTTAAAATTATTTTCTTATCTACTACTTATGAGAATATTAAAACTAGTTTAGTGTTGGTTAGTACTCATTTTAAAATGATTATTATAATTAAATAACTAATGTTAGTACTTTAAAATTAGTTGTCAGTCCCACACTGATATGCCGTGGGAAAAAATATGAAAATGAAGGTAATTTGAAGCGTGACGGCGCTGTAATACATACACACACATACCAATAGTGTAGGTTCTTGTGTGTGTTTATATCATTGTACAAAACGACATGAGTAACGGCACACAAACACTTGATATTGTCAAGTGCCGCCAGACGCTTGCTAAACGAATTCAAGTAATGCGATATTTTCCCAATCGCGGCTTATTTCACACACATTTATTTACGTTGTCACAACAGGGTTTATATTACAGTTTACCTAAATAATTGTGAGATTAGGTACCCTGCGGTACAAATGTGGTTTTAAGTAAAGTGCCTTCCAATGCTTTATATTAGCTTCCCTACAATATACATGTCACTACTAGTAGTTACGGAGGGTTATAAAAAATTTCGAATTAAATAAATAGATCAGTAAAATCTCTTAAGCCGTCCTCTCGTTACAAAAAATATTTATAAATTCAAAAATTCGAACAGAAATAAATTTTTCATAATTTTAAGCTATTTAATATAATAATGTTAATAGATTAGAAGCCTGTTTTATTTTTAATAAGCTAGTGTGTTCCTGGAACTAATTTTGCGTGACTAGCGGAATCAAAAGTTCACAAGGCTCTTTAATCTAGGTTGCTATTTGTATATCTATGTGACAAATTCCTTTTAAATCAGTGCGTGATTCAAACACTAGTTATGCCATTAATATTTTTAATTTAAAACAATTACGTGATCATAAAATTTGTTGGTCTTATGGGTTAAAAAAAGGGTTAGTCATACTGTTTGTTTATAAACTGTACTATCGTAACATATTTTGTAAAATTATAAAACAATTTAATTTATTCCAAATCTAAAATTTTTCTTAAGATTAGATTTAAATTAGTTTTCAGAATTAGCAGTTAATATCACTACTGTGTACCAACGCAATAAATTTCAAACAAAACAGTCGGCATAAATTACAAAGTAAAAAAGACCAGACAAACTATACAGTGCTTTAGCTTTTGTCAACTACATGACATTCGGTTTCAATAACTTACGCATGGTTGATTTAAATGTGATCTTTACTTGTGGTGAATTAAAGACCCATTGAAAATTTGCGTAAACTAAATACAAAAGGACAGGGGAGAAATACAAAATCCAACAATGCGGAAATTGATAAAATCTTAAAACGGATTTCCGGTAAAACACAAAGGACATGCAAATGGAGTTAATAATTTGAAAATTAATTTAGCTTTACGATTTAAAGTACCTTTATGTTTTTCTCTGTTGTTTAAATATTTTTGATTGGCCTTTTTTATGTGCCATGTTTATGAACTTTATCTGTATTCTTATGGTAAAAGAACGTATTTCGAGTTTTAAAATATTTTATTGGAGCAAAAAAGCAAACATCAAATAAAGGAAGAATTAAAATGAAGACCACTTCTTTTGATATGATACCTTGTAGCTTATAACCTTTAGCAAGGATTAATTAAATCTTAACTATTTTTAAGGAAAACACAAAAACAAATTACGAAATAGCTAATACAGATAATTCTTGTTAATACTTCATAGCTCTTAATGTGTTTTAGATAGTAAAATGTCGATCAGTGCAAAAAAATTGTCTTGAAGATCCTTCATTTATTGTAAGGAAAACTGAAGGATTCCCTATCTCGACATACATACAAATACTTTAAGGTCTTGTAAAATTTATTTTTATTTGGGTTTTTATAGTTTTATAGTTTTAAAAGATTTGGAAATTATTAAAACATGCTAAGCTGTTGTGATCTTTTTCATTTATATTAATAAAAATATTGTTAAAGCTGTGCCAATGCATAAAATTTATTTTAAAAAACTTTATTGGGGGATTTTTAAAAAATTTGTTATAAAGTTGACTTTTCACGTGGGTGAAGTATTTTGAAGCGCTGCTTAATATCTCATTTCTTGGGCTAAAAACGCACACTTTACTTCAGCTTTAATAACATATTTTAAGCAATAGCGATTAGTAATATTAATTTTTATTAGCTAAAGTTAAGATATTTATAACTGTAGGTTTTTAAAATAAAATATTTAGTAATTTATTAAATGTAAATTAACAAGTTAAATATTTTGTTTAATATAAATATAGTTTATGTGATTGATTGTCTTCACTTCTCGGCTCAATACAAACAACTGCACTTTGTAGTTGCTCTCAACTTCAGTTGATTTTTGGTTGCCGTAGATTTAATCCTACATAATTTTAAGTACTTTATTCTAAAGGATATATACTTGTCGACAGACTTTTGTTTCTTAATATAAATATGTAGTCAGCAATAAAAATTCTGATCCTTTTAATAGAAGTTTTGTAAATACAAAACATAAGCTCGATTGCAAGAACTGAACCATTGGAAATTGTTTATTTTCTTGATGAATGCTGTAATTTCAGATATATATTTAAAACAACCATCTCGAAAGTGTGATATAAGGTGTGAGTTGTGCAGAATTATAATGGTGCCAAATTTGTAAAATAAGATTTAGATTAGACTACAGTAAATTACACAAATTTAAATAGAAATTAAGATATATAATGAATTAATAAACCTAAAATCTAATGGAACCTAATCTTATCATTATTTTTAGCAAAGACTTATCCGATCTTTTTAACAAGATGAATTCAGGACTTTCATAACCTTGCATTAAAGTTAACGCATGAACTGCACTAAAGCCGCTCCACTTGTGGAAATTTTCCACGTAAATTATTTGCAATTTGGATTAAATTAATATTTTCATCATGTGCCATTTTACAAATGTCAAACGTAAAACTCATTTGTTTTCAATAAATTATTGTTTTTATATCTTTCAGAAGAAACCCTATAAAACTGTAGTTTTAATTAAAAACTTTAGATGTCCTACTCCATGAATATATGAACAAACGGATAAATGATGATCATAGGAGTTTCTCTATATAAAATACAAAATTTATCATAAAAGTAGTCGTGAGATTGGAATTATTTTTTTCTTAGAAATTTTTTACTGCTATTCTATTCGGGTAGGTTAGGTTAGTTTAGGTTGAAAAAGAGGGGCATTAAAAGCCCAAACCCATGACAGGTATGCACTTATGCCCAGTTGACATGTTGTGCGCTCCATGTGAAAAACGGAATTCCCAAATAAAAACCATAAATAATTTTCCATAAATAATGGACTTGCCTAAGAACCCAGTCCCCTCAATGTAACTCCTTATGGATCTCTAGTTCGAGTTCCCCAGGTATTACAATTTCGGCATTATCCACTGTAAAATTTTTGCGCCTAATGTGCACAAACGCAGGACAATGACAGAGATAGTGTACCAAAGTCTCATCCTCTTCCTCGCATGCTCTACATGTTGTCTCCTCAGATAATCTCATGCGTGCTAGATGGGTTCTCAACTCCGTATGACCTGTAATTACACTGGTTAGTTTCCTAAAGGAGCTAATACATGGCATGTTTTTTACATCTGCCTTGTCAAATTCTCCACTGCTAATACAAACATGTCGTGTGTTACCTTTAAAACATAAGTTCTGTAAAAAAACATGTGTTGAGACATCTGACAAAATTTTAATTAGAGTGCTCTCTATTTTCTTCTGTCAAAACATGTAACATTAGTCGTTGGCAGAAATCTCTGCTGCTGCAAAGCAGTCAGCGTAAAAGTACAATTTTGACAGACATGTAGATTTACATATGTCTCACAATTTTTAAAGTCAGATGAAAAAAATATGCCGTGTATTATAGCCTTAAGTATAGGTCTACTTAGTCTCAGAATTTCCATTGATTTCTCAAGATTTGGGTCACCTCATAGTATTCTTGTCACCTTACCGACATCAGTACTTTGCCATTTTCTGACATGTTCCTCCATCGCCCAACGTTTAAGTTCATCCTTAAATCGTTTAAGGGTTTGGCGTTCTCCAAAGTTATAGTACTCAGAAGAAGTCCCATTTTGGATAATTTGACGGCTTTCTCGTTTCCCATCAGCCCGCGATGGCTTGGTATCCATATTATTTCTAGATGTTCACAATTTGCATATGAGTCTATCACACTCTTGCATTGTAAAACGATCCGGGATTCAACTTTCTCCTTTCTCAATGTCTTAATCACTGATTGGCTATCCGTAAAGATACGAATCGGGTAATGAGATTTTTTATTCTAGCGAGTCATCTTTTATGACATACTTTATAGAATGCCTGCCAAATATAAATGGGGTGAGTTTTTAACAGTTTAAGTTTTTATATTAAAAAAAAATCACGAACCTTAATAAAAATTTATTAAGGAAAATGAATGAATATAAGTAGTTATTTTACTGTAGATTGTTTCATGCAAATGATACTCGAGTCTACTCCGTAAGTGTTATATCTTTGGCCTGCAATTACAAATAATAAAAATTATAAATTATCTTGGTTAAAATGGGAAAAGGCTAAACAGAACGTGGAAAACTTATATAGGGATAATAAGCTTATTTTACAATAGATGTGTACTCATCGTTTTTTATTTATTTATTTATTTAATAAGGTCTATGGACTCAAGATTCTTACAGACTTTTAGACAGTACAAATAGTTATATACTTTCAGTTATTTAAGATAAAAATTATTTAAGACTCAATATATTGATAAAATTTATTAAATTCAGTACAAGTTCTTAAAAACGGATTATAGTTGGCATAATTTGTTCTGAAAACTTTAATAAAAATAACGTGTAGAACGAAATTGTACATGAAAAGAGATATTGGAAATCAATAAATCAGAGCATACATTTCCCTTTATTTAGTTGAGAACAAACGTGACATTTAGTATCGTTGTTCGACTTTTTAGCGTTGGCAGCTTTATAAGAGCAAGTCTACTTGTGTAAGACGGCTTGTTTAACGGATTTCAGCTTAGGCCTCGAAGACAAAGTAACAGAATTTGTTTTTGTACAGATTCAATGCTATTGTTGTAAACATTATACGTTGGATCCCAAATTATTGAACCGTATTCAAGAATAGGCCTGACCAGGGAAGTATATAATTGTTTCGTTATGTATGGGTCCTTAAACTCCTTCGCCCAGCGTTTTATAAATCCAAGTACTGCACGTGATTTGTTGAATAAAATTTAGTTTAGGATCTAGTAAAATTCCAAGGTCAGAGACAGTTTTGAGTCTGTCCAGAGTATGGCCGTTTAAGACATAATTCACGTTAATATGGCATATACGAAAGAAACACATGTATTTGCATTTTTCAGGATTCAGCTCCATTAGGTTAAGATTACACCAAGAACCAAAAGCATCTAAGTACTTTTGAAGTAGGATATAATCAGCGTGATGATTATGACTAAGGAATTACGTCGTCAGCATACATTAGAACATCTGAGAATTTAATCGAATTTGGCAGTTCGTTTATAAATAGGGAAAACAGCAATGGGCCAAGATGACTTCCCTGTGGGACACCAGAAATAACAGCAATAGGCTCATAAGCTATATTTTTAAAATGAACATTCTGCCTTCTATTCGTCAAATGCGAATAAATCCAGTTAAGACAGTTTTCCGTTAATCCCATCAGATCAAGTTTTTTTTATTAGAAGTTTGTAATTGACTTTACTAAAAGCTTTACTTAAGTCGGTGTACATTGCATCAGTTTGCTTCTGTTCACCAAAATCACGACTTACTAGCATAGTAAAGTGCAGCATATTAGTTACAGTTGAACAACCCTTTCGAAAACTATGTTGTAAAGGAGACAAGATAGATGACACTTGATGACAAAGATGGTCTGTTATGATTTTCTCAAAGATTTTGGGTATGGTACTAAGTTTAGCAATACCTCTATAATTAGCGATGTTATTTCTGCAGCCAGATTTATATAATGGAATAATGAAAGAGTCTTTGCATGAAAGAGGAAAAGAACCACACTCTATTGAAATGTTGAAAATTAAAGTAAGAGAGGCAGCAAAAGCCTCAGCACAATTAATAAGAATGCAGCTGGGAATCATGATCAGGTCCGTATTTATAAGAAAAATTTAAGCTTTTTTAAACTGGTTAGAACTGCTGATTCATCAAGAAATGTAATTGATATAGCTAGATTTAAGCATTCTGTTGGCGGATAATTATTTGTAAATTGTTCTACAACTCCCTGTCTTATAGGCTAATTATATGCCTTATATGGCGACTTTAAGATGGGAGTGTTTTATATTAAATTTGCTGGAAGCTTTAGCATGCTTCAGTATTAAAAATAATTATTAAGTTCAGCATAATTTGAAACACATGCTAAATCAAAAGCATATGTATTTTGTTTTGACAATCCATTAATTTAAGTCGTTCAATTAATTACTGATTCGTAAAAACTTAAAAGTAACAATAAAAGCTTAAAAAAATAATCCTTATGCTAATTTGTACATTATTTTTATTCACTTCAAAATCAATCTAATCTTATCTAATCTACAACATTAATACGTAGGCCACTAAATCAGCACACAGATTAAGATCATATTCACACAATTCCAAATCGGAAAATTTACTTAACTCATACAGATTTCTTCTTTAAACTATTACGGAACTATTTACGCAATAAATCAAATCCAATCAAATAGCTCAATGGATATATAACTAATATACCAGATCCGCTATATTCACTACTTCTGAAATTGTGGCTTTCTCACTTTACTTTCACTGAATTCGTTTAATAATTTATGCTTTTCGCAAAAATTAAAGATCTCCTAATCACTTAAGTTGAGTTATAAGTCTTAAAGTAAGACAAACACTTATTTCATCATTTCTTACAAGGATAAAGTGAATCAGTATTGAATTTTCAAAATTTGTATTTGTATTCTTCTTAATTGGAAACATACATGTACACATACACATACATATGAACGTGGTACATACATGTGTGTGTATAAGGATGGTTCAAATTTATAATAGAAAAACATCACTGTGAAATCAATATCTTGAAAATATTTTTATGTCTGTAAATTACTGTGCTGTACAATCATATGGAATCAAAATCTACGCTTTATGCTTGAAATAATTATTAAAAATTATATTGCAATACCTAGTACAATTTTATATTATTAAATAAATTAAATTGATATCGTCCTATTTGGTGCAATTAAAAAATGTAAAAAATTAAACACGTTATTGAGTTTTGGTTTAAGTACCACTGAATCGCCGATAATGAATCTTAATACTTTTCTCATCCGATCATCGAATATTATGGCAGTCTTTAGTATATTCCAAACTTCTTTCGTCTTATAATTCAGTAGGGACTTTTCAAATAACTCCTTTTAATAATATGATCTTGGTTGTACTATGGAGAACAATTTGTGGCAATATTGACTTCCCTAATGCTAAATATTTACATATGTACATGTGTTTATATGTTAAACATGTTATATAAGTAAGTAATAATGGATTTCCACGACCTTTAAAAAATTGATGAAAACAAAAAAAGTAAATACTTTACCGCTTACAATAAAACCTTGTTTGTGTTTATTTAAAATTTTAGACGTAAAATAACAAGTTGATTTTAATATTTATTGATGTGTAAAATGAATGTCGCAGTAATGATGTTTGCTAAAATACGATGTATGTATGTGTAGCAGTAACTTTTAAATTTGTGCGGAATTTAAAAATGGCTTTTAGGTTTCAAATTTTTTTTTTTTTTTTTTGATTTTTAGCATTGTTGTCAGTACTCATGAGAGTTATTACAGACAATGTTTATTATTAAATGTTTTATAAAAATGCATTAATTTTTTCAAATAATTATAAAAAAAAAACTTTGAAAATTTCCGTTGTCGTTAAGGAGTGTATGCTCTGTTTTGAACATAGTTGATAGACTTAACGTTAAAAGAAAAAAAATTTTAAGCTATAAATTTTTGCGTGTAACCTCATAGTTAAATTAAATATGCTCTTCCTACAATAAACTACAGCAAAGCAGTAAATACTTTTATATATTTTAAGTACTAGCAAAAACCTAACCTCTTTGTTGGTCCTAAAAAGGGTTTCGCATTTTATTCGTTTGGAGATATATATCTGGCACCATTTGTTTGGTATGCACTGATTCTCTTTAATATTATTTCATTCATATTAGTGTATTACTCCTGTTTCTACGATCTTTACCAAAGCTAAGCGATCTAAAATAAACAAAATGGAGATTTTTTTATGCCTGAATGCACCAATCATGATTAATTATATTTGTATACGCTTTACATAAGATTGCAAAAAGAATTATCTATATATAAAACTGAATCTCTCTGTGTGTGTGTGTGTGTGTGTGTTTGGGTGTGTGTTTGGGTGTGTGTTAGCTATAGACTCCAAAACTGTAAAACCGATCGGACTCAAACTTTGGCAAGTTGTTGGACATATACCAGGGAGTGTTTATGGGTGGAAAAAAGTGGGCTGTGCCACGCCCATAAAAATTAGTTATCAGTTTTAGCTACTTGCACTTGACCGATTTTTCTGAAACTTTGCACACATATCGAGCGGTCATGATTAAATAATTAATTAATTTTTTTTTAATTTTGAGGTACTTGCACTGGTCCGATCCTTCTGAAACTTTGCACACATATTGAGCTATTATGACTTTACAATTTCGTAATTAAAAAAGTGGGCAATGCCACGCCCATAAAAAAATTATAATTTTAGGTTTTTGCACTTGATATTTAATTAAAATTAGAATGCATTTCGATTCATTAAGGGGCGTAGCAAAGCGCGCCGGGTTTGGCTAGTTATATATATTTATCATTCCGTTTGTTATTTTGACAGTATTCATTTACAGCTCCATAAAGTATTTATATCTAAATTCTTATAGATAGAGAAGTTGATTGCGCTATGTTTGTCTGGCTGTCCATGAGAGCTTTAAAATTAACTTTTTAAAGCTCCCAGATTTTTAAAAATACTTAGAATTTTTGCTGGGTTATAAGAAAAACCACTAAAGAATTAGGTTTAACAAACGTTAATGACCTGATTTATAAGGTTTTACAACGACATATTCGAAATTTGCTTAATCTTATTTATCTTTAGAGTTTTTTTTTCGCAAAAAACAAGTTAAAATAATAAACATAATAAATGAAGTTTAAATTATCTGGAGTTGAAAGAAAAATAAAAGTCAACAATACATCTATATATGCGTTCATTAAACATCTGTAATAATTCACAATCATTTTTTGTTTATATGTGTATACAAGATATAAACATCTGAAGTGAACGCTGTCTGGGAAATGAAAAAAAATTAATAAACTCTGTAAATAAAATATGTCAAAGTCATAGAAAATAAAAATTAAGCCACACATTTATAAATAAAAGTTACTCATAAGCTCATACGCAAAACTCCTGAATTAATGGATTTATTCATGATTACTAATTTTAATTTTTAGGGATTTGATTTTTAACACAAGACGTATATCTCTCAAAAACCATTTTTTTTTATTAACAAATAAATAAAATTTATTCACACGTGATAAAGTTGGTAATACCCCTAATATACATAAGAATCTTAAATACCTCATGTGTATAAATTAAAAGTGATAAAATGGCAAATTCTAATAAACAAGGATAAAAAAAAGTAACACAAATAAACGTTTGCGTTAATTTTTTAAAATGAATTCTTCTCTATCTTTTGTTTTGAGCATATTAATGCAAATTAACAAAAGAGTTTCCTTTATTTGTATTTATTTAAATATTTATTTTCAAATACATTGCTTTACCAGGTTAACTAGTCGTGCTGCCTTTTTTTGCAAGCAATCTGCTGTTAATGACTTTAATTTATTCTAATATCAATAACAAATATGTGTAGGATGTTTGCCAACGACAGCTAGTAGAATGTCGTATATGTAACAAAAAATGTCAAAACCAATTAAAGTTTATAAAAAAAAAAAAAAAAAAAAATAAAAATTAACATGAACATTAATATACTATATGGAGTAATAAAAAAGTATTTTAAGAAAATCGTTAGAAGGGAATGGTTTTGTGAGTATTTTTAGAAAATTGTGTGATAAAGACATTTTTAAATAAAACCAGTAATTTTTCCGCAACGACGCAGCCCACTTGAAAAATATTTCCATTATTTTTAGTTATTAGCATTAACAAAACCAATTTGCATAATTGTACATGCTAAAACATAAAAAAAGAAAAAAATTTAAAATTTATTTAAAAGATAAAACAACGCACACGCACATTTAATTTCAACTATTTTTTATAAACAGTTTTCACTGTATACATTTAACAAGGGCTTTGAAAGATTGCTCTTTTGTTTTATTTCTTTGAATGTTTAATGAACTTTTTTTAAAATATTTTTAAATTTTTTTTACATACACATGTAAATAAAATAATTATACTCGACTTTTAGCATATTTTGACGATATTTAACGTGATTTTGTATGCAATTGCTGAACGATTTTTATAATTTAAAAATATTTAATTTTCATTGTGATGGTTGCTATACTATACTAGACAATAGCTATTTTATTTAGAAAAAAACTGGGGAACTTAACATTTTTGTTTATTTGTGTAAAAAAAATATTTAACATTCAATTAACGGTTAAAAAATATCAAATAATCAAAGTATAATAATTAGATTTTTTGTTCAGGGACTTCTAATAAGAGTTCTTCAAACAATAATTAGGGCATTCACAATAGTGTCATAAAATCATATGTCCTATAAAAATATAATGAAAAATTAAGACTATTGTGAGCAACCCCTTATAATTAAGTGTGCTCTTTTGAATTTAAATCTGCTCATGTAAAACAATTATTTATGC
The DNA here is from genome assembly GCA_941918925.1 of Phyto melanocephala. Lineage (NCBI taxonomy): Eukaryota > Metazoa > Arthropoda > Insecta > Diptera > Rhinophoridae > Phyto > Phyto melanocephala. Next base: position 92,251,652 of record OW799236.1, on the reverse strand, counting down.
ACATACACTTCGGCCTTGGCTAAATTAAAATATTTTTTAATTCCAATCCATGAATTTATTAAACTAGATCTTACCACAATATTTTCCAATTTTTAGTTTTGCCGCAAATCACAAATAAATTAAATTTTGTTTGATAAACCAAAACAGCAGAGTCCTTAGCCGATCTTATTTGACGCCGCCAGTGATTTGTTATCGGAAATAAGCAATTGCGCTTAAATTTGGATGTCTGCCTGATAAAGTTAAATATTCACTGAATGTCGACGGCTTACAAAAACTATTGCGGCTTGACTTAGCCGACTTAGCCGTTTAGGACAGGTCTCTGCTTATTAAATACGACATCACAATAAACATAGCGTACAAAGTTCTATTATTATAAGACACCTTTCGTTTGAAAAGCAACAACAACATTTTTAAACCATTGTAAAATTTTAGAACAATATGATAATATGACATGATAAGACACCTTGTGAATCACCCAAATATATATAAGAAGAATAAAACATGTAAGGCTTTTTTTACGAGATATGACATATGGACATTTCCATTTCCAGTTTTTCAATATAAGTTTATTGATAAAAGAAAACACTTAAATTTTACTATGCGCAGGCATTAAGAGTTAATTAAATTATTTTAAGAGCAATAATAAGAGTTAAGTCTGATTATCTCTTTGACTTATTTTAAAGAATTGCAATCAGCTATTTTTTATAGCGACTAAATTATAAAAAGAAATTTTAATTGTAAATATTCTTTAAAAATTAGGTTACAACATCAATAAACAAGAAAATATAGAGTCCAATTAGCGGTATTTTTTTTTTTTTTTTTATTTCCCTTGGATGTTATTTTAATGTCACGTACGTAGTGCAAAAACATTATTTGTTTCCATCATTCGTATTTGAACAGTCGCAAGAGTCCCAAAATAAAATCAACTAAATAATTTATAATTTAACTTTTTTTCTTAACATAATATAAATTGTATTACCTCAGAATACTATTAGAGAAAAATCTGTCACGTACGATATGTCACGAAAGATATTAAATTGAATTTTTTATAAAATCATTTAAAGATCGTTTTCAGTTAAGCATGATGGATTTAAAATGAAAAATATTTGGTTTAGTGTAGGAAATTAAAAACAGAAAAAATACCTCCCAAGTTTCGCAGGTTTTTTCATATTTCCATATATACCTCAAAATCACTTCTGTTTTATGTCACGTACGATATATTCTTATTTTTCTGGATATTTTAAACAACAATAATTTGAATATAATTAATTCTTTTTTTAAATAAAGTACCCTTTGAATCAAACATAAAGATCTAATTTTGTTTTAGTTACTCTTACTTTTGCAAAAATTACTCCAATTTAGAGGAGTAAAAATGTCACGTAGGATGACATGGAAATGCCCATATGTCACATGTATATTACGGATTACAGTTTAATGCACAACAAATTAAAATTTTATGAAAACAATTATTTTAGTGAACTTATAGTTTGAAAATTAAATTAAAAATTAAATATAATACAAAGAGAAATTGAAACTTTCTCTTAAAAAACTAAAAACACGGGCCCTGGTGCTATACAAAATCATTGTTCAACTAATACCATCTTTGTGAAAATTCTATACTTACAAATTGATTAGTGATATCTTAAGCTAAAGGCTAGCATTAAAAAATTTGTGGTAATGACGTGCAAAAAAAAAATAAAGGAAAAACAGGTTTTGGTAAATATCATACCAACTTAATGATATGTGAGGGACATGAAATCAATTAGGACAAATAATTCTATGTTTCCATTTTCAATAAAATACTGGAGTTTAATAGTTGATATTTACACACAACACTTGTAGTTCTAATCAAAAGAATGCTGATGATGAAACCGTAGTTGGTTTCGAAAATGCATTCCACTTAGCAAGTATTGGATAACTAAGTTATCCTAGATATTCTGTCATTATCCTATTAAACGTATAGCCTAAATTTAAAAGTATAATTGGGGGATTAAAATGGTTGTCATCGAGTCATTTGTTTTAATTTAATAGCACGAAGAAATATGACTACTGTGAACAACCCCTCATAATTTAGTGTGCTATTTCAAATTTGATTCAGCTGTTCAAAAAAACCAGCTATAAATACTTATTTAAATTAAAACTGCCAAAAACAAGTGAAAAGGCGAAAATAATAACCGGCTTGTGTAAAAATTAAATTTTGGACATTGTAATGGCTAAAGTGGGTATAAAAAAATTTTATCTATTCAAATTTAAATAAACGTTTTTGTAGGTGATGAAGACGAAGAAGAGCAAGCTAATAAAATGTTTTTAATAAACTTTGCTAGTTTGCTTACTGATCGCAGAAGCATACATCGTGGGGTCCCAAAGTCTGATAAGTGACAGCAAAGCATGTTAAGAAAATTTTAAAATAATCGATATTGGATACGAATACAAAGATAGATGATTTGGGAGCCTTTAAACTGCTTATTATCAGTCTTTCGGGATGGATTCTTGTCTACAGTTTATCCTTAACGCACATACATATTTATACAAAAATTCATAATATTTGATAGACTCCCTTGTCACGGTTTGAAATTATTAACGAAATCAGGTGTAGTCTACACAAAACCTTTTAAAACACACCCGAGATGTTGCTGAGGTACTTGCCTCTTCACCCTCCCTCCTATGTTTTAGCGTAGGCAATGATTGCTAAAACCCAAATATGGTAACCTTCCCTTTATTCGTCTGTATCTGTTTTTTGCGATCTTAAATGAATTATTCCTTCGTGGGACAATAATAGCTTTGCTGCAACATTCAATTACACTGGTTTGCAGCCAAAAAATACCAAGAACGCCACATGCGTAGATAAGTTAATTGGGACCTCCTGAACACGAAAAGCGCTGTAATTTTTTTTTCTAAGTACCGTTTTTTAGATAACGGTACTTTTGTGTTTTTCGGTGTATGGTCCCACTCAAACCCTTGTGGAGCCCAACCGAAAAGTCCGATCACACACTATATTCAAGTCAAGTCGCTCGTCATTTTAATTTAATTTTTTAATTTACGCCGAATATAGTGTGTGAGCAATGAAGATGAAAATATTTTCGTTCCACAAAATCCTTAATAAAAACTTTATTTTTCATCCGATTTTTCATCCGATTTAAAACGTTCCAGATCTTTACTACAACGTAGAAAAAAAACGAAGTAAAAATGAAAAATTTTGAAAAAAACTTAAAAAATATGCAAACTTTGAACTTTGAGGTGCCATAACTCAGCCATATCTTATCAGATAGAAATTTGCAGCATATCGACGGAAAAGGTATTCAATTACCTTTCCAACGATATGGCATTTATCTCGATCGGACTTTTCGGTTGGGCTCCACAAGGGTTTGAGTGGGACCATACACCGAAAAACACAAAAGTACCGTTATCTAAAAAACGGTACTTAGAAAAAAAAATTACAGCGCTTTTCGTGTTCAGGAGGTCCCGATTAACTTATCTACGCATGTGGCGTTCTTGGTATTTTTCCAAATTAAAAATTTGTAAAGCAGTGTTATGTATTGAATCTATTGACATCGAGTGATGTCACACTTGTTATGGTCCAACGTAATTTTTTTTGGTATTGATATCTGATAAAAAATATTTCTTTGACACAGTAATGGGTAAAATTATAGCTCCCGTGAGTTAAAAAAAATGAATTAAAACAGAAATACTCCGCCACTATTGGTTAAATTAATTTTAATTAATAATTAATTACAAACACCACCAAATATTAATTTACCTGTAACTTCTAAATAGAAACAGTCAAGTTAAAAAGTTTACGTCAATTAACAATTAATTGGGGTTGGTAAGGTTAATTAGGCAGGATTAAGATTCTGTTATCCGTGACAGAATTGCTCGGAATCCCTAGATAAGGGATTGTTGCAACTTTAAGAACTTCGAACAAAATTTCAATTTGTCCTAAATAAATTATAAAAAAAAAAAATACCTTCATTTTTTCGTTGGCCTTTTAAAAGTTTTCCAATTTAATTAACTATTTACCTTTAGTTTTGGAATACTAGAATCCTTCGTAATTTAAATTATTTAAACGAATTGAAAACAAAAGAAACATCTTTAGAAAAATGTGGTTTATTTTTTTTATTTTTTATTTTTAGGCTAGAATTAACAGATCACTGTTGTAGGCTTTAGCCACAAACTTACATACGTAGCATTGTAAGTAAATAATTTGCATAGAGCTTAAATCTTATTATCTATATATATAAAAGAGTAACTTGACTGACTGACTGACTGAATGACTGAATGACTGACTGATTCATCATCGCACAGCCCAGACACGAAGAGCTAGAGACATGAAATTTCTTACAATCGATTATTCTTTCAATGTATAGCACCACTAAGAAGGAATTTTTGGAAATTCGTACTTTAAGGGGGTAAAAAAGGGTAAATACGGGTAAAATCGGTAATCTTATATCTGCCAAACTAAAAATTATACAAATTAAATTGAAAAAGCATTGTAATTTGCATAAAAAATAAGCTGACAGGTGTCTGACCTTTTTCGGAATTTTCAACTCCTAAGGGGAAAAACGGGTAAAAACTATGATTTGGTACTTTTTTGGTACCCTATGAAATTTCCAAACACATAAAGCTAGGAAAAGAAGTTAAACCGTATTAAGCAATTTTTGGCACTTTTTTCAAATTCACATGTATAAGGGGTAAAAATTGTCCCTTTTTTTGGTACTTTTTTTAAAGAAACTTTTCTTATTTTATTTAATGGGACAAAAATTGATAATTATTATTTCCTAATAGAATATGAACAATTATTTAGATGAAATTTTTGAAAACTTTTTTGGGGACTAAAAAGGTGCCAAAATGGGGAAAATTTCGGAATTTGTATGTCATTTCTAATTAGACGGCCAAATATCACAAAATTTTTATTTCGGATTTGACTAAACATAAAAAATTATGTAATTTAGTAAAAATTTAAACACATTCATAACAGGGTAGAAAAGGGAAAAATCGGGAAAAGAGTTTGGTACTTTTTAGAACATAATTACTTTTATGCAAAAAAAAAAAGCTTTACTGACTTTAAACCATGTCTATTAAAATATTTTGTTATATAGATATTTGAACATTTTAAATTTGGAATTTGGAACTTGGACCAAAAATTTACTTTTTCGCTTTTCTATAATACTTTTTTTATTTTCTACGTTTATAAAGGTAGAATTGTACAATTAAGGACTATTGATACCAGGTGAGGCTAAAAATGTTATGGGTACTTTTTTGAACTTTTATGGTACTTTTTGTATTTTTTACGTTTATGAAGGTAAGATTGTACAGTCAAGGACTTTTGATTCCAATTTTATGGTACTTTTTGTATTTTCAACGTTTGCAAAGCTAGAATTTTGAAATTAGTGACTATTGATACAAGGTGAGACTGAAAATGTCATGGGCAACCAAAAAAGTACTTTTTTGATTTTTATGATACTTTTTGTATTTTCTACGTTTATAAAGGTAGAAGTGTACAATTAGTGACTATTGATTCTAGGTGAGACTAAAAATGTTATGGGCGACCACAAAGGAACTTTTTTGAAATTTTATGGGACTTTTTGTATTTTCTACGTTTATGAAGCTAAAATTATGAAATAAAGGATAACTGATTCAAGTTGAGAGTTAAAATGATACTGAAGACACAAAAAAGCCTTTTTGCATTTTTATTGTACTCTTTGTATTTTTACGTTTGTAATCATAGATTCTTAATCCGAGGTAACTCCAAATATTATGGACGACCAAAATTACTTTTTCTTAGTTTTTTATATTTTGTATACATAGAATTCTGAATGTAGGTGATAATAAACCAAGTGGAAGTTTTTGTGAAGGAAAAAATTTTACTTTTATTATTTTTAGGGTAATTTTTGCCAGTTCTGAATTTATGAATCTTAATTTTTGAAACTCAGTAGCACTGATTTGGCTTTTAATTAGGAAATATATGCCCAATATATCCTTACTCTACTTTTTATTTTTCTAAGTAAATTGAATCAGAGATACAAATTTTTATGAATGGATCCAAGAATACTTAATAATTTTAAGCAGAACTTAAGTATTCAATAAATAGTAAGAACTCTGCTATCGAAGAAGCGGGTTCAATGCTAGTACTTAAATACAAAAGCTAAGCTTAAACAACTAACATAGCATATGTTTACGCAGACAATATGATTTAACATGTAAATTAGGGTAGTTAAATGTGACTGTGGTAAATGGCAAAGATATCTGTAGAATTTGTGTTTGGGAAAAGCATTTAAAAGAAATAGTTATATTTGTTTTATTCGATATGTATATAATAATGTTGTTTTATTTTTAATTATTTGTTTTACATGAGTTTTAGTAAATCCAATATTAATGTAATACCAACAAAAAAATAAAAAAAGATAAAATTTTCCCCATTTACTTTGAAAAGGGAAATATTCACTACAACCATTAGTGACCAGTAATACCAGTGCTGATAGTCTGGGAAGGAAATATTTTTTCCAAGTTAATTATATTTAAAACTAGGCGGGACTCTATAGACACATCTGTTATGAATGTGAAAATTAGAATTGCGTAAGACAAAGGGTTTAGCGGTATCCCCTTTTATTTATAAGCCTAAACCTCTTAGATTTAAAGTTGTTGATTTTCAATTTTATTTACATCTTATTATTATTTTTTTTTTTTAATTTAAAAAAGGGAAAACACAAACACTTAAATGTTGTCTGGTCTATGAACTCTTCTTTGAAAATCCTCTTTTCATAGAATGTTGTTTATAGTGTTTATATTGTTTTTTATTACTGTATTGTGTATTGTGCATCTGTAGATGAGGAAACATATTGTATGTATGTGTAATGTGTATTCAAGATAATAAAGTAAAGAAAAGATGCATATGGGTTCATATTATTAAAAAATATCAATAATAAAAGATACATGACAATCGGGTGAATTATCTTGAGGTTTAATTTATAATGCAAATTCAAACACATGAATTGTAAATTAAATTTAAAATTGTTGTTATCGGTAATAAAAATGATATCAAGTAAATGTTGACTATGACGATGCCTAAGGTGGTCCATTCGGCGGTGGTGGTGGTTTCTCGCGAGTGATACGAGTAATGTTTGTTTTCAAAGGCTCAGTCGTAGCTGGCATATTTCAGATGACCTCAGACTTTACACGTCTTTAGATAAAAAGTCCAGAGGTGTGATATTGCACTATCTAGGGTTCCAATTTAATATAACAAAACTTGAAATAAATTGAGTACCGAAATAACTTCTCAACAAGTCCATTATTTAAGGTGCTCAAATGCTCGTAGCGCCATCTAATTAAATTCAGAGCCAACCCAGAGCATGCGCATGAACTTCAGAAAACATATAGTTCATTAATATGGTTTGATAACGGTATCAATATGATTTTTCTCATTTTTGAAGAAATGATTCCATTAGCTCATTATTGGTACCACATTGTTGATTTAAACGGATATAATGGCAGCCCTTGGAACTCTTCGGGTGGCTCAACAACACAAATATGGCCACTTTTTTACTAACTTATCCACTGAGTCAGAAATATACTTTATCACTGAAAAAAAAATTTCACGGTAAAACACCGAAAACGCATATGTCACAGAACGCTGTTTTTCTTCATAAAAACATATGCGTTTTATATCATACGCCGCTACAACCACCATTTACTGTAAAAAAGCATTTGAATTCACTGAATTTCACTCTGCATAAATTTTCCATAAAAAGTATGTGTAACAAAAAATAATCTAAAACTTAGATTTGAAAAATTACAAGGGAAATTTCCGTTTTCCTGTACTCATTTGAAAATAACACAAAAAAATCATTGTTGTAAATAATATTAAGAGTTTAATTATAATTTAATTAAGAACAGATTTTGTAAATACCACAATCACTTGTGTTAATCAATTATTAACAGTCAAAATAACAAAATTATTTATTATAGTAATTGCACAAATTGTTACGCCTTAAAAATTTATTTTAAAAAACTGACTGTTATATTATACACTCCGGTTCGGTGATTAAAAGGCACTCAAAATTCTATATTTAAAAGCCTGTATCTTTTGCAATTTTTAACCGATTGCAGAATTCTGAAATAAAAATTGCAGCTGAGCAATTTGGAATAAGGCTACATAAAAATGAGTCATACGTGATCTGTCAAAAAAAAAAGCCATTTGATTATGAAGCCTCACAGTAAATCACCCGATAGATACGTACATATGTTTGTGCTTATACATATAAAATAGTCGACTTATTTGTAAAATTCTTTTAGAAAAATCTCTACTCGTTGTATTATTTTCTACATTTAGTTAAATTTTTTACAACTTATAAACACATGTGTAAGTTTTATTTATTAAACAAACTTCAATTTACCATAACTTACTGAAAATAATAGAACATGAATCCTGAAAAAGGATTGATAAGTTAGTAATAGGACAAACAATTGTTTGTTTTTCATAAACATAATACATTAAACATTTTATACATCCGGATATAAGTATTTAAGTATTTTTTCTAAAATCTTAAGAGTTGTAGAAAAGAATAGGAGGGTTACCACTCACGACATGAAATAAAATAAATTTGTTTATATAAAATAAATGATGTTGACAGTTGTAAACTTTGAGCCAAAGTGATTTTAATTTATACAGAAAAAAATATTTTTTACAACAAATATTTGTTGGTAATTATATTTTGTAAAACTTTTTGCTTAATACCTAAAAGTAACACAGAATCACTTTTTCACTAAATTAGTTATAAAACCGAAAATCTTAAAATGTAAGATCTTTAAACAATCTTCTGTTCCCATTATCTTTTAATCTTCCCAAGATATATTCATAAAATATATGCATTGCGGAAACAAATATTACAACGCAAATGCAACAGTCATTTAATTTTTGTTTACATATTAGCCTACATCTGTCAAACTATTTTTGTTTTCTTTCACTTATACTTATTGATTTTCTTTATTTTAACCTGTTATTGAGTATTGCCATTTTTAGTACTTCACTGTTACTGTCAGCTATATTGTGGCTTAACTGGAATCGTTATGGAACTGACAAATGATTGACACTGAGATTGAAAAAAGTATTAAAAAAGTACAACGCAAAAAATTGCAAAATGAAGACGTTATTGCTGACAGACATACAATTGCTTTTAGTTGTCGTCTCCATTGTTTTCAATTCAAAAGTATTTTGGATTATAAAAATCTTAAAAATACTTCAAAGATGTTTAAATATTTAAGCCGTTTTATTTTTTAGAAAATTTTTTTCATTGTTTTCTGTCCTCTATTTAGACTGTAGAATTTTTATCGCAAAACATGATTTTCGGTGAATTGAAATCTGGTACCAAATTAAAGGTATTTTCAAGGTTATCTAGAAGTGAAAATGAATAAATACAAAACTGTTCATTATATACGCTGCAATAAATCTTAAACCAACTATCAACTCGTTCTATTTGTTTGTGGTCTATATGCACGAATTTTTATACGAGGGACGATTGCTTATACTTACAATGTAATTTAAGCTTTTGGTATAATTATGTTGAAATACAATTTTTTTGTTATACCGGAAGACTTGATCTAGATGGTACTGAAGATTCAGTAAACTGCCTAAAATGTACGGCTGTATCATCGGCGTATTTTATGTTGTTTAAAATAGTAACTATCTAGAATTTTGCGCATATTTTAAGATAGCCAACATCTGCCATTATCGTCACTAAGTATTAGTTTCAAGTTCTTTAAATAAAATGCCCTTATAATGGTTTTGGAACCGGCGCAAAGAGATAATTTTTTCTATTGAAACAATGCTGTACTTTTTATACCCGCCACAAAAAAAATGGTGGGGGTATATTCATTTTGTCATTCCGTTTGTAACACAAACTAAAAGCTATGTCCGTCTGTCCGTCTGTTAACAGCACGATAGAAATCGCATCGAAAAAGCTAGGGGGCTCACATTTCGCCAGAACATTTCTAATAGACAAGGTTTGTTTGGTATTGAAAATGGGCTACATCGGAATATTAGGAAGAGAGTTATCGCTCGAAAAGCAAGAGTAGGTCGAAAAAACCGTGTCCTTCGAACACCGAATAAAATGGAATTGTGTCCAAACGCATTAACGTAAAGTCATGAAACTTCGAATATATATTTCTTAAGTGAAAGCAATATCTCTCCCCAAAAATTGCATACATCTATGCATTAGGAAATGAGTTATAGATAAAAATGTACGAAAATTTATACCGCGCAGTGTATTTTTCAGTATATTTTAAATTTAAAACCTAATAAAACGGACAACATTAGATGGACGATTCTGAAATTTTTCACACTTCGCTTTTTGGTGAGGTGCTCTTTTGTTACGGAAAATTAATGTGCCACGCCCACTTTTACGCCCACCTCTCATATAACGCTCTACCTAAAATTCATATAATTTCTCTATTAATAAAGATTTTGGAATAATAAAGGCCTATATTGAAACACCTCAGTTGTACTCATTCGCAAAAATATTTTTGACACGCCTACTATAACGCCCACTTTTCACGTTATGTGCCGTTAATGAAATTTAAAAGCTCATAAAACCTCCAAAATTAGAGGTATGATGATAAAATTTGCTGCGTATACCCCCTAGGCAATGTCATTGTTGTCCCGAAAAGTTTAGGTGATACGCCCACTTCAACGGCTACCTCCCATATAACGGTTTATCTTAAATTCATGTAATTTCTCTATTGACAAAGTTTTTGGGAAACTAAAGGACTATATTGAAATATCTAAGTTGTATTTATTAGCAGCAACTTTATTGACATGCCTATTTTAAAGCCCACTTTCACTAAAAGATTAAATTTACGAAAACATTTTACTAGCATATCGAAGTTATACAAAGAAAGTGATGCATATAAAGGGATAATTGCATAGCGATTCCTGTTAATAATAAACAAATACACTTTGTGCTATAAATTGGGTTATTTTGCGGGAATATTAGTTATTTAATCTTCCCGATTTCTCGGGATTATTTTTCAGGATCCCGGGAAATAAAAAAGGTGGCTACGATGCGAATGCAGATGTTTATATTGTTTGATTTTATTTTTGATCTCATAGCTGAAGTACCTGTATTTTTGTTTTTTTGTGCTCATATGTATTTGATCTCGTATATAGAGAATAATTTTTTTTTCAATAAAAAATATTTTTACTCAACTTATATTTTAAATTCAAATTTCTTTATTAATTTTTTTAGTTTTGAAGTGTTTCTTGTACATTATAAACTATTTTATGCTTTTTAATAAAAAGTTTTTTTTTTATTTACTTTTTATTTGTTTTTCTGCGGGATCCCGGGATAATAGAAAATAAATTTTGCATTTCCGGGAAACAAAAATTTTCGGAAAAAAACCCTAGCTAAAAAAGAACGGAAAACAGTTGGTGGGTATAAAAGATTCGGCACAGCCGAATATAGTGCTCTTACTTGTTAAAGTTATCAGCTTCTTCTTGTTTTATGGAATTATTTGAAGTACTTACAAGAACCATTTGAATTTTGTTAGCTCAGCTGCTGCTGGTATTATGTCTACATATGCTTAAACCTGATTTTTTTTAACAACATGCCGTTACAGCTTGAAAGCGAAGTGCAGTTTGTTTTCCTATCTTGACTGGGAGAAACAAACAAAACCAACTAAACCGCTTAAGCATGTGATGTCTTTAAAATTATACAATAACGAACATTGTTTTCTATCTTTTTAAAAGTTTTTGCACCATACCTAGCAAACTGGGGCAAATCCATTAAAGTAATCTTAAAAAAAATAAATATAAAAAATATTCCCTATAATATAATTTAAAATTTTTAGAGAACCAAAGATTTTAATAAGATACCTAAAGAGTTATGCTATTGGATACGCTATCAAGTTTAGATGATGACGAATGCTCAGATCATGGACCCGAAACACCAGTGAAAAACCCAAGAACATTAACATCAATTGATATTGATTATTTCATACGTTGTTTGCTCTTTGTACACCTTTTATACATTTCGTGAATTTTTGATATAAAATACAGCTGACAAATAAATAGTTTCTTTATATTCATTAAGATTTAATGTAAAAAGTTCTTTTGTGAATGTTTTACGAAATATGTGTTAAATATTGCATATTTCATATGAAAAACTAATAATGTAAATGTTTAAAATACGCCAGAAAGCATTTCCTACAATATTTTGGGGGATTATTAAAAACAACAACGGGAACATTTTTCTGAGTTTCCCACAGCTTGGCAGATATTTCCCATACACCATTTATTTAAAAAAGGATATAAACATTTAAATTTCTAATCACTTTTTGCTTTTCAGCAAAAAAACTGAAAGTATTAAAAGTTAATTACATTTGCAAGACTTCTAAATCAAAATAGCAATGACTCCCTAAGTTCGATATAATTTAGCATAGATGATGTGCTTCAAAATCAATGGAACATGTGGAAAATATTTTTAACAATTCATGTAATATAGAAAAAAAAACTCATGAAATACCAGATGATTTTCGCCAGTTCATTAAAATATTTATGTAAACACATGATCTCTAAAGACACGCTAATATCAAAATCATTAATGTTTTCTCCTAAATTTAATCACTTTGTCACCAGCTTAACGTGTTCAAAATTATTTCATTTTTATATTTTTTTTTTACTGGTTAGATATTTATTCTCTTGACAAAAATTGCATGTTCTTTGTAAAATTTAAATTCTATCCGAAATAGATATGAGGATTTTAATTCTTCTCAGTAGACAAACTAGAAAATCCTTAATGTGATTTTATTTGTTTCAACGCGTATTTGTTTTGAAAAAATGCGCACCAGAAGGATTTCGGATTTAATGTGATACTCAGTATAGATTTTTATGTTCTGTTTCTAACGTTTATGGCCATTTTCCATACAAAAGTTTTTCCAAAATTGCATTTAATGTGATGGACAGTATATATTTTTATGTTCTGTTTCTAACTTTTATGTCCACAATTTTTCAATAAATTTTGACAAGGCATATATTTTCTAAGCTCTAGAAAACTTTTTCAAACAAAAACTTTTAAAAGAAAAGAAACTTACTTACACTATTATTCTATTTTCCAAGAATTTAAGAAAAATAATACAACAATATAACTAACATTTGCAGTCGCATACTTAATAAATTGTTTTCATTTTTTTTATTACTCATACGTACAGTTGTATGCGTTTTAATGTTACGTGAAACTGTTAGACTGAAAAGCCAAAGAGAAAAATGCAAACTTACAATTTTAACAGAGTTTATGTAAAAAGCTAGTAACTGAGATTAAACGAACAGTAAAATAGTAATGTTAAGAAATCTGTCCTCATGTCTTGCAAAACGTAAACAATGTTAAGATGAATCAAAACAAATCAATGAATTAGAAGCGCCTGCGCTAACATTCAATATGTTTTTGAATGTTTTTGTTTTTAACATCTAATTTGAGACGCTGCTGGAATAGCCTTCAGTCGCACGTGTACTTTAAAACTGTTCATAAGCCGTAAAAAGTAACGGTGCAGCAAAAGAAAATTAAAAAAAAAAAAATTTTTATTCCACAAAAAAAAAAATTATATCCTTTTAAAGCAAAGAAAGTAATCGCAAAAAAAAAATTTAAAAAAATATGTTAAATAAAAAAGAAAAATTGTGAATAAAATTTATTCAAAATTTCAAGTTCAAAAAATTAAATTAAAAAAAAATATTGTAAGATGTTTAATACTTTGTGTTGATTGAAAATGTTTTTAAAACAAAATTGATGTTTATTTTAAAAATTTATAAATACGAGAAATTTTTACCTCATTTAAAGTGTATTTTTTTTTAATTCTGAATTAAACAAGGTTCTAAGTTGTGTGTGAAAATAATTAAAATTAATTGGATACATATCACTGTTTTTGAAAGGTAATTATAATGTGTTTAATGAATTCTCTAACGTGTAAATATTTTAATGTTGTCGAAAAAATTAATTTGCTTAAAATTGATATTACTTTATATTAAAAAAAAATAAAGTTGAAATTGAATTTAACTTAATTTCTAAATCAATACATTATTGCGATAGCAAAAGTGAAATATATCACAATTAAACCAAAATTATTTTTGAGTGTGGGTGCGTGTCGCTAAGCTTTAAGCAGTAAAATAACAAAAATTCTGCAGGATATAAAAAAGTAAAGAACTTCATATTTTGTGTGAAAAATCCCAATCTTTTTGAAGAGCTTTGACAAAGTAACAAAAAAATAAATTAAAAGAATTTAAGGTGTATATTCAAAATGAATTGCAAAATTGAAAAAAATGGCAAACAAAAGCATTTTTTAAAAATTTTAAAATCATTTAACCTTTTATAGAAAAATAATTTAAAAAAAAGGAACAAAAAAAATATTTCCTGTTTGTTTCATTGATAAATGGTTATTTAGATAACAAACCACTATAAGAGTTTTTAAATTATAAAAAGTATTCAAAAGACGGCAATGCATTTAACATTTATTTAAGTTTTAATTTAAATTAAATTGTTATTTGACATTTAGAAGATTTTTTTTAACATTAGTTTTGTGCAATCATCTTTTGTTTGACCATTAAACCGTGTGTGTGAAAAATTTCTATTACTTAACCTTTTAGGTCATAGAAACCAAACACAAACGCGGCATAATTATTCTTAAATTTCATTTTTAATTTTTTTACTATGAAATGTGTGCATTAAGTGGTACTTAAATTAATCCTTACAGGATAAATGGCCACCGCGACCTTAGCGGCACAACTCCATTCGATGATCCAAATTTTCAATGACAATGTTGATGTTCAATTGTTGGTGACAACGATGAGTCGAGGTTGACTTCTGTCAGACTATCGCGAAAAATACCAATGTTTTCCATTCAACGAACTAAGAAGGCATTCATAGATGTTTTTCATATTTCAGACAGACTTGTTTTGCTGGAATTTAAATATTTTTCATTTAAATATTAAACATTAAATATTGGTCCGCCGATTGTGAACGAATTTTAACGACTATGTTGACCAAAATAATCAAGACGTGCACGAAATGCATTTTGCTTTGAACGCCCATTTTGATAATAAGCCCGAATAACTTTAACGCGTTGCTCGATTGTGTATCTTTCCATGGTTCATATTGAGTTAGATTGAAATTGAGAAATCGTCGTTCTCAAATTATTGTGTTCTATAGGTATATGTTTTATGTGTCACATAGAACACAATAACTTGCGAACGACGAAATGTCAAATAAAATACGGAAAAAAACTTGACGTTTAGGTGAGATTCACATTAAACATCGGCCCTTAAAATTTAAACACCCTTTATATACATATATCTAGGACTGAGCTTTAGGAATTTCAAAAGATCATTTGAGTGTATTAATATAACAAAATGCAACAGCCCTCCTGTAGTTAGAAACATCCTAAAGTATATCCTTGTTGAGTAACCAAATACCCCTGTGGGCTCTAGTTTCTAGCCCAGGTGGGGCATATCCTTATAAAATTAATAAGGCCGAGTGTTCTTCTTAGAACTAACAAATTTATTCTTCAGCTTTTTGCCGTTATATATATGTTTTTGATTAATACAAAATGTTAACAGTTTCTTACTGTCTAGTTCAACTATTAATAATAAAAACAATTTAAAAAGGAATGTAATTCACCGTAACTGCACCTTAATGGTGTTAAAAAAAAATGAGAAAATATTACAACAATAAAAAAAAATAAAACTCTACATTAAATTCATAAATTACACAGAAAGAAAACATATGAAAAAAAAAGAAATATTTACATAAAAGAAAAGGTTGAAGTCACTCCAACAACCCCGTAACTAACTTAATAGTTTTCGCGCATATTTGTGGTGCTTGAATCAACTTTTTTTTATTTCCAAGGCATCTATACTAAAGTTATTGAATTAATAATCAAATATATGTAGATACCAAAAGTTACACTGATTAAGTGTGCTCTTAGCTTTGTTTATGCTGCGTTAACAATCCTCAACAAGTTCTTCTATACGTTTTGTTTTAATTTTATGCCTTCTGTATTCCATTGTACCTACGTGTATACTTATTGTTATTCCTTTTCTCTATTAACTATTAATACAATCAGGAAGAGATAGACAGTGTTAGGGATTCGTGTTTACATTAGAGTAGGTTATGATTTTATTTCTAACATTAAATTCCTTTTTCTAGTTTTTAATATTCACCTACATTGTATAGGTATGGATGTGGGTGTGTCTATTTGTATTTATGACTAGTGTTTGTTTCATTTATTTGTGTTTGTTTAAGAAGTGTTTGTTTTTGTTTTGTTTATTTTAGTGTAAGTAATTTAAGTGAAACCATTTTACTATTCTATACCCCAGAGAAAGAGTTCATGGTGGCGGCGATAATAAGTGCTGATATGCATACATAAACCTTTATGTATGTTTGCATGTTTCAACATAATATTGGAAAAATTGTTTTGAAAAATTTACTTTAGCCAAAGACTGATGAAAGCTATGATAACCATATCCATGAAGGCAAACATAAATACAAAACTATTAACAATATAAATTTCTATTCTATTGTACATAAAATATAGTTGCTTTGTATCTCTATTTTGAGGCTAAATAAATAGAGTAAAAATAATGTTTTATTTTGGATTATGAAGATTCACTTAAAAAGCAGTATGTTGATTAAGTACTTATTTCCCTCAAAGGATATAAATGTTATAGGAAAATTATAATAATCATAACAGAGAAGTATGCCATTTGCATATAGATTGCTGTGAAGCAGTTTGAAGTTCAGTGGCTTGATAGCTAACTATTTTGTGGCTGGTATTTCGATAGTATTTTTTACATATTTTTCTAAACTAAAAAAAAATGAATTGCTGAAATAGCCAAAGACAATTTATTTGACTTCCATTATATCTTTAACAAGCAATAGTGAAGAGCAGTTAATACTTGAAATATATTCCATTAAGAGTGCAAGCAATTTTGCAGTTGAATGAAAACTATTTATTTCTAGTTTAGTTGATTAATATTCAATAAAATCATCACTACGTCAAATAAAAGAAATATATTGTCAATCCAGACTGACAATAATTGTTTTAACACATTTGCTGTTGTGCCCATATTTTATTCCTAAAGCACAGCCCTGGATATATGTAAGTATGTATATATCGAATAACTATAAGAAAATATTTTCGAGTTTAACAGCCAGGCCCACGATGTCGAACGTTATCGTTCGCTTTTATTTTAAACGGCAAACAGCTGATTTGCGGCCCTATAACATTTTTAGTCGAAAGAAAGTTATTACGAACGATAACGTAAGCATGTCAGTATAAAATTGCGGCCCAGTATATATTTTTTAAAATAAGCTTTGTTTATTTGTTAAGTTTATGTAGCACATAGTTACGTTTTCAAAGTACAAATTACACATTTAAGCACTTTTTTTAATATATTGGCGATTAATTTATGGAATCATAAATGTGGCAACATAGATTTTTTTGTGATTGCGTTAGACACGTAATCCGAAGCGAACAACAAGTCAAACGATAATGGGCCGCCTTTTCAAACGAAAATGAGTGACTGGTTTTCTTTCGCTTTAGTTTGCGTTCGACATCGTGGGCCTGGCTGTAATATTTTTGGAAATTTTAAAGTCATAAAGCATTTCTTGTCAAATTTTGCCAGTCTGACCGTATATTGGTTTAACTTATAGATGCCCAAAAATATTTTCCAGCCGTATTAGTGAAAGAATTTGAAAGTACAGTGCTATGAAAAAGTAAACTCACAGATTTTTACCAATATTTAATCACAAAAAATTGTTTTGGTTTTTAAAGCTGTAAAATAATGCAGTTCAAAATGAATTTGCTATTTTTTAGTTGAATAAAAAAATAAGCGTTAAGATTTCCATTAAAATTTAATACAAGATATTTTTTTTGGATGTAAAAAACTAACACAAATGCAGTGAACACTAAACTTATAATTTTTTTACTTGGAAAATTTTCAATAAATTTTGCAGTCTTAAATTTGACGTTTAAAAAATAAAATATTTTTCTAATTCAATCATATTTTGTACGCACCCTGTTTGAATAAATATCAAAATAAACGCTAAATACATATACTCGTGGCTGTTTCATGGACGACGAAATTAAAGAGCATTAAAATAAAAGAGGTGGGGTTAAAAGCAATTGTTTGATGAAATGCGTACCTATGGCTTAAATCAACTTTTAGGAACCCCCACATGTTACACAGACCTGTCTGTAGTATCAAATATTCTACAATGAATCGTTATGGAAATTTATCGTAATCGCTCTATAAATATTTGAGATACGAACAAGTAAACATGACTACCCCTACCTTTTTACACAAAAACTAAAATTTTTTAGCCCAAAAATAATTTATCGACAAGATTTTCACTTTTTAGTAATAAGATACATATGTCCGTAGAAATATAAGTTAGAATTTTTGAAAAACTCTGTCGTTTATCAGGAAAGTTATAGACAAAAATTATTTGGAAAAATATATTTTTTATAAATCAACATTATGAGGATCCTAATTATTTTTTTGACACACGCTGATATGAAATTTTAAGACATCGAACATTATTGAAAATTATTTCTAAGAAAACCTTACAAATTGGTTTGAAACCATCTGAGATGTAAGCACTAAAATACATCAACTATGTTGTTTTTCCTAAAATTTGCAAACAAAATTTGATATTCTTTTCAGTTGCTAGACAACCTACATGCAAATAAAAGCCATGGTTACGACATGATCACGACGGTCATATTATAGTTTCTATAACAATATTTGGTTTTTGAAAACAAGTTTTATTTCATCATATATTTTGTCACAATAATCAAGCATTTGTTTGAATTGTATCATTTAATGTTTACTTTTCGCAAAAATTTCAGAAGGGTTATCCTTTAAAAATAGTATGATTTAAAAAAAATAATTTGACAAAATAAAAAATATATTCAAAAGCTTTAAAAATTACAAATAATCATTAAGTAATAGGTGAGACAACAGTATGATTACAAATTAATCAAGCTATGATTTTTTTTTAATAATAATTTGATTTCAACTGTTCGTTTTCTTGCTGAATAAATTTTTATTATTTTTAAAGTTTGAGCTGTCAAAAACACGAACAAAAATTTTGAAAAATAAAAGAAAATTTACAAATAAACGAGAAAATGTAAAAAACTTTTGGTATAAAAATTGCAATTAAATTGGTAGTTACAATCAATATGTGTATGTTACAGCAAAAGACAATAATTTGACGTAAATAAGCAAAGATTGCCGATTTCAATTGTATTCATATATATGATTATTGAATGATGCTTAAACCAAACATTATAATGATAACTGGTAACTATTATTATCTTGAACACAATCATACAATTCAATCATAGTATGTCGCTCTTCGATTATGGTTACCACAACCATATTTTTTCTTTGCGTGTAGGGAGTCGATTTGGGTATAAAATCAAAAGACTTCGCAAGCAGTCACTACCAAAAAAATGGCACACACAAAATGTATATATAAAATATGTAAAGGTCAAATTTAAAAATTAAAAATCTGGCCCTCATATTCCGTCAGTATTACCATCAAATAAAAGAGCTTGTCCTTGAACGATGTACAAATTCAAAATCAAAGATATCGTCAAAAATAATAGAGAGAAAGATTGCATAGAACGTTAAATTTAAAATAAAGGGCAAGCTACGATGAGGCCATTTTATCTATGTACACTATGGTTCAGGGTATTATCCGATTCGGCATGGCCAACTATAGTACTCTTGTTTATTTTTTCACTTTGAAAAATTCTGAATGTACAATCCATATTTGTAGTAATCAAGGAGAATTTTGAGGTGTATATTTATCAAAGTAAATAAGTTATTATTTTGAGATAAATAGGGTTATATTTAAAGGGAATAGTAATCGTTTCTTTAGTCAATCTGTTAAAGTTTTAATGCCAAAAAATACTTTCTATTTATTTTTCATTGCGGCCTTACTTCAAAAACGTTTCAGCATTATAACATTATTTAACTCTACCTTATCAGTGAAAGACTGAGCATTAGTTTAGCGAGTTGTTACGTTAGCTTTCTATGGTGTGAGAGTGTATTTATTTTTCACTTGCCCTGCAGTGGTAAGGATAAACTTATATATCACTGTCTTTGCGTTTGTAATTTTTACAAGAACTAGTTGTTGCTACGTAAAATATATGTTATCTGAAATATTTCGTAAAGAGAAATCTATTCAACGTGGTCAGACTGTCTGTCTGTCTGTCCGTCCGTCTGTCTGTCAGTGAGTTTTCCGAAATCAAAACCCACGTACGTAGTAACAATCTTTTATGTTTGGGAATCAATATAGAAACTCGACAAACTCTGATTAAAAAAACTACTCCTTTTTTTAACATATTTTTTGTTTAGAAATTTACAAGTGTCGACCATTGTTTTTTATCAATAAATTTAGTCCCTAGCATTTTACTAACATCCTTATAAACTTTAATATCTAAATTAAACTTATTTTCTCATTTTGTTTGAAATAACATTTAACAAAAATTGAATTTTGTATATTTATATTTATATATATATATATATATATATATATTCGCATATTCATAAAAATTACTAAAAGTTTATAAAACTGATTTTCGATAAAAATTTAACCCCATATTTCTAAAATTTAAGATGAGTTGATTTTTGATAAAAATTTAAGCTCATATTCCTAAAATTTTAAATGCATTTTATTTAAAATTTGTATACAATTTTTTTTAAATGAATTTTAAATACATTTTGCATATTTTCTTATAAATAAAAGCCTTAATTTATAAACTTCCTTCAAAGTTGTTTTATTTTTTATGTGATAAACCTTAAGTTCTAATTGGGTCAAATTACTATGTCAATTTGTTTTAGTTATTGCACATTATTCTTTGTAAAATATATAAATCAACCTCAAGCCTAATTACCAATTTGACTTTAATTTAATACCTAATCGTTAACTTGAAAAAAAAACACTTCAGACATCGATAAAAAAACTCACTTTATTATTTTCATAACACCATTGGCAATTATTATTCATTGCGTCTGTGTATTTTAATATTGCGTGCTCAACACTTAACAAACTATTTGACAGAAGATTTCTTATAACGTTTTAATTTTTCGGCAGGAATTAAACTTCATTATATTTAAAAAAAAGCTTGATGAAAGCCAAATAAAATTAAAACTTATAACCTTTAGAAAAAATTATATATTCTATTATGCTAGGGCCAATAATTTTATCTCTTTGTAGGCATCTGTAAAATTAACTGCAAACATCATAATTAACTTTGTGTCTGACAGCTGAATAAAACTTCTTTAGTGCTCATTAAAAAGAGATAAAAGTTAATTTCTAGTACGACAAATAATAAAATATTTGCAGAAGCCGTCAACTAAAACACAAAAGGAAAAATAAAGCTTAATAAGGACTAGAAGGCTTAAAAAAGCTGTTCACTTAATGAAGTAGTAGTCTCAAAAGCATTACAGACACCACATATTTTCATGCTTTATTTAGTAAATAATTATTCTAAACAAGAGTAATTCAAGTCAATTGGTTCATATACTCAATGTGATAAATTTCAATATATTTAACTATGAAGTTTATTTGGAGTTTTTTTTTCCTATTTTTGATTTTTATTTCAAACCAATATTATTAAAAGTCACACTTACAAGGAATATATTTTTCTAGTCGTATTCTTATCTCGTCTCGTTATCTTTAAGTGAAATTAAATAGAAAAATGTGATTTTTTTCTCCATCTCTCTTCTAGTCTTTCAACAACCTAATAATGCCTTCTAAAATTTCAAGATTAAAATCAAAACATCGAAGGCAAATCTAATTACCTTTAATAGCTTTAAGAGTTATCTAAATGTAATAGAATCTATCAGCTTAGCCCTTAAGAATTTAGTTGATGTTCGCAGCTATTGAGATGTCAGTCATTCATATTTAAGACAAATATGCCAATTTTTCTTTTATAAAAAATTATTAAATCTAATACTATCAATAAATTACTACTAGCACAAACTCAATTGTACATATATTGACAACTATCGACAAATTGTGTGACGTTTTACAAAAACAGTTTTAATATGATCTTGTTGTTTTTATTGCTTCACCTCCTGTTGTGCCTTTTACGTAAATGCAGATGACAGTATGAGTCTCTCCGTTAACTTTGCTCATACAAATTGATGAATTTATTTGTGTTGTTGTTTTATGTGACTTTTTGAATTAGATTTAAAACAAAAGAGGGGAAAAACTATTGAAATTGCCTGCAATGTATTTCCTAAAAAATATTTTTTTCCACTTTTCTATACTAATTACAAATAGATCTAGATATCTATATATATAAAAGTGAAACTCTGTGTGTGTGTGTGTGTGTGTGTGTTAGCTATAGACTCTGAAACTGTAAAACCGATCGGGCTCAAACTTTGGTAAGTTGTTGCACACATACCAGGGAGTGTTTATGGGTGAAAAAAAGTGGGCGGAGCCACGCCCATAAAAAATTAGTTATCAGTTTTAGCTACTTACACTTGACCAATTTTTCTGAAACTTTGCACACATATCGAGCTGTCATGACTAAAAAATTTCGTGATAAGAAAAGTGGGCGGGGCCACGCCCCTAAAAAAGTTTAAGTTTTGAGGTACTTTGACTGGACCGATTTTTTTAAAACTTTGCACACATATTAAGCTGTCGTGACTTTATAATTTCGTGATTAAAAAAGTGGGCGGGACCACGCCCATAAAAAATTAATTATCAGTTTTAGCTACTTGCACTGGACCGAACTTTCTGAAACTTTGCAAACATACTGAGCTGTCATGACTTTACACTTTCGTCATTAGAAAAGTGGGCAGTGCTACGCCCATTAAAAAAAGGTATCATTTTGAGGTACTTGCACTGGACCGATTTTTCTGAAACTTCGCACACATATTGAGTTGTCATGACTATACAGTTTCGTATTTAGAAAAGTGGGCAGTGCCACGCCCATAAAAAAAGGTATCATTTCGAGGTACTTGCACTGGACCGATTTTTCTGAAACTTTGCACACATATTGAGCTGTCATGACTATATAATTTCGTGATTAGAAAAGTGGGCAGGGCTAGGCCCATTAAAAAAGTTATAATTTTAAGATACTTTCACTGGACGGACTTTTCTGAAACTTTGCACACTTATTGAGCTGTCATTACTATACAGTTTCGTAATTAGAAAAGTGGGCAGTGCCACGCTCATAAAGAAAAAGTTATAGTTTTTAGCTTTGCACTTGATATTTGATTAAAATTTAGAATGCGATTAAAATTCATGAAGGGGCGTAGCAACGCGCGCCGGGATTTTCTAGTATTTGTATAAAAATAATAAATAATCGTTTTAATACACTCCAGATAAATATATAATTGCATGGTGAGTAAGTTTGTTCATTGCATAGGTAAATATGAATGTGTCTGTATAATATATCGACATAATATGTAGGTGGCGGAAGTACCTAATAATTGGCTTACGCCTACAACACGTAAAAGATTAGTTGATAAATCTGTGTAAATAACAAAGAACTGCTTATGTCAGTTTTTATAGTTTTGCAGGAAACCACTTTTAAATTTGTTAGTGGATTTTTCTAAATAGATTCCCTTTCAAATAAAGGACTATTTTTGAATTCCGTGCTATATTATTAAAAGAGCAATTGGTTTTCGAATATTTAGTTAAGTTATATGTCAAAATTATTTATTATTCCAAATGATATTGCTGGATACGCTATAACTTCTTGTAATGTTGCTAAAAGTAGTTTTGAAAATTCGCCTAATTGAAGTCTTAGGTTAGGTTAGGTAAGGCTAAAAAGATAGGTACAGAAAGCCCAAATACACAATAGGTATACAGTGTATACTATACACGTCTACCCAATTGCCATGTTGTACGCTCTGTGTGGAAACGACAAAATTTTCTTTATAAAACCAAAGTTTTATATTCCTATTAGTGTCGACCAGGTCTAGAATTCAGTCCTCTAAATGTTATTTCTTATAGATCTCTAATTCAAAGTCGTTAGGCATTTCAGGTTCGGCATAGTATCCACCATAAAGTTTTCGCGTTCAATACGCCCAAAACGCAGGATAATGACAGAAATAATATTCAATAGTCTTGTCCTATTTCTCGCATCCTCTACATGTCGTTTCATTTGATAGTCCCTTGCGCGCTAGATGAGTTCTCAACTCCTAGTGACTTGTTATTATAAACGGTGGTTGAATTTCAAGGGCCGATATTGATTTTGAGTAAAATACAAATTGTTTAGGAAATTATTGTCATTTCTTTTCATTATGATAATGTTGGTATGGTTTAATTGTGTATGGAAGAAAATATCGGCGCGACTTCGGCGGCACACCTTCATTCGATGGTCCAAAATTTCAATGACAATGTTGATGATCAATTGTTGGGCACGATGATAAGTCGAGGTTGACTGCTCTTTTGCCACACTATCGCAAAAAACGGAAATGGTTCCCATTCCACGAACTAAGAAGGCATTCACTGATTTTCTAACATTTCATACAGACCTGTTTTGCAGAAATTTAAATATTTTTTACAATTTTGCCGATTGTGGACGAATTTTAACGATTATGTTGACCAAAAAATCACAAAGTGCACGAAATGCATTTCGATTTGAATGCCCATTTTCGCAGTAAACCTGAATAACTTTAACGTATTGCTTGATTGTGTATCTTTCCATGGTTGAAATTGAGTTAGTCTGAAATTGAGAAATGTTGAATGAAATGCATGAAATGGTTTACATTCCACATTTACCTCTACAAGATTATCTCCTAAGTGTTGGCTTTCTAAGTTTCAGAATTTTCTTTGTTTTCTCAAATTTTTGGTTACCCCATATTATATTCGTGACTTTGTCGACTTGAGTTTAGTTTATGAATCGCTTAAAAGAATTTAGCATTTTCCAAATTAAGACAATATGTCAGCTTTCTCGTTTACGGTTATGCCGTCAAGGCTTGATATCCATATTATCCCTAGAAGTTCCACACATGCATGCGAGTTTGTTTCGCACTTGCATTTTAGGACTTTTCAAGATTCAACATTTTCGTTCATTAGTATCCTGGTAACTGACTGGCTGTTCTTCAAATCTCAAATCGGAGCCTTGTTATCAGTTTCCTTTGCCCATTTAATACCATCCGTAATTGCCATAATCTCAGTCTGGAAAACAGTATTAATATCTGGTAGAGGGAAGTATTTACTTCTGTTTCAGCTCATGTCATATAAACACATTCCAGTTCGGTTCAACATTTCGACTTAAGCAGTTATGCCCTTTTGCCACCGAAACAATATCATGTATTTCCACATTATTGTAAGTTTTTTTTATCGATTTATTTGTTTTTATTTAGAAAAGCCAAAAAAGTTTTCAACTTTTTTAAGTACTTTTCTAAGGTTGAGTCTATTTACAATCTGTTAACAACATTTGAGATAAATATTTTAGTGCCCCAAAATTAGTCTAAAATATTTACATCCCTATTTTCAAGACAGTTAACAACATTATTGTTTCTAAATAAAATATTAAATTCGTTGAAGTTTTAATGGAAAATACCATACAAATTGTTTCTACATTTTTGTTGTGACCAATATAATCAATTTTAAAATGTTTTTGTTGTCCCTTTTTTTCTATAAATAAATTAAAAGTATACAAAATTGATTTTACTTTTTTCTAATTCTTAGACAAGTAACTTTTGTTTACATGTATTGTCTAAAATTGACACTATTTAATATGCATCACTTTAGACACTGTCCTAAGTTGGCAATTTTAATAAATGATTTATTTAAAGAAAAAAAAAATAAAAAGACATTTCTGATATCTGCAAATTGTATATCCAGCCCATAAAAGACATGTTTAATTATGCATGTGAAATGTTATTGATGTACAATGATGTCACTGTAAAATCTGTGACAAGAAGAAGAAGGGACAAATATAAAAATCAAACAAAATTAATTCTATTAGTTGACTGACCAGAGTAATATAATAAAAGGCTTGATAGCTCATAAAGATTTTAAAAGATTTAGCTAAGCTGTTTCTTACAAAAATATATTTAAATATTTTTTTTCTTATTTAATGCTTCGCATACTTCGGGTGCTTTATCTTTGTTTAAATTGAAATAAAATGCAAAACAATCTTGTTAGAGTCCTTAAAATTAGCATTATCTAAAGGATAAAATTTAAATCATTATAGCTAAATGTGCTTTTATATATGTGATTGATTGTACTTAAGTACATGGCTAATTTTTATGGTAAATTTTTCGAAATTTTTGGCAATAACCCTTCGGAGTATTTAAAGTGACTACATGCAAAGAAAAACCATTGTTACGATATGATCACGACGGTGATATTATATTTTCTAAAACAATATTTGATTGTCGCAAACAAGTAATAGTTATTATAGTTATTTTTAATCATATTTTGGTGACAATAACCAATCATTTGTTTTAATTTTATCATTTAATGTTTGCTTTTTATGAAAATTTCGATATGGTTGTCCTTTTAAAATAGTACTTATGATTTACGAAATTATTATGACAAAAATATTGTATCATGTCTCTACAAAAACAATACTATATACGAAGCCATTTAAAATTACAAATCACTATTTAATAATAATTGAAACAACAGTATGATTACATAGCAATCGCGCTTTAAAATATTTTAATCTCAATTTGTTTTCAAACGTTCTTGTTCTTGTTAAATATTTTTTAATTATTCAAAAGTTTGACATGTACAGAAAAATATAGAAATTTAAAAAATGTTAAAGAAATAATAAAGATAAACAGTAAAATGTTCCAAAACCTATAGAAAAAAATTGTATTTAAAAAATTAAGTACGACAAATAAGATAAATAATTTATTATATATATTTAATACATTTGGTTCTTTAAACTCCTACAATCAGCATGCCGAAGCGAGTTGCTTTCAATATTCTACAAGTGAAATCTAATGTCGATGTCGGCCCTGTGGATTTTACTCTAAAGTACCTTATACACGGCATACTTTTTTACATCTGACTTTAAAATTTGTGAGACATATGTAAAACTACATGTCTTTAAAAATTGTACTTTAACAGGCAACCGTCGCTGACTGCTTTGCAGCAGCAGAGATTTCGGCCAACGGCTGATGTTACATGTTTTGACAGAAAAAAATAGAGCGGTCTCTAAATAAATTTTTTTTGATGTATGTGGAGTTTTTTATAGAAGTAATGTTTTGAAGATAACACACGACATGTTCGTATTTATTAGTGTGGAATTTGTCAAGTCAGATGTTAGAAACATGCCGTGTTTTAGCTGCTTAAATATTGTTTTCCTATGCCACATGATGGTTTACAAGTTCGGTTTATGCTGTCTTATTTATGTTGGATCGGCTACTGGTTAGCTTCTGACCACAGGTGAATATTGGAGATGGTTGAGTACAACTACATCCTCGGAATCTTGCGAAGATATTTATTTTTGTTGAAGTAAAATATATTTGAAAAATAACAAAAATTTTATGTTTCAGTTTTAATCGTAGTCTGATAATTGCATGATACTTTAATAAAACAAAATAATAATAGTGTGTAACCATTATATGTTTTAACTACAATCATACAATTCAATCATAGTATGTTGCTCTTAGATTATGATTACCACAACCATGTTTTTTCTTTGTGTGAAGAATACATCAAGCATTGTAAGCATTTTTTGAGGCTGTGTGAAAATGTATTTTTATATGTTATGCCGATGGTGCTGGATGGAAAAAAACAAACACATTATCATAAGTATTTATTACTAAAAGTCTTGATGAGTGTTTCGATGGTGTGTAGTCAGTCCACTTAACCAGAAAAATTACTGCTTCACCATAAATGTAAGGAAATAACACAAGAGTTTCAGATTTCACACAAATCTAAAATATATTTTAAATAAAACAAGAAAACGCTTTTAGTGTGTGCAGTCCATGTGTGTAACTATAACCTTCTGGGGGTGCAACGCCCTCTACCCTATAATTTTAAATAATAACTATTTATATTTAGTACTAGAAAAGCCCGGCGCGCGTTGCTTCGCCCCTTCATGAATTTTAATCGCATTCTAAATTTTAATCGAATATCAAGTGCAAGGCTAAAAACTATAACTTTTTCTTTATGAGCGTGGCAATGCCCGCTTTTCTAATTACGAAACTGTATAGTCATGACAGCTCAATAAGTGTGCAAAGTTTCAGAAAAATCGGTCCAGTGCAAGTACCCCTAAATGATACATTTTTTTAATGGGCGTGGCACTGCCCACTTTTCTAATCACGAAATTATACAGTCATGACAGCTCAATATGTGTGCAAAGTTTCAGAAAAATCGGTCCAGTGCAAGTACCTCAAAATGATACCTTTTTTTAATGGGCGTGGCACTGCCCACCTTTCTAATGACGAAAGTGTAAAGCCATGACAGCTTAGTACGTTTGCAAAGTTTCAGAAAATTTGGTCCAGTGTAAGTAGCTAAAACTGATAACTAATTTTTTATGGGCGTGGTCCCGCCCACTTTTTTAATCACGAAATTTTAAAGCCATGACAGCTCAATATGTGTGCAGAGTTTCAGAAAAATCGGTCCAGTGCGAGTTCCTCAAAATTAAAACTTTTAGGGGCGTGACCCCGCCCACTTTTGTTATTACGAAATTATTTTGTCATGACAGCTCGATATGTGTGCAAAGTTTCAGAAAAATCGGTCAAGTGCAAGTAGCTAAAACTGATAACTAAGTTTTTATGGGCGTGGCCCCGCCCACTTTTTTCACCCATAAACACTCCCTGGCATGTGTACAACAACTTACCAAAGTTTGAGCCCGATCGGTTTTACAGTTTCGGAGTCTATAGCTAACACACACACACACAGACACACACAGAGTTTCACTTTTATATATATAGATACATATAAAGTTGACTCATTTAAGATTTATATGGAAAATTTTTTTTTTAAGCTTTTCCCTCCAACAGAAAATATTTTTAGTTACGAAAATGATGATGGATAATATCGTATTCGTATAATGTCTTTACAAAAGGTCAAACGTTAAATAAGAGCAAATCGACAAATACCTAAATATATATCTAACGTCTAATTAAGCATTATACATTACCAATCGTATTATAATATTCTCAGTTTTCTTTTTGTTTTTTTTTTTTTTCTTAAAATCACATAAAAAATTAATTAGCAATTTGAGTCTCATGCTTTGTGTTTTATTGTGTAACCTATTAAAGTTACACAGTTAAGTAAGTGAATAATGCAGCGCAATTACTGGAGTTAAGTAAATAGAGGGTAATAAAATTAAAACATAAAAAAATTGCATGCTTATTTAAAACAAAGACAAAAGGAGTTTCTTGGAAGTACTGGGTTCTCAAGTGGAAATGTCCATAAGGATAACACTTAAGTCATTAATTATTTAAATACTTAGGTTTAAATATGTATACAATAAAGCGAAAAGAAGCCAAGATAATAACCTTTACCATCATCTGATCACATCGAGGCATAGCCTAGATTTTAACGCCATTTTTATACCCGCCACCAAAAAAATGGTGGGGGTATATTCATTTTGTCATTCCGTTTGTAACACATCAAAATATCCATTTTAGACCCCATAAAGTATATATATTCTGAATCAGGGTTTGATTTGATGACGATCTAGCTATGTCCGTCCGTCTGTCCGTCTGTTGAAATCACGATAGAGGTCGCACAAAAAAAGGCAAGGGGGCTCAAATTTTGCCAGAATCTTTCTTATAGACAAGGTTTGTTGGTATTTGGTATTGAAAATGGGTTATATCGGAATATTAGGAAGAGAGTTATAGCTCGAAAAGCAAGAGTAGGTCGAAAAAACCGTGTCCTTCAAACATCGAATAAAATGAAATTGTGTCCAAACGCACTAACGTAGACTCATGAAACTTCGAATATATATTTCCTGAGTAAAAAGAATATTTTTCCCAAAAAATTATCTAAATTTATGCATTAGGAGAGGAGTTATCGATCAAAATGTACGAAAATTTATACCGCACAGTGTATGTTTCGGTATATTGAAAAACAAAAACGTCATAAAAGCAACAAAATTTGATGTACGACTCTGAAATTTTGCACACTTTGTTTCTTGGTGAGACGCTTTTTTGTAACGGAAAATCAATGTGCCACGCCCACCTCCCATATAACGTTTTACCTAAAATTCATATAATTTCTCTACTAATAACGATTTTGGAATAATAAAGGGTTATATTGAAACACCTAAGTTGCACTCATTAGCAAAAACGTATTTGACACGCCTACTACAACGCCCCTTTTTTCACGTTATCTACCGTTAATGAAATTTAAAAGCTCACAAAACCGCCAAAATTAGAGGTATGATGATAAAATTTGCTACGTATATCCTTCTAATCAATGTTATTGTTTTTCCAAAAAGTTTAGGTGACACGCCCACTTTAACGCCTACCTCCCATATAACGGTTTATCTTAAATTCATGTCATTTCTCTATTGACAAAGTTTTTGGGAAAATAAAGGACTATATTGAAATATCTAACTTTTATTTGTTAGAAGAAACTTAATTGACACGCCTACTTTAACGTCCACTTTCATTGAAAGACTACATTTACAAAAGCATTTTAGTAGCATATCGAAGTTATAAAGGGTAATTGAATTTTAAGGACCGATGTTGAATTTAAATAAAACACAAATTATTTAGGATATTATTAGTATTTCTTTTTGTAATTATAATATTTGTATGGTTCAATTATGTATTTAACAAAATATCGGCCAAATGGCCCCCCATCCTTGGCGCCACTCCTCTATCTGATGGTCCAAATTTTCAATGACAATGTTGATGCTCAATTGTTGGGCATGATGATGAGTCGAGGTTGACTACTCTTTTGCCACACTGTCGCAAAAAAGAGCAATGGTTCCCATTCAACATACTAACAAGGCATTCACAGATTTTTTTACATTTTATACAGGCCTGTTTTGCAGAAATTTAAATATTTTTTACAATTCTCCCGATTGTGGACGAATTTGAACGATTATGTTGATCAAAAGAATTACGAAGTGCACAAAATGCATTTTGATTTAAACGCCCATTTTTATAAAAAACCTGAATAACTTTAAAGCGTTGCTCATTTGCGTATCTTTCCACGGATCAAATTGAGTAAGTTTGAAATTGAGAAATATCAAGTGAAATGCAGAAAACAAATTTAAAGACTAGGTGTAGTTCACCTTCAACATGGGCCCTTAAAATTTAACCACTCTCTACAAAGAAAGTGATACAGATTTTATTATAAAGAGATTATTCCATAGCGATTAACAAAATAATAAATATTGTGCTTTAAATGTACACAAAATTGGTGGTGGGTATAAAAGATTCTGCACAGCCGAATAAAGTGCTCTTACTTGTTCTTTTTTATTTTCAAGGCTATCAAGACCTTATGTTTGATCACCATATTAAAGGGATTGAAAAAAATTATTTGCCGTTTTGATTAGGGCCCTATTTTGGATTTTAACTTTTTTATAGTTTTATGTATTCTTCTGGTCAATACTTTTTATTTAATGCCAAAATTTTGTGCGTTTGAGAGGTCAAAGTCGTAATTACTATATTTAACACATAAATCTGACTTTTTATTTAGCATGCTATCTTGAAGTCTATTTTTCCTTGGTTTGATGTATTCTAGAAGATTTTTCAATAGAGATGATATGAAAGTTTGGCCATTTGTAATATGTCTTGATCTGTCATTTGTTTTTTTATTGTATTCAGTAGTATTTACAATTTCATCGTGGAGAGATATATGCAAGAAAAACGCTTACGAAAATTTTAGTTTTATTATCAAAATAATCGATCTCTAATTGCAACTTTTTTTGCGCTTTTGCCATTTTATGATCCTAATAATCGTCCAAGTGTGCTAGCTATTCCTCGAATTGTTAATAATTTTGAGGTTATATTTTCTTTACATTTTGTTCAAGTGCCAATTAAATGAAGATCCGCTCGAAGTAATGCAAATATTGCTGCCATTCAAGCAAGTGTTGCTGAAGACCGTAATTTATCGATTCTAAGACGTTCTCAACAATTGGGACTGTCTTAAACTGCATCCGTATATAATTGTTTTCACTCAATAACTAAAGCGACTGGACGTCGTGAATTTGCTGATTTTGCCTTGGAACAACTTGAAAATGATAATGACTTTTTGAGGATTAGATTATTTCAAGAAATTGTGATATTGAATTGACTCCAAAAAGTTGTGATTTAATGCCACTAGATTATTTTTTGTGGGGTTTTTTAAAGTCATTGATCTTTCAAAATAAACCAGACCCTCTTCAAGCTTTACAAGTCAAAATTAAACTTGCCATTCATGACAAACGACTTGATTTAGTGGAAAAGATGCTCGAAAATTGTGTTCATCGAATTTGTTCCTGTAGAAGAAGTCATGGAGGCCATTTGAATGATGTTTTCTTTAGAACTAAATTGTATCGATTGTTCTTCACATTAAATAAAAAACTTTTGGATTTCCTTTTTTTTAGAAAAATTGTATCACTCTTATTGAAAAACCTTTTGTTTGTCAAGTTCTTTTATTTGACATCAATATTGAGGAGTTGGCACATTTTGAGTTATCAGATTTGACCCCTATAAAAATTTATTGTACACCATTTTGTAGTTGTGGCCATCATTGATTATAAGTGTTTTTAAAGTCTCTTATATTTCATTAATAAAGCGCTTTCATGTGATTCAAATACAAAGTCTGTCGGTTGTTCATAAGCAGAAAATAAATCGATATCAGTGTGCAAAAATTTTAAGTTGTATGTTAGTGCTTGTTTCTAAAATAATTGTAATTTTTTTTTGCAATAATTTTTGAGACAACGGTTTGCTGGTTGGTGTTTATAGAGTCTCCAAACATGTATTGAGAGTATTTGTGACCTGATACATTGAAAAATAATATTTTGCCTATAACTTTGCCGACTAGTAACCGATTGTCCAAATATTTTACGAATAGTCCTATAGCGTATCATATATAGAAGTAGCAGCGAATGTGTCTTTAAATTATCTTAGGCGTAAAAAATTTTAATTTTTATATGCAAAATATGGGAAGAAATGGAGTCGTATTTATTTGCTTGTATCTAAGAAACTTGAATTTCAATAGCGGTTCATTCCTAGAGATTTTTTTAAGACTGATACCATATACAGATCTTTGCACTATGTGGAGGCTTTTAAGAGTTGAATTTAACCAACACACAGGCATGCGAATGTTGCTTACTCAACTACACCAATCATAAACTTTCAGAAAGTATATTCTCTTGGGGTTGAAAATTAACATTGTAGAATTTAAAAACAGAATAAAAAAGCTATACCTCAGGTGAAGGGTATAAAGTTTAGCGTTCTAGCGTAATTGATATACTACAGTTAAAACCGAAAATCAAATTCTTAAAACGAATATCAAAAGACAGTTATAGAAATTAATTCACGATAATCATTTTCAGAACTAGAATAGGCCTTAATTATTACAGTATAATTTCATACAAACAATTGAGTTCAATGAAATAAAACCCTAGATATTATTAAAAAAAAAACTGCCTTTAAGCACCCATGCCGGTGTATTGCCGATATATGTTTTGATAAATGATTATAAGCACCATAAAATACGTATTTGTAGGACCTGATGAACATTTTGATTTCATAAATATTTTTATACCCTTCACACAGTGAAAAAGGGTATATATAGGTTTGTCATTCCGTGTGAAATTTCTACAATTTTCATTTCCGACTCCATAAAGTATATATTTTCTGAAAGCTGATGAATAGGGGAGTCGATTAAGCTCTGTCAGTCTATCCGTCTGACCGTCTGTCCGTGTGTATGTTGAAATCAACTTTTTGAAGCCCCCAGACATCGCTTGGACCCGGGTGATGTATTATAATATCAGAAATATTCGGGAGTAGATCGGTATTGAAAATCAGATATATCGGTACATAAACACCTGAGATATGAGCAAAAACCCCAACATTACAACAACAACATACATACATACAAACGTGTATACTGGTTAGAGTAACCGTGGCATTGAATCCCAGCTGAGCCAAAAAAAAAAAATTTTATATTTTTTAAAATTTTTTTTTAAATATTTTTTAATATATATTTTTTTTATTTAATTTATTATTTATATTTTTATAATTTTTTTTTTTATATTTTTTTTTTAATTTTTTTAATTTTTTTTTTGTTTTATATTTATTATTTATATTAATTTTTTTTTTTTAATTTTTTTTTTTAATTTTTCTTAAAATTATTTTTTTTTTTATTTTCTTTTTATTTTTTTAACATACATACGTAAATTTATAATTTTACAATGGGATGTTTTTATATATGTGTGTTTTTTATATGTGTGTACATACATACGTATTTCATATGGGATGAATGGTGATACAAACTACTGTTATTGCATGACTACACGCTGTGAAGGGTATATAAGATTCGGCACGGCCGATTATAGCGCTCTTACTTGTTTTTTTTAAATAAATTTATAAAATTTGCCACTACTGATTTAGCTTGTGTCTTCACCCAGAAAATGAAAACGTAAATTCATTGCTAATCGAATGGCTCAGTTATTTCAAAAAAATTTTATTTTCTGATTATAAAATTTCTATTTCAATAATTATAATTTCATAGTTTAGACTATATATTGATATTCCGAAACAAAATTCTGTATATACAACCATAAAATTCTGCAATCACAACTAAACTTTGCGATTGGCAACAATTGTGGTACTCACAACCGATACTGTTTACACCGTGTATTGATAAACTAAACGAACGCTAGAATAGCCAAAAACTATTTAGCGGACTGGAACAGAAAACATTAAAGCCTATAGTACACGAAATGTAAAAATACACATGCGCATGTGGATCTGACGTCACTAAAATGCTCAGCACTTTGGTTAAATTTTTTATAATAGTTGTGGTGACTGTATGCAGTAAGATTTGATATTATACACAATGTATTTTAGTTCAAACGTGCAAATGAAATACATATGGCCGAAGAGGATACATTTATGCTTTATGATGACGGCAAAATTACGTCACAGCCACATGCGTATGTTGCTTTTTACATTTCGTGTACCACAGGCTTAAGAGAAGATCAGCATATACATCATCTTATATTTGATTCCGATCTCCCGATAAGACTTTATGAACTTGATTTATTAATATTTAAATAATATTTTGCTACTAAGAGTAGCATTCGGTCTTTATCAGTATCCTAACGGACACATGATGAACCTGTTTAAATCATTTTTGAATAGCATAAGTATTTAAAATATGCATATGTATATATATTTTTCATACAATATTAGACCCAAAACTTTGATGCATTATAACAAAATTTAGAACTTCGAATGTATCCCATAATCAGCTTATTACGCAAAAAAAAAAATTTCTTCTTAATTACATAATTTTACACAAAATGATTTTTGTTCAAATCATAAATCAATAGCCTATAAATCTCATTAATCTTAAAAAATATATGTTATACCCTAAACAACATAATGTTGCTCTTATAAATCACTAAGCCTTGTACAAATGAATGAATTAAATTTCATTTCTTTCAATCATTTTCTAGAAAGTCTAAAAAATTGTTAACGCTATTGCTTCTTAGCACAAAACATTAGAATGTATGAAGTTTAAAAAGCACTTAAAAATTATAGTGCCTATAAAAAATTTGACACAGTTACCTTAATTAGAAAAAAAAGAAAATCCTGAGTAATAATAGCAACACTACACTAAAGTACAAAAACAAACAAAAAAGTAAACATAAATAACACACAAAAAAAAGCTAAATAACGTGATACGTACGAAGTATAAAAAATGGTAACGAAAACGGATGCAAAGCATATGAAGTGAATTAAAGCTTTTCTCATTTATATAACTCTTACATACACAGGCATATACAGCAATGAACACGCAACACTTCCCTGCAGACAAAGTAAATAGTGTGCGGTTAGGAATGTACTATTTGCTTTTGACTTCAGAGCAGTTGTATATTTGTCAGTTTTTCATATATAAAAGAACCGATATTTATGTTGAGAGCCCAACTAGTTTGTATACTTTTTTTATAGACACCACCGAAAAAATGGTGCGGGAGTATATTCATTTTATCATACCATTTATAACACATCGAAATATCCTTTTAAGACCCCAAAAATTATATATTTTCTAAGCCCTGGTTTCACTTTAGGACGATCTAGCTATGTCATTCTTTCTGTCCGTCTGTCGAAAGAACCAAATTTTGCCAGAATATTTCTTATACACATAGTTTGATTGGTATTGGCAATTGGCAAAATCGGTTTTTAAAAAGTGTATCGAAGATAATTTGTAGTTGCACAAAGTTAAATAAAACTCAAATCGGGCAATAAATATTTTTTCTTTTTATCACGTTAGCTTTTAAAACGCATTTATTTTCAATTGTTAATACGATCAAAATGGATTGCGAAAGAAAACGTGAAAATATAATTAAAACTTTTCAAAAAAATCCGTCCTGGACTTTTAAAAAAATAGAACAAAATATTAAAGTTGACCCTCAAACTGTCTCAAATGCCATTAAACGGTATAAGAAAGACCTGAGCATTGAAAGAAAACCTGGATCAGGAAATTAAAAAGGTCCAAGGGATATTGGTAAAGTACAAGAAGTCGAGCAACTGTTTCGAAGAGCACCTTACACTTCTGTCCAAAGGGCCAAAGCTTATGCTTTGCTAAAGACATACAAAGTTCCAGATCGCAATTTGGTAAAACACTTAAAAGCAAACAAGTAAGAACGCTATATTATATACCCTTCACACCGTGTAGTCATGCAACATCAGTAGTTTGTATCACCATTCCATATGATATACGTACATACCTATAAAAACCATACATATATAAAAACATCCCATTGTAAAATTATAAATTTACGTCTGTATGTTAAAAAAAAATAAAAAAAAAATTTAAAAAAAAAATTTAAATAAAAAATTTAAAAAAAAAAATTTAAAAAATAATTAAAATATATATAATAAATATAAAACAAAAAAAATAAAAAAAAAATTAAAAAAAAAAATTTTAAAAAATAAATAAAAATTTTTTTTTTGGCTCAGCTGGGATTCAATGCCACGTTTTCTCTAACCAGTATACACGTTTGTATGTATGTATGTTGTTGTTGTAATGTTGTTTTTGTGAAAAAAATCGAGGTGGTCGTGGGTTTTTGCTCATATCTCCGTTGTTTATGTACCGATGTTCCTGATTTTCAATACCGATCTACTCCCGAATATTTATGATATTTTAATACCTCACCCGAGTCCAAGCGACGTCTGGGGGCTTCAAAAAGTTGATTTCAACATACACACGGACAGACGGACAGACGGATAGACTGACAGACTGACAGGGCTTAATCGACTCCCCTATTCATAAGCTTTCAGAAAATATATACTTTATGGGGTCGGAAATCAAAATTGTAGAAATTTCACACGGAATGACAAACCTATATATACCCTTTTTATACCCTTCACCTGTGGTGCACAAGGGTATAGATAGCCTTGTCATTCCGTTTGTAATTTCTACAATTTTCATTTCCGACCCCATAAAGTATATATTTTCTGAAAGCTTATGAATAGAGGAGTCGATTAAGCCCTGACCGTCTGTCCGTCTGTCCGTCTATCCGTCTGTCCGTGTGTTGGTTGAAATCAACTTTTAGAAGCAACTATATGTTCCTCAGATCTGTATATGGTATCAATCTCTTGGAAATATCCAGGAATGAATCGCTATTCAAATTCAGCACAATTGCCCCATAACTTTCTGAGATATGAGCAAAAAACCACGACCACCTCGTTTTTTTCACAATTACAACAACAACATACATACATACATACATGTAAAAAACATACCAAACAAAAAAAAATACAAAAAAACAAGTAAAAGCGCTATATTCGGCCGTGCCGAATCTTATATACCCTTCACAACGTGTAGTCATGCAATAACAGTAAATTCACGTATGTATGTTAAAAAAAACAAAAAAAAAAATAAAAAATAAAAAAAAAATTTAAAAAAAAAAATTTAAAAAAAAAATTAAAAAAAAAAAAATTATTATATACATATATAATATATATAAAACAAAAAAAAAAATAAAAAAAAAAATAAAAAAAAAAAAATAAAAAAAAAATAAAAAAAAATAATAATAAAAATATATATAATATATTAAATAAAAAATAAAAAAAAAATAAAAAAAAAATTAAAAAAAAAAATTTTAAAAAAATTTAAAAAAAAATTTTTTTGCCTCAGCTGGGATTCGATGCCACGTTTTCTCTAACCAGTATACACGTTTGTATGTATGTATGTTGTTGTTGTAATGTTGTTTTTATGAAAAGAAAATCGAGGTGGTCGTGGGTTTTTGCTCATATCTCAGTTGTTTATGTACCGATGTTTCTGATTTTCAATACCGATCTACTCCCGAATATTTCTGATATTTTAATACCTTACCCGGGTCCAACCTATGTCGGGGGGCTTCAAAAAGTTGATTTCAACATACACACGGACAGACGGTCAGACGGACAGACGGACAGACGGACAGACGGTCAGGGCTTAATCGACTCCTCTATTCATAAGCTTTCAGAAAATATATACTTTATGGGGTCGGAAATTCAAAATTGTAGAAATTTCACACGGAATGACAAACCTATATATACCCTTTTTCACTGTGTGAAGGGTATAAAAAAAAATATTAAAAATAAGAAAAAAATAATAAAAAAACTACAAAAAAAAATTTTTAAAAATATTTAAAAAAAAATTTAAAAAAAATTTTTAAAAAAATTTAAAAAAATTGTTGTTTTATTATTTCGGCTTGAGGTCATTATATAAATAATAAATAAAATTCAAAAACTTTAATTTTATTTTTATTTATTTATTTTTATATTTCTCCTATATTTCGGTCAAAATCTCTGACCATCATCAGGGGGATCTGGTGTTTTTAAAATATACAAAACAAAAATACATAACATTAAAAAACACAAAATATTTTACACAAACAAATTTAATATTTACATTTTAAATAAATAAATAACAAAAGTTAAAAAACTCGGACAAATTTAACACCTCACTAATCAAGTTCTCTCTGATTTGTGTTTGTCTATTGCATGTTTATAAATTTTTGCACACTTTTCTGTGTCTTTCTTAAAATTTAATGTCTTTTCTGTCTCTTGATCAATTATATGCAGCATCTCAAGTGTAAATCTCTTCTTGTAGTTGTGTTCTCCCACCAATATATCTACATTATTAAAATTTGGTTTATGTCCAGTTACAGTACAGTGGGCTGCCAATGCAGTTTTTTGTTCTAATGGTTTATTAGTAGCCTTTTCATCTGACTTATGTGCTGCAAGTCTGGTTTTTAATTTGTTTTTTGTCGTGCCAACATATACTTTTCCGCATGCGTCAGTTTTGTCTCCATTACAGTGTATTCTGTAAACTAAATTCGATTTTTCCTCCTTTTCAATCTTAGATTTCATATTGCTAAAAAGTTTTCTTGTAGTATTTTCAGTTTTAAAAGCTAATTTATATTTTTCCCGATTATAAATGTTGGAATGTTTAATTCTTTCGGAAAAGTCTTCTACATATGTCATAGTCTTATAAATTATTGGTGGTCGTTCCTCTTTAGTTGTTCCTTTTGCTATCGTTGTTTTTACTCTGTTAATTAGTTCATTAATGGTTTTATTTGGAAAATAATTTTTACTTAATATGTACCCTATTTTGCAGATATTTATTGGGTGGAAAACTTTGTCACTTATTTCCAGAACTCTCTTAATGAAGTTGGTCGCTGTATTTATAATTGTTCTTCTTGGATGCTTTGAGTAGAAATTTATTAATCTACCAGACGCCATCGGTTTTTGGTACCAGTCTAGCTTAAGTATGTCTCCGTGTCTAACTATAACCGAATCTAAATATGCAAGTTTGTTATCTGTTTCCTTTTCCAACGTAAATTGTATTTGTCTATTAAATTCGTTCAATGTATTCAATTATTTCTAAAAAAAAAATTTTTAAAAAAATTTAAAAAAAATAATAAAATATAAATAATATATTAAATAAAATAAAATAAAATAAAATTTTTTTGGCTCAGCTGGGATTTGATGCCACATTTATTCTAACTTGTACGTATGCACGTATTTTATATGGGATGAATGGTGATACAA
This sequence comes from Phyto melanocephala, assembly GCA_941918925.1. Lineage (NCBI taxonomy): Eukaryota > Metazoa > Arthropoda > Insecta > Diptera > Rhinophoridae > Phyto > Phyto melanocephala. Next base: position 92,211,457 of record OW799236.1, on the reverse strand, counting down.
ACAATTGTTATTGCATGACTACACGTTGTGAAGGGTATATAAGATTCGGCACGGCCGAATATAGCACTGTTACTTGTTCACTGTGTGAAGAGTATAAAAACAAGCGAAAAAAGTTAAGGCAGATTTTTAAAAAAAATACACCTGTTGTGCGATAGATGACAAAATATACGTACTGGCAGACATTTCTCAACTTCCTGGTCGAGATTTTTATGTTGCTGATGAAAGAGGTAATGTTTAGGCAGAGTTCCGGACAAAAAAACAAACAAAATTCCCTAAGAAATTTCTCGTGTGGCAAGCTATTTGCAGTTGTGGCAAACGAAGCCAAATATTTGTGGCATCAGTCACGATAAACACTGAAATTTATATCACGGAGTGCCTACAAAAACGGCCTTTAGTTTTTTTGAGACAGCACTGATTGCCTACATACTGGGTTCTTGTAAAAAAAGAATTGAAGAACACAGGAAAAGTGTCTCAGAACAAATCCGATCTTAAGTGTAGATAGACCATCTCCTCCGAAAAGGTAACAGAAACAACTGCAAAATCTTTAATGGATGGACTTCCGAAAAAGTCGATAATTTTATAAATACGAAATAATAAATTAAGATTTATTTTAAAGAGTTTGTATATTGCACGATTTGAGTTCTATTTAACTTAATACAACAACAAAATTTTTTCGATACACTCCTTAAGGAAGAGAATTATATCTTGTGATGTAAGAGTATTTAAAAAAACAATGTAATTCAGACATCGAATGTCTAAACTCATTGACGTAGAGCGAAGAGATTCTGCAAGTATATTTCTCGAGTAAAAAAGTGTCTTTCTTAGAAAACTGTTAAACTTTATACATTTTGAAAGGAGTTATAGGCAGGAGTATTTTTCGATATATTTAAAATTGAAAACGCAGTAAAACTGATAAAATCAGATTAACGCTTCTGAAATTTTGCAAACATAGCTTTTTGGTTAATCGATTTGTAAGTACGAAAATTTTAGGTGACTTAACTTATTTTAACGCCGCCCACCTCTCATATAACGCATCACCTTAAGTTCATATAGTTTCTCTACGAACAAAGATCAGAAATTCGGCACAACCGAATATACTGCTATTACTTGTTGAAACTAGTATCTTATACGGCAAACTATCACAATATACTGAAAAAAGATGCCACAACAAAAATAATTTGCCTACCAAATTTTTTTTTAAGCGAACTAAAATTTAACAAACCCTATCAATTCTCTCTTATTACTTCTCTACCCAGCATGCAGCCAGTAAGTAAGAAAATAATTTTGGAGATGTACATACATAAACTAATTATTTTTGACTAAATAACTACTTATTTTTGTCTGTTTGACTTTTCTCAAAACTCAAGACCTTTGGTCGCAAATATACCAACAAAAACAGGTAAAAAACTGGTTATCAATAAACCTAAACTGGTAGCTGATACACTGTTGCAATACAAAAAATATATAAAAATTTTAATGTTTTTAAAGTTCATTTCAAGATTAAAAATCTTTTAAAAAATTATAAAAAAAATGTTATAAGCCAAGGGTAGAAGTACAAATAGAAACAAAATTATAATTATTAAAATTATACTTTAATTATTATTTCATAATTTTTTGCATAAATTTTTATTAAATATTTTACTAGTCTCTAAAGGTCTGCGAAATACATTTGTGTTAAAACTTAAAGGAAACTAACTCTCAAGTCTAAGCATCACACACTGGTACTTTGTGTGGATCAGTTAATAAATGTTTACATTTAAGGTAGTGTAAATAAATATTAACCTTTTATTTACAAAGGATGGTTCACAATTTTACATCTTTCCTTGCAGTGTTAGTTGTTTATATTATGTCGTTGACATTTATAGTCATACTAATATTTTTAAACCCCTGAATAAATTATTTTTAGAAAATGCCCCAAAATGTTTTTGTTTATATTACATTTAATTAGAAAAAATAAACTTACAAATATTTACACTTCATAGACACCTAACAAAATTACAGACAAAATTTCAGTTTTAGTTTATTGGTAAGTTTATAAAAGTTTGCATTCGATCTAAAAAATGGATACTTTTAAACCAACTGCTAATCGGGAGAACATATATAAGGCCAAATTTTTTTTGTATCGGGGTTAATATTATGCCTATTTTTCATTTAATCCTTCTCCAGTACTGACACGGATGTGATTTAATGTTTTCTAAGGTTACGTTTTAGAACATCCAAAAAAATTTCTATTACATTTAGATCGGGAGATTGTGGTGAATATTCTATTTTAAGGTATGTTTTAGATGATTATTATGGAGCATTATATAATCTTCAACTAGGCTTGAAACTCCAAGATTTTGCAGGTAGCTATGCATTTAAATCCCTACATGTAGCCTTCAATTTACATCAGCCTGCCAACTCCATTTGCGAACTTACATCTGCCTTCATGTTTTAAGGTTATAACGTCGTATTCGATTTTTTCCAAGCTCTTGACCGATCATCATCATAAACTGGCGTTCGTCAGTAATCAATTTATTTTAAAGGCAGCAGGCGTCAAGACAATCCCTTTTATTAAACGACGATGGGTGACTAGCGATTTTTTTTTTTATTCAATGCGTGTAACAGCGATGCATTTTGTTTTTTAATTTTGTGCTAAAATGTCGATTTAATAAGGACCAAAATGATTTCTGGATATGGTCGACTACTAAGATTATTACCTTTTTATTTGAAATTAATATATGGGTCAATTTAAAAAAAAACGCAATTTTTGTGTCCCCGCACTTTACACTAATATTTTAGGTAAAAAAAACAAAAAAAAAAATAATAAAAAATTTGGGAGTGATCAGCGAGGAATATGTAACAAAAAAACGTAATTCTCAAATTTGTATGTTTGTTTTTTTGTTTATTCAGAATGGTGTTTTGTTTCTCCCTCGGACTCCTTCCATACAAAAGCGTGTGTCCCCCGTTAGAATTTTTAGTAAGCAAAATTAAATAAAATCCAGTAAAAAGTAAATATGCAACATTTAATAACAGTTTTCGAATTATTGAGTTTCTTTCTTGTGTTTTCATTTGTTATAGTCGTCAAAACCGAATTAGTGCGAATTTGGTGTTGCAAAGAAAGGTTGTCCCCACAATTTGCATTGAGCCTCACTTTTTTTATAATTCAAGTAATGTTACTAGTTTTCAATTTGCATTTAAATAAAGTAAATAATGTAAGGAAAGTACAAACCTTAATTATTACAAAAGTGAAAAAGCGAAAAAAAATCTTTGTAAAAAAGTGTGCATTTGCGCAGTTTTTGTGAACACCATGGTAAGGGCGCGATAAAATTTCATGAGCGTCACGCTAATTTTTTTAAAAGTGAATATATTAAATGTAAAAAATTGAAGTTGACAATCATTGTTTAGATGGTTTCAACTCATTTTTTTATAATTTGTGAGTTTGAGAAATAAATTGCCTACGAAAAAAAGCCAGAATAGGCAAATATTTCATGAGCATCACTTTTGATATAAGTATATTGTTTCATAGCTTAAAATGCTTAATTATGATTTTATTTTTTAATTCTTAAGAGTAAAACAACAAAATTAATGGCGGCTGAATGAGCATAAAGATATCGAGAGAAAATAAAGCTCGATAAAGCGCGTAATGACGAATATAAAAGAAAGAAGAAAGAAAGGTATAATTGTGGTATATGTGAGTTAAATCGTGCTTTTGCAACTTAGAAAACTGGGGGACCAAAAATTTATGCAACTGCCACAAGCTTAATTCGAAAGTGGTAAAAATTAATGAGAATAAAAAAAAAACAAAGCCGCTTGTCATTTCATGAAGTTTATACAGATTCAGAATAAGATTTTGAATGAAAATTTATAAATTAAATTAAGTTAAGTTATTTTTTTGCATCAAATATTTACATACGTGTCTAAGTTTCTTCAAGAATTACTTCCTTTTTTCTGTTTATGTTAAAGACATCAAAGAATATGTATATGTTTAGTTTTGTATGAAAATTTTTGTTTTTTGAAAATTTTTTGTTTTTTTTTTACTTACTTTTTGTAAAAGAATAAACTATTCTTCGTTAAACTTTAAATTTGGCATTATATCTTGTTTACGTGCCACAAAATCTCTTGAGCGTCACAAAATATCTTAAGCGTCACACTTAGTTTTTTTACTTAAAACGCTTATAATTAATTTTTTTTATATTAATTGTTACAAGCCTATTACTTTGCAAGTAACCTCTAAGTTCAAGTCTTTTTTTTTTACCAAAAATTTACATATTTTCATCTTAAAATTTTAAAATAACTAGTCACTTTAAAAAAAATTAAAAATCAAGGTGTGTTTATAATCGAAAAGGTGATTTTCGCAAAAGTCAATCTTGAGAAACAAAAGAACATCGTAGTAAGCTTGAATTTCGAATATTTTTGCATTTTTAGCAATTTTTTATACATATTTGGTGTGTGACGCTCAAGATAAAAATCATAGAAAACCTAAAAAAATTCATAAAATATTGATCTTTTTAAGAGCCTAAAAGTACCATCGGAATCTTTATCAATTTCTACATAAATTGGCCACTCCTACCGTCGAATTGAAAAAACTTTAAAAAGAAGCAAAAAAAAACTCGATGTGTACGTTTTTTTTTAAATTGACCCATATAAATAATGCACAACATGTTCTTTATATTATTTAATACTAAATAAATAAACTTTTATCTGTCTGCCAACTTTTAAAAAATCAACTCTTTTCTTTAAACAATTTTTTATGAATATACTTTATGCTAACTTTATGCCAACTTTTTGTTATGAATAAGGCCGAAAATGTATACTTAATATCTGTTATATTGCCAGAAGTGTTCAAAAGTGTTTAAAATTTTGGAACAAAAATATTTTTTTTTTTTTGATTTTAATATTTTTAAAGTTATGAGAGAACTACATAATAGCAAACCTCGAGCATTCGAGTTAAAAAGTCTAGTAACATTAAAAAAATCCAATTTTAATTGAATTAGTCAGTTAAGTTTAAAGTCGAAAAGGTCAAAATATATTAGAAAATATTACAGGGCCATTAAACAGTCAAAAGTAGCACAAATGGCCAAATTGCACCACTTTTTGCACACATTTTTTTACATTAACATGTGAGATTAAAAGAGAAAATAGCACCACATAGCAATTGATATATCATCATATATATTAATTTATATTATCTTTTGATTAATACAGACCTACCACTACTGCCACAGTCTCCTTACAATCACTTGTTTATAATAGTACCAAAACAGTACACATTTAACTGCAGGGTAATTAAGTAAGCCATTGTAGGACTATTTAGCGCATATTGACGTACAGACACATACTTGTACTCATGCATAAAAAGAAAACAACAAATGTTCATTTATCTTTACATTGAAAATACAACCAAAAAAAAAATTAAAACACAAAGAAAAAAAAAAATATTGAAAGATTAAATTAAATATGTACATAGTTAAAAGTATACAGTGATTGTCAAGAGCGTGACATGAATAATTGAAATTGAATGGTGCTGTCAGGAGTTACGGAAAAGAGATACTAAATTATGCGTAAAAACTTGATTTGCAGACAACTTATTTAAGCATTAAATCTAACAATTGATTGTTTTATGTTACATTTGTTTCATTTATATATATTTCTTAACAGTCCATTAGAATCAGTGTGTATCATAACTGCAGAGCTAAAGAATTAATTATTTATAACTAAGAAATAAAATCTCAGAAATCATAAATCAAGTAAGCTTTTAAGCTACAAACGCATTTTGTAAATATTTACCCAAATCAATATTTATTTAATTTTTTTAAAATAAAAAGATTGATATTGGATATTGCAATTTATTTTAATTACAAAAGGATCATTTTTAAATTAATAAACACTTGTGTCATATGCATAAAATTGTCAAAGGTTTGTCAAGGACTTATTGAACTGATTTTCTATGAAAATTTTGTAATTTTTATATTTATCTCAAAAATAATAGTATTTTACTGCCTGATATTTATTTTTATTATTTATTTATTTAAAAATTAGTTATAAACTGGCACAACAAGATATATATCTTATAAATGACAGTACTAGTCGTTAAAATTATATACATTTTAATGGATGTTTAACTAATGCTATAAATAAAAAATACGTTGTATAAAAAAAGATTAAAATAGAGTTTTAGATTAGAGTAATTTAAAGTAAAAAATAAAGAAGAAATAAAGAAAAAAAAACAGTTTGAATTTTACAAAGTTTACAAGTTAAAACGATTTTGTAACTCCTTTTTAAACTGTGACGAATTGCTTATTAGTTGAGTTCTGTAAAGGAGTCTATTCCAAAGACTATATGTTGAAATAAAGAATTGTCCCTTTGACGTTAGGGTTTTATGTTTTTTCTGGATAACTCTTTTGCCACGGGGTAAATCGCTTAATTTAATTTTAGAGAAGAGGTAACTAGCTTGTTCTGTATAAATGATTTTGTGTAAAAATAGCAGGCTCCTGAAGTTTAGTAGATCACGAAAGCTCATATTAAATAAGCGGTAAGAAAAACGAGATATGCTGACAAAATATTAAATATTATTAAATATTAAATATCCATTTTTAGGCCAAAGAAAAAATTTTAAATATTTAGCCTGGTATGATTCGAGTAAAATAATAAACTAATTTTGGTTGTATTACTTACAAACTAAATGAATTAAAACTGCGGTGGCTCTAATTGTATCTAGAATTTCCTGGCAAAGATTAATTGGCAAATCTTTGTCTTGTTTAAATATTACTAAGGAATTTGTTTGTTATTGTTTCTGCTAAAGAAAATTTTATTGGAAACCAAGAACACTAGTGATTGTGTGTAATATAAACCAAGGCGAATTCAATAAGGTAAACTTGTTAGATCAGCTGATCATCAGCTGTTGACTATTTCTAGGGACCACTTGTCAAATTTTTGCGTATTTTTGACATATCGTTTTGTTTAACACTAACAAAATACACGTTTGTATTTTTTCACTTTGTAGTTGTTTTAGCGACAAGTTCACCTTATTGAATTCGCCTTGATATAAACCAATTATAATTTCCCTGCAAAAAAAAAATTTATATAATTAAAAATGCACTATAAATATTCAGGTATTGAAAACAAGTAATATTTATTTATTTTTTTTTATTTTGTCATTTAATTCATCACGATAATTAAACGCTTAACCCTCCGTCATGCACATGCATCTGGCCAGATATTTTACGAATTTAAATATATTTATAATTTGGCTGGGGGTTTGAGTTTCCAGGTACCCTCTTCAAATATTGTTAGCTCTTGTATGTATGTGCTTTTTTATCTACACATCACATACGTAGCACATGAGTCTGGCCAGATATTTTTTATGAAGAATAGTGTACTTTTGGATTTTTTTACTCAAATCAACTAAAACTGCATTTGATATATACTCTGCATGGTTGTAGCTGACAAGGGGGGTGTTTAGAACCTTATAATAACTATTTGATTGAAATCTAACACTAAAATTAAATTTTTTACATGTGTCTAGCCAGACACATGCACTACGTATGTGACTATCGGAACATGTGCATGATGGGTGTTAATAGAATTTTATCATTTAACCTTTGTGTCTACAGCCAAAAAATTTTCGTTAAACATACAACCATCATACCCGGGTAAGTCGTACACTTTGCAAGGGAAATTGTTCAGATGAAAACACTATTTTTTGTTTTTCTTATCAAATTGAATGATTTGCATCCGTATTTATGTATGCCTTTAAAAAGGGGATTTCCATTGTTTATATTAGCTCGGTTGTTTGAACTAAAAAGCAGAGTTTTAACAATTTGATAGCAAATCAAATTAGTTTTTAGCCGTTATATCAGATTTGATAATGGTAGCTCACGCGAGCACCGTAAAGCAAGTGATAAAGCAGCAGCCATATCTGACATACTTCTGATGCTGATTTGAAACCTACAGAACAACTATGTGGCAGGGGCCACATAACTGTTGATGAGCAACTTTATCCCTTTCGTCGTGGAACAGGAGTTACTCAGTATATGTATTCAAAATCCACTCAGTGGACAGATATATACTGGCTTGGCGCCTTCTGAAGAAAGGGAAAAAAATCAAGGCGAACGAGTAGTCAAACATTTGTGTTGCAGCCGTTTTCATGGAAGTGAACGAAACATCGTCTGTGTTTGAAGGGAAGTAGAATCTACAGTCTTTGGATTTAGCAACAACATTAGTATGTTCTCATATATCCAAAAAAAAATCGGTTGTGCTACTATCTACATCTCATTATAATACCGAGGTTGGAGGTTAAAAATAGAAGCCAGTAATGATACTGGATTATAGTAAAAGCAGAGGTGGAGTTAACAACATGGATAAATGTCTGTGCGAATATACGACAAAGAGGAGAACAAGTAGATGGCCCTTAGCGTTTTTTATAATATTATTGACGTGGCTGAATTTGCAGCTTTTGTCATCTATATGGAGAATAATCCCAGTCTTAAGTCCTCAACGAGCCGAAGAAGACTGTATCTTAAAAATTTAAGTACACACTTAGCTATGAACGCAATTCAGAGCCGCTCAGAAAATCTTCTAATGATGAGACAGTTTTTATTTCGCAGTAGAATAGAATGCATGTTGGGCCAAGCAGTAGAGTCTTATAATGTTACTGAACCAGAACGTGTTCAAGAAGAACGCGACGCTTCTGGCAGAAAAAAGCACAAAGGAAATTGCTACCTGTGTGTAAGAAGAGGAGATCAACAAGAAAAAAAAATCGATGCAAAAAAACAATATAATTATTTATACGTATAAATGTCTATACAATGTACATACACACAAACTAGTGATTTTAAAATATTTTTGTTTTTATGTGTAACTTTTATTAATATTAAAATGGTAAAATAGAGCTTGAATTGGCTTAAATTAAACGCTTAAATATTTATGCACATTTTTTTGGACTTTGAATCAAAAAAGTTTTCTTTGCTTACCCGGGTAAGTCGGATGTATGGTTAAGGGGTAAATCTCAAAAACTTCTTGTAAATTTTTTACAAAAAAATATTTTTTTTAAATTATTTTATTAGATGTTGAAAAACCATATTTTAGCCACATATTAAAATTTTCAAGTCGATACCTCATCAGATAGCGAAAATATATTGAACAGAATATGAAAAACTTACCTAGGTAGGCGGTTGTAGACATAAAGGTTAAGTTTTACCTTTCATATAAACATCGATATGGTTGTCCTTTAAAAATAATATGATTTAGAAAATTACTATGGCAAAAATAGTAAGAAGTCTTCACAAAAATTACACTGCATTAAAAAACTTTTGAGTTACAAATATCAACAACTGAGTCGTAGTCATAATCATCAAGCTATGCTTTTTTATACCCTTCACCTGTGGTGCACAATGGTATATGTATATATCTATATATAAAATACAAATCGGTTCATACTTGTATGTACTGAAAATTCGCTTTGTTTTTTCTGATTTTAGCTGCATTTATAAAAGATAAAACTGTATGCAAGACACATTTTTCTGTAAAAACATAAAAGTAAACTTAAAGAAGAAAACGAAAAATTTTCTGAAAGAAAACTATCTTAATGTAAACACGATTCAAGTGATTTTGATTAATCCGCTCCTTGCTGCGTGTTACAGAACAAGAGATAACAGAACAAAAAAATCAAGTTAAAATTTAGATCTTTTTGATTTGTTGAGTATTTTTTGCCCAGTTGAAACACTTGAATATGTATATGATACAAATAAGTTATTTTATCAAAAGACCACAGATGTATTTATATACGTATGCATGTATGTAAGTATTTATGTCTTTATGTCAAGCATTTAAGACTTTGTTTATATTATTTTATTGCAACACAAACACACATTTGTTTGTGTATGTGTATGTGTATATATTTATCAATTGGAATAAGAATTATAATCTTCTGCCAAAAGCACAGTGAAATGTAACTTTTTTAGATAAAAAAAAAATTCTCTATAATTTTTAAAAAATTTAAAAATTTTGTTTAGTCACGTTATTCGTAAACAAGGTTCAACATAATTCAACACAACGTACATTTACACACATATAACATTTTATCATATTTCATGGGCCATTTTAACATAAATGTGTGTGAATATGTTTACTCAAGTGACATTCTTTTCTTTTTTTTACCAAGAACCATATCTACTTGACATTCATGTATAGCAATTTAGATTAAATTAGGTTTAAAGGCCGAATGAATTGTTATGATATTAGTCTTTATCAGAATAAGAGAATAACCAAATTATGTTAACAAAGCTTGATAGTCATTAACTGATTTTTTTTATTTATTTATTTATTTATTTATGACATTCTCTGCCTTTTCGCAAAACCTATATTACTTCTCTGTATCAAGAAAATTACTTCTGTACATAAATTGAACACAATTGTAAGCGTTTCTTTATTGAAGTATTTTAGAAAGGGAATTGTTTTAAATGACATAACAAGCCACTTCTAAACATTTGCTGGCAAATATGTACACTTTATATTTGAATTTTGTATTTATTTATTGAATTTGATTTTCTATACAATAAGACGAAATTTTTTATAAATTATGGTATTGCAAATTATAGTATTGCAATCACTTATTCGATATTAATATTGGAGAATAAAAATATAAATAAATCAAACTAAAAATAAAAATAAAAATAAAAATAAAACTAAACAAAATAAAATACATGAAAACTTAATAAAAACTAAATATAATTAAACATAAAGAAAAAGAGAACTACAATAATCAATAATAAATATTTATGTTATTTTCGTTGAGCCCGACATTACTTTTTGATTTCTATAAAAATATTCTTTATAATAATTATTATTAGTTTCTTTGACCTTTTCTTAATAATATGTAATAGTTTCTTTTAAGCTTTATATTTTTTAGTCATAAAAAATTTTAATTTTTCTTTTAATAATATTTTACAAATATTTCGCTGCTTTTTTTTGTAGTATCATCGGGATACTAGTATTTATTGGTCATTCCGTTTGTAATTTCTACAATTTTTATTTCCGGCCCCATAAAGTACATATGTTTTTTTGAAAGCTTATCAATAGGGATGTCAATTAATCAATGTCCGTCTGTCCATCTGTGTTTATGTTGAAATCAATTTTTTTAAGCCCCCAGACATTTTCAAGACCGGTGTAAAGTACTTAAATATCAGAAGTATTTGGGAGCAGATCAGTATTGAAAACCAGAAAAATCGCTTTATAAACAACAGAGATATGACGGAAAAACCGAGACCACATCGTCTTTTCACATCAATACAAACCAGATGATCGTAGGTTCGAATCCCACTTAGGAATAACAAGTTTTTTTATATATTTTTTATTATTTTTTTTTTAATTGTTTTTAATTATACCCTTCACGCAATGAAAAAGGGTATACATATATAGGTTTGTCATTCCGTGTGAAATTTCTACAATTTTCATTTCCGACCCCATAAAGTATATATTTTCTGAAAGCTTATGAATAGGGAAGTCGATTAAGTACTGTCAGTCTGTCCGTGTGTCCGTGTGTATGTTGAAATAAACTTTTTGAAGCCCCCCGACATCGCTTGGTGAGGTATTAAAAGATCAGAAATATTCGGGAGTAGATCGGTGTTGAAAATCAGAAACATCGGTACATAACCAACTGAGATATGAGCAAAAACCCACGACCACCTTGATTTTTTTTCACAAAAACAACATTACAACAACAACTTACATATACACAGACTTGGTATACTGGTTAGAGTAAACGTGGCACCGAATCCCAGCTGAGCCAAAAAAAACAAAAATTTATTATTTTTTTTTTTATTTAATATATTACTTATATTTTTATTATTATTTTTATTTTTTTTAATTTTTTTTTTGTTTTGTATTTATTATATATATTTTAATTATTTTTTTTTTAATTTTTTTTTAAATATTTTTTAAAATTAATTATTTATTTTATTTGACCTCTTTTTTTAAATTTATATATTTAATTATCCAAGCCTAAGGTCATATTAAGGTTTTTATTCTTTTTTTTTATAAAAAGCAACACACATTGAACAATATTTTATTTTTCAATATTTCGCTACTCCTTCGTGTAGCATCTTCAGGAAAATTAATTAACAAATTAACAAATATTACAAAATTTTTCTTTTTTTATACTAACAATAAAAATTTTTGAAACAAATTTCAGAAAATTGTCATACAAAGAATTATACACTAAAAAACAAGAAATTAATTACTAATCTATTACATTTTAAAAATATTCCATTTCCGCTTTCTAAAATTTTTGAACTAAATATCTATAACTCTGAGCTATTCCCTCTGTATCTGATTTGTAGTTAATCCTCTGTGTTATTGGTGTGTTTATTATCTGTAACATTTCTAATAAATAACGACGTTTGTAACTATCTTCCGTATTTAAAACTATCGTATTTCCAAAATCCGGGTCATGATTAACATTAACACAATGTGATGTTAATGCAGTTTTCTGTAAAACATTATTCCTGTATTTTTGGTCCGACTTATGTCCTGCAATCCTCTTTACAGAAACACTTTTTTTTGGCTAACGAGTATTTTTCTTACGTGACAGGTATTTCTCACATGAATAGTTACAGAAACAGTGGGAAAAAACAGTTGTTTGTCTCAATTAATTGTATTTCTGTATCAGTTTACATGTTTCAAGTAAAAAGTTTCTCGTAGCGAGAGTTACAGAACATGGGTACAGCAATTCTAGTGTAAAGTTTATTTTGTTTTTGTTCCTACAAAAAGCTTGTCACAATCTTTTTTATATTATGACAGATTTAATAGAACACCGGTTTCCATAACATTTCAAATCAAGTTTTTTGTTCAGAAAGTAATTTATAGTAAATAATTTATTATATAATAAGGGCCGTATTCATAAAAAATATTTTAGGTTTATTAAAGGCTTATTTGACAGATGTTGTAGAGAAATTTGTCAAATAAGCTTTTAATAAACCTAAAATATATTTTATGAATAAGGCCCTAAATATATAATTCTACTAGGAAATAACACATTTAAAGGAATTGCTTTGAAGAAAACGAAAGAACTTTTAGGAATGATTTTAAAATTATTATCCTTTTCATTCAGCTTTATATATCATAAATGGACCAACAAATTGATTATCATTTCCAGATCATCCATTAATACGGGCTGTTCGAAAAATTGCTCCAAGATAATGTTGAAAGTATTTTGTATTTCTTATTGCTTGTAATTTATTTACGTTTCGAACGTTACGTACCGTTACGAAAGATTATTATTTGTTATTTCAAGTGTTTTCTTTTATGATAAACTGTATTAAATTGTATTGTATTATTTGTCATATATTTTTATATAAACAAATGCATAGTTATGTATGCTTAAACAACATTACAATTATCGTTAAGATTTAACGATAGCTTTTCAAGTCGTTAGTTCCCGTTATTTTTGTCGATAAAAATCATTATGGGTTACTTTAGCTTTAAAACGATAAAAGGTTGCCATTAAAAATAACAGAAATACGTTTTACTTCGTCTTCCATTGTTATTTTTGATTTTAAATTTTTATTTCATGTGTAACTTTTTGTTCGACACACACAACTCTATAGTTCTTCGTATTCTTTGTCGTTTTATTGTATTTTAAAAATATGCTTTCATTGCGATTTCCTTGTAACTTTTATTTGTGTGTTGTCGTATGTGTTCATGCATTTTTAAGTAGTACGGAATGAACTTAATTTATTTTTGTGTATTTTGTGTACTTTGGGTCATCAGGTATTTAGCTGAAAAAATTAAAAAATAATGTACTTGGATTTAACCAAAATATACCGCCATTGTAGCAAACTAAGTAAACGAAAAATTTTGCTTTTTTTATAACAATCTCAAAAGAGCTTAACTCTGTTGTTAGGTTCAGACCATTTAGGTCAATTTCAAATTTTAGATTGCATTGATTTAGCAACGGTTCAACCTTAAAACTTAAAGCGTAAGCACAGGTGGTATTTTTTCATTTTATTTCTTCCACAAAATGTTCAATAATCTATGAAAAATTTACTCGAAGCATCGATTTCGCAGGACAACATAAATTCAGTGCAGATATCGAAATCATATTTTAAAACACATTAATTAGCCATCGATTTGTATTTTCTTATTTACTTTAGTCTACAGTTATTTTGTTGGCAGTTCTATGACTCCTAAAAAAAGAAAAATTCTCGCAAACAAAAAAAGAGTTCTTATGAGAAATCTTTAGAAAACGTTATTAACTTAAAATACCAAAAAGTTCTGAGTTTTTTTTTATCATTGTTGTCAACTTTTGTCGTTTTGTGTATAGCACATACCTTTATTTTAATGGCCGACGTATGAAGCTAATGTAGAAATTTTATTGAAAACAAGTTTTGAAGTTTACATTAAACCTTTTTGAATACCAGCAATTTCGGCAAAATACAATGCTAATTTTTCTTAGTGTACTTATATATGTTAGTTTTATTTTCAACAGATATTTTCCTATCTCAATAAATTAAAATAAGTATCATTAGTTATAGTTTTATCGTTTAGGTTTTAAATCAAATACAAGGCAATGAACTTCCTTTTTTGCATTTACCATACATATCCTTGTTTGGAATCGAAAGCCAGCTCAAATCGTAGACCAGACTAAGCATTTCTTACTCTATTTTCGTGATGGCTGTACAACAATTAAAACCTTATCTTTTATCTATTCAAAATATGTCAGATATGATCGTCCTTATCAGTTCATTGTCGCAGTCTTCGGGACTCAAAGCGAACAGCGTTTAATGTTATGTGAAACTTATCGCCGGCCATAACAAACTTCTAAATTTTCATACATTCCGCGATAAGTAACCGCACGAAAAAGTTAAAAAATACTTGCCTGGAGAGTGATGACTTAAAATCTTTCCAATTTTTACCAAATTTTACTCCCATTCTTGTTGGTATTTTTACATATATTATTTTTTCTTATTTTGGAAGAAAAAATAATAAAAAAAAAAGACAAAACAAGGCATTTGGAAACGGCACATCGTGTTGAAACTGGTTGTGCAAAGGTGATACTTTCTTTGAACTTATTTGTTCCAATTCTGGAACTTGAAAAGCTTTGTTTCAGTGCCATCACATGCAAAATACTACAAATTAAAATATAATATTTTATCAGCAAAGCAAACAAAAATTCCTAAAAATCGATTAAAAGAACAAATGGCACTAAAATGTATTTTTTATAGATATAAAATAAATAGTCGAAAAATAAGTGCGTTTTGGTTGGACTACCCTATGTGTAATAATACAAATACAAAAGAGTGTTTTTCAAAGCATAATTTTCCAATTTGGGAGTTTCGCTGCCTTTGAACTACCGAGTACTTATCAGACAGTAATATCTGGATATCAGGTTAGGTTAGGTAGAACAGGCAGCTGCTGTGCAGCTCACTTGGGTCCATTATATTGATCCCATTGTAATACCTGAATAGAAAAGTAAGAATAGAATAGAAAGGAAGCAGACAAGTCCAGAGTCTCCGGCGGGAATCGAACCCGCAACCCCCAAACTAACAGAACAGCACACTGCTGACTAGTCCATCGGGGTACCCTATCTGGATATCAAGTATCTCAAAATTGCAATTGGCTTCACTAAGAAAGTTAGGTTAGGTTAGGTTAGGTTAAAAAGGAGGGGTATAAAAGCCCAAATCCACGACAGGTATACACCTATGCCCAGTTGGCATGTTGTGCGCTCCATGTGGAAAACGGAATTCCCAAACAAAAAACCATAAACATAATTTCCCATAAATAACGGACTAGTCCAAGAAACCAGTCCCCTCAATGTAACGCCTTATGGATCTCCAGTTCGAGTTTCCCAGGTATTCCAAGTTCGGCATAGTATCCACTGTAAAATTTTCGCGCCTAATATGCCCAAACGCAGGACAATGACAGAGGTAGTGTACCAGAGTCTCATCCTCTTCCTCGCAAGCTCTACATGTCGTCTCCTCAGATAATCTCATGCGTGCTAAATGAGTTCTCAACTCCGTATGACCTGTAATTACACCGGTTAATTTCCTAAGTGTAGGTCTACTTAGTCTCAGAATCTCCTTTGACTTCCCAAGATTTGGGTCACCCCAGAGTGTTCTTGTCACCTTACCGACATCAGTGCTTTGCCATTTTCTGACATGTTCTTCCATTGCCCAACGTTTAAGTTCATCCTTAAATCGTTTGGGGTTTGGCGTTTTCCAAAGTTATAGTACTCAGAAGAGCTCCCATTTTGGATAATTTGTCGGCTTTCTCGTTTCCGATCAGCCCGTTATACCACACTAAGAAAGTTGTTAAAAACTTTGGACATTTATTTTATTACTCAGTACACCAGTAACCAGACTTCAATTTGCATCATTGCAAAAAGTTAGTACATTCCAATAGTTTCTGATTTTTTATTTAATATAATACATAATGGTATGAGTCGTCAAAGTTATTGCTTTAGATATATCGTTCCTCTAGTACACTAAATAAATATAACCAGCCGATTACTACACGAGTAGCTTTGCATAATGTTCTGAAGCTCTTTTATTCAGTTTAGTTCAGGTGAGTTAACCCAAAAATTTTAAATAGATGCAGGCACTAGAAAAAATAACTATTGACGTATTTCAAATTGTTTAATTTCATAATATATAAATACGTCGAATGTGTACGAGATTTTTAAAAATTAGAACGCTAATTGGCCATGCTGAATCTGATAATACCCTTCACTGTCATGTACATAAGTACAATGACCACATCGTAGCTTATCCTCGATTTTGGATTACATATAAATTATACAACATGTTCTTTATTAGCGGAACTCACTCTTCGATGCAAACTACCCTTGCAAGTCGTGCAGAGCGTGCAAGTCTAGCAAACAATTTAACTTGTGCACGACTACAAAAACAAATTCTATTAAATTGCAATTTGAATCACTTGAGCAAATATGCACAACTAAAAATCAGTGCAAAGTAATGTCACACAAATTTGCACAACAGATACACATTTTTTTTACTCTCAGGATTTAAAATCTCAACAAATTCAATTTCATACATGGCATTTTTTACCAAAATAATTGTGATATTATATTTTCCGTTGATTTAGACAATGTAATTTATTTAAAATAAATTAATTTTCTTTTCGGAAAATATTAAAACATCGAATCTTACTTATTAATTTAAAAAAAAATTTGTTGTTTCTTAAATACCTAAAAAATCAACTCGTTGCCATAAGTTTGCAACACACATGCAAAATGCACTCACGCTTGGTAGTGCATATTTGCACTAATTGCAAAAATGCTACCAAAAGTGAATTCCGCTATTATTTCCAAAGCCATCTTTGATTTTTAATTTGTACATAGTGTACAGTATTCTAATAGTCAAGCCTTTTTATTTAATGGGGTTAAAAAAATTTCATCTGTCATTTCGTTTCAGACGCCATCTTAGATAAATTGTTATAGTTTACAACATTATAATGGTCAAATACTTTTATTTAAGACTAGCATTGTGGGGTTTAAAGGGGACAAAGTCGTAAGAACTATATTTGACTTACATATTCGCCGTTGAATTTAGCACGCCATCTTTGATTTTTTTCATAGCTAACCACTTCTTAATACTATAGCCCTTTCATTTGAACTCCATATTAATTTCTTCGGTTGTATACAAACCAAAAATATCTATTTTTGCTTGTAAATTTTAAGAAAAACACCAAAGCAGTTGTACACTGTTGCTTACATCTCAGTTGGCTTCAAACCCATTTGTTAGTTTTTCTTAGAAATAATTTTTGAAATAACGGCTTATAATCAAGTATCTTAAGGGTCTTTAAATATTAGTTAGGAGTTTAAAATAATTTGATATATTTAAAAAAAAAAGATATTTTTTAAAATAATTTTTGCCTATAACTTTGCCGATTAGTGACAAAATAAATAGTAACAACCGTGTCTATAAATTATCAAAGAGCTGGAAATTTTTATTTTTTATGGTAAAAATAAGCGAAAAATAGAGACTGTCGTGTTTATTTGCTCCCAAATATTTATGATATTCTGATACCTTTCACGGGTCTTGCCAATGTAGAGGGGATTCAAAAACTTGATTTCAACACACATGTGGATAGAGGGACAATGCTTATTTCGAGTCTTTTTAGAAAGTATATACTCTATGAAGTCAGAAATTAATATTGTAGAAATTTCACACAGAATGACAAACCTACACTCACTGTGAAAGGAATAAAAATATCGATTTACAAAGAATTTTCTGTTACTGTGTTTTAAATTTGGGCTGCCGAAATATCGTATGTCAGTTTTAGAAAATCGTAGAAACAGTCAGCTCATATGCACATAAATTACAAACAAGCAATCAGTTTGCCTTGGTTAATAAACCGGTAATTAGTCAATGTAGCCCTGATATACATGTTTATAACAGCAATAATTATTAGTATTTGATCTGTTGTACAACATCTTCTTAAGTTCTTAAATTTTGCATATCACACTAAATTTAAGATCTAAGCTGCAATACGATGAGATTATTATTTGGATATTGACACCTACATAGATGATCAAGGGTATATAAGATTTGGCACGGACGAATAATGCACTTTTTCTTGTAAATTTAAAAGTAAAAAGTTTTATGAAAATATAATGTCCTTGCATTAAATTATACATACCTCAATGCTCATGCAAAAGAAAACTTGAATAGCAGCACAGTTTGCTCAATGAATTAAATCAGTTTATTCGAATTTAGTGTGTTGTTCTTTCATGAAATGTTGCTGTTTTCTTTTAACATTGTTTCAAAAGTTTTTATATGTTAAGAGTTAAATTGTGCAAAATGCAATTATATGCTCTGGAGACTCGTTTCTTTTTTCATATTTTAACTGAAAGAAAAAACAGAAGGAGAAAATTGCGTGAATATTTAAAAGGCAACAAAAACAATGTAAGAATTTTGCAATTAAATTGTTGTTATTGCACTTTAGTTATGAAATAATTATAAAATAAAAACACTGGTAATAATTACTGAAATGACAGTTATAAAGAAACTGTAGATGAAGGACAGACCGGTAATTACTGTGTTGTGATATTTTTTATGACACATAGTGGTGATGATAGCCTACTTATACTTGTATACTATGAAAAATAAACAAGAAAGAAGAAAATTATTTTAAGAAAACCTTAATTATTACCAGGGTAATGAAACTTAAGCAACTCATGTTTTAAATTGAATTTTTCCTCAAACTGGGTTAGTTTTATTCAGGTTTAAGTGGGATATTTTTCTTAATTTCTTATTGTGTACTGATATCTATTGAAGGTCAAAATTTAAGCCACATTTAAATTTCATGACTTGTGGCTTTTTTTCACTTTTGTTTAAAGAAACTTCTACAAAATGCTTGTAATATCAAATCAAATTCACTTTTTTTTTATATCCTTGTACTTTTTTTTAGTGGTTGTAACCACATTTCCTTTCCATTACTTAACAAATCTCAATTTCAGTCACTATCTTCGTCAAACGACCAATATGCAAGCAGTTAAACAGACATAAAATACTTTGCACCACGAATGAAATGTACGATACTATTGCGTATTTTTATTACCTAAGATTTGTGTGAGAATTTTTATTTCAATTTGTATTTTTTTTGCAATTTTCTTTTATTTTTATTAAGTTTAATTTCTTAACAATTTTAAAAATATACAAACTGAGCTCGTTTCTTATTTCGATTTGACTCCTTGTATATTTTTATAACTCGGATTTTGAACTTTTACATTATTGGTTTTAGTCTACTAGTCAAGCCCTTTTATATGGTACCTATATAGATGGGGTTGAAAAAATAAATTATCCGCCATTTTGTATTGTACACTTTTTTATAAGCTTGTATTCTAGTGTTTATAACTTGATGCTTTTATCGTATAAAAGAATTTATTAGGGACCTTAGTAACTAGATATATTTAAAAAATATATTTTTTTCTAAATTATTTTTGCCGATATCTTTGCCATTTTGTGAGTATTTAAAAGGTGCTTTTTTAGCTATTATCTTTTTGACAACACTGGTTTAAACAGCTGACGCACGTTTCGTGTTTTGTTTCACTGTCAAACATCTTCAGTTTGGTCTATAATTTAACCATGAATCGTCTTACAAACGAACAACGCTTGCAAGTTATTGAATTTTATTATCAAAATGCGTGGTCTGTTAATAAAGTTCATCGCACGCTTCTTATCGAAAAATTTTGTTCGGCGACGAAGCTCATTTTTGGCTCAATAGATTCGTTAAAAAGCAGAATTGTCGATTTTGGAGTGAAGATCAGCCAAAAGCATTGCAAGAGCTACCAATGCATCCAGAAAATAGTCGCAGTTTGGTGCGGTTTATGGGCTGGTGGCATCATTGGACCGTACCTTTTCAAAGATGATGCGAATCGTAACGTAACTCTGAATGGTGAGCGCTACAGTCAGATGATATCCAACTTTTTTTTGCCCAAATTGCAAGAGCTTGACTTGCATGAGATGTGGTTTCAACAAGACGGTGCCACATGCCACACAGCACGCTCAGCAATGGACTTGTTGAGAGGCGAGTTCGGTGAACATTTTATTTCACGTTCGGGACCGGCCAATTGGCCGCCTAGATCGTGCGATTTAACGCCTTTAGACTATTTTTTGTGGGGCTTTATTAAAGCTCATGTCTATACACACATGACCGCTTCAATTGACGCATTGGAAGACAACATTGAAGCATTTATTCATGAGATACCGGCCGAAATGTTGGAAAGAGTATGCCAAAATTGGACTAAGCAGATGGACCATTTGAGTAGCAGTCACTGTCAACATTTGCATGAAACATCCTTCAAACATTAAATTATATGGGCCGTACTATAGATTCAAATAAAGATTTTATGCATTTTTCTGAATTTTATGTGTTTTTTTTTAATTTTCCTATAGCTCTTAAAAAATCACCCTTTTTTGTATCCAAAAATTTTCACGGTTAGCCCTTGAGGCATTAAATATTTACAAGTAGTATCTTAGGCCTAACAAACTTAAATATTTTTGTAAAAAAAACAGAAGCAAATAAACATGATACTTGTTCATAATTCAGAAAGTCATTAGGCGATTATGTTGAATTTTAATAGCAATTCATTTCCAAATATTTCCAAAATATTGATACAACATACAGATCTTTAAAATGCGTAGAGGATTTTAAAATTTGTTTTCAACTAACAGACTGACCGAAGAACATCATTTAATCGATTTTCCTCTTCACAAGTTTTCGGATAATATATATACATACTTTATAGAAGCGGAAGTTAATATAGTTGAAATAACAAGCGAAATGGCAATGGTATACACATATCAAAACAAAAAATTACTTCCTTAATATCATTCTTCTTTTCGTTAGAACTTGCGTTTGAATAAACATATAAAAATGAATTTTATTCTGAAAGTAGAAATTTTAAATACTTAATTCCAAAATTTTTCAAACTGATTCAAGGATTAAAAAGCCTTATAATACACACCGTATCAATTCAAAAGTACTCCTTCAAATAAGACCTTTCGAAATAATCTAGCAGTTGAATAATGTTTAGTTTATTTATAAAAAAAAAAATAAGTAATGAGTAAGTAAGGAATTATATGAAAAGCATAGACTTAAAATTTGCTGTATAATTTAATTTTTAAAATTTAAATAGCAGCCATTTTATATTTATCCACCAAAAAAAAATCCTTAACAAACGGTTCTCTTTGAATCATTTAGTTAATGCTTACCAGCATCCAAGAGCGCTTGTATAATGCATTATTCTTCTATTCGATGCTCTATTTCGTATGTCTTTACCTTTGAATAACTTAATGTTAATTTAATCCTTACCAGAAGCAATTAATTCATATATTTCCTTTACGTACTGCTGAAAACAAAAGCAACAATTAAGGGAGAAAAAAAATGATAAAATTGAAATTGAAATTACATGATGTGATAAGCAGTACAGAAGTATTAGAACTCTACGGTAATTGAATTAATTATGCACTGCTTACATAAGTTGAGAAGAAGTAACACTACATTAGAATCTGCCGAATTTTTAATAACCTCCATTAATTTTGTGTACTACATATTTTTATAATAAAATGCATTTTCTTGTTAACAACTATAATCAATGTAGTATAATCTCGTAATATTGTACTATAATAACTAGTATTCTTTTTTCTTTCTTATTTGTTTAGGCTCACATCGCAGCCAAAAGTATTTGAAAAATGAAAGAGGTACAATGTTGTATTGTTACAAAAACTGAATGAGTACGAATAGTATCATAAGACTTAGTTGCCTTGAAATGGTAAAAGTTATTTTTTACTTTATGCGGTGAAAATTGTACTAAAAAATTCTGCTATGCTGACAAGTAAATTCAAATCAATTTCTTGTAGTTTGGCTTAAAATTGGGCATGCCACACACAAAATATGCTTATTTAATATTAATAAGCAGATAAATGGAAGGTGGGCGTCAAACTAAGCTTGTCAAAATAATGTCTGCTAATGAACTCAAATAAGATATTGAAACACAGGGTGAATCGTTTTCCAAATAGAAGTTATAAGAATTTAAGAAATATCTATGTATGGGAGCTGGATGTTAAGGTGGGTTTGTTGCCCACATTTACTAATATTATATCGGGTTATTTTTACTAAGGTATAGAATTTTAAGTCGGCAACACTTTTTAAATGCCAGCCATTATGTCAGCTGTCAAGAGATTTTTGTTTAGTTTGGGCTGTAATTTCAACATGAATAGACTGACGCATGAATAGCAGGGAAAAGATACGCTAAATGGCACCAAAACAAGATTGCCGGTGATCCCTATTGTCATAAGCGAATTTTGTTTAGCGATTAAGTTTATTGTTGTTTAAAGTCATTTAACAAAACTGCAATATTTTGAGTGACAATAATCCTCAAGAAAAACTGACTGCTTGGTGTGCTTTATGGGCTGGTGAACACTTTAGGCCGTACTTGTTTAACAATAATGTTGGTCGGAACATTACAGTCAATGATGACCGTTATAGAGTCATGATTATTTTTTTTTTCGCTGATAAATTAAACAACCATGATATTCAGGAGCTGTAGTTTAAACAAGATGGCACAATATGCCACACAGATGACGCCATAATTGATTTATTAAAGAAAGCGCTTGGTAATGGAATAGATTCACGTTTAGGACCCGGTAATTGGCCTCTAAGATCGTGCGACTTAATGTCGCTAGAATACTATGTGTGGGGATATGTAAAGTCGCTAGTCTACGTCGATACGACCGAAACTTTTTGGCGGTATGCTGTCCTCCACAAATGTTGAAAAAAAGTCATCGAAAATTTAACCTCTAGATTAAGCTACGTCCAAGCCAGCCGTGGCGATTATATGCCAGTAGTAAAATTTAAATTATTATGCCAGATGATAATATTTAGAATAAAATAAATTTTTTTTGTCAATTTAAAAATTCATCTCTGTTTTATTCTATTGATAATGAACAGAATGCCACACTTGCAAAGTTTTACCATTGTACATCTATTTTTCTCGTTATTATGTGCTTTTAAATTTAATCTGTAGTTAATTATGTCTTGCATGAGAGGTGGCCAAACAAGTAGGCTTTGTAAAATCATGTTTCCTAATGAACTCAACTTAATTATGGAGACTGACAGTACCTTTTTTTTTCTTACAAAATCTTTGTCCGTATAGAAACTGTATACTACACCATATGCAGAAGGTGGGCGTTTAAATTTTATCTTTGGTTTCTATTATTACGTCACAATTGACCATAAAATCATATTTGCAAATATTGCATTGCATTGTATATTCTCATTGGACTCATAAATTAAATTTTATGAAGAATCAAGTCTTTTTTACTTTTAAAACTTATATCCATTGAAAACTGGGTTAAATGAAGTGTCAAACGTAAGCAATAATATTCAAAAATAAGCTGTTCGAATCAAAATAGAACGCGTCTTTCAATAGGACTTTTCCAGCTTTGGCACTTAATTACTACAACATTGTTGAAGCTACATCTATTAAATTGATTGGCATTTATTAAGTTTATTTTTCAAATCACCATCGATTGATAGATAGATATATGGTTCAACAGCACATGTAAACGATAAAACCATCTTATCAAAATGGATGTTTTATTGATCAACATTCCGTCCTACGTTTTACAAAAGAAATAATTTTCAACACTGATACCAAATTTTTAATTTGTTGGGTTTTTTTATGTATAATAACTACAGCCAGCTGCTCTGGAAGCCAGCAGGACATATACCAAAATAAGGCTTTTTAAATAAATAATACAAATAATATTGATTTAGATAGGTTGGTAGATAGGTAGGTAAAGCTGGTGCAAAGTTACCCTTACACCCTCACCTGGAGACTGTCTTGTCTGTCTGGACAATAGACTTGTCTATTAAGCACAAGAAAGGTAGAGGCCTCGTGATTTTAGGAAACCTCAAATCGTTAAAAAGGTGAATGCACTTTGGAAGCAAAATCCAAACATTTCCATTCGCGATATCGCACGAGAACTAAATATTTCGAAGTCGCTTGAAGAACGAATAAAGAAAAAAGAAAATTCAAGAACATTCAAAGTCAAGAAAGCTCCAAACCGAAACTAAAAAGGAACAAAAACGGCAAGAATAAGAGCAAGACAGTTGCTACGTCACAAATTAAATAATTTTAATGGATGTATTTTAATGGACGATGAAACCTATTGTAAGGCGGACTATTCAGAGCTTCCTGGTCAGGGTTTTTATGTTTCTTATAAAAGAGCTAAAAGAGCTATAAAAAGATTTCAAAATTCGCCAAAAAATATATGATATGGCAAGCAATATGTACATGTGGGAAAACTTCAAAGGCAATCATTGTGAATCGTACAATGAACAGCCAACTTTATATTAATGAGTGCCTGAAAAGGGCTGTATTGCCATTATACAGAAGCCACAATATACCTCCACTGTTTTGGCCCGACTTGGCAAGCTGCCACTACAGCAAAGATGTCCTTGAGTGGTATGAGGCCAACAAAATAAATTTTGTACCGAAAAGCATGAATTGTCCAGAGCTAAGTCGTATTGAACGCTGTTGGGCTATAATTAAGCAGTACCTAAGAACAAAGTTCAAAGCTTCTGCAAATGTTAAAAAATTTGGATTTATTTGGAAAAAAGCTATCAAATACTTCGGTAAAACGTGTGTCCAACGTTTAATGCAAAGCGTTAAGGAAAAAGTGCGAAATTTTGCAAAAGAAAAAAAATTTCAAACTTTGGTTTTTTGCATAGTAAAGCTTAGAAATTTTTCTCCATAACGCCAATAAAATGTATTTTTTGTTTGAAAAACACTAGATTTGGAAGACATTTTAAAATGTAAAAAAGCATTTAGAGACACCCCTTAGAATAATTATAGAAATAGTTAGAATAAAAGAGAAAGAGAAGCTGACCAGTCCAGAGTCTTTGGCGGTAATCGAACTTGCAACCAAAGAACTAGCAGACCAGCACACTACTGACTAGTCCACCGGGGCACCCTTAGTATTGATTTAAAGATACAAGAATTCAACATCGTAATAATTTCTATAAGGTTTGTTGGAATCTCTAATAATAAATCTACATCCTCCAGTAAATTTAAAGAGAAGTCTCTATACTGATTCACCAAAACTCAATTGTGTTTATATAAAATGTCCTGGGAAAGTTTTAAAAAATGTTTAACGACTAACAAAGCTTATAAGGTCACTTTACCAAATTGGCCCAAAAATTTCAATTAAATGTTTTAATTAAATCCTGCTTAAGTTTTTACATTTAATTCATAATAACAAATATTTAATTAAAATATACACCCACACTCCACAAAACCATAAAACCAAACTGGTTTGTAGTCTTCATTGTGGTCGCTATAGACCGACGAAAGAGTACCAAATGTTCCTTTCTCATATTCCTTATTTATGGGATGTTCAATTCCCAGACACGAACAACTTGTTTTCTTTTTAGGTTCAATGAATTCAACTTATGGAAATGCTTGACGAACAAAAATTACTTATTTTATTATATTGGCTACATAAATATTTTATTCAATTAAAGAACAGAAAAGGAAAAGAAAAAAAAACTAAAAGTAGTATGTGACTAGAAATAAATTGTTTCTTAAACATACATAAATGAAGATCTCCAAGGACAATTGATATCTATGTGAATTTACCTACACACAAAACGTAAATATTATATATTATTAAAATTAGTTTGAGTGGAAATTATTTGAATTCGGTAGATACAGTAGACAAATCTTATTTTGGAAAGCAGCAGTGTGCCTTAATTGCTCATTCCTTATTGATGTGAAATTTAAGGGGACGTGAAAGAGACAAAATTAGTTTCATTAAATAGTTTTTATTATATATTTTGATGCATCGAAAACTTTAAGTCTCTTTACTTGTATTGTTATAAATATGTTAAATCATAAGCGTATCTCTATCCTTACAAACAAAAATTTTGTATTTCGATTTATTTTCATAACTGTAATGGAATTAGATAAAAATTTTGCTTAAAACACCAAATAATATCAAAGAAGGGAAACAGAGTCTTATAAGTATAAGAGTTCGATATTAACGGGCCTATTGTTGCTAAACTGTACAAAATTAATCACTATGTGTCCGAAACCTTCCAAAGACTTTCAACTATGACACTTCGTCATATATTTGGGTAACTTTCAGAGTTAAAAACTTCAAACTTAGCCTGAGCCGCACACAATCATCCTCCAGTATATACTGTTAGTTCGCCTTCTCATTCCAAAAATCTCTTCAAAATGTTTAGTACAACATTTGATAACTTGTTAAATATAAATTTTAATTATTTTTAAGACTTGTTATCCTTGAGGACTACCAACCGTCAACAACATTGCATGTGTGTCTTTGATAAATTTTTATAATTTTTATTTTCTTTTTCTTAACAATGTGAAAATGAAATTATTATAAGTGTCACTTGCAGTGCTGCACTTGTTGAGCTGATATGACTCTAGAAAATCAGAGACGGCGAATTCGTATTTCGAATTTGAATTTATGTTTAAGGAAAACTATTTAAGGTCTTGTGATATGTAAAAGCAATATGTCCAAATAGAAATTTATTGGAATAAAAATCAAATCAAAGAATTTAAATAATACCAAAATTATATTATAAAATAGTTTTATGAATTGAGCAGCATTTTTGGTAGCATCTTTGTTCCTTAAAAGTTTTCCAAAAACACAAACTTTTCCTTCCCTGGCTGAGATGCTTTGAAAAAAAAAGAAAAACACACCTTTATAGCTATACAACTATAGAAAATATATGCTGTTCAGAATGTATGAGTGTATGCTTGAGTGTGTAGTTCTTGAAATATGTTTATGTTGCAACTGCATATGTACTTGAAATTGATGCCAGCACATTGCGAACATCATGCCAGTAATATAAATGTCAATGTTAAAACAAAACTCTCGGAAACTGAAAATAAACAAACATCCTTTTAACAAAAACACACATGAGTGTATCTGCTACTTTTATACACACACATACAAACTAACATTTACTAGCAACCGCAAACAGCTGCTTGTAAGAGTTAATAGTGATATTTTTATGAAAAGTTTTGAAAAATGTTATTAATTTACACCGATGCATACTGTTCAATGTTGTGATTCTATTTTATCAGTTTAAATTTTACAAATAACGTTTCACATCCTAATTCTTGTTTTTCGTAGATACGTGGATACGTGTAACGCGACATCTATATATATAAAAACGAAACTCTGTGTGGGTTTGTGTGTGTGTGTGTTGGCTATAGACTCCGAAACTGTAAAACCAATCGAACTCAAACTTTGGCAAGTTGTTGTACACATTCAAGGGAGTGTTTATGGGTGGCGAAAAGTGGGCGGGCCACGCCCATAAAAAATTAGTTATCAGTTTGAGCTACTTGCGCTTGACCGATTTCTCTGAAACTTTCACACATATTGAGCTATCATGACTTTACAGTTTATTGATAAGAAAAGTGGGCAGTGCCACGCCCATAAAAAATAAGTTATCATTTTTAGCTACTTGAACTAGATCGATTTTTCTGAAACTTTGCACACATATTGAGCTGTCATGACTTTACAATTTCGTGATTAGAAAAGTGGGCAGTGTCATGCCCATAAAAAATAAGTTATCATTTTTAGCTACTTGCACTAGATCGATTATTCTGAAACTTTGCACACACATATTGAGCTGTCGTGACTTTATAATTTCGTGATTAGAAAAGTGAGCAGGGTCACGCCCATAAAAAAAGTTATAATTTTGAGGTACTTGCTCTAGACCGATTTTTGTGAAACTTTGCACACATATTGAGCTGTCATAACTATACAGTTTCGTGATTAGAAAAGTGGGCAGGGCCACGCCTATTAAAAAGAGTTATAATTTTTAGCTTTTTGCACATAATATTCAATTTAAATTCAGAATACATTTTTATTCATTAAGGGGCGTAGCAACACGCGCCGGGCTTGGCTAGTATTTTTATAAAATTTAAAATTTTTAGAAAAAAAACAAGTAAGAGCGCTATATTCGGCCGTGCCGAATCTTATATACCCTTCACAACGTGTAGTCATGCAATAACAGTGGTTTGTGTCACCATTCATCCCATATGAAATACGTTCATACATATAAAAACATATATATATAAAAACGTCCCATTGTAAAATTATAAATTCACGTATGTGTGTTCAAAAAACAAAAAAAAAATTTTAAAAAATTTAAAAAAAAAAATTTAAAAAAAAATTTAAAATAAAATTTAAAAAAAAAAATATTATGTATATAATATATATAAAACAAAAAAAAATTAAAAAAAAAATTTATAAAAAAAATAATAAAAATATAAATAATATATT
This sequence comes from Phyto melanocephala, assembly GCA_941918925.1. Classification (NCBI taxonomy): domain Eukaryota; kingdom Metazoa; phylum Arthropoda; class Insecta; order Diptera; family Rhinophoridae; genus Phyto; species Phyto melanocephala. The sequence continues at coordinate 92,182,628 of OW799236.1, read as the reverse complement.
AAATAAAAAATAAAAAAAAAAATAAATAAAAAAAAAATTTAAAAAAAATTAAAAAAAAATTTTTTTGGCTCAGCTGGGATTCGATGCCACGTTTTCTCTAACCAGTATACACGTTTGTATGTATGTATGTATGTATGTATGTATGTTGTTGTTGTAATGTTGTTTTTGTGAAAAAAAAATCGAGATGGTCGTGGGTTTTTGCTCATATCTCAGTTGTTTATGTACCGATGTTTCTGATTTTCAATACCGATCTACTCCCTTAATACCTTACCCGGGTCCAACCTATGTCGGGGGGCTTCAAAAAGTTGATTTCAACATACACACGGACAGACGGTCAGACGGACAGACGGACAGACTGACAGAGCTTAATCGACTCCCCTATTCATAAGCTTTCAGAATATATATACTTTATGGGGTCGGAAATGAAAATTGTAGAAATTTCACACGGAATGACAAACCTATATATACACTTTTTCACTGTGTGAAGGGTATAACAAGTGAGACCACTATATTCGGCTGTGCCGAATTTATGATACTTACCACCAATTTAAAAAAATATATATTTTATGCGATCTTAAATGGAGTTTTTGATGTGTTGCAAACGGAATGACAAAATGAATATACCCCTACACCATTTTTTTCGTGGCGGGTATAAAAATTAAAATAACTTAGAAGTTTTAAATATATAAAAATTTTTAAAAAACTAATGGCAATTGTCATTATAGTTATTAATAGTAAATTGCACATGATTTCTATAATAACTTAAATAGAACTGTTGTCACGAAGTAGTATTACAATAAGATTTCCACACTAAATACATGCTAGAGCTGTTTCAGATGGAATCTATTTTAGTTATGATTTGTAACTCTTGCTATGTAAATGCATATCTTTGTCAGTATTATCATTTTAAAGATGATATATAATTTTTGCTTTCACATGTAACTATAAATATATTATTACATCTAACACAAACTTTTTCTGTTAACAATAGCTAGTTTGCGCTATAATTTTCTTTTATAAACTTATAAAAAAATTGTTTTTTGTACGTTTTTGTAAGAAATGTTTTTTATAAACAAAGCTTATAAAATGCATTTTTTTAAATTTCAAATGTCAAAGTCCATAGATAAAAAAAAATTTTCTCTCCTCTCTCATTCATTCATATATCAAACTTGATATATAAAAAATATAAACAAAAAATTCTCTCCGAACTGCAATTACCGGATGAGTTAATATGCCTTGATACAAATTTTGCTCAAGCAATATTTCAACGCACTCCAATGACATGTATTTATATGGCAGTGTAAAGTTTGACAAGTCATATGTAAAACACATGCCGTCTGCAAGCACTTTAAAATATTTTATAATTATTTACAATATATGATTTTTATCCAAGGTTGGAATCACTTTTTTGTTTTTTTATAAAAAATTATTTATTAATAACCAATATTTCGCTACCAAACAATGGGTAGCTTCTTCAGGGTAATTATTAACTTTTACATTTTTATTTCAGTTAAAATTCTGATTGTGTGCGCGCAGTTCGTAAATCTGTATTACAATTTAATCATAGACATTGAGAAAAAATGTTGACCACACATCATCTATCACATCTGCACCATCGTGGGAGTACGGCTGTAGAATTGGATAAAATAACTAATTTAAATACGGTAAGTTAGAAAATGTATTATTAAAAAAAATTAATTAAAAAATATTTCTTCATACCTAGAGAAAAATAAATATATATGTAAGTACATATATAAATAAAATGTCGTTTTTTAAAGATTTAATGGAAGATTATGAATTGCAAACGCTTTTGTAATTTTAGTATTCTTTTTTTAGAATCCCCATGCCAAAAATGCAGAATATACAAATGTTCGAGTCAAATCAAGATCGCCTTTGTTCCTATATAATATTGATAATTCACAAGATTATTTTTGTCAACCATGACTGGAGCCGATCAAATTAATTATCAAGTAAATACTTGTGGTGTCGTGCATACGGCTCTGGTTAACAAAAATCAAAATTTTCACAAAAACAATCATTCTTTGTGATTGTCGCGAATGAAGTCTATTTACGAAAACTAAAATTTTAAAAATTAAAAAAAGGAAATAATAACAACAACGGATAAACCTGATATTTACAACCAATGTTAAAAAATCGTTCAAAGGTCGGTGATGATGAAACCGTAGCTGGTTTCGAAAATCAATTCCATTTGGCTGATGTCGGTAAAACCTTACATTTCAGTTTATTTTTTTATTGTCACAATTTATTTTAATTCATTTTATTTATTTTCATATTTATTATAATAAATTTTAAAATAAATCTTACAGCTAATAAAGGGTGTTTTTTTAAGCCCGATAGAACTTGAAATTGTAAAAAATAACACAAAAAATTAAATTGTAATCAAAATTTTTTTTTTATTCGAAAGATCAATACGTGACATTAACATTTGAAAATGATTTCGGGCATATGGGCACCGCGGCTGTTCTTGACGAAGCGCATTCTGGACGTCCAATTTTGGGCCACTTTTTCGAGCACTGCTGGCCGTATGTCACGAATAACACGAACAATGCTGGCCTCCAAGGCGTCAATTGTTGCTGGTTTATCAGCATAAACCAGTGACTTCACGTAGCCCCACAGGAAATAATCGAGAGGTGTCAAATCGCACGACCTTGAAGGCCAATTGACAGGTCCATTTCTCGAAATCAACTTATCGCCAAATTTTGATTTCAATAAGTCGATGGTTGCGTTCGCCGTATGGCACGTAGCGCCATCCTGTTGAAACCACATCTCCTTCGGATCAATGTCATCCATATTTTCAAACAAAAAATCATTGATCATGGTGCGGTAACGATCTCCATTGACCGTAACGCGAGCTCCGGCCTCATTTTTGAAGAAATAAGGTCCGATGATGCCACCAGCGTGAAAACCGCACCAAACGGTGCATTTTTCTGGATGTAATGGAGTCTGTAGGGTCTCTTGTGGATTGGTCTCGCTCCATATGCGGCAATTTTGCTTATTAACAAACCCGATAAGCCAGAAAAGCGCCTCATCGCTGAACACAATTTTGCGATAAAACAACGGGTCAGTTGCCAACTGCTCTAGAGTCCAATCGGCGAAAGAACGACGCATATAATTGTCTCGTGGCTTCAATTCCTGCACCAGCTGGATCTTATACGGGTGTAGGCCGAGATCTTTGCGCAAAATTTTCCACGTAGTGGACGGACAGAGCTCCAATTCCTGCGACCGACGACGAATCGATAAATTTGGATCTTCTTCCACACTTTCGTTTACAGCGGCGATATTCTCTTCAGTACGCACATTCCTTCGACGTGTTGGTGTTATTGCATCCTCTAGAGAGTATGTGGTACAAAATCTATCCACAGTTCGACGAATGGCTTGTTCAGATGGACGATTATGTACGCCATAAAAATGACGAAGTCGTCTATAAGTTGCGCGAATCGACGACTGATTTTCAAAGTAAATTTGGATAATTTCGTAGCATTGTTCAAGCGTGAGTCTATTTATGATGATTTGTCAGAGAATACTGAAACGATAAAAAAAAATATTTCATCAAAATTTAATTTTTTGTGTTACTTTTTACAATTTAAAGTTCTATCTAGCAAAAAAAAAACACCCTTTAGAAGTAGCAACAACTGCTATCGGCTTGGTGTTCTTGAGGTAGTTGTGTTCCTAAATGAGATATTAAAATATTTGGGATTACAAAATTAAATTTAGTTATACAAGCAATTCATAGGTTTATGTTGTTATAAGATGGAAATTTTAACAAATCGACAATTTTAAAAGTTTTGCAAGTCGACGGACGTAGGTTGGCTAGGACTGGGCAGTCTGCTAATATGTGAAAGACTGTTAGAGGTGAGGAGACACGGAAAAAGCATACAGGTTACTTTCTTTACAAATTAAACAATTAATAAATTATATGAACTGGAAGCAGGTATTAAAATCTAATAAACTTTAAATTAAGATTAAACAGTAATTTAAACATAAAAATATTTAGAAATTTTAAATGAAACAACAAGTTACATTTTATTAAACCTTATTAAAGCTTTGTGGAACGTTAAGTTGTTATCATGTTTCCTTTTGGTACCTACTTGTCACCAATAACAATAAATCATTATTCGAAATGGTCTTTAGATGTAGTGTTACGCATTTATTTAAGTCATAAATGAATATTTAGCAAAATTATAGTGTTTTTATACCCGCCACCATTCCGATTGTAACACATCGAAATATCCATTTAAGAGCCCATAAGGTAACGTGGACCTAAATAGAAATAAATAAATAATAATAAATATTTATATGGGTATCGTCGAATGAACTTTACCTGAATCCTAAAAAATCAAAGTGCCTCATAATTGAGATATTATTAGAATCAAAACATCATTGTTGATATTCCGGTCTTAATAGGTAATCAAACTATTGCGTTTGTTGAATCAGCAAAGAACCTTGGTATTATTTTCAATAAATCACTTCAATGGAATACTCATATAAACTTTGTGTCTGGAAAAATATTTACAATGCTTAGAACACTCTACCCCTCATAGAATCTTACACCTATAAATATTCGTGTTCTTCTCGCAAAAACCTTTTTAATGCCCAAGCTTCTGTACGGATGTGAAATTTTTGCTTATTGTGATTCTTGCAGTAGGAGCCGTTTAGAAGTAGCGTATAATGCTATTTTGCGATATGTCTATGGCATAAAAAGTTATGATAGTACTTCTCCATATTCTAAATCATTATACGAAGTTGAACTAATGCAATTGCCTAAAATTAAGTCATTATTATTGTTACACAAAATTATCAACACACAAGAACCAATTTATTTATTCAATTGCCTACAATTCGGTCGATCTAATAGAAGAAAAAATATTATTTAAATTAGATATCGAACACTTATTTCTGAGTGTGGAACTCACTACCCAACACAATGCAAACTATATATATTTTGTTGTATTTTATATGTATGTCTATCAACTTTTAGTATAATTTTGTGATTTATAAAATAGCTGTAACAATTAACAAGTATGTATTTAATAGCACTACAAGATCACATACTGTAATTAAAAAGATTCATTTCTTGTTGTATGTGATATACGATTTAATAAATAAATAAATAAATGACGTATATATTTTCTGAATACTGATTTCATTTTATGACAATCTAGTTATTCTATCCGTCTGTCATAGCTCTTTTTGTCAAAGCAAGGAAAATAAATATGACACGCCAACTTTTACACTCACCTCAACTCATATAACGCTTTATCTCAAATTCATATAATTTCTCTACGGTCAAAGTTTTTGGAAAAATAAAAGACTATATTGAAATACCTAAGTTTTATATATTAGCAGAAACTATAAAACTTTTACGCCCACTTTCATTAAAATTTAAAAAAATATTTGATTATATCGAAATTATACAAAAAAAAGATACATATTTTAGTATAAAGAGATTATTCCATAGAGATTACTGTTAATAACAAAATAATACATTTTATGCTATAGAAGTACACAAAATTGTTGGCAGTCGAATATAGTGCTCTTACTTGTTTTCTTTACGTTTAAAGAAACAAATGTTTAAAGCTAAAAAAACTAGAAATTTAGAAATTCAAGCATTGGCCATTTTTTAATGGACTTTATTGGACTCTTTACGTTTATTATGTAAACGAAAACAAGCCAGTAAAGTTCAGTAAAAAGTAGTCAATACTTTTGAGTAAGTGAACGAACATAATATAAATAATTATTAACTAAAATATTGCCATGATAATAATATTATTACTTTAAACAATTTCGCTGGTCGTCTCTTGGCAAGTATAGAATGTCAAAATAAGTTAATTTTACCAAAAAAAATCTCAGCACAGAAAAACTTGTTTGTAAAATACTAAATGAAACAATTCAAATATTTAGATTATAATAAATTAAATAATGAAAGTACAACAATAATAAAAGTTGAAAATTAATATCATATTTTATAAAAAATTTATATACACATTTGTAATTTAAATGGTGTAAAGGCAGCAAGTTACATACCTCCGCATATTTATCTTTAACTCTTTATACAAATCACTTGTGAGTTTTTATGTGACCATATACTGTTTATATAAGAAAAACTTATTCCCCATTTCGACGTTAGCTTGATTAGAAAAACATTTATGTAATTTAGCATTTGGCTCACACAAACTTCTTATATAGTTTTGCTTATTTGCTATGTTAAGGATATGAATATCATATCCTGTTTAACTCATAGTTACAATAAAAAGTACAATTTAAATGAACTCAAACATATATATATATATGATTGTATTTTACTAGTAGTTGTATGTATCAAGAATATAATATATAAAACATATAAAATATTAAGTTAATAAGAGATTTGTGCATTGTTTTGAAACTTAAAATCCTGAATGACTAAAGTTTGAATATTTTTTTTAAATAATATTATAAAAAAACTATCAGGCTTGAGTTGATTTCAATTTTATTTCTTAAAAAAACTTTAATTATGGTAATGGAAGAATAATCAAAAAAAGTCTATTTTTGCCTTCACGAGCCGAGTGACATGCATTTTCGAAACCAGCTTTGGATTTACAATGAGCACTCTTTTATAGGTGATTAAGGGTTGGATGTTAAAATAAATTTAAGCTCGAATATATCAAAAATTTATTCTCTAAATAATTATGTATTTATTTATTTTGTTATTGTATCGGTAGTAGGGATGCTAATTCCGTAATCCCCTTCCCCAATCTCCCGGGATTTACAGATTCCAAATATGGATTGTTTACATAATAAGTTTTATAATATTTATTACTCTGGCAGTGATTTTCATGCAACCTTTAGAGAAACGGTTAGGTGATTTTGGTGTCTCACTAATTAGTAAAATAGTAGGCCTCATAACTGAGGGAGCTTCTACAATGCTGAAAATCATAAAAGCTATTGCACCCAAGTAGCAACTATATTTTGCACATGGAATTCATCTGCCAATTGCAAAAGAGAACAAAATTGAACTTGTTTTGTGTTGACTGGAATTTTATTGCAATATTTAACTAACTTGAGGTCTCTGATTTCAAATATCAACTTAAGTATGTATAAATACTCAATGAATGCTTACCTATGTAATTCAATACATATTAATAATTCCAATAAAAAATTCATGATTTCAGTATTATCGGGTGTAACAGTGTGAGTAGGTGTTGGTCTTATAAATTACGTTATGCAAAAATACAATAAATATTTCTTCACTTTAGTTGTAAAAAAAACTCAATTTGTGTCCTGAACGTGACACTTTATGAATCGAGTGTAATAAACGAGGAAAAACTTGTAGTTCAACAAGATGTTTTTCTTTAAATGCCTTCTTCATAAAAAATAATATTTCTTTTAACGATTAACTAAGAACGAAATATTGGAAACAAAGTAATACAAGTTGTGTCCAAATTTTGCCCTGTCAATATACTTTACCTTTTCAAAGTATTCTCAACTTTCAATATGACGTGCGGTATGTTACAATAGCCAAGGTCACCTTTAACTGCACTAAAAATAATAAAATATTCCTACATAAATCTTATCAAAGTAGGTTTTACTTGCTACTTTACTTTACTTTTACTTGATACTTTGATTTGATTTTTAACTTAATACTTTAGTTGCATTTAAATCATTTATAATTCGCTTTGTATATCAAACTTTAAGAATGACTATAAAGTAACTACTTACCTGTTGCAATAATTATCTGTAGAAGGCACTTCGTTGTTTTCTAATGTTTAATAAGTAAACGCTTATTTCATTTCTGCCCGAAGTAAGAGGTAGCAGAAAGTAGGGAAGATATAAAAAAAATTACTACAGGGTGGTCGAACCAAAACGCCCAATTTTAATTGGAGTAAAACAAAAAGTTCTCCAGTAATTTTTTTATAATTTATTATTATGATAGAATGATCTATTTATGTGTGAAATATCGACCAAATGTTTGCCAGGTTTCGGTGGGATACTTTCGATGGTTCCATATATTCAACGACACTAAGACATATTTGAATTTCAATGTACCGAAACATCTCATTCTTAATCTATTGAACCGATCTTGGCTTATTGAAGCTTACTTTTTCTTTTAAGTACCTTCAAAGAAAGAAGTCTAACAATCAACAATCATTTGCCGAAATGCAGCAATTCTGCATGTTAACAAATCCACTGAGGTAAAAGGGTTCCTAGTCGCTGAAGGTGATTTTCTTCGTAAAGTACATATTACTTTTATCTGTGCTAGCAATCATGCGGCGTAGTGACGACGCTTGAAATGGTCAGTAGGATTCAGATTTTGAGTCAATTGAACCTTGTTAATTCTCTATTAAAAATTCTTATAGTGATGGTCGTAAGATATTCAATTGTTAACAGCGACGACAAGTCGAAGTTGACATCTCTTCTGTCACACCATCGCGAGCAACAAGAATCTTTTACGCAGAGCGAATTGAACAAGTATGAACAGTAGTTTTTATATTTCCTACAGACCCGGCTTGCCGAAATTTGCGCACAATTCTTCCGATTGTGGACACATTTGGTTGATTATGCTGACCAAAAAAATCACTATGTGTATTTTGACTTAAAAGCCCATTTTTAAAAAGACTGCAACAATCCTTAGGAGCTGGTCAATTAAAAGAGTGATGTTGTAATCAAAAAGGCGGCTACAATCAATATAATTAATAAAAAAAATTAATTTGCTTTAGAAAAGAGCAGCAATTTTCCTTTTCGCTTATAGTCATAATATGGTAATTGCATAATACTTCAATTGTTTAATTCACAAACCACTATCGTATTTTGTACCGTCTATAGAAATACAGTTTTGGTTTATTTACTTGTGAACACAATTTCTGTAGTATCGGTTATAAGTTGTATTGTTAAACGTCAATTAATATTTAACGTCAGGCAAATAAAAAACCAGGAATGGAAAAGTTGATCAACATTTCTACATAGTTACAAAACACAATTATTAGCAATAAAATCAACAAAACATTTGAGTTCAAAAACGTTATAAATTTATAATTATAAGACTAAAAAAAACAAAAATTTCTTTTTTTATCTGCGAAAAATTTTTATTTCCCATTTCTGTATGAATTCATGTGAAATGTTACACAAATTATACATATACAAAAATAATAGATACCGATAGTATTATAAACCTGCTAATATAATAATAATAATAATTATAATAATAATAATAATAATAATAATAATAATAATAATAATAATAATAATAATAATAATAATAATAATCATATTAATAATCATTATCATTATAATAACTGGTAACCTTTATAAGTTTAAACCAAAATCGTACAATAATAATATAATAACATATACAACTTTTACGAATATTTTTTATGAGTTCATCGCATCCCTCATAAAATTCTTATAAAAGTACCTTGTGACTAGTACCACCATTTGATTTATTTTCCAAATTAACATACCTACATCTGCTAGTGTTAGCTTTTTTGGCTGTGTGGGAGTATGACCACATTTGCTTACAAAAATATTTAGATAATTTATGAAGTTACACTTAATAGATTTTTCAACACTACCTTAACATAAATGTTTTAACAGAAAGTTGTAGACAGTGAAAAAAAAAACATCTAGAATTCATTAAAATTTCCTACAAAAACGTTTTTATGCATCATTAACTATGATGTTTCCAATCTTTAGGATAGTTCTTTTATATATATACTATAGGTTAGTGTTTATGGTCAAACCAAATGGATAAACATAACATCTGGTCACAGAGAGAAATTCTTGTAAATGTGTGCGTATTTTAGGGTTTGAACATAGGAAAAAATTTAAAAAATATTTGTTTAGAGATGAACATTATGTTTGTTTATCTTGAAAAATATTTTTGCCTCTTTGCCAGAAGAATTGTAAAATAAAATTAAAAATATTAGCACATTACATATTACATTCAATAAAAAACAATAATGTTTTAATATCAAAAAATGTACGGATGTCTACAGCTGCGGTCAAAAAAATAGCACCAACTTAAAAATTTTAGTTTATCTCTTTATATCTTGAAATTGTTGTTTAAATTGTACCCAAATTGCAATAAAAAATTCTGTGATTTATGTAGTTTACCATATTAACAAAAAATATTTATTAAACGAGCTTAAAAAAATCAAATAATTTATAGAAAAACCTAAAAAAATTAAGTAAATAAAATTAGGGCACTTTATCTAATTTTTTTTATTAACAATCTGCTATTCTTGAAAGAATTACCAAAACTAAAGCATTTCACTTTTGTGTTTAATAAATAATATAAATAAATTTGTAATACTTTATTGTTGATTTATTCGCAGATACTGCTATTTTTACGTCTGCCTTTAGATTTTCAATGGAGTTCACATTCGGCGACCATACAGGGTTGGATGATATAAATTGTAGAAAGAAACGCCGTCCTTTGAATTTCAGCAATTATATTTTTGTTACATAATTGCATTAGCTATGTTATGAACGTTTTATTTGTCGTTTTGCTGTTGTTAAAGACCTAAATCATTGGTATTTTATCAGGGTAATATAGTAACAAGGCCATTTCCAGGATTTTTACATATACGGTTGCATCCATGCTGTTTTAGTATAGTATATAGGACCCACATCTTGATATAAAAAACATCTCAATACAATTATACTAAAAAAAATATTTTTTTTACGGTTTACTGAAAATTGCGGTTTGCATTCGTTATTTTATGGCCCTCAGAATTAAGATCTTTTACTTTTACCATTAAAAAGAAATTCTTCGATTCACATGTAAAATTAACGTTATTTTCTTTTTATAAGCCGTCAAATCACATATTGCTTTTGGCTAGAATAAAGTAGTGGCAATTATTATGAACTGCAAGAGTTAAAATTGCTTTATTGCAGTCTACAATGAATATTTTTTTCACACTAATTGGCACATTCAATGATTCGTTTGAATTCTGTAGAGTAGAGGGGTTAATTTTTGTATGTTCCGTTAGTAAAAGATTTCCGTGTTTAAAGTAAAGAGTGGTTAAATTTTAAGCGTTGATGTTGAATGTAAAACACACTTAAACGTCAAGTTTTTTTTTTCTGTATTTCATTTGACTTTTTTCAATTTCAGACTGACTCAATTTGAACCATTGAAAGATAAACAATCGAGCAAGGCGTAAAAGTTATTCAGGCTTATTATAAAAATGGGCGTTCATGCATATCGTGTACTTCGTGATTTTTTCGGTCAATTTTATCGTTCAAATTAGTCCAAAACCGGGAAAATTGTGAAAAATATTTAAATTTCAGCAAAACAGGTGTCTGTATGAAATGTAAAAACATCTGCGAATGCCTTCTTAGTTCGTTGAACGGTAAACATTTCCATTTTTGGCGATAGTTTGGCAAAAGAGGAGTCAACCTCGACTCATCATTGTGCTCAACAGTTGAACATCAACATTGTCATTAAAAATTTGGACCATCGGATGGAGGTGTACGCCGAGGTCGCGTCGGCCATTTGGCCGATATTCTCCATACATAATCCAACCATACCAATATTATTATCATAACAAAAAAAATTACAATAATTTCCTAATTTTATTTAAAATCGGCATAGGTCCTTTAAATTTAACCACCCTTTACTAAATGCTTTTACGCCTGCCCCGCTCTAGGAAAATTAAGACCTCTTTACACGTGTTATGGTAAAGAGAAATGAAGAGGATATTTAACAACTGATCTCCGTGATTTTAGAAGTATTGCCTGTATAATTTTATAGGTTTAGGGCGTCCATAACAACTGTTTTCAACGTATCTAACTAAAATGACCTCCTTTATTTGTTCGTAGTATCAGCTTCCACCTGGCATTCCATAAAGAAGACGATTTAAGGCATGCTTTGCTGATATCTGCTCGCATCCCTCTTGTAACGATCAGAAGTGTTTAACCAAAATATCCAGAAAAAACAAAAGTAGCTTTGCCTATAATACTGTTGGAATATTTAGTGTCCTTTAAAGTACGGTTTACCGATTCAACAGGGGCTCCATGGCTCATAATCAAAATCAGTAAAACAGGTGCAAGAGTGAAAACTAAACAAATTTCTTGTTATTGTAAATAATAAAAACAGGCTTAATTAGCGACAATGAAAAAGTTGTTCCAATTTGAGGATTTTCCGATGATTTTATTTAATTACACCTTATTTATATTAAAATTAATTTTGGTGGACTTTATATAAAAATTGTTCTCTTCTTTGAGTTTTTTATTATTATTATAAACTGTTATAAAATATTAATTTGCAATTTTTTGTATTTGTATATAATGCATGCGAACATATGTAGTGGTGTGTATGTATGTACATTACACTTTTTCATAGTTTTTATTATACCCTTCACCTGTGGTGCACAAGGGTATATATAGATTTGTCTTTCCGTTTGTAATTTCGACAAATTTTCATTTCCGACCCCATAAAGTATATATTTTCTGAAAGCTTATGAATAGAGGAGTCGATTAAGCCGTGACCGTCAGTCCGTCTGCCCGTCTGCCCGTCTGTCCGTGTGTTGGTTGAAATTAACTTTTAGAAGCAACTATATGTTCCTCAGATCTGTGTATGGTATCAATCTCTTGGAAATATCCAGGAATGAATCGCTATTGAAATTCAGCACAATCGCCCCATAACTTTCTGAGATATGAGCAAAAAACCACGACCACCTCGTTTTTTACACAATTACAACAACAACATACATATATACATAAATGTAAGAAACATACAAAAAAAAAAAAAAATAAAAACATATATTCAAAATAAAAAAAAAAATAATAAAAAAAAATTACAAAAAAGAAATTAAAAAAAAATTGAAAAAAAATTTAAAACTATTTTTTAAAAATTTGCGTAAAAAAATTTTTTTAAAAAATTTAAAAAAAAATATGAAATATAAATAATATATTAAATAAAATAAAATAAAATAAAATAAAGTTTTTTTGGCTCAGCTGGGATTCGATGCCACATTTTTTCTAACCAGTATATACATACATAAGTACGTATTTTATATGAGATGAATGGTGATACAAACAATTGTTATTGCATGACTACACGTTGTGAAGGGTATATAAGATTCGGCACGGCCGAATATAGCACTGTTACTTGTTTATATACATTTCATCCATAACATTCAAAGCTTTTTAACCAAGTCTTACCATTTTGGCTATCATCGTTTGTAAAGAGTACTTCCGCCAGAAAATATTTCATTCATATGGGGACAGCACTATCCCTGCTCCGATCGTAATCCTTTTTTTTTTTCTATAATATAAAAATTATCCTTATTTCTCGTACAAAGTTTTAACTAAATTCTTTTACAGTTTCCTAAATATGACATTAAATTGTTTTCATGGGAAATACCATGCCCCCTGCTCTGATCCTACGCGTTTTTTCTCGAATAAGGAAATTGTTATCATAACTCGTAACTCGTACAAGTTTTGAAGGGAATAGCCACTAAAGTTTATTAAATATATCACAAAATGTGTGTGTTTGTGTAAGGTACCACGCCCACCTAAAATATATAACAAAAGTATAGTCAATATCCTTTCGAAGAACAGACCTAGAGCATCGCAAAAAAATGTTTGAAATTGAAAAGGTAGTTTCGAAGATATCACATAACATACATACACACATTTCCTTTTGATTATATTAGTATAGATAATTTCATTCTAATGGTGTTTAAATTTAAACTAAACTTTTAGCATTAAATTTGTTAAATCTCTTCAAAACCATTGCTTTCACATTAATAAATATTGCGAATCTTTTGCATCATTTAAAATTAGATATTGAAAAAGATTTTCTCAGATGCTGTCTGCAAAAGTTATTGAACTTTTGTTTCTTTTGAAAACTTGTTTGCTTCTTAACATATTTTATCGGTGTTTTTGATAAAGTGTCCTTTTGAATGGGTAAGAAGGAATACTTGAAACGTAATACAAAAAATAAGAGAAAAGTTTTTCTTCTGTACGTAATTTATGATTTTCACACATTTCATGCTCATAAACATACACGCAGTTATTTACACACACACACTTACTCACTCACTCAACTATATTGGTAAACTTTGCACTTATTTATGGATTTATTTCAATTATTTTAATGCTGTACTTAAATTTTTTTTTTGACAAACACAAGAAGTATTAATATTTTATGATAAATAAATAAAGCTTAACTCTGTCTTTTATATTTGATACAAAATGTTTAAAATTAGAAAAGAGTTTTTATTTATTAGGAATTTTTTTAACACATTAATTTTCTCTTTACAAACTTTTTTAGGTTTCAAAGAGATTTTCTTTAAGAAATTTGAATTCTATTTTGTTTCCTTAAAATATAAAACATAAATCTCACAGGTTGTCTTCTAGAAGAGTTTTAAAAAGCTTATTAGGAAGATTTTAAGTTTTTAAATATATTGTTTAAAGCACACAGGCTATTATTTGTTGATAATCTGTGTATTCAGTTGCTTCCATCGGTATTTGCATGATTATAGCCGGGTTAAGACTTTTGTTATCTTCTGGATATCAGTTTGTACAAAATAATTTCAAAAAGACCTTCGCATGTTTATAAAAGTTTTGATGATCTTAATAACATGAAAGCATACTATACATGAGTCTTATCTAAAGATGCATTTATCCAAGAAGTTTAATAAATATTTTTTAATTCAAGCGTACTTATTTTATTTTAATTTATTTTTTATTATAATTCACATAATTCTTTTTGGTGGTGGATTTGAAAATCCGCATAACAATATTCTAGTTAAATTTTATAATGTTTCTAGGACCACTTACTTAAAGAAATGTTAGTATATTTCTCAAGAACAATATAGCAAAATTATTTATATTTTTTTAAATCTATTTCATTTTTCTCTATTAAACAATCATAGCAAAGAGAAAATAAACCTCAATTACGTGTTTGAAATAATAAATGTTATAATTTTAGCTGCTGTTGCTTTAGCAGAACAAAATCTTAAGTACAAAAAACAACACAGTCATATGAATAAGGATCTATTTTGTGACTGTTTAGTCACAAATGTTATTAGAGATTTCGTATAGTTTCCTTTATTGTCTAAACAAACAATGATTTATTAAAATATGAAATATGTTCGCGTCCGTTATAATAACATTAGCTTTAACTACATAAATAGTGACTCTTAAATCTCCAACTGTGTTACTAAATAAATGTAGAAATAGTTTTCGCAAATACATACTTAATATAAAAATATAATGTAAGTAAAGGTGGTTAATAAAGCCCAAATATTTATCAGAACTTAGGTTTTTATGATAATTCACCTTTTAGTATCATAAACTCAATGTTGAGTAATCAATTTTACGTGTACGTATAATAAAATTTTCTACTAAACTATATATAGTTATAAATGCTTATATATTTAGGCTTAGTATTCTTAAGGCTACCTAATGTTTTATATTTAACTTATAAAACCAGCTCATTTGGCGTTCCTCTCTACGAATTAGAATCAATAAATGATAGATAATTTATTATTGCAATTTGATGTGAGTTCAGAATTTCACAAAAATCGGTGTGATAGGAATAGATGAAAAATAATATTTACTATGTGTGGATGTGGAGCTATGTACCGTTCTAATCATTATATTTTAGTTTAATGGGAAATATTAATGTTTGCTGAAACTAGTCCCAGCAATTCGGTCTCAGCATAAATATTATAATCCAGTTGTTCTCACCAAAAACTTGTACATTCGAAAAATGGAGACCTTTATACATACATATGTATATGTATGTAGTTCTATTTTATAGTTAAACTATCGAAAACTTAATTCAATTGAGATACCAAATCTACCTACTTAAGTTCTAAATATGTTTCATTTTCATTCATAAATTTTATTTAAAAAACAACTACCCAACGGCACCGCCTGCTGAGCATTGTTTGACTTTTATTTATTTTTAAGACTTCCTGCAGTAATAGTGAATAATTTTATAAAAGAAAATTTCCAATTTGGTCGGGTCTTTTTCACACTCTACTATCCATTTTTATATATAAATAGATATAAAACAAGAGACAGATTATTTATGGTGTAACTGACTTGGTTTTGTTTTATATAATTTCAAGGTGATAGTATTTTTTTAAAAATTGTTTAAGTTTTTAAATTTCATAATTTTATTTGAATTCTGATTATTTAAATGATGTAAAAAGATTTTTGTCATCTTTAATTTTGAACTGTTTTTCAAAGAGAATAAATTATATTTTAAGGAATTCTTATATCACAAATAAAGTTGCAAAAATAACAAAATGTCATAGACTATTCAGTATTTATTTATTGAATTGTCTGCTAAGGAGTAAGTCAAAAAAAACTTTAAACAATATTCAAGCCAAAACTTATCCTAAGTAAAAATGTTTTTGGCAAAAGCGGCGAAGCAGTTCGTAAGTGAACTTATTGGTGTCTTAGATTATCACTGATATTTTTATTTCAAATTAACGTGCGACATAAAAAACAAACCGAATTTCCGCCTACAAAAACTGAATGATTTCTGTAAGTCCATAATATTAGGGGGTTATTTAGATTACAATTAAGCATTTTTTTACTATTCACTGTATTTACAAGGCGTCATAATATGTCATATTGTCGTAGAATTCTACGATGGCACAATAGCTAAAAAAAATGGTTGTTGCTTTTCAAGTTAAGACTTTCCTTAAATATTACTTATTACTGTGTGCGGTAGGTTTATTGTGCTATCATAACCAGTGATGGGGATTCAGCAATTTTTCCGTCAAATCTTGCAAATTAAAATCTAGTTTAGCGGTCAAAAATACCTTTTTTTGTGTGGACCAAAAGGATGGAGAAAAAAGACTGTAAGAAAAAACATCACATATTCTGTTTTTGCATTTTTTTTTGTATTTTGCTTTACACTCATTTGCGTTTTATTATTATGTTTTGAAGTTACAAGTACTTTTTAATAGAAATAAAAGGAGAAAAATCAACAACAACAAAAAACTGTTTTGAAAAAAACGCTTAATTTTTATAAAAAATATCAGATTTCGTAGAAAATATTTTGGATTATAAATATTTTTTTTGTATAAAAAATTTACTAATTGTTCAGGATATTATCCCAATAATTTTCAAAATTTTAGTTTTTTTTTTTGTGGTTTAAAGGTCTACTGATGATCTCGCATTAGCACCAGTGAAATGCATACAGACCAGGTTGTTGGGATAACCAATAAAACTAATATTTTTATTTGTGTTAAAAATTTTTAATTTTCTTAATATAAGAGAACAAGTAAAAAAATTAACCGACTAAAAATAAAACAAGTAAGAGCACTATATTCGGCTGTGCCGAATCTTTTATACCCACCACCAATTTTGTATACATTTAAAGCACAATATTTATTATTTTGTTAATCGCTATGGAATAATCTTTTTTCAATAAAATATGTATCACTTTCTTTGTAGAGGGTGGTTAAATTTTAAGGGCCCATGTCGAAGGCGAACTACACCTAGTCTTTAAATTTGTTTTCTGCATTTCATTTGACATTTCTCAATCTCAAACTTACTCAATTTGATCCGTGGAAAGATACGCAAATGAGCAACGCTTTAAAGTTATTCAGGTTTTTTATAAAAATGGGCGTTTAAATCAAAATGCATTTTGTGCAGTTCGTAATTCTTTTGATCAACATAATAATTCAAATTCGTCCACAATCGGGAGAATTGTAAAAAATATTTAAATTTCCGCAAAACATGTCTGTATAAAATGTTAGAAAATCTGTGAATGCCTTCTTAGTTCGTTGAATTGGAACCATAGTGTGGCAAAAGAGCAGTCAACCTCGACTCATCATCATGCCCAACAATGTCATTGAAAATTTGGGCCATCAGATAGAGGAGTGGCACCAAGGATGGGGGGGGGCATTTGGCCGATATTTTGTTAAATACATAATTGAACTATACAAGTATTATAATTACAAAAAGAAATAATAATAATATCCTAAATAATTTGTGTTTTATTTAAATTCAACATAAAATTTAACCACCCTTTATAACTTCGATATGCTACTAAAATGCTTTTGTAAGTGTAGTCTTTCAATGAAAATGGGCGTTAAAGTAGGCATGTCAATAAAGTTTCTGCTAATAAATACAACTTAGATATTTCAATATAGTCCTTTATTTTCCCAAAAACTTTATTAATAGAGAAATTACATGAATTTAAGATAAACCGTTATATGGGAGGTAGGCGTTAAAGTGGACGTGTCACCTAACCTTTTGGCACAACAATCACATTGAATAGAAGGATATACGTAGCAAATTTGATCATCATACCTCTAATTTTGGCGGTTTTATGAGCTTTTAAATTTCATTAACGGTAGATAACGTGAAAAGTGGGCGTTATAGTAGGCGTGTCAAAGTTGTTTTTGCGAATGAGTAAAACTTAGGTGTTTCAATATAGCCCTTTTTTATTCCAAAATCTTTATTAGTAGAGAAATTATATGAATTTTAGGTAAAACGTTATATGGGAGGTGGGCGTAAAAGTGGGCGTGGCACCTTAATTTTCCGGCACAGTAATGACATTGCCTATGAGGATGGACGTAGCAAATTTTATCGTCATACCTCTAATTTTGGCGGTTTTATGAGCTTTTAAATTTCATTAACGGTAGATAACGTGAAAAGTGGGCGTTATAGTAGGCGTGTCAAAGTTATTTTTTGCGAATGGGTACAACTTAAGTGTTTCAATATAGCCCTTTTTTATTCCAAAATCTTTATTAATAGAGAAATTATATGAATTTAAGTTAAAACGTTATATGGGAGGTGGGCGTAAAAGTGGGCGTGGCACATTAATTTTCCGTTACAAAAAAGCCACTTACCAAAAAGCAAAGTGTGCAAAATTTCAGAGTCGTACATCCAATTTTGTTGCTTTTATGACGATTTTGTTTTTAAATATACAGAAAAATACACTGTGCGGTATAAATTTTCGTACATTTAGTTCGATAACTCCTCTCCTAATACATAGATTTAGATAATTTTCGGGGAATAATATTGTTCTTACTCAGAAAATATATATTCGAAGTTTCATGAGTCTACGTTAATGCGTTTGGACATAATTCCATTTTATTCGATGTTCGAAGGACACGGTTTTTTCGACCTACTCTTGCTTTTCGAGCTATAACTCTGTTCCTAATATTCCGATTTAGCCCAATACCAAACAAACCTTATCTATAAGAAAGATTCTGGCAAAATTTGAGCCCCCTAGCTTTTTCGGTGCGACCTCTATCGTGCTTTCAACAGACGGACAGACGGACGGACATAGCTAGATCGTCATCAAATCAAACCCTGATTCTGAATATATATACTTTATGGGGTCTAAAATGGATTTTTCGATGTGTTACAAACGGAATGACAAAATGAATATACCCCCACCATTTTTTTGGTGGCGGGTATAAAAATATTTTAAAGGAGGTCATCGTATAAATGAAGAGAGATTTTGGTAGAAAATTAAATAAATCCACAATTTTAAATCATCGTCTGAATTGGGTGTAATATATGATATAATTGTTAAAATTTAGCGATTTATCGCTAAAAATTTTACATAATAAATAACCTAGTTTTTCTCTTGCAATTTGGAGTACACAATTAGCAGGACTTGTGGAAAAAAAATTCACATCACTGGTCATAAGATATCTGCGGCGATTCCCTAAGAATCTGCTAAGCCAACACGCAAAGAAAAAATATGGTTGTGGTAACCATAATCGAAGAGCAACATACTATGATTGAATTGTATGATTATGTTTAAAATAATAATGGTTACCAGTTATCATTATTATGTTTGATTTAAGCATCATTCAATAATCATATATATGAATACAATTGAAATCGGCAATCTTTGCTTTTTTACGGCAAATTATTGTCTTTTGCTGTAACATACACATGTTGATTGTACTTGCCAATTTAATTGCAATTTTTTACCAATATTTATTTACATTTTCTCGTTTATTTTTAAATTTTCTTTAATTTTTCAAAATTTTTGTTCCTTTTTTTGACATCTCAAACTTTTAAAATAATAAAAATTTATTCAGCAAGAAGAAGAACAATTGAAATCAAATTATTATTAAAACAAGTAAGAGCACTTTATTCGGCTGTGCCGAATCTTTTATACCCACCACCAATTGTGTGTACATTTAAAGCACAATATTTATTATTTTGTTAATCGCTATAGAATAATCTCTTTATAATAAAATATGTATCACTTTCTTTGTATATGGTGGTTAAATTTTAAGGGCCCATGTTTAAGGTGAACCACATCTAAACTTCAACTTTTTTCTTGTATTTCATTTGACATTTCTCAATCTCAGACTAACTCAATTTGAACCGTGGAAAGATACGCAATCGAGCAACGCTTTTAAATATTAAAGATTTTTATAAAAATGGGCGTTCAAATCAAAATGCATTTTGTGCACTTCGTAATTATTATGGTCAACATAATCGTTCGAATTCGTCCACAATCGTGAGAATTGTAAAAAATATTTAAATGTCTGCAAAGCAGGTCTGTATGACATGTGAAAACATCTGTGAATGCCATCTTAGTTCGTTGAATGGGAAACATTGCTGTTTTTCACGATAACGTGACAAAAGAGCAAGCAACCTCGACTCATCATCGTGCCCAACAATCGAGCATCAACAGTGTCATTGAAAATGAAATGTGCCGCCTAGGTTGGGGGGCCATTTGGCCGATATTTTGTTCAATACATAATTGAAGCATACAAATATTATCATTATAAAAATAAATGATAATAATTTCATAATAATTTTATTCAAAATCAACATAGTCCCTTAAAATTAAACCACCCATTATAATTTCGGTATGCTAGTAAAATGTTTTCGTAAATTTAGTCTTTCAATGAAAGTGGCCGTTAAAATACGCGTTCTGCTAATAAACATAACTTAGATATTTTAATATAGTCCTTTAGTATTCCAAAATCTTTATTCATAGAGAATTTACATGAATTTAAGAGGAAGAAAGTGAATTTAAGGTAAAATTTGAAGGGCCACAGGGTGATCTAAAATATACATTCTCTGCATTTTTCTAAAACGGGAAATTTATTAGTAAGATTTTGATTTTTAAACTTCTATAACATTTTGCTTTTAAAAGATTTTCAAACGAAATAAGTTTTGTATAATTTTAAAATTTGTTTGCCATTAGTACATGAAAATAAATTGTTTATAATGTTTAGAGATAATTTTTTTTTTACTTAGGTCAAAATTTTCCTAAATTCCCATTTTTAATAGAGCATAACTTCAGGAGAACATAAGCATAAGTTGTTAGCATGCCATCTAGTAGTTGCTAGTAGAGTCATCTATCTTATCATCTTTATCTTATATTTAGCTACAGTACAATAAATGGTGCATTGTAAGATGAATAAATGCTAATATATATGACTAATATATTTTTATAAAAATTTAAGGAAAAAAGTGTGCGTGGCACATCTATTTTCCGTTATAACGAAGACTTTGACCAAAAAGCTATGTTTGCAAAATTTTAGAATCGTACATATAGTTTTGTCAGTTTTATTACGTTTTAAATTTGAAATATACACTGTGCGGTATCAATTTTCGTACATTTTTATCTATAACTCTTTTCCTAATTCATAGATTTAAGCGATTTTCAGGGAAAAATATTTTTGTGACTCGATAAATATAAATTCGAAGTTTCATGACTCTACGTCTATGCGTCTGGACACAATTCAAAAGTGAAAGTGGGCGTTATAGTAGGCGTGTCAAAGTTGTTTTTGCTAATGAGTACAACTCAGGTGTTTTAATATAGCCCTTTATTATTCCAAAATCTTTATTAATAGAGAAATTATATGAATTTTAGGTAAAACGTTATATGGGAGGTGGGAGTAAAAGTGGGCGTGGCACCTTAATTTTTTGGCATAGTAATGAAATTGCCTAGGGGGATAGACGTAGCAAAATTTATCATCATACTTCTAATTTTAGCGGTTTTATGAGCTTTTAAATTTCATTAACGGTAGATAACGTGAAAAGTGGGCGTTATAGTAGGCGTGTCAAAGTTATTTTTGCGAATGAGTACAACTGAGGTGTTTCAATATAGGCCTTTATTATTCCAAAATCTTTATTAATAGAGAAATTATATGAATTTTAGTTAAAACGTTATATGGGAGGTGGGCGTAAAAGGGGGCGTGGCACATTGATTTTTCGTTACAAAAAAGCGCCTCACCAAAAAGCAAAGTTTGCTAAATTTCAGAGTCGTACATCCAATTTTGTTGCTTTTATGACGTTTTTGTTTTTAAATATACCGAAAAATACACTGTGCGGTAAAAATTTTCGTACATTTTGATCGATAGCTCCTCTCCTAATGCATAGATTTAGATAACTTTCGGGGAAAAATATTGTTTTTACTCAGGAAATATATATTCGAAGTTTCATGAGTCTACGTTAATGCGTTTGGACACAATTCCATTTTATTCGATGTTCGAAGGACACGGTTTTTTCGACCTACTCTTGCTTTTCGAGCTATAACTCTCTTCCTAATATTCCGATTTAGCCCATTTTCAATACCAAACAAACCTTGTCTATAAGAAAGATTCTGGCAAAATTTGAGCCCCCTAGCTTTTTCGGTGCGACCTCTATCGTGCTTTCAACAGACGGACAGACGGACAGACGGACAGACGGACAGACGGACGGACATAGCTAGATCGTCATAAAATCAAACCCCGATTCAGAATATATATACTTTATGGGGTCTTAAATGGATATTTCGATGTGTTACAAACGGAATGACAAAATGAATATACCCCCACCATTTTTTTGGTGGCGGGTATAAAAAAATCATAGCTTGATTATTGTGTTGTCTCACTTATTATTTAATGATTATTTTTAATTTTTAATGATTTTGAATATAATGTTATTTTTGTCAAATTAATTTTTTTAAATCATACTATTTTTAAATGATAACCATTTTGAAATTTTTACGAAAGGTAAACATTAAATGATACAATTAAAACAAATGCTTGATTATCGTGACAAAATATATGATGAAATGAAACAAAAATAACTATTACTTGTTTTCGACAACCAAATATTATTATAGAAAAAATAATATGACCGTCGTGATCATTCGTAACCATGGTTTTTCTTTGCGTGAAGCCGTCTGCAGTATTTGTAAATTGCTTTGTCCGATCCTCGTAAAAGATCTGTCATCAAAATTTTTTGCTAGACCGGCTATTGAGAATTGATATATCTCACTTAGTTTTGAAGGGTCTTTAACAGCTGTCGTATATTTTTATGTTATTATTTTAGAACATTTGAATTTTCGATACTGTAAGAATACAGTATTTTTAAAAACTATTTTTTTTAGTCCTGATTTATAGGCCAGCATAGCAAGTACTTATTTATACGCGAGTGTGGTGAGTATTTAATTGTATTTTAAATTTTATTTTCAGACGAGCATATAAGTACTTGCCTCTAATGACTTCGCAATATTTATCCAGAAAAAACTAGATAATGGCTCGGTATAACTGAGCAGGTAATTTGTTCGTATTTATATCAAAAATCAAACACGATTCTTTCAAGATTATCAACGAGATTTACAGTATCGCCTAGTTGCAAATATATTTATGAAGCAGTGATATCGTGGTAGTGGTGAAACAAGTAAGAGCACCTTATTCAGCTGTAACGAATATTTTGTACCCACCACCAATTTTATGTACTTTTAGAGGACGAAATTTATTATTTTTACATTAACTTTAATCGCTATGGAATAATCTTTTTATACTTAAATATGTATCACTTTCTTTGTATAATTTCGATATGCTAGTAGAATATTTTCGTAAATTTAGTCTTTCAATGAAAGTGGGCGTTAAAGTAGGCGTGTCAATAAAGTTTCTGCTAATAAATAAAACTGAGATATTTCAATATAATCCTTTATTATTCCAAATTATATAATTATATTATTAATTTTCTGGAATAGCAATGACATTGACTAGAAGGATATATGTAGCAAATTTCATCATTATTCCTCTAATTTTTTCGGTTTTATGAGCTTTTAAATTTCATTAACGGTAGATAACGTGAAAAGTGGGCGTTATAGTAGGCGTGTCAAAGTTGTTTTTGGTAATAAATACAACTTAGATATTTCAATAAAGTCCTTTATTCTTTCAAAATCTTTTTTAATAGAGAAATTATATGAATTTGAGGTAAAACGTTATATGGGAGGTGGGCGTGTCACATTTATTTTCCGTTAGTTTAAAACCTTTGACCAAAAAGCAATATTTACGAAATTTTATCATCATACATCAAATTTTGTCATTTTTATAAGGTTTTAAATTTTAAATATAACGAGAATTACACTGTGCGGTATAAATTTTCGTATGTTTTGATCTAAAACTCCTTTCCTAATGCATAATTGCAATTCCATTTTATTTGATGTAAGAAGGACCAGGATTTTTGATCTAATCTTGCATTAAGAGCTACATCTCTCTTCCTAGTATTCCGATTTAGCCCGTTTAGCCCAAACAAACCTTGTCCATAGTAAAGATTCTGGCAAAATTTTAGCCCCCTAGCTTTTTCCGTGCGACCTCTATCGTGCTTTCAACAGACGGACAGACAGACGGACGGACATAGCTAGATCGTCATAAAATTAAACCCCGAGTCAGAATAAATATACTTTATGGGGTCTAAAATGGGTATTTCGATGTGTTACAAACGGAATGATAAAATGAGTAGACCCCCACCATTTTTTTGGTGGCGGGTATAAAAATTGGGAAAAACATTTTCAAAAAATACGACAATTTGTGCCTCCCTAGTTTTGTATTACATAAACATATATTAAAACCAATAAATAAATTTATTAAAATAACTGAGTTAGAGGGCTTTATTAATTCTTGGTAAATAATATGACTATAAAAATTGAACTCTCTTGTATGATATTTTTTTTGTTGCTTAGAAAATCACCATCTTTAATGGTTACCTTGGAGCTATTTGTATTCACAATGCAACATTTATTTTATTCTATGCTAGCAGTTATGTTAAATACCTCGAAAGAATATTATATTTTATCTCTTTTTATTTAAATGGCAACGCAGGGAACATGCTTTAAGGCATGAACTTTTAACAATCCAGCATTCGGAAAAAGGCAGTACGATGGAATGGAATGTAATATTCTAAGTTAAATGTTAGAAATTCTTTATTTACTTGAGTTGTTGGAATATTTTAAGCACAATATCCAATATTTTTTTTTAACATGTATATAAAAACTGTTTATGAATAAATGTAGGTATTTATGGATTATATTTTAACATTTTTTTTTCCTACTTCTATTTACATTCGCATGGACTTTAGTGTGTAAAGGGCTCATTTTATTTGATGTTTTAATATTCCTGCAAATTATTCATGATTTTAGTTATAACAAATAAACGAAATTGTACTTATAAATTTTCCATTTTCTTTATTACACTAAATTAGTTGAAAAAATAAGGGTCTCGAAAGCAAAAATATGATTGTAAAGGATGTCCCAAAATGCACGCAAGCTATATTTGTGAGTTAAAATGTTTGAAACGATAAAGGGAATTTTGACAGTTTAGGGCTTATAAAAAATGAGCACTGCATAAGAAAATAATAGGCTTCAATTTGTTATCACGGCTTTAATTATAATGAAAGACAAGTTGCTACAGCATAAGGCATTTTCATTCATTTTAAATTTCCAAAAAAAAAAAATACTTAATTATCAGAAAAGTCATTAGGGTCATTAGGTGAAAAAGCATACATACTATTTCATATTCTTTAAATTAAAAGGGAAAAAACGATACGTTAAACAAAAAACCGTACTCTATATTTTATTTAAATATTACGTTCATTTTGCAACTCCGTAGTCATGGCTTAATTTAAAAGAAGATACAATT
This sequence comes from Phyto melanocephala, assembly GCA_941918925.1. Classification (NCBI taxonomy): domain Eukaryota; kingdom Metazoa; phylum Arthropoda; class Insecta; order Diptera; family Rhinophoridae; genus Phyto; species Phyto melanocephala. The sequence continues at coordinate 92,156,754 of OW799236.1, read as the reverse complement.
TTGATATTTAAATGACATTTTGTGACTTAAGGTCTTATTTTAAGGTTTAACAAATAGTATATAGCATTTCTTTTATAACATTAATTATAACTTATATGTTGTAACAAATTCCTTTTGTTTTTCTTATAATAAATATTAAATAACTAAAATATACAACAAAAATATTTTTTTTTTAACTTAAAGACAATCTGATTAAAAATGCTTAAATCTATAAACATATACATACATACATCCCCATTTAGAGAACACACACGTAAAACGCTCTAGTTCAAAATGCCAAAGGATAAGGATGCTGATAACAATAGAAACACATATTCAGACATAGACATATACATTGCCATTTAAGTGACATACAAGATACTAACAGCTATTGTTTTAGTGTTTCCTTTACGGACGGATGTAAAACTACGAGTGAAGTTCGAAAAGTTAAGTTATAAAGGAAAAATCATTTATCTACAGAAATAAAATAAAAAATAAAAATAAATAACATTTTTAATAACAACAACCGCTTATTGGATCTCGTATTTGTAAATAGTCCCTCTCTATTCGACGTATCTAGGACTAACCCCTTATTTATTCCTGAGGACCGACACCATCCTACATTATTAATTTCTACACCATTGTCTCAAAAGGAAACTGTTCACACTGTATCTGAGTCACTCTGTTTTAAACGTACGAACTACCATATATTTAAATAATTTTTTTAATTGGTGTACGGTAAATCTTATGGAATTGAATTTAACAAAATGCAAATCTATGACTTTTTGCAGATATTCACCGATTTCAAATGTTCACTCTCTAAATGGCTCTAATTTGAATGTTGTTGATTCGTTTTTGGATCTTGGAATTCTCTTTGATGTAAAAATTAATTTCAACTCACATGTAATAATGACAGTAAATAAAGCTTATGGGGTATTAAGTTTCATAAAGCGTTGGGCTAAGGAATTTAATGATCCTTATGTAACAAAAAATTTATTCACGTCATTGGTAAGACCTTTACTGGAATATGGATCAGTAATTTGGGATCCCCAATATGACGTTTATATTCAAAAACTTGAATCAGTCCAAAAACAATTTTTGCTGTTCTGCCTTCGTAACCTTCGTTGGAATCCTAATACAAACTTACCGTCATACCGTAGTCGTTTACTACTCATTGCGCTCCCAACGTTACAAAGCCGAAGAATTGTTTCCAATATTGCATTTGTCATAAATCTAATTCAAGGCAAAATTGATTCTACATATCTTTAACGTAAAATATGCATCAATGTTCCTAATAGGCAGCTCAGATTTTATGAACCGTAGATCAAACTACATTAACTTTGATCCAATTACAAGAATTTGTGCTGAGGTAAATAAGTTCTATGTTCACATTGACTTTTCTGATAATGTTGCTGTAACAAGTGGAAAGCTGATAAGATTTCTAAACTCAAATGCATACGTTTAATGTTGTTTTTATTTTTCTTTATTTTTGTAATTAAATTAAAAATTTTGCTTAACTGTGAATTTTGTTATGTTGATTAAATTAAATAAATAAATAAATTAATACAGCTGTATGCAAAAGTAGTAGATAACTTAATTACTAACTAAGATATCTTTTAATAATTGATAATATCGTTTTATAATCCTCTTTTTCTACCCACCACCAAAAAAATTATAATTTTGTCATAACACTTCAGTGTCACTGGTTACGTTTTGGATACTCTAGCTATGTTGGGCCGTGTGTTGAAAGTACAATAGAGCACAAACCGATTAACCTAGGCGACTCAAATTCTGTCAGAATATTTGCAATCTACAAGACATGATTGGCATTGAAAATAGGCTAAATCTGTATACTAGGAAGAGTAGGTAAAAAAGTCTTCATAACATCGAACAAAATGCGATTGTGTCTAAACGCATTGACGTAGAGCGATAAAATTTCGTAAGTATATTTCCTGAGAATTGCCAAATTTATACATTACGAAAGGAGTTATAGATCAAAATGTACGTAAATTTATTCTGCACAGTGTTTGTTTTTTGGTATATTTAAAATATTTAAAATATAATATTTTTTAAGTACTTTATAGACTTTTTTTTAATTAAATTTTCACCCTTCCCTTGTACAAGAATACGCATGTATGTCTGAATGACAATTGTCTAATTCAATTACTTTCATTTTTAGTGTATTGCTACTTTCAAAAGAAATATTCATTTAATTTTTCTTAAAATATTATGGTTTTGTTGTTTCAAAATTTATTTCAAAAGAACATTACTTTTTCATGAAACTTGTTTATTTGTTACAATACTTGTGTAATAATGAAAGAATGAAATGAAAAAAAAATCAAGCAAAAAATACGACACTTGCAGAAATTTTATGGGTCATGATGATACTTCATTCATTTCTCTTTTGTTCTTTCTCCCTTTTGAACTGTGTCTTAAGAAGGCTCTTGTCTCATATTTGTTGATGTATGTATGAGTGTATGTATGTATGTATCAATGAATGTGTTTCTGTGTGTGACATATAGTAATGGCAATGATATAATTCATGTGTAGGTTGGGTAAGAGTACTTAAACTTTGTTATACCCTTCACCTGTGGTGCACAAGGGTATATATAGCTTTGTCATTCCGTTTGTAATTTCTACAATTTTCATTTCCGACCCCATAAAGTATATATTTTCTGAAAGCTTATGAATAGAGGAGTCGATTAAGCCCTGACCGTCTGTCCGTCTGTCCGTCTATCCGTCTGTCCGTCTGTCCGTCTGCCCGTCTGTCCGTGTGTTGGTTGAAATCAACTTTTAGAAGCAACTATATGTTCCTCAGATCTGTATATGGTATCAATCTCTTGGAAATATCCAGGAATGAATCGCTATTGAAATTCAGCACAATTGCCCCATAACTTTCTGAGATATGAGCAAAAAACCACGACCACCTCGTTTTTTTTCACAATTACAACAACAACATACATACATAGATACATGTAAAAAACATACCAAACAAAAAAAATTACAAAAAAAAAAATATTAAAAATAAGAAAAAAATAATAAAAAAAAACTACAAAAAAAAATTTTAAAAAAATTTAAAAAAAAATTTTAAAAAAATTTTTTAAAATTTTTCTAAAAAAATTTTTTAAAAAAATTTAAAAAAAATATAAAAAAAATAATAAAATATAAATAATATATTAAATAAAATAAAATAAAATTTTTTTGGCTCAGCTGGGATTCGATGCCACATTTATTCTAACGTGTACGTATGCACGTATTTTATATGGTGATACAAACAATTGTTATTGCATGACTACACGTTGTGAAGGGTATATAAGATTCGGCACGGCCGAATATAGCACTGTTACTTGTTACTTTCTACAGTTGGCGCTAAAATTATAAAGTTTGTGTTGCGTTTTTTTTTTTTTTTTTGACTCATCATATAAAGTTTATTTTTAATATCGGACGTTCGTTTTTTGAAAAACACAGCTTTTAAAGTCGGGTTATAAAATAATTCTTATTTTAATCATCGGTGTAACTCCACATATCCATTCCAGATCTTTTGGTTTTTCGATTTGGGAACTAGGAAAAAAAATATGCTTTAAAGTTTGTAGAGTGATTTGCGTAAAATTAAATAGCTCGTGCTAATCTTACTAGATTGACGTCTAATACAGCAGCAATTAAAGATTGAAAAGTGTTGCGAAATTTAGTAGTTGTAGTAAACATGTTTGCTTTGATTTGGTTAAACTATGATTCTGTTTTTTTTATTATTTTTTAAAATACAATTTTAACGTAAAAATATGTAGAGCGAATCTGTTATATTTTATGTATATTTTCAAATTTATTCTGTCCAAGTTGTAATTACCTGGTGAATAATATGCTTTGAACTGTATATAGTTTGCTAAAAAGTAAAAAATAAAATTTTGCACTAAAATACAGTGTTGGTTAGAATTATTTTTAATAATAGACACTTCAATAAAAGAAATCGTATCGGATAAATATGTTCTAGTAGAACCTCTGTGTAATAGATGAATATTTATCACTTTAAGTACCCTAAACCTTTGATGAAAAAAGTTAACATATCTAAGTCAATCTTTCTGTAATATTTACAACATTAATACTATATATATACTTATATATACCTCGGTACGTTTATATACGGATACTTTTTCCGTGGAAGTCAACTGAACGATATCTGTTGATATCAACTTTTGGAAGACCTCGTTTAAATTACGAAAAAATTTTAAAGTTAATGAATATTGCAGATCAACTAAATCGGTTCATAATCTGCTTAGATAAAGGATCAGTCTTAAGTTACAATGGGGTAAAATAAGTACGTTTAGTTCATCGTTACCACAAACATGGAACCGTAAGAGATTTGCCTCGAACTAGTAGGTGACGTTTAATTTGCTCTTCGAAAAGTAACTAGTAAAGCAAAGTGTAAGAGAAATACCAGAAACATCTACAAGAAGTCGTTCTGCTCAGCTAGAAATGGCTTATATCACTACGACGCGTTTTCGAAACAGATTTACTGTTACTACCGTATAAGGTTCAATTGGTACAAAAATTAGCAAAATCTAAATTGTGCACTTAAATTATAACAATTGGCCATATAATTTCATTTAATATTCAACTTTATTGAAAAAATGATTATGACTAATCAAGCTTATTTTCATTTAAATGTTCTTTTAACAAGCTGAATTCTAGGTTCTAGGATTCTGAAATTCCAAGGGCCATTCATCAACACCATTCACTGTTTTGTCTTCAGTATGGTGTGGCATTACATCTGAAAATATCATTGGGCCTTAATGGTTTAAAAATAAGGACGGTACTGATGCAACTGCAATTGAGGGGAAATTTTTTTACGTCGTGCTCTTTAAACTGACACAAGTTATGGTTTCAGCAAAATGGAACCACTACTCACACTGCCCAAAACAAAATGCACTTTTGAATGAAATTTTTAGAAAGTACATAGTTTTCGGAAATTTAGAAATTGTATGGCCATAGGGTTCGCTTTTGCAACCACTTGACTAGTTTATTTGTAGCTTTTTGAAGGAGCAATTATATTTAAAAAAGTCCTATAATATCTTCGAACTCAAAGCCTAAATTGTTGCTGTAATTTGAGCACTACAGCCACAAATGTTGATAGATATTATGAAAAATTTTCTACATCGAGCCCATCATTGCAAAGTTCAAAACGGAGATCATTTAAAAGACATTATTTTCAATATATCGTCTAAATTTCTTGATCGTATTATTGATTATAGAAGCTAGAAGCTACCCATTGTTTGGTAGCGAAATATTGGTTACCAATAAATATTTTTTTATAAAAAAACAAAAAAGTGATCTCAAGCTTGGATATATATCATATATAGACATTATTTTCCATAATTCATTTTGATTTTGTACATGTTATAATAAAAAAAAGAAAAGTTGTTAAGTCACCCTGTGTACGCAAAGAATCACGAATACCTCTGTACTTTCCCATGTTTTTAATACAAAATTAACAAAACAATTAACAGATTAAACTTTGGTATCAAATGAATGAGCTAGACTAGCAGATTACAGTACATACAAAATGTCGGTCGAAACAACATGGCGAATGCCTCAATTAAGATATTGAATGAGAGGTATTTACTTGTAGAATATATTAAACCATCAAACAAATTTAAATTCAACATCACATTAGACACATAATGCTCTAATATGATCTTACGAATTTGACTAAACCAAAGCGGCAAGTGTTGTAATTTATTTCACTTGGCTCTTACGCTAAAATGACAAATCTTATCAAGAGCAACAAGTTTACATATTGAACAATATTGTCAATTCAATTTGTTAACTAAGACCCATCAAAAAAAATTGTCGGAAAAAATCGATAGTTTTCGCTGATAACAGCTAAAATGGTTTTCCTTTTTAAAAATTGTAAAATATTAAATAATAGTTAATTCGAAACTGACTTCACTACCTACAGTTCCCTTAGAATCTCAATATCATACAGATTGTAGGCGTATGAGTATTATTGACCGAAAAAAATGCTTGTTGGTGTGATGAAGGCCGTTTAGCGATGAGGATATTTTTTGAAATTCTACATAGCAAAACGTTGTTGAAGGAAATTAATATTTCCATCGTTTGTATTTAGCACTGTTACAGGTTTTTGTGTTTTAGTAATATATTTCACTTCATCTAAATATTATTTTAATTTTCTTATTTTTTTTTTTTTTAGCAATTTTACAAAAGGCTACAAACAGTTGCCAACATTTTTGCTTCTATTTCATAGACATATTTTAGGTATTGCTTTTGTTTTCATATTTAGTTAATGATTACAACTAGACTAATGGCTTGTTGTAGTGATTTTCTGTTTAAGGGTTGGTTAAACAAAATTTTGCATTCCATTTGAAAAAAAAAATCTTTTTATTATTTAGAAATCTTTGTGCATTGTTGTAAAAAATAAAAGGCTATTTAAACATTATTAAAAATCTAATCCTTAGTATAATTAATGAATACTTCCTCATATTTCTGGCCGACAAGCCAAAAACAAATAAAGATTTCTCTATATAACACTAAAACAAACAATCCTGGTAGACAGATTTTAGTTGTAAACTTACATACATGACTTTATTTGTAAGTACATATTTTAATATATGAAATTTGAAAAAATATATCAAAACAATTTTAAATCAGTTAAATGATAATATCCGCAAAATATGTTAAATTTTCAAATTCAATCAGTTAAGAGTGTTCCAAAGTTTTTAATTTTTATGTAACAGTATCATGCATATCATATATATTCGTCACAAGTTGGTATCGAGGGCTACAAATGGTAAAATTGATCACAGTGTTTTTGAGTTAGTGAGGAAAAAATTTTAAATACAACAAAATAATATATTAGGGAACAAAAAATTTTGCACCATATCCTAGTGACTCTGGAAATACCCACAAGGAAATAGTTAGAGCGTCGAAATTTCAATTAAGGTCAACTTTAGCCTATTTAAGTCTACGTAATTTGGCTTAGTTTTAAAAGAACTGACTGTCATTATCGTTTTACAGTCAACTTAGATGCAACCAGAAAAAAACGAACAAATTCAATGCTAATCGAATGACTCAGTTCTCACAATAGAATTTTTCTTTTGTAGTTATAAAATTTCTATTTTAAAAAGTCATAATTTATTAGTGCTGACTACAAATTTATATCCCGAAACGAAATTCTGTTAATAATACCGTGAAATTTTATTATCACAACTAAACTATGCGATTGGCAACAATTATGATACTCATAATTGAGCTAAAACAATTAATTATAATTTTTTCATTTACGAATAGCTGTTTTTATAAAAAAGTTTTGTAACTTGGACTTATCTGCTACTGTATCGTATCTATCCATGTAGATAATATTTTCTAAATATAAAGGAAGTTTCAACACGAATGCAATTTATTACATAAAATAAAACACGTATTTTTGAGATTGTTGTTCTTTTATTAAATTATACAGAAGACTTCTTTCTATTAAGTAAGAAATAAAACGTCTAATACTCCCACAGCTCTGATGGCAGACGATTTCTCTTTTAATGAAATTTTCCTTTACTTTTTCTCAGAAACATGGCTGTATCTTACCGATGTATGAATTAGATTTATTCGCATAACTCCAAGACTTCACAAGACCCCAAGGAAGAAATTTACTCGATGTCAAACCGAATGATCATGGTGGCTGGGGTTAAGATTATAGTTTTTTAAGATGATGTGTTCTGGAAATCTTTGTTATAATAAAAGGATTGTTTAATGTGAGGTATATCAGGTGGCGCAGTCTTGCTAAGACTTCATATCATGCAGATCTATGCCGTCCAGTCGAGGTCAGATAAACTCCTTTAACATGTTCTGCCACAGTCACTGTGATTTCGCTGTGGGTGCATTAGTTTCCCATTGAATACATGGGGTTTTCTTGAGCTCCAAATTCGACAATTTTGTGTATTTACAATACTATGCATATGGAAACGCGACTCACAAGAGATAACTTTTTTCGAAGAAGTGGCACTCACATCACCTTGCTTCATTACCCATTGAACGAATTGCGAATTGAATAAGCTGCATTTTGTACGCGTGATGGTCACAAATCACTACCTAGTGGTTTGTGAAATTTAAAGGTTTTGCGAACAATTTCGAATTGATATTTTTAGATTTTGGGTGGTATTCTCGTTTAGAACAGCATTGCTTTCAAGAGAACGAAGAAGCACAAGAATCTTCTAGTCCATAACCGACCAATGTTTGACACATTAGTTACACTTTCTTGACTAAAAAATCTTACCAATTTTTTTTTAAAAAGTTTTCACAACCATAACATTTATATGTAACAACTGCCAAATTTCAGAGTTGTGAAATCTTACTAAAATATATTTTATAAATACAGTCAGAAAAAAGCATGTTAATTCGAGTAATTCTGTATTGAAAATTCTTTGGTTACCAAAGCAGTGTTCCCATGTTGGGGACTTCCCCTTAAATTTAAGGTCTTTTGTTTTATTTCCATTCAAATTTAAGGGGTACAACATCTTCAGTAGCCAGGGTGAAAAGATAAGCAAATTTCTAATTTTTTACAAAAATATTTAAAACTAATAAGAATTTTACGTTTAGACGAGCCATCGATTTGCTCAGACTAGAACTAAACGTCGGCAGAGCAACTGTCAAGAAATTGTTCATGTTCTTTGATATGGAGAAAACGTAAAAAGTGTATTTTGTTGATATTTTTTTACATCGTCTCTTTCTTTCACAATAAAAATGCCTTTTAATATCAGACATTTGTTGTTCGAGCAAATGTTCTGACATCGCTGTCTGAACAATAATAAAACATCGACAACAGCGATCCACACCAGGCAAATTCGTGTGCGCACAAAAATTTGTTCGTTGTTCAAACAAATCGATGGCTGGTGTGGACCGTACGTAATGGGGACATTTTACAATTACTTAGCTCAGGGATGGTTTTGTAACATAAATTAAAATTAGTCCTAGTTAGGAATTAAATTATTTTATTTTTTTTAAGGGAAACATACAAAATAACCTGAAAAAATTTTTAGTTTTTTACTAGTCTTCAATTTGCTAACATTCATTCAGTACCGAACCCCTATATTTAGCCGACAGAAAAATCTGATAACTTCTGAAATCAATATTCTAACAAAAGCTTAAATTATAAATAAAATTGTCCGGTCTTTCTCAACATTTCTAAAATAAAATTTGATTGTCCAAGGCTATTTTTATACCAGATTTTAATTTCCATTAAACGCTTTGTGTGTTGTAAAACCAATGAAATTAAAGCATAACACGCAACATAATTACAGACAGACATACAAACCCAGACATGTAGTACATATTAAAATAATTTATACAAACTCAAGTCGGTTAATCTTTGGGGGCAACTTTATCAATCTTTAATCATACCACATTTTAACATTAGCAATATAGACATATTAAGTTGTAAATTAATGTCCCTGTCAATCGATTAGTAACATGTAAACATACGGCTAAATTACAGCACATTAGATATTTAAGTGAATAAAATTCGTTTCCAAAAAATTTCTTGATAAACTGAAAATAATAATAAAATTTTCTTGAAAAACCATTTATTACAAGAAAAATGATAAATTAGTTCATTTAAATTGTTTTTTTTTTTTTTTTTTTTTGCCTCACCAATCTCATTTGACATTCCAACGTAACGTAAGCTACACATGTACAATGTATAATTTGGGGCATTAGAATTTTAATGCAGGGTCCTAAACATGACACAAACATACTAAACGACACTACATATAGACAATTAAGAGTATTTATTTATGTTTTATTAAGTGAAATATATAATATAGACGACCTACACCTACCCAAGTGAGTGTGTACAATCAAATTGCCGTTTAGAAAAACAAGTCTAATTAGTCTTTATTGTTTGGAGGCCATTGAAGTGCCTTCAAAAATTTTTAAAAATAAATTATAAAATAAATTATATTACAAAAATATAGCAATATCTTGCAATTGAACATACTTTATGTAAATAATTTTATCTTAAGTCTACGGTGCGGTGGCATTGTGGAAAAGTGACTTTGCTAAAAAGCGTAATAAACTAAATACATACAACCTTTAACTTATGCGCTGACTGAGAGTTGTAAATAATTATATCACTAACTAAACATACAGCGGCTCGATTATTGATTTGCTACTTATTAAGGTTAAATTTCTTGCAACCATAGCATAGTTAGGAGATCTTACTGTTACTAAGTGTCTTTTGAAGTTGGAAAAAATACAGAAAATAATACAAATAATGGCCACTACTTGCTGGCTTAATTTTAAATGATTTTTATTTTAATTTTTGTGTACGTATTTTTCTGTAATATGAACGTATCAATGGTATTTTTTTATTTCAAAAAACAAAGATTTAACAACGTTATACAATTTCTTCACAACGGCCTTTCCTAATCAAGACTGATTACGTATGATGTAAAACAAAAGGTAACTCACCACATATGCAAGACGAAATCATAAAGGGTCCGCCAAATAACTTCTTTTTATTTGAACAATGCTAAATGTCGCAATATTTCCCAGCGTTGTTCAAGCGTAAAAACGTAAAAGTGTAAAACTAATAATCTGTCAAATCAGACATGAGCTAAGTGCTACCATTCACGAAATAAGCACTAGTTGAAAAAAAAAGGTTAGATGGCGGACCCTTCATTAATATGAAATACATACATACATATAAAAAACATACATATATAAAAACATTCCATTGTAAAATTATAAATTATGTTTATGTATGTAAAAAAAAATATAAAAAAACAAAAAAAATATAAAAAAATTAAAAAATTTTTTTTGGTTCAGCTGAGATTTGATGCCTCGTTCACTCTGACCAGTATACCACGTTTGTATTTATGCATGTGTTATATGCTGTTGTTATGGAACAAACGATGTGGCCGTGGTTTTTTCCTTCATTTATGTACCGATTTTTATGATTTTCAATACCGATCTGCACCCAAATATTTCTGTTATTTAATATATCACGCGGGTCCAGGCGATGTCAGTGGGCTTCCAAAAGTTGATTTCAACACACACATGGACAGACGAATAGGGCTCAATAAACTCCTTTATTCGTAAACTTTTAGAAAATATATACTTTATGGGGTCGGAAATAAAAATTGAAGAAATTTCATACGAAATGACAAACCTATATATGCAACCTAGAACAATAGAAAAACAACTAAGCCTAATGACCAAATGTTGTGCAGCTATTATCAAAAATAAGGGAGTATGAAACAAAAAAATATTTTCTGATTTTACTTGTTCGAAATGTTTTATTCTATAAAATGTTGACTTTGACTTCTATATATAAGTTTTTTTAAATATTAGTTCAAGGGCCATTATTAGTTAGCCTTTAGTTAAAGGAAGGATTTTGTCGGACCGATAAATGGCTTCGCATTATAAAGTCTTCATTTATTATTTGTTTACTCATTAAGTATTACTATTATTAATATTAATAACAATAATAATAATGCAGACCCTTAATTAACGGCAAGTTGTAATGATGGTTTTGTGTTTTTTTTTTTTTTTTGGTAAGAATGGGGTTTCGGTTTTATTTATTTATATTTTTGCTGTTTGTTTTTGTCTTGTTTAATATTTGTCTTATAATATCACTAAAGAGTAATTTACAGGGACAATAGCCAAGATAACAAGCATGAGGAGCTTTATTTTTTTATTTATTTATTTTTTTTATTTATTTTTAGTTTATTTTTCTTTTAAAAATTGTTCTTTTTTAAAAAATTTTTACGGTCGCATACTATTTGAAAGTGGCTTAAGTAAATTTTTTCATGTATCGTGATATGTAAGGGTTTAAGTTGGAGTTTGTTCAAAAAATATTGTCATATATAATATCTATAAAACTAATGTTCTTACCACTCTACACCCTTATCCTTATCCTATATGGTAGTGAGATCTAGGGCGAGAGTATTAGGAGAAATAGGATAAATATGCTACTTGCGGTACAGAGAACATACGCACTGCGGATAGCTTCTGCTTATCGTACAGTATCAACGGCAGCCATCCTTGTTTTATCGGGAACTATTCCGATAGATTTGCAAATAGGAGAAAAGATAAAGATATGGCGGAAAAAACAGAACGGCAGTTTTGAACAGGGTGATAGAGAGTTCATAAGACAGGAGAACATTCAAAGTTGGCAGGAAAAATGGAACGAGGAAACGACAGCTAGATGGATGAGGAAACTACTCCCAGATATTAACATCTGGGTAAAAAGGGTAACCGGAGAAGTAAACTACTATCTGACACAAATGATATCTGGTCATGGATACTTCAGGAAGTACCTGTATAACATAGGAAAGTGCAGCACACCATACTGTTTATATGAAGACGAAGACATAATCGACGACGCTAAACACACCTTTTTCGAATGCTGTAAATGGGCTGAAAAGAGAACAGAATTGGAGAACTTTATGGGCGAAATAAATGCTGAGAGCATAATTGATCGCATGGTACGGAATGAGGGAAATTGGCAAGCAGTATCAAGATACTGCGAGTACATATTGAGAAGGAAAAAACCTGATCTGGATGAAGCAGATTAGGGACTGAAGGCAGATAGGCGAGGACCTGGACGCAGGTCAACACGGACTGGGGCTGCAGAAACGGCCAAAGGGAAACCACCCCGAAGTAATGCATTACAGCGGTCCCGGGGTGGAATCATTTCCGGAGGAGGACAAAGGGGGGTTTTTTAGTCGGTATACCACGCCGGGGAGCCCGACATACCACAGATGGTGACGACCGATCGTGGATGCAGAAATGCATTTTTTACCTCCTTTCCCGCCAAAAAAAAAAAAAAAAAAAAAAAAAAACCACTCTACACCCTTCAGATATTTTTATGAAAAATTAATCATAATTAATTTCTTTACCTACACGCAAAGAAAAACCATGGTTACGACATGATCACGACGGTCATATTATTTTTTCTAAAACAATATTTGGTTGTCGAAAACAATTAATAGTAATTTTTGTTTCATTTCATCATATATTTTGTCACGATAGTCAAGCATTTGTTTTAATTGTATCATTTAATGATTACTTTTCGTAAAAAGTGAGACAACAGTATGATCAAATAAACAAACAAAATAATCAAACAAAATAATCAAGCTATGATTTTTTTTAATTATAATTTGATTTCAGTTGTGCTTCTTCTTGCTGAATAAATTTTTATTATTTGAAAAGTTTGAGATGTCAAAAAAAAGGAACAAAAATTTTGAAAAATTAAAATAAATTTAAAAATAAACGAGAAAATGTAAAAAAATATTGGTAAAAAATTGCAATTAAATTGGTAAGTACAATGAATATGTTCCAGAAAAGACAATAATTTGCCGTAACAAAGCAAAGATTGTCGATTTCAATTGTAGTCATATATATGATTATTGAATGATACTTAAATTAAACATAATAATGATAACTGGTAACCATTATTATTTTAAACATAATCATACAATTCAATCATAGCATGTTCCTCTTCGATTATGGTTACCACAACCATATTTTTTCTTTGCGTGTACATATGGACTTATACCACTTTCAACCACAACATTTTTTATAAAATAAAAACAATAGTCCATATTTCTATAGACATTTGTTTTACTCAAATTGATTTTTCCTATTAATTTACACAAGAACAAAACACTTTTAGTTGCAAAAAAAAAAAATAAACATAAACATAAACATAATCAGAGAAATTACTTCTCACCATTTTATCACCACAATGCAACCGTTACCTTCTTCCGATATCATAATAATCAAATAGTAATTACAATACGAAAGTTGTTTTAATTCTAATTATTAGGTATAGACTTGTTCCATTTTCAAAAAACGATGTCTACGTCACCATTTTATAAATAATTTAATTCCTTTGAATATTTTACAACAAATATAGATTGACGGTATCTTTCTATATCTAAATAAAGTTAACATAAACTCGTTTTGAATTTATACTATTTTCAAAAATATCACCTTATTTTCTTGCATTAAGTAGACGTGAAACATGAAAAATGACACGTTTCAAAATATTATATCGAACACACTTTATGATATTAAGAGTTGTCTCATATTTGAAACTACATTGACAGCCAGAATTGATTTTAGATATTTACCACTATCTTCGTTTAAATATTTTTTGACGAGACAAGCAAAAATAAACTTTTTATTGTAATCCTGCCTCATATCATCTTCAGTGAAGGACAAAAAAAGAAAATGTTTTAAAATGTGTCAAACATTTACCTTAAATGACAAAAAGAAACAAAAGTGAAAAGGTAAAAAATGTGTATTCGTGATAGTGACAATCTGAAGTATTATTTGTCACTCTGTTGGCAAAAAAAGAGCAAAATGACAAACCTTTGTTTGTTGTCTTATAATAATGTTTTATAATGTGAATACAAAAAGCAATGTCTATCACTCTTTGTTGATGAAGTAATCAGCCAATTTCTTAAGTACTCTTTCGTAACGCAAATAGAAAGCAGAATAGGTTTTTGAATGTTTATTTAATTTCAAGTAGACCTTTTCTTATGATACAGATGAAAAAGATTCTAATTGGTGTATTCGCAAGAAGTCCTAAGAATTGTATTGTCATAATGTTGCATAAAAGTATTGTATTATTTATTGCAAAATCTCTAAACACTTATAAAAAATTTTTTTAAATTTATGGCACTGTGAAAATATGATACTTAGTACATCTTTAGTAATTCTGAAAAAATGTAGATCAAACAATATTCAATATTCAAACTATTCGAGAAATAGTTAAAAAAAGTCAAATAATCGAATATACATGTAACTTTTCAACTCCTCTATATCTAACAAGTTATTGGACTTTACTTAAAAAATAAAATAACGCACCTCATAATTTTTCCAACTTCTGAATTGTATTTATTATAACTTGGAGTAATTTTGAACCGCAAACAACAAGATTAAATTTTTTTCCTCATTAGGGAATTTAAAAAAAAAATTTCTCTAATCATTTTTTTGAATATTTAAAAATTGACAAAATAAATGGTCGTGCAATAAGAAAGAACTTAATTGTATTGATTGTTCTTCACACTAAATAAAAAAATTTTGAATTTTCTCATCAATAAGTGTGTGTTTTTAAGAAATCATATCACTCTTATTGGAAAACCTTTTATATGAGGTTATTGATTAAGTTAAAATATTTTCAGAAGAAATATTAGATGATGATCATTTGGTTTGCTACATACATAAACTACAAACAGAACATTATATCTGTAGCAGGAAATACGGACAAATGTCTTCTTAGTAACATTTGTTTGTGTGTAATTTATATACTTCTACGCACAGACATTTGCCTAAACAAACAGACAGACATTTCCCAGTCGTAATTCATAAGCAAAAACCCAAAGTAGTTTTTATTGTATTTCTCCTACTAGTTTTGTAAATTTTGTTGTTGGTGTTGTTGTCGTTTGTATCACAATTTAATTCATGTGGGTAAATAATACGGTAATTTAAAAGAGCTTTTGTATTATTCTTTATGACTTCTTAAGAACTTATTCACTTAAATAAGCGTGGTAAGTCTTATTAAACTTTCCCACTTAAGTTTTGCGATTACCAAGTATTAATTCTATTTTATCTCACTGCTATTTGTATAGGCAGACTCTCAAGTAAATTATTACTTTAAATTATTTTTACATTAAATTAAGTAAATATTATAGTAAAGTTTTTTAAATTTGGCTGTAGCAAACACAATTCCAGTATGATCTAGTTACATCCATTGAGAGTCATTCGGTATATTGATTTTTACACTATTCTTTTGCGACCACATCAAGTACATATTTTTTGAAAGCTTATGACTAAAAGAGTAGATGGACCCCTGTCAGTCATGCCATTTGACCTCACTAGACATATTTTGTGGAGTACGTGAAGTATCTTATGTACAGGGCTCGGCCAGTCGCAATTACACCCCTAGAAGGCAACATTGCAACATTGTTACAAAGTATATAGCAGACCTTCATTTATTGCACAAAATAAATATTTCATTAACTTTTGTAAATTTCCTTTTTTTTTATTTTCAAAACTGAAACGGTTATCATGATTTTGACATCAGTAGTTGTAAAGCTTTAAAAAATTTCACAAACAAATGAAACAGTTGTAAGCAGGAATGTTATCAGGCGTGATTACATATAAATATGTATGTATATGTACGAAAGTAAAAATTAAAAATCTATTAAATGGCAATTTCTACAGGCATATGAGATTACATGTGGGTCGTAAAAGTGACATGTGATATGTAAACACAATAGTAAAACCTATTTTTGCAATCTGCATTCCGTTATTTATTTTAAGCAACAATGAAAAAACATGATAATTCACAATGTTTTGTAATTAGTCTTAATGAAAAAATAAATAAACAAAAATGCTAAATAGTGTCCAGTGTTCGATTTTGAAGAAATATTCCAAAAATATAAACCAAAAACTTAAACATTTGTTTTCTTTTGTTGAAAGCTTAATCGTTTTCTAATAAAACTAAATTTTTACCTTTTTACTTTTTTATAAATAGATCTTAGTTTTTGAAATCATGCTAAAATTAATGCTTTTTCTTTCTATTTGTTACAAAAGCCGGAGCGAAGAGGATAGATAAGGTATTTTATATTGACATATAAAGCTTACCTTTTCCTCTATCTTATTGTATAGGTTAGGTTAGGTTAGGTTGAAAAGGAGGGGTATAAAAGCCCAAACCCATGACAGGTATACACCTATGCCCAGTTGGCATGTTGTGCGCTCCATGTGGAAAACGGAATTCCCAAACAAAAAACCATAAACATAATTTCCCATAAATAACGGACTAGTCCAAGAAACCAGTCCCCTCAATGTAACGCCTTATGGATCTCCAGTTCGAGTTCCCCAGGTATTCCAAGTTCGGCATATTATCTACTGTAAAATTTTCGCGCCTAATATGCCCAAACGCAGGACAATGACAGAGGTAGTGTACCAGGGTCTCATCCTCTTCCTCACAAGCTCTACATGTCGTCTCCTCAGATAATCCCATGCGTGCTAAATGAGTTCTCAACTCCGTATGACCTGTAATTACACCGGTTAATTTCCTAAGTGTAGGTCTACTTAGTCTCAGAATCTCCTTTGACTTCCCAAGATTTGGGTCACCCCAGAGTGTTCTTGTCACCTTACCGACATCAGTGCTTTGCCATTTTCTGACATGTTCTTCCATTGCCCAACGTTTAAGTTCATCCTTAAATCGTTTAAGGGGTTTGGCGTTCTCCAAAGTTATAGTACTCAAAAGAGCTCCCATTTTGGATAATTTGTCGGCTTTCTCGTTTCCGATCAGCCCGTGATGGCTTGGTATCCATATTATCTCCAGATGTTCACAATTTGCATATGAGTTTATCTCACTCTTGCATTGCAAAACGTTCCGGGATTCAACTTTCTCCTTTCTCAATGTCTTAGTCACTGATTGGCTATCCGTAAAGATACGAATCGGAGTTTCGCTATTCGTTTCCTTTATCCATTTAATTCCTTCCGTAATCGCCATGATCTCAGCCTGAAAAATAGTGTTGTGATCTGGTAGACGGAAGTATTTGCCTCTATTTCGGCTTATGTCGTATAAGCCCATTCCAGTTTGGTCACCAATCTTTGAACCGTCTGTATAAAGATCGATTCCGTGGGTGTTTCCCATCCTGATTATCTCATCCCATTCTCCCTCTTCCGGTATAATGGTGATGCAGTTAATATTCTCATATCTCATCGGGATTTTATCACATGTTAATTCTGCAATATTTCCTATCGGTAAGATATCCGTTATTCTTTGGTATCTGGTCTTATGTTCTCTTATAAGCCACTCATCTATTGCCATTAATCTTGTGGCAGCTAAGGCCGCTTCATATTTTACCTGTATCTCAATAGGCCAAATGGATAATATATTCTCAATGGCCATTGTCGATGTGGTCCTCATGGCGCCGCAAATACTAATGCAGCACTGTCTCTGAATCTTTTGAAGAGGTTTTATATTCACCTTCTTCTCTAAGGATGTCCACCATACTAACGAAGCGTACGTATTTGTAGGCCGCAGTACACTCGTATATAGCCAATGTGTCATCCTTGGGCTTAAGCCCCATTTTGAGCCAATCACTCTTCTGCAGAGGGCCCATATTCTTTGAGCTCTCTCCACTTTACATTGAATGTGGTCCTTCCAGGATAGTCTCCAATCAAGTACTATTCCTAGGTATTTGACCTTTTTATCAATCTTAATTGTCTTATTCCGAAAGATGGGATAGCTATGCACCGGTATCTTCCTCTTTCTCGTAAACAAACAGATTTCAGTCTTTTCCGGGTTGACATTGAGCCCTCGCTCCTTCGCCCAGTTATAGGATATATTCAAAGCCTCCATTGCTCTCATACATAAAGAATTTGGATTCGTCCCCCTGATCAGTATCGCAACATCATCTGCGTAACAGATAGGCTTGAATCCCTCGTTCGATAGAATCCTCAGTAGACTATGTATGGTAGTTACCCATATTAATGGAGATAAAATACCTCCCTGCGGGGTTCCTCGACATACTTTGTCCCTTCTTCTTACTCCATTTGCCTCACAATTTATCCATCTGTTCCTTAACATATTGCTAATCCATGCAATTAAGACATGGCTTAACCCTAAGTTTTCCAAGGAACCGATAAGACTCGAGGTCATTACGTTATTGAAAGCTCCTTCTATGTCTATGAATACGCCCATGGTATACACACCCAGGTCGAAGGATCTCTCTATATGATAAACAACCTCCTGAAGAGCAGTCTCAGTAGATCTGCCCTTGATATAGGCGTGTTGTCCAAATCTCATTGAATCGCCTGGTAATCGTCTTCTTACCATTCCATCGACGATACGCTCCATGGTTTTCAATAAGAATGATGTTAAGCTTATGGGTCTATAAGCTTTAGGGTTTGCGTAATTTTCCCTCCCTGGTTTAGGTATGAAAACGACTCTCGCCTCCCTCCATTCCACAGGGGTATACGCATATTTCAGGCAAGTAGTAAAAATATTCGCCAGCCTTATGTCGATTAGGTCAATGCTTCTTTGTAGGAGAGCCGGAAAAATACCGTCCGGCCCTGGTGCCTTATATGGCAAGAAACTATTTACCGCCTCTTTTACCATCTTTGTGGTTATAATTATGTCCGTCGTGGCACTACCGTCATGGGGGTGTGGAATTTCTCCGTGTGCCTCTATCAGTATTCCTAGCGTCTCCTCCATCGTCTCCGACCTTTTCCCGTTCGAGTCAACGAGGGTTTCCGGTTGGGTGTGGGTTTTCGATAGGAATTTCTTAATTCTAGAAGCGTCATTCACGCTGTCCACCTGATCGCAAAAAAGCCTCCAGGATCTGCGTTTGGCGATTCTTATTGCTTTGTTGTATATTCTGAGCTTCTCACTGTAATCGTCCCAGTATACTGATTGTTTCTTTCGATAGGCTCTGTTAAATAGCCTTCGGGTTTCTTTCCTGAGATTAATCAGTTCACCTGTCATCCAGGGCTTTTCCCTTGGGGTTCGCCTTTGTCGGAGTGGACAATGCTCCTCAAAACTTTCCCTAAAATCGGCAGTCAGTCTTCCCACCATCGAATCTATCGTGTCCAGATTTTCATCCGGTTCTGGATAATTTTCGAGTTTATGTTGAAGACTTAACCTAAAATTTGGCCAGTCCGTCCTGGCCTTATTCCTAAAAGTCACCGGTTCCGGTGGCGGATGAGTTAAGGTCATAAAAATATAGCGATGGTCCGAATAAGAGTGCATATCAGATACGTGCCAATCGCAAATTTCATCAATTAAATTTTCTGAACATATAGTCACATCAATTACCTCTTCCCTAATTCTGTTAATAAATGTAGGTTTATTACCTGAGTTAAGGGTAAATAAGTTATTAGCATTTAGGAATTCCCATAGGGCGTCTCCTCTCTTGTTACAGTTCGTGCTGCCCCAAGAGAGGTGATGCGAGTTCGCATCACAACCTATTAAAATATTCCTACCTGTTCTCCTTGCCGATGTTATCATACTTCTTAAATCCGACGTCGGAGCATCAGAAGGTTGGTACACCGATGCCAGCATTAAATTGCGTGAGCCATGTATTAAGGTAGTGGCGTCCGCTGTAGATAAATCTTGGGAAAAAAGAAAATTTAATCCCTTATGACAAAGTATACATGTTCTGGGTCGAGACCCAGTTTTAGCATAAAATAATTGGTAATCACACTCATTCAATCCAGTAACTCTGTCTTTAACAGTCCAGGGTTCCTGAATGAGAACTATGTGTACCTTACCTTTAGTTATATTTTCCATCAAAGCTTGTGTAGCCGTTCTGCTTCGATGGAGATTGATCTGCAAGAGCAGTATCATTGTTGTTCGGCTAAAAGAGATTCTTCTTGGGATTGAGTTATCTCCAACTCCTCCCTCTTCATTGGCACGGGGTGGCCTTCATCCTCTTTAGCCTCCTTTGCTTCTTCGTCAGGGTCTTTCTTCTCCGTTGGATTATGTGTCCAACCAATGGGCGTCTTACCAACTTTGAAGAAAATAGTTGTACTCGCGAAGTACACCTTCCCTTTTTGCTCCTCGAGGTAAGACATGGAGGGTTTATCCACTCCTGCAACTACCAGGGTGCCATCGTCAGTTTCCTCACGATGGAAAACCTCCCATTTGTCTACTTCCAGACCTCTATTTTGCTTGCCAATGATCCTAAGCATGGCCTTGCTATCAAGTTTGCTGCCTCAACCTTTAACGAAAAATGAAACCTTGGTTAGGGATGGGATATCGCCTTTTTTCACCATGGCAAGTTTGCCACCCTCCCATGGGGCTGGTATGCCTCCCACTAGGTCTTTCATAACATGTGCGCAGGTGTCTGATTCTAGTTGTAGAAACAGTACTTCCCTGGCGAACCTACAGCTATCTATATGGATCTGTGGAGCATTATCATCTGCTTCCAGGACATACTGCACAATCCTCTCATTTATGGCATTCTCTACTTCCTTCTGATGTGCCATTGGAATTTTGCCCGATGCGCTATTGGAGTCGATAACAGCATAGCATAGCTCCTCTGTCATCTTCCTTCTGGCCACTTTCGCATACGTAGGTTGCTCCTTAGCCGATTTTTCTTCCGGCTTTCTTTTACGTGATGGTGGGGTTTTTTTTCCGGCTGTTTCACCATCACCTATATTTTTAGCTACCGCTTTCGCCTGTTTTGAGGTTGAAGCTATTGGTTCATTACCTTCTCCTTTCAGATTGGCCGGAGGGTCTTCTTTCGGGAGTTGGGAAATGCTAACCGTTTTACTTCCCTGCTGGTAACTTTTTTTCTTTTTAGTATTGCCAACGGTGTTCTGTTCCTCCGGAGATCGAATCGTCTTACCCTTTTCGGTAGAAATGGGTGTAGATGAGTCTTTCTCTTTAGGGACATCCCGCTGACCTTTCTTATTTACTCTCTGTTTCTTTTTGGCAGTCTTCCTTTGCTGCGCTCCGGAGAGAGTTCTTATTTTGTCTGTGGTGAGTTTGGCAATGCTTGTGCTTACTTCCTCAACCATTTTATCTACCTCAGAGGTATCCTTTGTGCATAACACCGTAGTGTCAGCATCTTCTATATTTGAGTCAGAGGTGTCGGAATCCTCGCCTGTCTTGTGTGGCTGGGGATGCTTAAAGCTCACCCTTGGATCCGATCCCTCGTTCCCTATTCTTCTTGATGCTTTATCAATAACGGAAGCCAAGTTGCCCACCTCCGAAATTGTTTCCTTATCTTATTGTATAAAAAAAAATATAAATACCTAAAACTTACTATTCGAATAATTGAATATTGGGACGGTATGGGTTAGAAGTTTCATTGTTTTGAAAATTTTTGATTCGGTATCTCAGTATAAAAATTTATAAAGAAACTATAGAAAGTAGTAGTTGTTGTATCTTAGACATACACAAGTAAACTAATATTATTTTAATAATTACTATTTTAACATTTGAGTGTGTTTAAATAACTCTATAAGTTCAATCGCAAAAGTAAGTTAATTTTTAAAGTAAATAAACTGACGCTTATAAAAGATATGAATGTAACAGGATTTAAACGCTCTTGAAATTTAACTTAATAAAGTTAATTTAGTTAAAACACAATCAAATATTACTTATTTAGTATTTCACTTTTATTTAACTTGATATCAACTTATGTACGACTCTTACTACTTAGTGCATTTTGAACTGTTTTAATGGATCTTGAATTTTCCAAAGTCAATTTTATAACCAATTATCTTTATTTATAAAATCGACCCCTGGCGCGAAATTACATTATGTAACGTTTTTTTTTTTAAATCAACGTTTGCAAATTGGTTCTAAATCCATTATTCCATCTGTTGATAAAATACTATAGCGATAACTGTTTTAGAAAGAAAAACGATGGTTACGACATGATCACGATGGTCATATTATATTCTCTATTAGAATATTTGGTTACCGGAAAAAAGTAAAAAATAAATTAATTTTATTTTATCATTTGTTTTGTCACGATAATCAAGCATTTATTTGAGTTTTATCATTTAATGTTTATTTTTCGTATAAATTTCGATATGATTGCCATTTTAAAATATTATGATATAAAAAAATTGTTTTGACAAAAATAACATTATTATAATCATTAATAATATTATTATAATCATTAAATAATAGGTGAGGCAACAGTATGATTACAAATTAATCAAGCTATGATTTTTTTAATAATAATTTAATTTACACTATTCTTCTTCTTGCTGAATAAATTTTTATTACTTTAAAAGTTTGAGATGTCAAAAAATTAAATAAAAATTTTGAAAAAATTGGAGAAACTTAAAAATCAACAAGAAAATGTAAAATATATTGGTATTTAAATTGCCATTACAATTGAAAGTACAAGTACTTTATCTCGCTCAAAGCAAAATCCAATAATTTTCCGTAAAAGAGCAAAAATTGTCGACTTCAACTATAGTTATAAATGTGGTTATTGCATGATACTTTAATTAAACATAATAATGATAGTTGGCAACCATTATTTGTTTTAACGATAATCATACAATTTAATCATAATATGTTGCTCTTAGATTATGATAACCTCAACCATATTTTTTCTTTGCGTGTAGCATTATTATTTACGTTTTTTTTATTCAAAAGTAATAAAAACGTTCTCCTGTAAAATTTTGTTTTTGTAACATACGATAGTTTCGCGCACATGGGTCGATGTATTGTCGCCAAAGTTGAAAAATAAAATGATAATCAGAATAGGGTATATTTTACAATTGTAAATTAAACTTAAGAATTTAGGCATATTTTAATAGACATATATTTATATTAATTGAGAGAATTTACATTTAAATTAAATTGTCTATTTAGTGACCAGACATATTCGATTATACTTACACAATCAGTATGTGACAATACATACTGTATATGCGCACTGTATATTTTATCTAGTTCTTACCCACCAACCAGTGTTTTACAAGTTTTCAAATTCCAACTATTAGTCGTGTGTAAATGTGAACTTTATGAACTGGTTACTTCTTCTTCACATTATCTCTCAGTTTTTTGTTTGTTTTTAATTTGTTTCTATTATGCTACTCTCCTCCTTTTTGATTTGCTTTGTTATAGAGTTTGAAATAATATGTTAAGTAGTTTAATCTCATTTGTAAATAATGTATCTGTTTACATATATTTATATGAACAATCATTTAATAAAAACTAATCGATATCATGGTATTATTCTTACCATAAAACGATAAAATAATGAATAATATTCCTCGTATCTTTGCAAATATTTTCAATGCGTTTGCTCCTTATATGTATGTATGTATGTATGTATGTATGTATGTATGTTTGTATTACATATTGTTTACTTTTTCATTGTGTTTCTTATTTAGTTATTGAAAATTTGTTTACAAGTATCAGTTCATATCTTTCGTTTTTGCTTAGTATTTTCCATTTCGTAATTTTATGGATTGTTGCTTTTTTGTTACTTGATGTATTTTGAAATATTCAATTTAGTTCATTTCGTTTCAATTTCGGTTAATTTTTATCGTTGGATAAGCTTGGGTGCTTTAAGAAGTTTAAAGCGGTGTTGCCAGGTGTAAAAAAAATTATTTTAATTCTTTTTAGTGCATGAAAACCCGCTACAATATATCCTGTTGTTAGTTTTTAGTTTCTTTTTTTTATTCATTTTATGAAAAACCATTTGAGACTGTTTCGCATTTCTGGCCTTAAGCAAAATTATATGTCTATTTGTTATTTTACTATTCTGTAATAAAGAATGTGACACGCCCTCCTCTTGAATTATGATGTCTGTATTCATTAAGTCAGTTTTTATTTGGTAGTGTTCAGTTGTCGTATGGGAGGTGTATTTAATATCAATTTACCATGATAATTTTTTTCGATGTTTTATACTTAAATTTTAAGCTTGCTTAATTAAGCACAGCCTCAAAGATCTAGCTGATAGATTTTCCTCTTACCAAAATAATCTATTACCAAAAAGCAATTTTTAATTTTCTTATTAAAGGCTAAACTGTTTTCACTATTTTTATATGCAATGTCCCATATGCTTCATGATTAAGCTTCCCCGTTTTCGAAATACAAGTTGTCTGGTGAAAAAATTTATATTTTTAAATACGATTAATTTAAAAAGTAATAAACGGTGCGGAGGTTTGCGCCGTTGGAATTATCGATTGTGCGGATTTGTCAGTCACGATGTCGCAGTGGTTAAGTGAGTATCGCGCTCACTGATCAGTTCGCTGTTGATAAATTTTTTAAGAGTTATGATTCTTACGTAATTGCTCATCGACAATTTTGTTCAAAGTTTGGTATTTGGCTAATACGTGATGGACTGATTGTAAATTTAATTCGTTCGTTCATTCGTTTGCGCAGCCTCACTGGGACTTCCAAAAGCGATTATTCACGAAATTTTAAAAAAGGATCTAAAGTTCCATTCTTTTAAGATTCAAATCGTTTAAGAACTGAAAGATTAACCCAAACATTTCTGTGGAACGCCGTTGGAGCCTTTTTGCACTGTAAATCCCATTTTTTTGAGCGACGAGGCTCAATTTCACTTAAACGGCCGCGTCAACAAGCAAGACTGCCATTACTGGTCTCCAAAGACCCGCAACCTTCGATTGAAAACTCTGAAACCATTGCTTTTCCCCAGGGTAATTGTTTGGTGTGCCTTATACACGCAAGAGATAATTGGACCATTTTTTTTCGAAAATTCTCGAGGCCAAGCGACGAATGTCAACGGTGGATATTATCGACGGATGATTATGGAATTCTTTTTGCCAAACCTGCGAACTCATCCACGGTACTCTTTACACACGTGGTTTCAACACGATAGGGCGGCTGCACACACAGCCAGAGCTTCGTTGAATTTGTTTTGGACAAATTTTGCCCCAAAAAACTGATAAGTAGCCTTTGGGAACACCTCATGCCTACTGAAGTCGCCCGATCTAACTCCCATGGATTCGTTATTATGGGGCTAACTCAAAGAGAGGGTTTATAGTGACAATCCCCAATCTCCTGTGGCTTTAAATGAAATTTTCGTCGGGAAATCAGTTCAATTTAAACCAAGTTACCTCCAGCGTATGGCGCAGAACACAAGGCTCCGTTTTGAACAGTGTGTTTACCATGACGAAAGACATTTTGATGACGTACACTTAAGAAAATAAAATTCGCATTTCCCTGCTATCGTTCAATGCTTTTAAGGAAACCTTGTGTCAATTATTACGTTTTTTATTTAAGTTTGAAATTATACCTCTGCTAATTTTAGTGCTTATAGATTGCAAAATAGAAATTTATGAAGTGGGACATTTTATATAAAAATTGGCATTAGCTAATTAATTTTTTTGGTGAGAAAGATTCAGTAGTTTCTACAATCTCTTAAAATTTTCCTTAAGCACTCTATGTCCGTACTGAAAACAACTGCTAACCAAAATTTACAAATCGAGTAAATAATATTAAAGAAACATTTTACAAACAAACAACCCAGCAAAATCTATATTTACCTACTGACTTAGCAAGTAATTTTGGAGACACATATAAACTAGATATTTTATGACCGAATAACTAGTAATTGGTTTGAGTTGTCCCAGAAATCACGAACCTCGCTTGAAAGTGTACAAACAAAAAGTAATCTAATAAGTATTTACCAATAAAGCTAAATTATATCTGAAAATTTTTATACTGTTGCGATACAAAAAAAAAGAAAAATTTTAATATTGTTCATAAAATAAGCACCGCTTTTTGGTAATGGACTTTCTTGGTGGGATTTGTATGTTAAAAAAGATAAGTGGCATCACTAACTTAAAGTAAAACCAAGAAAGCATATCGTTTATGTTAGCTTTCAGATTATATCGTTTAACTTTTCCTTATTCATAAAAAGTTGTATTTGGTGTAAAAATAAACTGGGGAAAGAAGATGAAGTGATTAAATGAAAAATCCGATTATTTCCGGATATATATTTTCGTAAGGTATTTTTTATGTGAAAGCCCGGTTAAAATTCGACTAATTATATTGCTTGAATTTATATAAATAAGTTTTTTCTAAGAAAAATGTATTTATCAAGGCATAATTGTAAAATATTCCGTATAATTGTGGTGAATTTCGGATTAAATATTTAGATAATATTAAATCTTAGCGTGACCTTTACATACGTTTTCTCTTTCAATACTTATCACACAACCAATTGAGAGCAATGTGGTCTTTTATTTATTTGCGTTTAAGTTATTTACTTTTATTACATGTCAAATGTACAACAAATAGTCAATTTTCTTTCAAGGTTTTACGTTATTGTTCACGTACTATGTACTTAAGTATCAGTAAATGCTACAATATTAAAATGCGTACGAGTGGGTGTATATGTGCAAATGTGAATAGCAGTTAACAAGCATGTATTGTGTAGTTGTAGTAATAAGAGTATTTAGTAAAATACAATGCATTATGTATTTAGTTTTTGTTGTTTTACAATTTGTGGTATGGTTTTGCTTAGTAAAGTACTTACTCGTATGTATCTTCATGTACACAAGCATAAAGTGTATAGAATTCAAGAGTAATGAATAAAGTTATTTAGTCTAGAATTCATTCATTAGAAGCATTCATTGTTAGAATACTAACAATATATTAACGACAATGAAACTTTGAAAGATTAATGTACAAATACTGAAACGTTGAGAAATATTCCCCTTTTGCAGACGTCGCATTAGTTTCTTTAAATAAACAGAGATTCTTTTTTCTACGACATATAGTGGGGACACTTGTAATTTACGTTACAAAAGTTAATTTATTCGAACAAAATAAAAATTATCGAAGTTTGTTTTATATCTAACTTATTTTTTGTTAAATTTCATTGTTATTTTGTTAACTTAATGACAAATTGTATGCAACTATTACTTTCGCTATTCTTTTCTATACACACCACCATGTTAAAGAAACCAGAATACAAGCCGTAGTCTTCAAAATTGTTTCTGTGAAAATCTGACAAATCGTTTTGAAACTAACTGAGATGTAAGCAAAAAAATACAAAAGCTCCGGCGTTTTTCCTTAAATTCAAAAGTAAAAATCGTTTTTCGTTTAGCTTTTGGACAACAGAGAGCAACGAATTGGCTATCAAAAGAAAGGGCTCAAGTAGCAAAATATGGTATCGAACAAAAAATTTAAATCTTAGATGCCCGCCACTACAAAATGACGTCCACTAAATTTATATATAAATCATATTTAAACAGCAACAAAATTTAGGTCTAGTGCAAAGAAGTTCACATTTTCAGGACTTCAAATTCAATAGTTTTTAGTAGAAATTTGTGACCAAGTATGGCCATTAACCCTGCTACTATTGTTTGGTATCTAGATCCCGTGGACTGTATCTGTGAAATCTTTATTAATTTATTTAATTCAATTTAATTTTTCAGTCATGATTAGCTTAGAACTCAAATAAAACTAGACCGAATTAAAACATACAAAAAGAAAAATATCAAAAAACATAATTTTAAAAAGTATAACAAAGTAAATACTAAAGGGAAATAAACCCATATACGTCAGTAATAACCGCCAAAAACTGTGTTAGAAAAAAAATACACATGTTATGTTCGGGTCATATTTTGACCCCAAACTTTTTTTATTGAGAAAATTCAAATTTGTGTATTTCAAAAATATTTCTAAGGTTCGTAATCAATGCAATATATCATCGTTAGAGTGATTGTGTGTCGGTGTGATGGACAAACAGGGTTTTTTGCAAGTTATGCACCTAGTAAAGTTCTTTTTTTTCTTTTTCGACGGACACAATTTGCACCTTTTCCGTTCACTAGCGCATTGTCGTTTTGGAGAAGGCAAACTCGTAGATGGTGATACACTGTCTTCTTCTCGAATTCTTCATACCAATGATGTAGAGGCTTCAGCGCGAGGAAGCCGACTACGCCTCTTCATATGTTCTTGAGCTTAGAACTTAGCGAGTTACTCTGAAAATAGGCGCCTTTTGTGCAATTTATTTTTGCGTCATTCAGCATAAATTTCCGTCCATATTATAAAGCGTTGAGAGCAAAAATATCTAATAAATTAGAGATTAGAATGGCTGGCCACCGTTTGGTTTTTCTTTCGCACGAATATATACGAACCATTTAGTCCAATGTGTCGACTCCGCCATTTGTCGAGTTGTAGTCTTCAATTATTTCCGGATTTTTTTTTTTTTTTTTTAAATATCTTCCAAAATGTTGCTGTTATGGTGAAGAGTGCTAAGCAAGTAAACCATTGTCTATTTTTTAGGCATATACAAAACTACAGATTCTTTTTCACTAAAAAAATTTACTTGAGTGTATTGGGAGCTTACGCAATTCTTGTATTGTTGCATGAACCGG
This sequence comes from Phyto melanocephala, assembly GCA_941918925.1. Classification (NCBI taxonomy): domain Eukaryota; kingdom Metazoa; phylum Arthropoda; class Insecta; order Diptera; family Rhinophoridae; genus Phyto; species Phyto melanocephala. The sequence goes on along the minus strand of OW799236.1, from coordinate 92,127,912 downwards.
CAAAAAGCGTTTCTTTTTTCACTGTGCCAACAATAGTAATTTTTTGCTTTAGTAGTTCTAATGCAAGATTTTTACTCGTAAGAAAATTATCGGAAGTTACATTTCGTCCACGGTATGAAGACACTAAGTTTAGAACAACTCGTTCACCTTGGTTCCTTTCAGCATTGTCTCCCACTTTGCCCAAGTATATTTGAAACTGTAAGCAAAACGCGGTGTCAGAAACCGCTGCTTTTTACGCTTTCATGCCATATTTTCCAGTTTTACTTGGATATATACTTGAAAGGACATCTACCTCGGAACGGAATAAACTGTTCGTCAATCGTTATATTAACACTTGGAACGTAAATCAATTGCAAGTTTTTAGTCCATTGCTCATAAAATGTAAGAATAGGAGCAAGTTTATCTCCTCTTTATTCTGTTCTTCTACTTTGCCTATTCTCAAATGCTAGTACACGAGAAATATTGCTCGTAGCTGTAAAGACATGATTGTTCTCAAAAAATGACTTCCATGAAACTCGTCCCACAGGGAGTTTACACCATATGACCGGTAGCCTTCTAAAAGAATAATATGTTCTGTATACAAACAGAACTCAATAGCACCTATAGCTTGAAAATTTTCGAAAACAGAACTTCCTTGCAAATTGCTGTAGTGAATTATATCCCTTTTAATGGCTTCTGTAAGGCATACATCAAAAGTATCACGAATTTTCGAAATACGATGAATAGCATAAGAATTCACTCCAGATTTTGTGTGAGGAATATTTTCACTTGCTGCACGACTTACACATTACAAAGAAGGTATTGTTGTTCACTTTATCAAAACTTTTGTGTTATTAGTTACGGTCAATGAACTGAACTGAAGTCTTCTCTGCCACTGGAAATGAATTCCAGTGCATTCGCAAAGGAGAGGTGTTCGAGACGATGACTCTGCACAAAGGGTTTTTGTTGACTCTCTTGCAACAACCTTGCGTTATTTTTTTGGGCGTTTTGTCGGTCATTCTTGAAAATTCCATTACAAAATGAGAGTTAATAGAAATTTTAATATTCATAGTTAAAAGCTCAGTTTTTATTCTCATTTCATACGTTTGAAATTTTAGTTGCACTAACAAGCAACAGAGCTTTAGTGGTATATAGGGGGTCAGCAAAAAACGCTCGATTTTGTTGCAATATCAAAAACGTAATTTTTCTCCCTAAAATACTTTAAAAATCACTAGCTAATTTTCCATCACTGAAGCTAATTAGAAAACAATCAATCAATTTGCTAATCAAACTATAAATTTAAAAAAAAACAAATATAAAGACACAAAACTAACAAAAAATAAATATATGATAAAAGCGTGTATCCTGATGATGCTCCACAAAGAGTTAGCGAAATATTGATCACAAAATATATAATAGAACAATTTTTTTTTATTATTGAAAAGACCTTCAGCTAAAAAACTATTACATATTATTAAAAAAAGTCAAAGAAACTAAATAATAATTAAAACGTATTTACGTTATGCTTGATGAAGCATCTGCTTTAAGCGAGTTTTTGTATCTGTTAGTGAGAGGTGTATAGAAGCTTATAAAAGCTTATAAAAGCGCTCCAACTAATAACACTTGAAGTAAATTCTCGAGGACTTACAAAGGCACTTCAAAAAGAAAACATAAAACCAAGCAGCTGCATCAAGCATAATAAAAACTTGAATCATATTCAGTTGAAAAATAAAAAACACAAATTAAGAAAATTAAGTTCTTTATCATACATAATGTAGGTAATAAGCTTCATCTGTTTAATCTACACATAAGATAATTTCATATAATTTTCATCAATAAAAATTCTATTTATATCTTTGAAAGTGTGTGATTTAAATAGGTTTTTTGTTTTACATATAAAATACATAGAAGTAATTCCCATAAATTTTACCTAAAAAAATTAGCAATATTTATTGCTTATTTGTTACCCATACATACATTGCTTAAAGTATTTAGCTGATTATATACCCTGCAGATAAAACTGGACTACGTGGTCCATTAAAGCTGAAATGGGCTACACACAGAAAAAGGATTGGTTGGAAAACGGTTAAAACAATAAAATTATATTAAGGACGCACAATATATTACTGCTAGTATTAAAAGTTTCTAAATGGGACAGATTTTATATATTCATAAACGCAAAAACACAACTGTAATTGAAATTGATTACTCAGAATACTAAAATTGCTTCTCCTAACTGAATTGTCTTATTACTATCATTTGTGTCCAAATCGCTTCTAACACAACCGAATTTAATTACGAGTATTAGGTTGCAGTACTAAATATTGATACGAGTAACAAAAAAAAATTATCTATGTCAACGTTTTTCGAAAGATTAATAAGTTTTCGGTTACTGTACCCAATTTTTGGTATATTGTATCATTATAATTCGATTACAATAAAAAAATACATTAATTTGAACTATGTTTGATCTTTAGAACTGAATATAAGTTGTATGTAGTAATAATTGGTTATAAGCTTCGAATTAAAAAACATTTTTTTTGACAAAACTGATTTTCCTGTCATTTAAAATAAAAAAAAAATACAAAAAAATAATAATATTTTTTTTATTGGTGAAAAAATTTGTGAGTTAAAGCAAATGTAATTATATAAAAAAATTTTAAAAAATACTCAGCATCTTGTTGTGTAAAACAAACAAGAACCAAGACCACAAATTTAAAAAATCAAGGTAAGATACGAATTTTGTCTTTCTATTATAAAATTTTGATGTGATTACGTTAAATTTGTTAAAAAAAACACATACATATGTACATATACATACATATGTGCATCATTAAAACACATAATGTAAATTGTTTTTGTACTAGGGGTGTAAATTAGTTTAAGTAAACCTCAATGTACATGCTTGCAGATTTTCCGAACGTAGCGGTCGCATTTTTTCGTTTTAGTTTCGGTGTTTACAATACGATATTAAAGTGTGATATATTGATATTTTTGTCTTAAGAAGACAAATGTCAATGACTTCAACAAAAGGTGAAAGCCGTTACCACTACTTTCGGGAAACGAAAAATAAAATAAATTTATAGTTTAGGTATGACTGTATTTTCGGGTACTGCCTAATGTACATACGCGGTTCTCAGAATAACAACAAAGAACAGTATTAAAAATTTCAAAAATAATATTAATTAGAAAAGTATGTAAACATGGAGTAAGTAAATTTTTTTAATATACACAAAAGTATGTACTTTATAAAATTATAGTCCACCATAATATTATTAGGATATACTGATTATTGCTTAATGTTTTAAATGATTTTTTTTTTAGAGTTAACTGTTATAACGTTTTATTTTTTTTTTTAATTTAGTTCCTCAAGTTTTGAAATCTGAACCTTTGAAACTGTTATATTTCCCATTGAAAAATATACAATAAGCGTCAGCGAAAACGTTACAAAGAAGAGAATATCGATGGCTTTATATAAAACGAGCGTATCTAAATTTTTAACGAAATTGCGTTTTCTCGAAGTCCACAAATTTTATTTATTTATATTTATATTTTTGTTTGTGAAAATATAAAGTTGTATCAATGTATCCTAGCTTTTCTGATATTAAAACTTGGAATATATTTTATCAGAACTTTTTCAGTACATGACAAAATAGTTCAAAGTGTCCTAAAATGTCATGAAAATATAAATAATTTCTAAAATAATAATAATAATAATAATAATAATAACTTACAAAAAAGTATAAATAATTTCTTTAGAAGCAAATTTATATAACAATTTTGTATATAAATAATGTAATTTTCACTTCTTAAGGAGGTAATACACGGCATGTTTTTTACATCTGACTTATCAAATTCTTCACTGCTAATACAAACATGTCGTGTGTTACCTTTCAAACATTACTTCTGTAAAAAAAACATGTGTTGAGACATCTGACAAAATTTTAATTAGAGTGCGCTCTATTTTCTTCTGTCAAAACATGTAACATTAGTCGTTGGCAGAAATCTCTGCTGCTGCAAAGCAGTCAGCGTAAAAGTACAATTTTGACAGACATGTAGATTAACATATGTCTCACAAATTTTAAAGTCAGATGTAAAAAACATGCCGTGTATTATAGCCTTTATATGTATATACATATGTATGTATTCAAATGTGTTACATTAGCAATTAGAAAAGAATTTTTTTATAAGATTACTAGCTTTATTTATTTATGTATAAGTATAGTTATATTCATTATGTGCATAATTTTTAATTTAAACTATGTACATAAAATTTTACATATGTATGTATAAAAATGTATACATATGTACATATGTATATGTAAATACAAAGATATTTAAAAACTTATTATTATTAATATGAAATTATACATATGTATCTTAAGTCTTTCTACTCGTATCAAAAGATAAAAATATTAATATAAAAATTTAAAAAAATATGTAGAAAAATTTGTTTTTTTTATTATTTGCTTTTTTTTGCAAAATGGAAAATATTTTCAATAACCATTTTAATTGGTAAAAACAATTGATAATTCTTTTGTAAACCCCAATGATACATTTACTTTCAGTTACATCAGCCATATATTTGGACACAAATATAGTATGTTTTTAAAATATCCATAACATTAACGAACCGTTAGGTTACTAATAGCCAATTATTGATACTAAAAATACGGTAATAAGAAAGGAAATTTTCAGTTGCTATGAACGAATTGAGAGATAGTACGTAGAACCGAAGGAATTCGATTGGCAACAAATTCGGTTCTCACAACGAATCTGTTTTCTTTGTGTACTTACAATATGGTCCTATACAGCGCAGTCATTTACCATATAATTTTCAAACAAAAGTTTCTAGCTAAACTGCAAGTGTACGTGTTTTAACGACTAGGTATGATGTCGTCTACACAGAGAAAACAGATTCGTTGTGGCAACCGAATTTGTTGCCAATCGAATTCATTCGGTTCTACGTACTATCTCTTAATTCGTTTGTAATAACTGAAAAATTTCTTTTTTAGCATGGTAGATTTAGTATCAACAGTAGAATTTTAGTAACCCGACGGTTGTGTTAGCAGATTTTATTAGTTGGTATTATTGATATTTTAAAAACAAACTGTACTTATTTCCAAATTAATGATTGAAACAAATGAAATATAATTGGTGTTACCAAAAGAATAATTAGTTATTATTATTAATTCTTCGATTGAGAGAAATTTTTTATTTTTTTATATAATAATAAAAATACACATTTAAGTATAAAAATACACATACATTTTGATACAAAAATAAAACTAGAAATTGCAATTTTTATTAGGATAAATTCTTGATTTTCTTCTTAGTCTCTAAGATTGTACTCGTCTTGTCCAACACGGGCATTATGCAGCGGTGCAAAAGCTGCAAAGAAGTAAGCATCGATAAGTGGTTATATGTGGCTCGAAGATACTACAGCAATATATACTTAATACAACTGAATGCATGCCCATATGTATGCATTTTAAGTGACTTAAAACAATTTTGCATCCCCAGTACAGCACCATCTATGACATTAGTATTACTTGCAAATTTCCGTATTTGAAAGTTCATTTGCGTACTAAATGCATAATAATATTTTGAAATGTAAAATCGAGTCCTTACCTTATTAAACAGTCTTTTGCAGATTTCATTTTGTATAACATAAAAATAGTTTAAAAATTTTTATATTTCTTTATTTTTAAAAAATTTTCCTCAATAAAATATATTATTTTGATTTTGTCTTATGTATATAAATTTTCACAATTGACAGAATAATCAATTTTGTTTGAACGTATTAATTGTTTGTAACGAATAATTATTATATGTAACAATTTTCGTTTGTAAACACCAAATATAGCTTAATTCTAAGCATTTGTTTGATGTAATCAAATTGTAAAAATACAAGTAACCAATAATTATTTGCAATAAATAAAATTTAATTTTTATTTAAAAAAAAACATTGTAATATAGGATTTTTTATTGCATGAACTGAAATTTATTTGTGAATCCTAATACAGATAATTAATTCGGTTGTGATAAATGTGATTTTCATACAAATCTTATTAATAAGGCTAATTGGTTGGGAGAACTAATTTATTTGTCCTGACCAATAAATTTCTAATACTGTTGTATTTTTTCGTTTATAAATATATAATATCGGTTTCTTTTACAAAATTCTAATATTTGCAACTCTATTTTTATTGTCTTAACCGTTTTACAACCAATCTTTTTCCTGAGTGTAGGTGCTCGAACAAGATGTGAAAAAGAGTAGTTTTGAGATAACACTAATGGGTTATATGGTCCAGCCCTAGGACATCGTAATGTTAATTCGACCATGTTTTATCTATATATTTCGGTAACCTTGCATTATCTGCAGGGATACATAAGTATGCCTTTGTATATTTACACATATTTATACATACATATGTATGTGTTGTTATACAACAAATTCTCCCAATAGAAAACACAAAATCAACATTAAAATTAAATGCTTAATTATACCAGACGGAAATAACAACAAAAACAACACACTAAAAGGAAAAACATTTAACCATGAATACTTTATGGCTTAAGCAACAATAAAAACAAATATTTTGCAACATTTATTACCACAACGTATCTCCCCATAATGGCATTTGGTGGTGTATTTATTTACTTGTGTACACGTACATTTATTGAACTTTCTTTTAATAGAAAACAGAACAATACAGTGTTTGCTTTATTTCATTTAGAGCAAAATTAAAGAAAATGACAAAAATTTAAAGAGAAGAAAAATAAAAATAAGGAACAATAGATAACGTAAGATGCTGCCTTTATAGTTAATATATAGATCATTATAGAAAACTCAAAAGGCTCTAAAAATTTTTTAAGGTGTAATAGCATATTTTTCATAAATACAATATGTCTGGAAACATATCTTTTCTAAGAATTAAAAAAAAAAATACTTTTAAAAAGGGTGCTCTGCAAGAGATATTTTTCATAAAAAATATTTCCAAATATTTAAAGCTTTATTCAATTTGTTGTTGTTTACTTATTCGTAGCTTCCATAAACGTAGCACTAGAGATATTTATTCCATCTGATAAAAAAAATTCAAATTGTTTAGAAAACTTAACAACTACCTTTACTTAATAGATTTTTGTATCCTAGTGACATGAAAATAAGAACATTAACGAGGGAATAACACATCAATTGATGCTTACATACTTTTACCTTTAGACAGTCGAATTCGGTTTAGATAAAATAGAAAATCACAGGAATTGATTTTCACTTATGCAAGACTTGTAACAATATTTAATAAGAGTAACATTCGTTGCTATTTTTAGATACATTATGCCTCTAGTGATATTTGTAAAATTTGTGAACAAACTGAAAACTAATCGGCAAAGTTATAGGCAAAAATTGTTACAAAATTTATATATATTTGTTTAATGTATCAATACATCAACAATTGCTTCGGTGATTATCTGAAAATTAACAAACGAAAATCTTTTTTTTCAACTTCGGGATAACCCACAGAGTTAATATTAACCCAAATTGTTCCACAACTTTTTTTGCTAGAAATTTTAATTTTTGTTACTTTGCTTGATTTAGTAGATTTAGTTTTTTAAAAAAGTGGTGTGTCCATATGGCTACATGGGTACGTACACAGGAACTTAAATTAAAAAAAAAATTATAAAAATAATTATTTTTATTGCATTTTATGCAATATAATGCATTTTTCAGATCAATTTTCATTTATATAAACATAAAGCTCAGTTTCTTGAACCCATGTGGTGGGACATGAAGCATTTAACACAAAGACTGACGTCACATATGATACAGGCCGTTCGAACAACTAACTTACAATATTCTCAGGCGCAACGTCTCTTTTTCTAGTGACACAACGTAATGACCACACCCATAAAATCGCAATGTCGCTTGAACTGTATCAATATTTTCTTTTCTTTCGCAGTTTACTGATGGACCTGGTCGTTATGGCTTTTCTCCATAATGTTTGCAGTAGAATTCAATTCGTGATAAATTTGTGAATTTTTTTCGCATAATCTGCCAAGCGTTTTGAACGCAAACTTCAATTAGGCTTGTAAAAATTGCTTGCCATCACTTTTTTCTTTGTATGCTATTCTATATAAGGATTTATTTTGAAACTCGATCCACTCCGCACAAAAATTTATTGTAGTTTGTTATTGAAGATGGACGGGATACGTTGACCTTCGTCCTTTTCTCGCGGCAATACCGAGATGTATTTGTCATAGGGAATTTGACAAATATAGAAGAAGCAACACTAACTACACTATTGTCGACCCACTTCACAAAATGTATACCACTGTTTTCTGCAGTTTCTCTTTTTATACCCTTCACACAGTGAAAAAGGGTATATATAGGTTTGTCATTCCGTGTGAAATTTCTACAATTTTGATTTTCGACCCCATAAAGTATATATTTTCTGAAAGCTTATGAATAGGGGAGTCGATTAAGCTCTGTCAGTCTGTCCGTGTGTATGTTGAAATCAACTTTTTGAAGCCCATCGAAATCGCTTGGTTCCGGGTGAGGTATTAAAATATCAGAAATATACGGGAGTAGATCGATATTGAAAATCAGAAACATCGGTATATAAACAACTGAGATATGAGCAAAAACCCACGACCACCTCGATTTTTTTTTCACAAAAACAACATTACAACAACAACATACATACATACAAACGTGTATACTGGTTAGAATCCCAGCTGAGCCAAAAAAAATTTTTTTTATTTATTTTATATTTTTTTTTAATTTTTTTTTTATTTTTTATTTAATATATTATTTATATTTTTATTATTATTTTTTAGCATTTTTTTTTATTTTTATTTGTTGTATATATATTAAATATATTTTAATTATTTAAGAAAAAAATTTTTAAAAAAATTTTTTTTTTAATTTTTTTTTTTATTTTTTTTTAACATACATACGTAAATTTATAATTTTACAATGGGATGTTTTTATATATGTATGTTTTTTATATGTATGTACGTATATCATATGGAATGGTGATACAAACTACTGTTATTGCATGACTACACGTTGTGAAGGGTATATAAGGTTCGGCACGGCCGAATATAGCGCTCTTACTTGTTTAATTTCACTTTTCTTAGGTAATGGTGAACTCGATTCTCTCTTATACGATACGATTCTCTCTTATGGTACCAGTTCCATTATAGACATGTGATTTTAGATAAGAGAACAGTTGATAAGAAGTAAGATTTTAGTTGTTTTGGACATAAATCATATGAAATGCCCTCTCCGTAATTTTCTGCGTCATCTTCCCCACTATAATATTCTTTATTTTCCGGAAGTTAAATAAAAATCTGGCTCACATTGTTTTTGTTGCCTTCATTTTCACCATCTAGCTCTTCTATGGTGTCCAAAACCTCTTTTAGCGTTAGACTTCTTTTAATTTGTTGAAAATTAATTGAAATCAAAGCAAAAAAATAAAAAACAAAAATTTTAGAAAATTTTATAATTGCTTCCATGTTTGTACCCGTGTGTCCATATGGACACATCTACAAAATTCTTTAAAAAAAAGTATTATAACAACAAAATTTTTAAAATAATAAAACCATGTTTTATTCTAGAACCCCATAGTACTATTATTAAATATTATTTAATCGATTCTCCCGAATATTTTTTAAAATAAAAATAAATAAATACTTCTTCATCGCAAAATTATTCAATTTATCCATTATTTTAAATTAACACACTTTTCTTAAGACACTGCTGTCCACAAACATTTATCAACTAAATTGAAGCTTAGTGACAATTTACACTGATGCTTTGTTATTCAAAAACAAATTTTACCGTTATTCTAAAGAAATTCAGTTACGTTTTATAAGTTGTCTAGCACAAGCATTTTTGCGTGTCCATATGAACACAAGGGGACAATTCGGGTTAATACAGTATGAAAGAGTTTGACTAAAAAAATATTAATCATTAAAAAAAGATAAAAATTCATGACGGCTGCCACTACAAATTAGGGTTCAAACATAGTGATCACCACTTTAACCCACATAATGATATCAAATCACAATGCTTGATCAATAGAATATAATAAACTATAGAAAAGTTAAAATCAATGAGGTGTTTTTAATAAAGTAGCAGATATATGGATCAAAAATAATAAATACAACCTTTTCTCCTTCAATACCATCAATATGGTTTTTTGACTAGTAGAAAACAGTTAACCATGTGAAAGTTCAAATTCAAAGTTGGCGTTGGAAATGATAAAACAGAATGGTGTATAATATTATTGGATTAAGCATGACCTAACGTTGTTTTCTAATTTTTGTAGATTTAGTTTTTGTTTGCTTTTAACATTTGTTAATTTATATAATTTTAACATACAGGGTGTATCAAACATTCATTAAATCTTAAGTTGCAAGTGCGGTGTATTCCTAAATGCATGTTTTTGTGAAGCTGGAAATTAAAATTTCTTTAAAAATTCAACCCTGAAATTTTATTCTGTTCCCAACGTTACGTCTGGACGAGCCATCGATTTGTTCAGACTAGAACAAAACGTCGGCAGAGCAACTGTCAAAAAATTGTTCATGAAGAAAACGTGTTGGTGTTCGTGTTTTGTCTAATCATAGTTTTCAATTCGTCTTTAAGATTTTTTTGTGTTTTTTTTTTATGTTGTGTTGTGGCTTTATTTTATTTATAAAAAAAATATACTACAAAAGTGCAAGAAAGTTCAAATATAATTTAATGTAAACAAACTTCTAACAAAAATGGCATTTGATGTCTGACATCGTTGTTGGAAAAAATATTCTGACAACGCTGTTTGAACAAGAACAAAACATCCACAACATCGATCCACACCTAGGAAAATCCTTATGCGTACAAAAACGTAACGAGTAACGACAATAACTGTAGTGTACTAGATCAAATTAAATTTCTAATATATCAAAGATTGCCTTTTGGAGCAAATTTTAATTTCTGACTAACGGGTCCGCCAAATAACTTTTTTTAAACGTAGCGCCGTCCTGTTGAAACCAAATGTTGCCAATCCTTCTCTTCAATTTTTGTAAACAAAAATTAGTTCTACATGGCCCGATAACGATCGCCATTGACTACGACCACTCTTTGCTCACTTTCGAAGAAAAATGGGCCGATTATGCCTCTGAACCAAAATCCGGAGCAAACAGTTACTCGTTTTGGGTGTATCGGCTTTTCAATGTATGCGTGCGGGTTTTCTGTGCCCCAAATGCGACAATTTTGGTTATTTACGTACCCGCCAAGACCAAAATGAGCTTCATCTGAAAAGATGATTTTTTTTTTTGGCTAAATCCGCCAAAGTAATGTCGCAATATTTCCCAGCGTTGTTCAAGCGTATACACAACTATATTCGTTCAGCGGAATGCTAAAATTAATTATCTGTCAAATCACACATGAGCTAAGTGTTACCACTCACGAAATAAGCACTAGTTGAAAAAAAACGTTAGATGGCGGACCCTTTACAAAGCAACATGTATTTAGGAATACATAAAATGTTTTACAAAATGTTAGGTTTGTAAGTACTAGAATTTTGTGAATTATAAATAATTTTAACAAGTAAGAGTGTTATACCCTTCAGCATCATGTACACGTCGTAGTTTAGCTTAGATTTCATGTTATATGCCACTGGCCTTATTATTTCGGACACCATATTTGATTTTGAAATTTTACAAAGTCAAATGTATTTTAATAGTCAAGCTCTTTTATTTGATGGGGTTAAAAAAAATGTCCGATATTTTTGTTTCAGACGCCATTTAAACTTTACGTCAAATAAAACGTTTTGAGTGTTTACTGTGTTCTACTATAATCCATTCGTTTGATGCCAATATTGAGGGGGTTGAAGTGGGTACATTTTTAATTACCCACATATACATTAATTATACGCCATTTGTTAGTGGCGGTCATTTTAGATTTTAAATATTTTATAATGTTTTAAATTTTGCTATTAAAACCCTTTCTTTTGCTACCCATATCATTTCTATCTATTGTCCAAAAGCTGAAAAAGATCGATTTTTATTTTTAAACTTAAAGGAAAAACGCCTAAATAAGTATTTATATGATCGTGCTTATATCTCAGTTAGTTTAAAACGTTTTTGTCAGTTTTTCTTTGTAATAATTTTCGTATCTACAGTTTGTATTCTGGTTGCTTTCGAATGTTCAGAAATTAATTAAGAGATAAAATGATCTATTATATTAAAGAAAAAATTTTATTTTAAAAATTTTCTTTGTCGGTTAGTAACTGATTTATCAAAAACTTTATAAGAGTATTTCTAGAGACAAGATATATCTATAAATAGTAACAGAGGGGTATATTAATTAACCTGGAGCTAAAAATATGTTTATTTTTGTGGTAAAGCTATGGGAAAAAACAGATATAGTCGTGTTTGTTCGCTCATATCTCAGAAAGTTATAAGGCGATAATGCTAGATATTAAAAGAGACTCATTCTCGAATATTTGCAAAATTTCGCCATCACACAAGGATCTTAGTAAGATGTGGGGCTTTTAAAAGTTAACTTCAACCAATACACGGACAGACAGACAGACGGATAAACGGAAAGACAGACAGACGGAAATAGCTCAATCGACTCCCATAGTCAAAAGCTATATTCTTTGTGCCTTCGGAAATCAATTTTGTTGAAATGACAAACGGAATGACAAAGCTATACACTTGCCACCACATGCGAAGGGTATAATAATGTACATTGCGCTTTATGAAATTGCATAACTCTACGAAACGCTATATATAATTATACATTTAGTAACATACGGTGGCTAAACAATCGATCGTGACATAAAGTAATTTAATGCAATGAATGTAATGTAATTTCATGCAAGTTTATTTTAGAAATTAATTTTTAATGTTTTTATGTGTTTGTCTTTTACTTAAAACACTTTTTTATTAACCCATTCAATATAAAAATATTATTTTTTTTATATTTTTATTAAGTGCATTAATGAATACATTTGCGGTTACTTTTAACACATTGAGTAAAACTGCTTGAATACATGAAATATGAAATTGTCTTAGGCTGAGTGGTACAAAACTTATCATCTAAAAGGAGTCTCGATTTTATTGGACATGATTGACTAAATCAAGAATTAAATTGGAATCACTTAACATTATTGGTTTTCTCTTTTTTGATTTTGTGGTATTCTCTATGGGCCAACACTTTTAACATATTTTTATTTTTACTTAAACCAGTTTTTGTGAGTGTGTATGTGTGTGAATGCGGTAAAAAAAAAACAACTTTAAACATTATATGTGCACGAATGGTAGTAGCTAGAAATGTGTCAATGTATGTATGAAATTTTAAATTTATTTTAGACTGTTTTATGCCTGTGGCTTATTAAGGTAAAATTCTTACATAAATCTTAACGGCCTTCTTATTTTGCCAAAAAAACAAAATGTTTAAGACATTTTTAATGCCAAAGCCTTAGTTATATACGGCTTAGGTTATGACAACTGATTTGTGTCATTGTTTGTTTTTTTGTGTAACACCAAAAAAAATGAAATTATTAAAGTCCCAACAAAAACATTAATTTATATTTTTGGTTTTGACTTTATTATACCCTTCACAGTGAGTGTAATGGTATATATAGGTTTGTTATTGCGTGTGAAATTTCTATACTGAAAGCTTAAGGAGCTAATACACAGCATGTTTTTTACATCTGACTTGTCAAATTCTCCACTGCTAATACAAACATGTCGTGTGTTACCTTTAAAACAGTACTTTTGTAAAAAAAACATGTGTTGAGACATCTGACAAAATTTTAATTAGAGCGCGCTCTATTTTCTTCTGTCAAAACATGTGACATCAGTCGTTGGCAGAAATCTCTGCTGCTGCAAAGCAGTCAGCGTAAACGTACAATTTTGACAGACATGTAGATTTACATATGTCTCATAAATTTTAAAGTCAGATTTAAAAAACATGCCGTGAATTATAGCCTTTATGAATAGGGGAGTCATTTTAGCAATGTCCGTCTGTCCGTGTTTTTGAAGCCCCCAGACATTTCCAAGACCCATGTAAGTTCCCATAATATCAAAAATATTCAGGAGCAGATCGGTATTGAAAATCAAAAAAAACGTTTAATAAACAACTGTTATATAATGAAAAAACATTGTGTTTACTCACCAATTCAAACTGGATAAACGTAGGTTCGAATCCCTGTTTAGATAAATAATTTTTTATTGTTTTATTTTTTTATACCCATCACACAGTGAAAAAGGGTATATATAGGTTTGTCATTCCGTGTGAAATTTCTACAATTTTCATTTCCGACCCCATAAAGTATATATTTTCTGAGAGCTTATGAATATGGGAGTCGATTAAGCTCTGTCAGTCTGTCCGTCTGTCCGTGTGTATGTTGAAATCAACTTTTTGAAGCCCCCCGACATAGGTTGGACCCGGGTAAGGTATTAAAATATCAGAAATATTCGGGAGTAGATCGGTATTGAAAATCAGAAACATCGGTACATAAACAACTAAGATATGAGCAAAAACCCACGAACACCTCGATTTATTTTTTCACAAAAACAACATTACAACAACAACATACATACATACAAACGTGTATACTGGTTAGAGTAAACGTGGCATCGAATCCCAGCTGAGCAAAAAAAATTTTTCTTTATTTTTTTTTATAATTTTTTTTTTATTTATATTTATTATATATATTTTAATTATTTTTTAAAAAATTTTTTTTTTAATTTTTTTTTAAATTTTTTTTTTAAATTTTTTTTTAAATTTTTTTTTATTTTTTTTTTAACAGACATACGTAAATTTATAATTTTACAATGGGATGTTATATGTTATATATGTATGTTTTTTATATGTTTGTACGTATTTCATATGGGATGAACGGTGAAACAAACTACTGTTATTGCATGACTACACGTTGTGAAGGGTATATAAGATCCGGCACGGCCGAATATAGCGCTCTTACTTGTTTTTAATACATACAATACATCAATTTATAATTTAACAATAGGATGTTTTTAAGCGGATAAAGTCACTATGAAGTTGGTGAAACAGATATAAATGGAGTATCATATGAGATGAATGGTGATACAATTCTTATGCATGACTACACGTTGTGAAGGGTATATAAGATTTGGCACGACTGAATATATCACTCTTACTTGTTTTATTGAATTAATATGTAGCTTTTCGCAATACCGTCTTCAATATTTGTTCACTGGTTTTTGTTTGTGCGTTAACATTTCGAATTAATACAATGTTTATGGGCATGAAAACAATTTGATTTAATGATGTCTGATGAAACATATGGCCGCAAGTGAATGAATTAACATTAATAAACATTGAGTAATATGAAATTAATATCCACCGTACTGTAAGTAGAGCAGAAAATAAACAAAAGTTGCATCATTCTTAAAATAAATACAAGGGGATGTTGTAGAAACCCTCAACAACTGCTGCATTACCTTAAGACTCCTATTAAAGTGTAGAATAATCGGCCAACCCCTCTTCAGTTTTTAAGTAAAATTAATTTAAGTGTAAATAAAAACTGTATTTATTTTTTTTTTAGTAATATTTAGTAAAAATAAATTTTATTCATACGTAACTTAGTGTATCAAATAAGACGATGATCATCAAAATTGCCACTGCCACCTAAAAAATATTTGTCGAAAGTAAGTTGTTTATAAATTACCGATATTTATAAAAAATTCAAAACATTAACTGCCATAACTGTTTTGCATAAAAATTATTTTAGGATTAAGTCTGTCAATTAAGCCTTTAATAAGCCTGAAATATTTTTTATGAACACGGCAGTAGATATTTATCCCATTATCATTAGCAATTATTAAGTTGATTAGAGGTTTAAAAAAAACGTCTAACAAATTAAAATAATATTTATGAATAAGAAGGTTAAAGTAAAAACTAAAGGGTGATTTTTAAGCTATTATCTTTTTGGCAACACTGGTTTAAACAGCTGACGCACGTTTCGTGTTCTGTTTCACTGTCAAACATCTTCAGTTTGGTCTATAATTTAACCATGAATCGTCTAACTAACGAACAACGCTTGCAAATTATTGAATTTTATTATCAAAATGCGTGCTCTGTTAAGAAAGTTCATCGCGCGCTTCTTATCGAAAAATTGTGTGTGTCAGCGACGAAGATCATTTTTGGCTCAATGGGTACGTTAATCAGCAGAATTGTCGATTTTGGAGTGAAGACCAGCCAGAAGCATTGCAAGAGCTACCAATGCATCCAGAAAATATCACAGTTTGGTGCCGTTTTAAAGGCTGGTGGCATCATTGGACCGTACTTCTTCAAAGATGATGCAAATCGTAACGTAACTGTGAATGGTGAGCGCTACCGTGAGATGATATCCAACTTTTTATTGCCCAAAATGCAAGAGCTTGACTTGCATGAGATGTGGTTTCAACTAGACGGTGCCACATGCCACAAAGCACGCTTAGCAATGGACTTATTGAGAGGCGAGTTCGGCGGACATTTTATTTCACGTTCGGTACCGGTCAATTGGCCGCCTAGATCGTGTGATTTAACGCCTTTAGATTATTTTTTGTGGGGCTATGTTAAAGCTCATGTCTATACACACATGCCCGCTTCAATTGACGCATTGGAAGAAAACATTGAAGCATTTATTCATGGGATACTGGCCGAAATGTTGGAAAGAGTATGCCAAAATTGGACTAAGTGGATGGACCGTTTAAGGTGCAGTCACGGTCAACATCTGCATGAAATAATCTTTAAACATTAAATTATATGGACCTCACTATCGATTCAAATAAAGATTTCATGCTTTTTTTTTGAATTTTATGTGTTTTTTGTTTGAAACTTTTCTAAAGCTCTTAAAAAATTACTAAGGCTGAAGAATAAAGTCAATATTAGGCGACTTTTAGGTTTAACTGTCTATGTTGCTAAATTTCTTACAATAAGCAATCATCATAAAGCTTATGCCTAATTATATTTTCTGACATCTATTAAATAATTTATGAAACATTTTGAGAAACAAAATTAGTCTTGTTTTTGTTAGTGTTTAGTGTTTGCCTAATAAATTGTGTGTATTTGCAGATAAATGAACATATGTTGCTATAAACACATAGAAGTATGAAATAAATAATAAAGTTTCACATCTTTATTTATGTTAGAAAAAATCATTTGATTTGTTATTTTATTTACTTCTCCTTAACTGCCGAAATTCACACTCACCTACTTATAAACATGCCGAAACATGCTTACACACTCTTGCGTTATACATACAAAACATTTACAATCATAAATACATATAACTATTATGTTTAGTAGTCATGAATTTTAGTTTTTGTTCTTTATTTCTTTTTCCTCCCATTTGGTTTTTTTTCCTAAGAAGTATAGTGAAACTTAAGCACAGTACATAAATTATGCGTTAGGGTGGTCCTTAAACAATACACGACAATTTTTTTTATTTATAACAAGCGCGGAGCCAGGGGGGTGAAAAAGGAGTACCAGCAAAAAAAAAACGGTTAATATATAAACTTACTTATTTGATAAATAAAGTTTCGAAATTTGTTTTTTTTTTATACAAAATTTTAATTAATAGTAAAATTAGTGTCACCTGTACCCAAACGATTCAATATGCTGCATTGGTTTGAGGAACTAGGTAAATATAAATAGTATTCACCAATGGGTACATTCTGCTAAACAATGACACAAGCTTAAGTGTCATAATGTTATTATAAACTGCATGCATATGCATATGAGTTCATCAACTTAAAAATGAAACAAATAAAAAACTACTAAAATCTAAACTTGAAGCTGAACTTTTGCATTGGCAGCAGAAATAGAAGATCTGTCAAGAACTTCCAGATAACGAGGTAGATGTTTTAATTATGTGTGACCCAGATATTTATCCAAATAAAAGAAAAAATTTACGATTTTTTTAATGCCGGTAAGCAATTCGTTGCATTAAATCGTGACTGAGATTAACCATGACAGAGGACAGGCTAAACGGGTTAGCCACACGCAAAGAAAAAATATGGTTGTGGTAACCATAATCGAAGAGCAACATACTATGATTGAGTTGTATGATTATCGTCAAAACATATAATGGTTACCAGTTATCATTATTTTGTTTAATTAAAGTCTTATTCAATAATCATATATATGACTACAATTGAAATTGACAATCTTTGCTTTTTTACGGCAAATTATTGTCTTTTGCTGTAACATACACATATTTATTGTACTTACCGATTTAATTGTAATTTTTATACCAACAATTTTTTACATTTTCTCGTTTATTTTTAAATTTTCTTTAATTTTTCAAAATTTTTGTTCCTTTTTTTGACATCTCAAACTTTTAAAAAAATAAAAATTTATTCAGCAAGAAGAAGAACAATTTAAATCAAATTATTATTAAAAAAAATCATAGCTTGATTATTTTGTAATCATACTGTTGTCTCACTTATTATTTAATGATTATTTTTAATTTTTATGATTTTGAATATAATGTTATTTTTGTCAAATAATTTTTTTAAATCATACTATTTTTAAATGATAACCATTTTGAAATTTTTACGAAAAGTAATCATTAAATGATACAATTCAAGCAAATGCTTGATTATCATGACAAAATATATGATGAAATGAAACAAAAATAACTGTTAATTGTTTTCGACAACCAAATATTGTTTTAGAAAAAATAATATGACGGTCGTGATCATGTCGTAACCATGGTTTTTCTTTGCGTGCATGTTACATATTCACAACCAAATCGAAGTTGATTTAGAGGTTGTGTTTAATAAATTTGCTGCAACATGAAACCACAAATTATTTATTTAATATAAAAGTTTTTGTTAAACTTGATGCCAGAAAATTTTTTATTTTTTTTTTCGTTGTTATTTTATAAATATTTATTTTTAATGAAGTATTAAACATTTTGTTTCACTTATACTTCCTCTCTTAAAATCTTAACCTGGATCCGCGCCTGTCCTATACACAAACAAAATTATGGCTTAATTTTATTCAGCCCTAATCCAATTAACATTTGCATCTCATACACATATTTCACTTTGAACTGTTGTTAATTCCTTTCATTTACTAATGAACTTTTAGTCACAATTTAATTTTAATTTAATTTATTTTTTTAAACAACTATAAACGAACTTAATCCTGTCATAATATGCCTATCAGGTAAATATGGCAACACTTACTACAATACTTGCAAATATAGTGATAGTAAACAGCAAAATAAAATTTAATATGGGAATCCCATTTTTCGTCGCTTTACGCGAGCTTGTATAGTTTCTTTACTTGATTTTTTTGTCTACAATGTGAAAAAGAAATATAGTTAGATCATAAGGAATTGAGAGCATTATTGAAGAAATTTATATGGAGGAAGCTCTCAAGTAAGAAGATATGAAGCCAACTTTTTTCCAACAAATATCGCTAAATTAGATTAAAAAATAGCTAGAAAATAGCTAAATTAAAAAGATATTTAAAAATTTAGCTGTAAATCGGCAAAAAAAAATTCTGTAGAAATTATAACAAAAAAAATAGCTTAACTTTTGACTTTTTAAAAAGTTATTCAAAATTTAGAGTTTATTTAGTGTTTACTCCAAACAAGTTAATAATAAAAACAATTTAAAGGAATATATAAATAAATATATTTGTGAATATATACATATGTATTTGAAGAAAATAAATCATTAATGATTAATTAAAATTTTAAAGCCAATCTAATCTACAATGTATTTTTGTAGGTTGAAGTGATTTTTTTGACTTTTTGCAGTACTGATTTCGGTACTTCGTAATTCCAGCAACATTTATTGTTTAATTTTAAGTCGTATATAACTTCCAATTTTTGACAACATACCTTTTGTGTAAAACTGCATTTACTGTATCAGTCATTAACCTAGCACACCTCACACTAATCTAATAAACACTGATATAAAAAGAATTTACTTTGTAAGTATATGTATGTATTTAAATAACGTTATTCGAGACTCACTTTGTAGCAAGCTAAAAGCTGCCCTCAACTGATCAGCTGATTGCAAGTGGAATTCATGAGAATGTTAAACTTCATATTAAAAAATAGAGTACTAAAAATCCTCTCCCTAACGCAGTTTTGTAGCGACGATGTAACAATATTGACAAGAAAGCCATTTTATATTAATAAAAACGGGATTTTTAAAAATCGCTAGATTTCCCGCTAATAGCTAAATCATATTTTTTCCCGTATTATGTAAATAAAAATAGCTAGATTTGACGAGAAATTAGCTTAATTGGCAACAATGATATGAAGACTATGACAGAACTGAATGGAACTAATTGTCGATCAATGGAGAAATCGCAATCCATATCGAAAGGAAACGGCAATAGTACCTTTTATTCTAGCTATGATAGTTTTATACGACATTCTTTAAACATATGTAAGTTTGTCGTAACTGTTGTATAAAAAATTATTGTGGAAATTATCAAAAAAATGTGTACAACTACTAACACGTACAACACCTACATACATTAGCTTGTGAGTTGAGCAAGTATTGCTCGAGGATGAACACATAAAATGAGATTACCACCAGGAGTGCATATTTGTACCTCTGTCACCGATGTTATCAATATGGTAGTTGTTAACACTTATATTCATGGAAGTATTATACATAAAACAAAAGTAGTTTGTTTAATATAACCAAGATGGGAAGAATAATTAAAAGTTTGAGTATAAATTTGAGAGGCATTTTTAATATTTTCATAAACTATTTTAATCAAAGAAATATTTCTGCATCTTATCATATATGTATCTTGTTTAAAATACTCACCTGAATCATTGTATTGAATAAAATTTTATTAACTTGCGACTAGCGATCTGCTGCACTAATGATGAATAACGAATTTTTTGTGATTATATAAATATAAAACAACCAATTAATTGAAATTCATTTCAGAAGTGTTAGCATACAGTTTGGTTACTCTGAATATTGACAGGTAAATGGGTAGGTCGTATCGCGCAGGTAACGGGTCGTAGAGGATAATAATTATGGAATCATAGACTACGACAAGGTTGGGTGGGCTAGAACAGGAAAATATCAGTCTTCAATTTTGACAGTTTGGTATCGTTGTTAGTAGTTTTGTTAGATGTTTGTTTACCTATTTTTATGTTGCTGGTGCGACCTGACATCAGGGTTAGAACCGCCTGAGACCGCAATGTTAGCTGGCAAGGTTGTCAGGAGATCGACCTTAACATGAAAATTGTCTTACTATGGGTGATGCACAATAAAAAATCCAACTAAAAAAATTATTTTTATTAACTTTAAAAAAAATATTTTGATCATACCTTTTAGTTATATTCTCCTAAGTAATCCAATTTAATAATCGCTTGGTTAACCTGTAATACATATGCGTATTATCAAGTTAATTAAAGCGACTTATACGTTGGGTTGCGACTATACAAAAAGTTTAAATTCATAAAAACTACTAGTAACAGCCAACATTGTAATCAATTATCTGATCAATTTGGGGCCTAAAAATCTAAGATTCAGTCAAACTAATTAGTTTGGTTTACATTTTTGTGTCAATGTGATAATTTGCGAATAAAAATAAATAATATTTATAAAAAAAAAAAAAAATAGTTGTCTTTCATATACAAAAATAATTTTCATGAAAATATTTTTTTAAATTTTTCATATAATTATACATACAGATGCAGTGTTTTGTGCAATAGTTTCTATAAAATTAACAACTTTTACAACAACAAAATTTTAACAAACACACAAAAGCACTTGAATGTATTTTAACTTTAAAGGAAATTATATCTGTCACATGTCAGATGAGAATGTTGCCAACTCCCACACCTTAACACCCGACATTTAATTATTGTTCTGTGACAGATGTTTGTTTTTGTTTTACTTGACATAATATTGTTTTTCCTGCTTCTAAAAAGGAAAAAAAAAAATTTTATTGTATTTTGTTTTGTCAACCATTTCCTGTGCTATAAATAGGGTTTCAGAGTTTTCCATCAAACATTTGAAATGAAGGTGTATGTAGGTCGTATTTTAATAAAAGAAAAGAAAGTCTTCCACAATAATTGGAATTTACTTTTTCTGAGTTTTATGAAAGTTAAAAAACTAAACCTCATAAGCTTGACAATAGCACTAGCAGATTAAAGCACTTAATAAGAAGATAAATTTTTTTTATACCCTTCACACAGTGAAAAAGGGTATATATAGGTTTGTCATTCCGTGTGAAATTTCTACAATTTTCATTTCCGACCCCATAAAGTATATATTTTCTGAAAGCTTATGAATAGGGGAGTCGATTAAGCTCTGTCAGTCTGTCCGTCTGTCCGTCTGACCGTCTGTCCGTGTGTATGTTGAAATCAACTTTTTGAAGCCCCCAGACATCGCTTGGACCCGGGTGAGTTAATAAAATATCAGAAATATTCGGGAGTAGATCGGTATTGAAAATCAGAAACATCGGTACATAAACACTTGAGATATGAGCAAAAACCCACGACCACCTCGATTTTTTTTTCACAAAAACAACATACATACACACAAACGTGTATACTGGTTAGAGTAACCGTGGCATTGAGTCCCCGCTGAGCCAAAAAAAAATTTTTTTATATTTTTTTTTAAATTTTTTTTTAAATTTTTTTTTAAATTTTTTAAAATTTTTTTTTTTTATTTTTTTTTGTTTTATATTTATTATTTATTTTATTATTTTTTAAAAAAATTTTTTTTTTAAATTTTTGTTTAAAAATTTTTTTTTAAATTTTTTTTTTATTTTTTTTTAATTTTTTTTTTTTTTCATACATACGTAAACTTATAATTTTACAATGGAATGTTTTTATATATGTGTGTTTTTTATATGTTTGTATTTACATACATACGTATTTCATATGGAATGAATGATGATACAAACTACTGTTATTGCATGACTACACGTTGTGAAGGGTATATAAGATTCGGCACGGCCGAATATAGCGCTCTTATTTGTTTTAATTGTATTTACCCAGCACTTTGAAACCAAAAATCACACTTTTGTTAATACTAAAAAACTGTTGATATTAATATTAATTAATATTAAGAAAATAAAATATGAATTCGTTTACAATTATAATGCAACTTGTATAGGAACATCAATCATTTCCCACTACTAAGCAGTTTCAGCTAATTACAGTCGATTACTTATTATTTCTCATGCCACACAAACATAAAAAATAAACTTCTAAAGTTTATTCTACATTGACAATGCCTCTTTCTTCTAAAATCTCAGCCATGCGATCAAATTTGTTTAATGTAAACATATGTCTTCATAACATTTTTATTTAAATGGCTGACTTATTACCACTGGCAGTCACACGTTGGATGTGAGTGCTATGGGGGAAATTAGTCTGGGGTAGATGCTGGCTATTACAAAGGACTCTGTGATGAGGATTTTAGATAATCATCAGTCTGCAATGTGTAGTCACATAAGTCTAGAGCAAATGCCTGGGACGGTACGCGACTCAGTGAGATCGGGGTAAAATTGAAATCTCTGGGTAAAGAAGGGGGTCAAAAAGGGACCCGTTTATGGAAGGTCTGCTTCGCTATTACCCCTACATGTATATATATATATATATATTTAAATAACACTCTCTTTTACAGAGAAACTTTTGAAACTTTTTAGTAATAAATATTTATAATAAAAATAGAAAATATTTCCGAAAAATCATTTATATAACCGACAAAAGAACGGATAATCGCTAACCCTAAACACAAATTGCAAAAAAAAAAAAGTTTTTGGTATGAGACAACCACTCTCCATGCCACAGTATTTAGTACGAGGCAAGTATGTTGAAAAAGAGTCCTTTTAATTTTTCTTCCTGTAACGTGCGTACAAATTAAGATGTTTATTCTTATTATTTATTTGTATATTTGTTATGGTTATGTAAACCACAACTTGTTAATTTTTTTTCTTGTCATTTGCTTAAATAATTTATAGCGTTTATTTTTGAGGTGTGATAATTCTAATATATATGAGAAAATTCCTTAGCATTTTTCTATTGAAAAGTTACGGGGTGTTGTTATGTGAGTAAATAATTTATATTAAATTCGTTTCGTCATATTTTTCGTAATTTTTACAAAACGGAATATTATTACATATATTTTTTGAAATTTATTTATAAATAATTTTCAAAAAATTACCTCAAGCTGATTTAATAAAAAAAAAATACAAAACGGAATAATGTTAAATTATTGAGCAATTAGATGATGCGGTATACTGACCATTAGGGCAACAACCAAATTTTTCGCATACTAGAATAAGGTGAGTGCCCCTGTGGACTAGTCAGTAAATGACAAGTCAGTTGTTTGGGGGTTAAGGGTTCGATTCCCGCCGGAGACTCTGGAATAGTCTGTTTCTCTTTCCCTTCTACCCTAAAAATGTCTATTCTTATTCTATTCTTCTCTCTATTAAGGCGTCACAATGGACCGTAATGGTCTCCGAGTGAAGGTGTGAGGGTAACTTTGCATCAGCCTTACCTACCTACCTACCTAGAATAAGGTAGGCAACGATGTTTTATTAATGAAAGACATTATTTTTGGTTTCTTTTAAGATAAACAATTTTAAGCACAAAACTCATTCTCTAAATTTATAAAAAAAATGTAAGAAATCATCTGCTGTCCAATGTTTAACAAAGCATTTTTTGGCATTGAAAGTTATCAAAAATAACTTAATTATCAGGTGGTGTTGACAACGCAGCTAATCTACTTTTTCTTTGCGCAAAAGCTGGTTGAGTTGTCTAATATTATTTATGTTTACATAGACTACTTTTTATGGCGCAACTATTAAAAAAAATACAAACAAAAATCATGTAGGTTTTGACACATCAGCAAATGAAAACCATGATGTTTTTTCAATGTTGTATTTGTTGTATAATTACCACCACCAATTCGGCTTGAAAGTTCCCTTGGGGCAATTTGGCTCATGTTTCCCACTTTATTTAACCCATTTGGCGCCTATGTACTTAATTGAGTATAGCTAAACATTAGCGAAAATGTTTAAATATGAAAAGTTTTTGTAATTTTTTACTTGTTAACCTTTAAAGAAACCTGTACCCCGTTTAATAAATACAAAAATATATGACGGTATTCATTTAATTTGTACCAAAAGTGACTTTAAACTTACACAAAATCGGTTGTGCGAGATAAGCGCAAAAATGCCCCTTTTTTAGCTTTTACTGTAACACAATCTATTTTTTATTTTAGGTTTCTAAGAGCAAGAATTTCTTTCTATAAAACAAGTATAAAAAAGGTCTGCTATTTACTTTTACAAAGTTATCCTTTTATAAATATATCTGTACTCATTTGAGTACAGCGACTGAATCCATATAAAAATTGTTAAGAGTTGTAAAAAAATTTCTTGAGAAAATGGAGACCGACTCAGCATCACACAAAGTATTTTTTTTAATAACTTCTTTAGTAGTTACAATCTCATGGTGGATCTCAACGAAAAAGAATTTCGTGCGACTGGAACAATTAGAGAGAACCGATCAAAAACGTGTCCGTGGAGAAGATACAGATACAAGCAAAATAAAATTATTTTGGTAAAATGGAATAACAAAAGCGTATGTACTATGGCAAAAAATTATAACGCAATTGAGCCATTGGAGGTTTTAAAAGGTTGGTTTTCTACACAACGAGAAAAAATGTATGTCATTATTTCAAAGGTATTTCAGTCCTATAACAAACATATGGAAGGAATAGATGAACTGGATCAGTCTATCTACTGGATCAGTCTATCTACTGGATCAGTCTATCTATTTGTGGTGGTGACCATTATTTACGTTCATAGATGATATGGCCGTTGCAAATGTTTAGCGGTTATATGTGATGAGTCATAGCGATAGCATCGATCTACTGATATTCCCACGTTCCATTTCAAGGTACTATTTATGTCAACACCCGCAAAATAAAGCTCGACTTTCATTCTTATTGGTTTACCCTCAAAAATTAGAAAAACCATTAAGATAGTTTTGTATCATGCAAGAGTCTGCTGGCAATGTAAAAAATTCTTAAATGCATAATGCATTGAAAAAAAATGCTTTGAAAATTTTCACCTGTAACCCGGCGCTGCACTCAGTTCAGTACACCCCTCCTACTCCGCTAATATATAATTTTTTTTATTTTTTTCACTCTTTTATGTTAATTTTGTAAACATTGAATAAAAAACATACTTTTTGGTTAATTACCGCTTCTGGTTTTATTTTTGCGGTTAATTGGTTAAATAAATTCCAAAAACGCTCTAATTGCATACAAATTTTAAACATCGCTGATGAAGCTTTTTTGACACCAATGAAAAAGCCAAAGCGTATTGCTTTATAGTTTTGAATGGCCTATTAACTATAATATCCTGATTTCGATATTTAAAAAAAATATATATTAAAAAGTTATGGCCCTACTGACCACTTTAGCATTATCTGCCAGATAATGGTTACGTTATATTTACGTCATACAATAATATATTGAATGCAGTGCAATCCCCACGCCTCAACATATTTAAACAAAAATTAACTATTTATATTTGATAAACTTATAAAATTAACTACCTTTTTTTATTTCTTTATAAAGATATTTTTATTTCCTGTACAACAAGACTGAGTGTAATACTTTTACCACAGCAACGTATCACGTTACAAGAAATTTTGCTTATTAACATATTTAGCAAAACACATTATAATAGACTTGTATTAATAACATAACACATACATAAATTTTAATACAATAAAAAAATATGTGAGAAAGTTAAATAAGAAAGATTTGAAACTATTATCGTTGCCGTTTAGTGGTTGACCCAGTGGAATAGTGTTCCCAAGACGATCGGCATGTACATAAAACTGTTATTCAGACACTTGGTATTTATGTCGGGGAAAAACAATATTTCGGTTACGTGTGATTGGAAGAAGCGTATTTCTTTAAATATATACATATTTAAGTTTTTATAAATTTATTATTTTGTGCAGAAATATTAGAGTTCAAAATTTCATAAGACTCTCCAGGCAGACCCCGATTAGTGAAAATAGAAGGAACATAATGAAACCTTCTCAATCTATAAACATATCTCATAATATCATTAAGCAATACATTTACGGCCTTATGTTAAAAAACTTAACGCAGCTTTATAAGCCGTTGTTAAGCAAAATTCCTTAATGTTATATGTGATAACGACTTCTGCAGAAGTTACAACGACTTCTGCAGAAGTTGCGATAACGAGGAAGAGGAGGAAACGACTAAACATCTTCTCTGCAATTATCCTGCATTCGGGGACCTGAGACGCCAGATTCTGGGTCAACGAATACTTGTAAGTAAGACTTGTCTTTCCGCAGTTGATCTTGGAAATATCCATACCTTGGTGAACAGGACAGGATGGCTGAGGAACGACGGCCAGGGGACATAGACAAACGGGCGATGGTGCCTACGGTATCACAACGGGACCCTCGGAGGACCCAAGTGAGCTATACCTTCGGGCGGCTGCCGGATCTAACCTAACCTAACCTATATGCGATAACGTTTATTAACTTAACATACCTTTATTACACCTATATTAACTTTAAATATTTTTAAATAGGAATATAACTTCTTAAAACCTACTATAAAGTGAGATTTTTAATTTTGTTGTGTATGTTTACATTTTTTATCAAGTGAATTTTTGTTACCTTTGCAATGTTAATGTTAATGTCTAACAGTATTGTAAGGAACAGTTTCTGGCAACACATCAGTTTCGTTGTCCATAATTATTATTGTTTCCTTGTCTGTCATTGGTTTTTTAATATCTTCAACAATTTTAAAATTA
Organism: Phyto melanocephala; assembly: GCA_941918925.1. Classification (NCBI taxonomy): domain Eukaryota; kingdom Metazoa; phylum Arthropoda; class Insecta; order Diptera; family Rhinophoridae; genus Phyto; species Phyto melanocephala. Next base: position 92,100,098 of record OW799236.1, on the reverse strand, counting down.
TTTTCAAAATTAATTTAAAATTTTAACAAGTAAATAGGAGTGCTATATTCTGCTGTGCCGAATTTTTTTATACCCACCACCAATATTGTACAGTATTTTTGCGGCATTAAATTTTCTTGAAACTGTAATTGCTGTCGAATAATCTCTGCGTATTAAAAGAAATATTTTTTTCTATGCTCATTTTTAATACTAAACATTTCGATTCATAAAAAGAATGTATTTCCCCCTAGATTTTTTCGTTTGAGCTATATCGTGCTTTCAAAAACAAGAAAATATTATGGGGTCTTAAATGGATATTTCGATGTGCTACAAACGGAATGGCATAACTAATATATTTCACAAAATTTTTTTTTTGTGCTCTGGGTATATAAAAGGCAAAATCACCAAACATACCTCATTCTTAAACGCATTGGAATCGAATTCGTTGGTACTAATCACCAATTCAACAACTAGGGTTATCGACTTTTTTAAGAAACCGGTTTTCAAAAAGTTTGAAATTTAGAATTACAAAAAAACCGGTTGCTATTTTGAAAATTGAGAAAAAACCGGTTAACCGGTTCGAATATTTAAAATATAATATTTAAAGTAAAAATTAAAAAATATTGTAAAAAAGATTCTAATTAAATTTATTTGTAAATATGAAATTTTTACAACTTATATACATTTGGCTGCACAATTACGCAATAACTGACATGAAAGCAGTTGAATAATTTGGTTTTAATTAGAAGAATTTAAGGACAAAAGGTACTCTTTACAAGTAAAATAAATAAATACAATAAATTAATACATAAATAAATAAAACTTTTTATAAGGCTGTTATCTACTTCGGTATATTTTTATACCCGCCACCAAAAAAATGGTGGGGGTATATTCATTTTGTCATTCCGTTTGTAACACATCGAAATATACATTTTAGACCCCATAAAATATATATATTCTGAATTAGGGTTTGATTTGATGACGATCTAACTATGTCCGTCCGTCTGTCCGTCTGTTGAAAGCACGATAGAGGTCGCACCGAAAAAGCTAGGGGGCTCAAATTTTGCCAGAATCTTTGTTATAGACAAGGTTTGTTTGGGCTAAATGGGCTAAATCGGAATATTAGGAAGAGAGTTATAGCTCGAAAAGCAAAAGTAGGTCGAAAAAACCGAGTCCTTCAAACATCGAATAAAATGGAATTGTGTCCAAACGCATTACCGTAGACTCATGAAACTTCGGATATATATTTCCTGAGTAAAAACAATATTTTTCTCCGAAAATTATCAAAATCTATGAATTAGGAGAGGAGTTATCGATCAAAATGTACGAAAATTTATACCGCACAGTGTATTTTTCGGTATATTTAAAAACAAAAACGTCATAAAAGCAACAAAATTGGATGTACGACTCTGAAATGTTGCACACTTTGCGTTTTGATGAGGCGCTTTTTTGTAACGGAAAATCAATGTGCCACGCCCACTTTTACGCCCACCTCCCATATAACGTTTTAACTAAAATTCATATAATTTCTCTATTTATAAAGATTTTGGAATAATAAAGGGTTATATTGAAACATCTAAGTTGCACTCATTCGCAAAAGTAACTTTGACACACTTACTATAACGCCCACTTTTCACGTTATCTACCGTTAATGAAATTTAGAAGCTAATAAAACCGCTAAAATTAGAGGTATGATGATAAAATTTGCTACGTACATCCCCCTAGGCAATGTCATTACTGTGCCAGAAAATTAAGGTGCCACGCCCACTTTTACGCCCACATCCCATATAACGTTTTAACTAAAATTTATATAATTTCTCTGTTAATAAAGATTTTGGAATAATAAAGGATTATATTGAAACATCCAAGTTGTACTCATTCGCAAAAATAACTTTGACACGCCTACTATAACGCCCACTTTTCACGTTATCTACCGTTTATGAAATTTAAAAGCTCATAAACACGCCTACTATAACGCCCACTTTTCACGTTATCTACCGTTAATGAAATTTAAATGCTCATAAGACCGCCAAAATTAGAGGCATGATGATAAAATTTGCTACGTATATCCTTCTAATCAACGTAATTGTTGTGCTAAAAATTTAAGGTGACGCGCTCACTTTAACGCATACCTCCCAACGGTTTATCTTAAATTCATGTAATTTCTCTATTGACAAAATTTTTGGGAAAATAAAGGACTATATTGAAATATCTAAGTTGTATTTATTAGCAGAAACTTTATTGACATGCCTACTTTTACGCCCACTTTAATTGAAAGACTTCATGTACTTAAGCATTTTAGTAGCATATCGAAGTCATAAAGGGTGGTTAAATTTTAAGGACCGGTGTTGAATTTAAATAAAACACAAATTATTTAGGATATTATTATTATTTCTTTTTGTAATTATAATATTTGTATGGTTCAATTATGTACTAAACAAAATATCGGCCAAATGACCCCCCCCCCCATCCTTGGCGCCACTTCTCTATCTGATGGTCCAAAATTTCAATGACAATGTTGATGTTCAATTGTTGGGCACGATGATGAGTCGAGGTTAATTGCTCTTTTGCCAGACTATCGCAAAAACCAGCAGTGGTTCCCATTCAACGAACTAAGAAGGCATTCACAGGTGTTCTCACATTTTATACGGACCTGTTTTGCAGAAATTTAAATATTTTTTACAATTCTCCTTATTGTGGACAAATTTGAATAATTAGGCATTTTGATTTGAACGCCCATTTTTATAATAAACCTGAATAACTTTATAGCGTTCCTCATTTGCGTATCTTTCCACGGATCAAATTGAGTAAGTTTGAGATTGCGAAATGTCAAATGAAATGCAGAAAACAAATTTAAAGATTAATTGTAGTTCCCTTCAACATGGGCCCTTAAAATCTAACCATCCTCTACAAAGAAAGTGATACATATTTTATTATAAATAGATTATTCCATAGCGATTAACAAAATAATAAATATTGTGCTTAAAATGTACACAAAATTGGTGGTGGGTATAAAAGATTCGGCACAGCCGAATATAGTGCTCTTACTTGCTTAAATATTAAATAGATCTTTAAAAATTATATGCACTAACGTATTTGGTTTGAAATTATTTCTGTAATTTGAAATACATTTTGAAGACTAGGAAAAAAAATTTTTAAAATTTAATTTTAAAAATTCTTTCTTATACCCCTGACAGACATAAAAATATAGGCATAAACTAGTTTGTTCGATGGTTTAATTGAAATTTAAGTTGACAGACACTCAATTCCATTAATTAATATTTGGATCTGAAAGGAGAGATTATTGGTTTTTTTTATTGTAACTACACTTTTTACCTGAAATTGATCGATCAGTTAAGTTTATGCTTCAATTACCTTTAACTTTTAACGTGAGGTTTATATCCTATAAAAAAAATAATATTCAAGCTGAATTATTTTTCTTATTTTACATTTGTTTTTAAAATAACAAATAAATTTCTTACAATATTATGAAAGAATATTTAATGGTTTTTATTTTCTGATTTTTGGAAAATTTTCGCGTACTAAATATACTATCCCAGCAAAAAAATCTATGACAAAGCAGTGATTTTTCAGGGGTTCAACTGATGATGAAGTACTTTAATTTAGGTGAAAACACTAGTGATTTAAACATTAGCGTGTCATTGGCGATCATGTGTTTACATGAATATTTTAATGAACTGCACTACATTCTAATAAGTGCATGGAACTCATGCATATTTGGTGACAAGTATCGGATATTTCATGTGTTAAATTTGTTTGTTTACATGAACTCTTTAAGATATTTTGCATGATGTTGCATTCATTTTTAAGCACATCATTTATGAAAAATTATTTTGCAGTTAAGAAGTCATTTAGAATTTATGCTTTTACACAATTGATTTAGAAGTCTTGTAAATGTAATTCGCTTTGCACTACTTCCAATTTCTTTTGCTGGGATGGTACGATTGTTTACAAAGATATATGAAAATAAACTTAAAAAAATAAAAAAACCGGCTTTTTCGGATAAAGAAACCGATGTATTCGATATTCAAAAAATCAACATTTAGAAAAAAACCGCCAGCTGAAAGGGGAAAAACCCGTGATTTCCGCCGGTTGCAAAAACGAGTCGATCACCCTAGTAACCACACGCTGATGTAATGGCTATTTACAGGTAGCTCTTGTGGTCCACCACCACCACCAGTTTTCCTTTCCAAAAAAAATCTGGTAAGGAAGGACTACCCTAATGAATTTATATTCGTTCTTGTTTATTGCTCACTATGAAATGACAAACGAAAATAATGGCATTGCCAGTATCAAAACTAAAAACACCTTTAAACATACGTGAGTTAAAGAGATGTTTTCTCATACGTTTTTTTAACAAATGTGTACTAGGCCTAAAATATTTATTAACTAATATTTAGTTAAGTCTACATAAGGATATTTTTAACATATGGCCGTTATTCTATTCTGCACTAACTGTATCACAACTTTCAAACAGTTCACACCCGTACAATAGAGAATGCACTAGATACGTTTTAGCTAATTCTTAAGTTGGAGTTACATACCATCCGTTCATGCGTTGTTGCGTTTGATACTTTTTCACCTTTTTTTACGTTTTTAAATTCAAACTACACACAGTGCGTTTTATGCGTCAACATTTTTGTTTTGATCAGTTGTTGTGTTTATATTTTTATTAAATAAAAACAATTTAGCCAATTTTGGAAAGTGAAATTGACAGTTTAAGGGAATTTTTGCAATTCATTGAGTTTATCAATATCATAATGCTACAATGGCCTACAAAAAGCACGAAAATAACACGAGCATCAATAGGCTTCTCGTTAATTGCAATTGTTTTTTTTTTAATAATAAACAAACAGAGATGATACTCAGTACATAACAGTTATCGAAAAATAGAATAAAAATTAGGAGAATAAAAAAATTGTGTTTAAAATTAATTTTTATATATTTTTTTCTTAAAAGTAATTATAAACTTTATTTTGAATACTTTTTCATTTATTAAAAACATTTTTTAACACAAAAAAATAGAATAAATTAATCCACCACACAAACAGATTTATCGATAACATTGCAAAAAAAAATATTATTTTTCATCCACGGCTATCAACAACAGCTGACATTTTTTCACCTTTTCTGCGACGGATACATAAGTATAATAACATTATTCGTTACATTTATGGACTAAGAAAATTTGATCATATAACCCAATATTCATGCCGTATATTCAACATGTCTTTTTCCAATTATTTAAGATACAAAAATATAATTTTTATTCACAAAATTATAACGACAAAGGAGCCAAAATATCTCTATGATAGATTACAGTTTTCAATATCAAGAAGGGGGAGAAGTATTACTTAATTTCGCCATCGTGACCATGCTTCAGAATGTCAATTTTTTATATTTACCATACGTATCTGGAATCAACTTCCTAATTATTTGCAGACCACTAGCAACGCAATAAGATTTCGTAGATTACTTGTTGAATATTTTTCATAACCTATATATTTTGTATTTTATTTAATTTATTTATATTTTATTACTTGTTAATTTTATTTTTTGATATTTTAAAAAAAGTGTTATTTAATAACTGTTCTGATTCTAATACTATAATTTATAAGATAATTTGTCTTGTTGTATTAGAAAACCAATAAATAGATACAAATACAAATACAAAATACAAAAGTAGAAAGTAAACCTACTTTGCTACGTTGATACGTTTGTGCATTCTTTGCGTTTTGCTGTGTAACTTGTCATATACAATTACACTGATTCTACTTTTTGACAAATGCATAAAAAGGAACAACGGATAGAACGCAACGCAACTCCAGCTTAACTCCAGCTTTAAAATGTCAAAATAATGTGTGTGCCAAGGAGCTTTTAACTTTCTGATCCAATTTAAGATGTTTTTCTTAACAACTCTACCTACGTTAGAAATTTTTGATAGCTCTTACGCTTTGTTAAGAAAGGGCGCCATGAATACAGAAACATTGTGCTTGGTATTTTTTAGTTTAAGCTAACTAATATTTATTGCTGAGAAATACCGATGAGTGAACATGTATGAACGCTAAACATAAGCAAACAGGTATTTTGATAAACATGAGCATGAACGATTATAAATGTTGATAAACTTAAGCACGGGTATGTAAAAATAATAGTTCACCGTAGTTCGAACAAAGCTTAAACATATAAAAATACTTCATATGAAAAACAAGTAAGAGCGCTATATTCGGCCATGCCGAATCTTATATACCCTTCACAACGTGTAGTCATGCAATAACAGTAGTTTGTATCACCATTCATCCCATATGAAATACGTACATACATATATAAAAACATCCCATTGTAAAATTATAAATTTACGTATGTATGTTAAAAAAAATAAAAAATAAAAAAATAACTAAAAAAATTAAAAAAAAAAATTAAAAAAAAATTAAAAAAAATTTAAAAAAAAAATTAAAAAAAATTTTTGTTTAAATAATTGTAATATACATGTATAATAAATATAAAACAAAAAACAAAAAATTTAAAAAAAAATTAAAAAAATAATAAAAATATAAATAATATATTAAATAAAAAATAAAAAAAAAATTAAAAAAAAAATATAATAAAAATAAAAAAATTTTTTTTTGGCTCAGCTGGAATTCGATGCCACGTTTTCTCTAACCAGTATACACGTTTGTATGTATGTATGTATGTTGTTGTTGTAATGTTGTTTTTGTGAAAAAAAAAATCGAGGTGGTCGTGGGTTTTTGCTCATATCTCAGTTGTTTATATACCGATATTTCTGATTTTCAATACCGATCTACTCCCGAATATTTCTGATATTTTAATAGCTCACCCGGGTCCAAGCGATGTCGGGGGGCTTCAAAAAGTTGATTTCAACATACACACGGACAGACGGTCAGACGGACAGACGGTCAGACGGACAGACTGACAGACTGACAGAGCTTAATCGACTCCCCTATTCATAAGCTTTCAGAAAATATATACTTTATGGGGTCGGAAATGAAAATTGTAGAAATTTCACACGGAATGACAAACCTATACCTTATATACAATTTTTCGCTGTGTGAAGGGTATAAAAAACAACAAAAACAAATAGTACATGTAAAGTACAATATGACTTGAAATTTTTTGTTTGAACAAGATCTTGAATTGACTGATACTGGAACATTTCATTGAACACCAAACATAATTTTTTTAATATTTGCTTTCTAATGTGAATCTTCGATCAAGTGCGTACTCAGCAAAACTGCTTTCAGACGCGAAGTATTTTATATATGATTTGTCCTGCGTAACTGCGATTAAAATATATTTAAGAATTGTTATTTTACAGATTCTTTCTTTACAATTTTTTCTTCCACTACTGCACCGTATTTGTTTTTGTTTTGTCTCTAGCTATTTGACCCCCGTCAGTTAATTATATTAAAATGAAATAAGAAACAAATTCTTAATTACAAGTTTCATTTAACTGTAGCCAAAATCTTTTAACCTTTTTTAAAAAATACTTTTTCTCCGCATACTATATAATAGTTGAACAAATTGTTATATAATGTGATTACTTCCCATCTTGTAGTAGTTTGCTTTAAAACTAAATCAAGGATACAATATCGTATTTTATATAGAATTCGGTGAAGCTAAATAAAATGCTGTAAAACTAATTTTAATTTCAAGAAGTTTAATTACATAAAAGATACTCGCATCTATTTAATTACTTTAAATAGAAAATCCAATGTTTTAATTACAATTTAAATTAACAGTTAAGCAAACAATAACACAAACCTAGTTACTCATTCCCTTTAATCACCAAATCTACGTTTCTTTGTTATTTTAATGTAACTTTAGAAAAAAATAACCATAGACAAAGAATAACTGAAAGCTAAAATAGAAAATAAAGGCATAGAAAATCAGTGTACCTTCTTTTAATCTGCATTAAAATTTAAATTAAATTTTACGTTAAATAATGTCTGTCTTAACTTTGTTTTAGCTGATTGTGGAAATCAACAGTCATGTGGCGTTGTTTCGTGATCTTTTAATACACGTTGGCCAATCGAAAGACTGCCCAGAATTACGTGAAAAAATACGCAAACTACGGCGTACTTGCGTTGAGGCCTTCAAAAGAACCGAACAGATTTTAATGCCCCAAGTTAAAAGGTAAGTTTGTTTGTTTTTCATTATTTTTATTTCTTTCATATTTTACGTGTTTAAAGGTTTGTCTCTTCTCCAGCTAAAGAAAAACTAAATTCGATTGCAATATGAAAACTACATAAAATGATATTAAGGAAAACTTTATGGGTGATTTTCTTTCTAAATAATTTTTTAGTTCACCATTAAGGTCAGTAAGTTAAGCTATTGTTCAACTTGTTGAAATTGTGTTCAGAAGTTCTTAGAGTTTATCTGTTCATTACAGCAAAAGTGGGGAATATTATTTTACGCTTAAAATGTGCGTTAGTTTATTAGGCAGCTAATGTTCGGTAAATAAGTTTTGTAAAACAAAATACTTTGTGTGTGTTTAATTAAGTAAATTCGTATATGCATGCACAGCAGTTAGGACATAATTTATGAGGAACTAATAAAGTGTCTGGCTAAGCAAACAAACAAACATCTGAGCGTATGATTTATATTTATTTCGTTAAATTTTAATCATACGCCACGTAGCCTATTATTATTAACATAAATAAGTTCTACCCAAACTCTACAAATTATCTTTCTATACAAAATTCTATATTATTATTTATTTATTTTCTACGATTTATCGCAAACGACTAACGGGTAGATTAATTTTGATTAATGCAAAAATTATACAAAAGTTTGTAAGATATTAAGCTACAAATATCTTAACCGTTATTCACAAGCATTTAATCGTGCGGCTTGTGCGACTTAATCTTCTAATGATAATCAGGACAAACTATATTTATAGCTCTAGAATTTGTATGGTTTGTTTATTTGTGGCGCTAGGGTAGCAGTATCTTTGCTATGACTTATGTTATGGTTTTTCCTCTTATATATAAACAAAATATAATATTTTAGCTAAAAAAGAGTCAAGTTTGTTTTCTAAGTGTTTGCTTAGCAAATTCCTAGAGCCAACAGGCATACACTGAATATATAATAAGCGTAACATTTTAACTTTTAATCAAAAGAGTAAACAAGTTAAATGTTTACTTTTATTTCAATGAAGTATGTTTGGCCGTGTTTAATTTTATATACCCTTAACCAACATATTGGTGTAACATTTTCTTTAAGACGTCATATTCATGGGTGCTCCAACTTTACAAATTGTTTCTATTGAAGGCTTTTTGTACACAATTTTAAAAATCACTAGAGCAGAAAGTAAGTTGGTTTTTCAACGATGTCGGAAATTGCTTTAAATTTAATGGGAAATTATGTTACTTAATAAGGGGTTTCATTTAGGGCATATAACATAACAAACTTAACAAAATGTCAAAATTTTAGCTACAAATTTATGGCACACTTGCGAGCCTTATGAAAGTCCTCCTGTTTTTGTAATCTTGCACCACTATTCAAAAATTCCCGCCCAAACTTTTCAAAGGATGCTTCAAATGTTGGCTTCTAAATGATGAGTCGTTATTAGCATAGAGTAGAGATTTTACGTACCCCCACAAATAATAGTCCAAATGTGTCAAATCATCCAATTCAAAGGTCCACTGCTTGAGATAATTACGTTGTTAAATATTTTGTTTTTAATAACGTGATGATTTTGCGAAGCATATGGCTTCTATGAACCACTTCGCTTTCAAATGATTATCAATAAAAAAATCATGAGTCATTTGCCTGCAGCGTTTTCTTTTTACAATAGACCCACGTCACCTTCGTCATGTAAGACACACAAAAAGTTGATTTTCTGTGATGTAATTAAATCTCATGAGGATTGCAATCTGTTCAAAATTAAAATGTTGCTTGTTAACATACTGTTAGTTAGAAATACGCCTCATCTGGTTCAACTTTTGGTTGGTTCTCAGTCTAAACACATGACGCAACTGATGGTTCGCTGGCTTTAATATTTTCACCAGATAAATTTTTCCTTCTCTACTTAAAATATTTTAAATAGTGGACAGACAGAGACCGAATTGCTGACAATGTATTCAAGTCCTTTTTCGCTCTCGCGTATATAGCGCAAATGGCTTCTTGTAAATGACTTCTGCGGGTTCAATTTGCATAAAAATTATCAAAAGGAATAAATGTGGTCATGAATCGATCTATAATATTTTGCACTACATTTTAAGATTGATGAATATATGTACCGTAACCTGGGCAAAGTGTTTTTTAAGTTTGGCGAACAAGTTTTTACTGTAAGTCTTTTTATGAAGCCTTGTAAGACAGATAGATGCCAGCATCAAAATTTTTATACGCCTAAAAAATCCCTATATAATAAGCAGTGATGTCAAAGTAAAGATTTTACCATAGTTTTGATATATAGTTGCCTTACACCTGTCCTTGTGTTTATTAAATTATTGTGTATTTTTATTTACTTGACGTTATCCCAATAAAAGAGCAAGATTTTGTAGAAAACTACAATTTTCTTAAAAGGAATTCAGCAATTTTTTAAATTTTTTTTTTTTGGAAAAAAATTTGTCCAACAAACAATTTGTTCGAGACATATGGGCTAATTTAGAATCAGTTATAAAGTACATATGAAAATGCAATATTGCGGTCTTCAGCACAAAAAAGATATTAAACAACTTTGTCAAGTCAACAAACGTAAGTAAGTACAACAATCACTAGGAATTTTAAATTTGAAGATTTTGAAATTAATACATTGAAAAAAAGTATGTCATTGAAAACAGTTTTGCACTCTACAGCTTTCCTACCTTGATCCGCTAAATATTATTAACAAAAATTTGTACTAGCTGGTCTAATTAAACTTCTTCCGAATTTAATGGATGCAACTTAGATTATTACTTTAGACGTTATTCAAAATTTTTCATCTTTAAAAATTTTTCTGTCGAAGGCATTTTGTAGACAATTTCAAAAATCCCTAGAGCAGATTGTAAGCTAGTTTTCTCAATGTTGTCGAAATTTGCTGTAAATTTAATATGCTTTCCCAGTTCATCTGCAAATGTTAAACGTCAGCAATGCTCTTACTATAATTTTAGAATTCGTACTGCTATAAAAAAAATCTAAAGCCTTCGCAGAATTTATTTTATATTTTACTTAAATATTTATAGCATTTTGACTTTTTTATAAAACGAGTCCTGACATAATTTTTGCCTTATAGTTTGAAATTACAATCATAACTGTTTGTTCTCATAAACTGAAAATATATTCAAAATTAAGATTTTTATTTCGAAAAATAAATATTTTTTTACTAAAGTTTCAGGCACCACCGATAAAAATTGGTCCCTGAACATAAATATGGCAAATATAGTGATTTTAACTCGTTAACCCTTATGTGAGTGACAAAAGAACACCTTCCCTAGAGTGATAGGGGTACCCACATACAAATTGTATGAGAATTGCATATTTTTTCTATATTGGTGTACGTAAATGTACGTAATGTATTACAAGAAAACTAAAGGAGGCGTTGATAATATGGATAAGTTATTGGGAGAATATACAGCCAAACTCAGAACAAATCGATGCCCGTTACCATTATTCTACAATATTATTTACGTGGCAGCATTAGCAAGAATATTATTAATATGGAACACAATCGACAATTTACCTAAAGTGACCGTCGCGTCGTAAAAATTTTTTTTAAAAATTTAAGTTTTCAAATGTGTAAAGAAAATGTAGAAAAACGAAGTTACATTCCAAAGGTATGTGCAAAATTGCTTACCCGATCAGCAATACAAGATGTTCTTGGGCGAGAAATTGGGAAGGAATATCCTACGTACAAAATAGCGACGCTAGCGGTCGTATCGCAGTTGCAGGAAGTTGCTATATTTGTAAACAAAGGGACCAAAGAGAAGAAAGACACGAAAAACTTGTACAAGTTGCTCGAACGCTGTTTGTAGCGATCACTCAACCAAGAATCCCATATGCGTCACCTGTTTGACAGATTCCCAATGATTACTTATTTCAATTTGCTTTTTATTAACGTAATTTTGTTTATTTAGTCTCAAATGAATCTTCTTATTATTTTATTTTTTTTTTTTGCAAGACATGAAGTAACATAAAAATATAAAATATAAATAAAAATAATATACATGTTTGTTGTTTTCTATTAACTATTAGCGCAGAAATTATTTTTTTTTTATTTTCTAAAATAAATTTGCTCATTTTTCGAAGAAATATGCTTTAGAAAATGTTATTTAAAAAAATAATAATAATTCTTCCATTCAATTATATGTATATAACTTTGAGTACCTGGGTACCCCTGTCACTCTCTTAAAGGTGTAAAAAAATATCAATATACCTCGCCCATCCAAAGGGATATACAGGATCTATATCAATGAAAATATAAAAACAGTTAAAAGTTAAGAGTTCTCAAAAAGTAAGAGCTATGTAAATCACCTGCCAGCATAAAATATTTTTATTTGAAAATGAAATGGGTACCTGGATACCCTGTCACTCACATAAGGGTTAAGAACAAATTTGCGTATCACGTATTGCACTTGTTTATGGACATTTCTTATATTTTCTCCTAAACAAGGCGACCACGCTAATATATTTCAAAATAACTCTTTAACGGCTCGATCGATTTGAATAATTGAAACACTAAGCTAAACCGGGATGAAATCAAGTTTAAGTCAAAAGAAAAGAAAAATTAAAAATTTTTTTTGTCTTCTAAAACTTGTAAAAAAAACTTAAAACGGCATTTTGAAAACTCATTCGGAAAGCTTATTATACTGGGAATAAAATAAGTTATAAATGTTTAAAATTAATGCACAAATGTTGATTTTTTTTAACAACTACTACCTAATTTGTCAAACAGTATGTAACACATTAATGCGCAATATATTACTTGCATTTTGAGATTCAGGTAAAAAACCACAACATGCATACATTCCGCAATTTCTTTGGACCAGATTGTATTTATGTATTTATTTTTAACAGAAATTCTTGGTGCGGTATTTGAAGAGCTTGGTGAAAGATTCCACCATGATAATGCACACATGAAAAAAATATGTAATGGCAAGTGGTCCCCGGAAATGTTACCTGATTTCTACTGCGAAATCAATCATGTTTAATTTGATGTAATTAATTTGAAATGTTATATTAATACTAAATTTCATTGAGGATTTAAGCTTAAACAAAAGAAGTCTTTTATGTGTAAGATTATTTACTTTTGTTATAATAAATACGTATTAAATATTTCAAAATCAGTATTTCAATAAAACAAGAATATCTCAAAAACTAGACGTGATAGAAAAAATCTGTGAACCGATTTGGATGCGGGACATTAAATTAATGAGCATCATTAGTAATAATTTTTTGTTAATAACCACCAGTGTAATTAGCGTTAATGTGAAAATAATTTGCTATTTTTATTTTATACCATCAGAAACGATCGTACTGACAAATGACCGATCTCTTTAAATACATCTGCGTAATCCATTTTAGGTTTTTCTGTTGGCTGCTATTGTTTACATCGAAATTGCGGTGAATAAATAAATGAATGAATGAATGATTGTTGTGAATCATACGGTCAATATAACCTCAGAAGTTCAGATATAGAACCCACTATGAACTTTAGAATAAAAGATAGGTATTCAAGTTATCCCTGTAATGTTCCAAAAATTAACTCCAATGTATATCAGCATTTAGCTATTCGTGTATACATCACTGATAGCCCTAAAAATATTGATATAGAAATTTTGGGCTAAAAATTATGGCATCATTTTGAACAATAAATTAAGTGCTATCAATTTTAGTTATAGCTTAGACAAAATAAGTAGTTTTAGAAAATACAACACTATACAGGCCTTGTATCCAGAAATAAGTCAAAAAATTAAAAAAGTTAAATGGTGCCGAAAGACCGTTGGTGGTTCTGTAACATGCCGACGCTGGTAATACTAAAAATGTGAAAAAAAAAATTATCGTACGTGCAGTTTTCGATATACAGAAGAATCTTAAAAAAGGTAACCAAAATGTCCCAAGCGGTATTAACTTTTCTGAACTTTGAACTTTTCTAACATACTGTCAAACATACTTTTTTGAAATCCAAATCCTATCGGTTATTTTGTTTAATAAATTCATTTTAATAACATATCGTCGTCGCGAAGAAGTTGTCTCAATGATCCAAACGTGTTATGTCACATTTGTGGTGACTACACTTTTAAAAAGTTTAGAAAACCTATTAGGGATTTTACCAAAAGTGCTTATTTAATTTTATTTTAATTTGGAAATTGTGGATAAAATAAGCCATGGACGTTTTGTAAAATGATCTGTAAACATTTAAGACAACGTAAGAATGGTCAAAGGCATCGTACTAAAATCGGAGTGCTTATGTGAAAAAAAAAATCACTTAGATGACTACTACTTTTGATGTCTTAAATTACGTGGAATTAGTCTGAAAAAAAAATATTTATCCAGTCGTAGAATCAGCTAAAAGACCTCTGCCTAATTCTCAGGAACTACCTGTTCCAAAATTATGCTCCAAAAATTAACGCTTGTGTGAAGAAATCCTTGACCAAATGAGTAGCGATTGTGATTTTGAAGAAATGCCGTCTACAAACCCCAAATCATTTTAATAAAAAGAATTAAATGAAAATGTAAGAGATCTTGAATTACCTGAAGAATTTGCAGAGGTAGTTATTTCTAGATTAAAAAAAAAAACTTGTTGGCATCACATACAAAAGTAAAATACTATCGCAACTTTAGTACAATTTTTAAATTCGGAAGACGATATTGTCTTTCTAAATATGCTGGCAATATATCTTTCTAAATGCCAGCTAAATGTATGGCACATCTTTATAGATAGCTGCAAACGAAGCCTGAAGTGTGTAGTTTTACACAATGGCAATACATATGGTTCAGTTCCAATTGCCCATTCTACAGAACTAAAAGAAGAATACCTTAATATCGCACTTGTGCTAGACAAAATCAAATAAATCAAGCACCAGTGGATTAATTGTGTTGATCTTAAGATGACTTATTTCTTATTAGAACAGCAAATAGGTTTCATAAAATATCCATATTTTCATTGTCTATGGCACAGACCAGCTAAGCATCTACACTGGGAAAAACAAAATTAAGCAGTGCATGAGGCATTGGAGGTTGGAAATCATAACATCAATTCAGTCAAAAGAAAAAATTATTTTGCCTCCCTTGCATATTAAACTAGGTATAATGGAACAGTTTGTTAAAGCTCTGGAAAAACATAAAACAAGACAATTTCTAGGACTAAACTTAGAGAAAATAAAAGTGGGAGTTTTTGATGGTCCACAAATAAAAATATTAATTAAAGATTCCTGTTTCCAAAATTCAATGAGTGATTTGGTGTCCTTGGACTTCTTTTATTGAAGTTATTAGAAATTTTCTTGGAAATAACAAGTCAAGCAACTACTGCGAAAATGCTAATAACATGCTAGATAACTTTAGAAACATGAGATGCAACATGTCTATCAAATTGTATTACCTTCATGGTCATATCGACCGATTCCCAGATAATCTTGGATCTTGTAGCGATGAGCAAGGGAAGTGGTTTCATCAGGATCTGAAAACTATTAAACAGAGGTACAAAGACCGATGGGATCGGTGGCTGACTACTGGTGGGGAATACAAGGAGACCTTCGTACTGCACATCATTTACGAAAATCACGATAAACAAAGTTTTCATGTAGATAATAATGGAGAAAATCACATTGTTCATATATATGCGCTAGAAAACTACACTTAAGATTCCCAACTGTTTGTTATTTTTGTAATCAGTTTGAAGTTCTAAGTTCAAAAATATATACCGTTCCTTGGCACCAAAACTACTGTTGGCTTGTGTAATTTGTCACTTTCTTTCTAAATATTTTACTTTGCACCATGTGTTTTAGCTACTCAGGACTAATCAACCAATTAATAATTTAGTATTAAAAGATATCCTTTTAATTGTCAGGTGTTGTCAAACATAAGTTATTGCTTTAAAAAATAATTCAACTATTATCCCATGCTTATCCAAAACTTTGATTTATGTTTACAAATATTTTTGATAAATAAACCAAACGAATAAATAAAAACAATTTGTAAGCACATGGGAGTTTATTGAAGAAATACCCCAAATAAAACACAATAGCAATAAAAATATTACAAATATTTATTGTGCGCTAAAAACTTTTTCTATGCCAAAAAAAAAACAGCACAAAAGAAAATAAAGGATAAAGAATTGAGTTATATTTACAAATAAATTTATTGCAACTGTCAAATGTTTACACACTTAAACAAAAAGAGCAAATAAAATAACTGTACGAGTTAAAGGAATAAACTTGTAGAAAAGTTTTATATTCATTAAAAGCACGCTGGTGTTAGAAAAAAACACACAAATGTTTTTATCAAATTTTAATGAAAAAAATTATAAAATACTTTAACTAAAAAAGCTATTAAAGCTTACAAAACAAATCGACTTACATGAAGGTAATTTCCTAGTTCTAATTTACGTTGAACCGTTACTGCAAACCCAGACACACCCCTCATTTTGTTGTATTGTAACTCTACAAAATTTGTTGTAAGTACTGAAGTATAATTAAAGTGGAAATAATGTCAAGCCCATGAAAATTACTTTAAGAGTCGTAGGCCACATTAAATAGATAAGAATTTTTTTCTTTTATTAAACTTATGGCTTCCGTCAATCATAAATTATTAAAAAGAATGAAGTTGTCTTTGTCTACTAACGAAAAGTGTTGATAAGGTAAAACCTCTTATATATAAGATTACATGCCTACGCAATTGGCTGAGGAAATCTTTTTTGTTGGCTAACCTTTTTGTACTGGGAATCAAAACCTTGCGTGGGCGTTCGAATGACTACATTTGCAGCAATATATTTTTTTTTGTTGCTATTTAGTGTCTATAAATAAAAAATAAACAATATATTTTTAGTATGTTTTTATTTTCATAAAAAGTTGAACAAAACTATTGTTTAAGCTAAAGTTTTTTTATTAAGCAGTATTTTCCGAATGTGTGAGTCATGTAATGACTTTTCACATGCTTGATATCGAACAGAATGTATGGGCAGATTATCGGCAGATATTTAAGAAAACTGATTAATTGAAGAAGAGAGAAAATTGAATGCATCAAGTGATCTAGTGCCATTTCAATAGTGAAGCGTGTTGGAATGTCACCTTATACCCTTGATGGCATAAATATATTTTTTGTAAGAACTTTTTGCGTTTGTCAGTTTGCTGAAAGTGATTACCATCTTCTGTGTATATTTTAAATATATTAGTGACGTAAAGAATATTAGGATTTGTATTTGCGAATATTCGAATGTTTTTTATATTCGTATGAGCAATTTCAAGCTTAAGGTAAATTGTTTTGAAATAATTAAAAAAAATTTATGTGAATGTAAATAATTTTTAATTTTAAATAAATCTAGTTTTTTAAGCTTAAATAATCACATTCTTATACGAATCAAAAACAGAAAGGAATATATCCCTTTATTCACATTAAAAAAAACAAATTTTGTCTTGAAAATAAATATTTTTTTAAAGAAATAAATTAAGTTATAAAGCTGATACATAAATTCAAACCATAAAAAAAGAATATAAAACTCTCACAGCAACTTCAGCAATATTCATTCGCATTCGTATTCACGAATATCGGCGTCAAATAAGGGTTGGGTCAATTTTAAAGGCCGATGTTGAATGTGAATCACACCTAAACGTCAAGTTTTTTTTTTCTGTATTTCATTTGACATTTCTCAATTTCAGACTAATTCAATTTAAACCATGGAAATATACGCAATCGAACAACACGTTAAAGTTATTCAGGGAGAGTTGCGAAAAATATTTAAATTTCAGCAAAACAGGTCTGTATGAAATGTGAAAACATCTGTGAATGCCATTTCAGTTCGTTGAACGGACAACATTTCTATTTTTGGCGATAGTGTGCTAAAAGAGCAGTCAACCTTGACTCATCATCGTGCCCAACAGTTGAACATCAACATTGTTATTGAAAATTTGAACCAAGGCAAATTCATGCAGGTGAAATTATCAGCTCAGCTGATGGGAAATTTATTTGTCAAATTTGTTTGAATTTGCTTTGATTTTATTTATTAATGCAGGGAAGGAAAATGTGATTTTGGATTCGGTATTAAACAATTAATTTAAGTTTACTTATTTAATAAAAAATGTACTAAATTTATGTATATTTGTTGCTTTTGCGTCATTAATAATGTGTTTCAAAAATTTATATCCTGTTTTTAATCAAATTTTATTATATTTAATATGTCATAACAACTTTTCCATCCCCGATATACGAATTGGCCTTAACATATAACATCCCCTCAAAAGTTGCTTTGTTGTATCAATTCGTCGTTGCATAAACCTGTATGAATATGCCTTGATTTGGACCATCAGATGGAGGTGTACCGCCGAGGTTGCGGCGGCCATTTTGCTAATATTTGGTTCCATGCCTAATTAAACCGTACCAATATTATCATAATAAAAAAAATAAAATAATTTCTGTTTTATTCAAAATCAACATCGGCCCTTAAAATTTAACCATCCTTTATTTGCATCTGCATTTGCGAATACTTAAAAATTATTATTCGTTTTAAAAGGCCAGCGCAATGTTTACGTTTGGTTCATTGTATTAGATCCCCATTTGCCTGCGTTATAGTGAATAGTTTACATATTTATATTTTTTCTCTGGCACAAAAGCATTAGTCAGAGTGATACTAGATAATATTTATTACAGCTGGCTTTCCTGTGATTGCTATATAGGATGACAGTAAAAATTTAACCAAAAAGATGTTGAATATTTTGTATGTTAACGGTCAGGTTATATTATGTCTGGAAAAAGGTTTTTATTCTATCGAACTCTATCATAAATTGCTAGACTTTAGGACACTATATATCTACAAATATTTAAGTCATTTGAAACCTTTTTACAACTTTTATTCTTCAATATTTTTTTTATTAGAAACCAGTAATTTTTAAAAATTCTCTCCAGCTTTTTCAGATTGACCTTTATTACGGCTTTTTTACGTAAATTTTGCTATTGAGGGCGTAAGATCAATTTACGTTACACGCGAACCAAGCCATAATACCATATTTCACTGGAATGTATTGAATAAATTTCGTTTGTTCACGATATGCAAATAATTGTTTATCCAGTGTTATTTCTTCACATGAGTTATAATATCCACTTGATTCCGAATTGTTGCTTTATCTTCCAGTTCTCAAACTGCACTTTAATGCTTGCTGTCAAATCAATAATCTAAATAATTTTTTAATCAAGATATTGATATGATGAAGGCATATTCATACAGGTATATGCAATGACGAATTCATTAAATAAAGCAACTTTTTAGGGGATGTTTTCTGTCAAGGCAAATTCGTATATCTGGGTTGGAAAAGTTGTTATGATATGTTGAGTTCAATAGAATTTCAATAGAATTTGTTTTTACAAAGGAATATATATTTGTGAAGCACGTTATAAATAAAAAAAAAACAATTTTACATAAATTTTGGTACATTTATTATCAAAGAAGTACACCCAAGTATATTGTTTAATACCGAAACCAAAATTGCATAATTTTTCATCCCACCGTTAATAAAAAAATTCAAGGTAAAGCCCTATCGGCTGGGCTGATAATTTCACCTGTATGAATTCGCTTTGGATATCATTGTTTGATAGTAGCATAAAGCCTCCGATAATAATAATTCATGATACATCTTTAACCTCGCCGTTTGAATTATTTATGTCAACCAAAATTATAGGGCCAATAGCAGCGTAGATGTGTTTTTCTCTTATTATTCGCACCTGAAGAGCAAAAATAAATCCAAAACCATAAACACAAATGCAATCAGTAAAAAAAAGTTTTATTCCTTGCAAATCACATAGTGACTATAAATGTAGACTACTGGGCCAGAGAGGGTCAATTTAAAAAAAATTGCTTTGGCACCCCGCTAATAATTAATTTGACATCTTTGCGTATAAATCTGTTTAAAATAAGATTATATCTGCTTACAAATATATCAAACTGTTTTACATTTGCATTTATGAAGAGTTTCAGAAAAATAAATTTATTTATTTATATACACAATCTTATGTTAAACAAGTAACAGTGCTATATTCGACCGTGCCGAATCTTATATACCCTTCACAACGTGTAGTCATGCAATAACAATTGTTTGTATCGCCATTCATCTCATATAAAATACGTACATATGTATGTATATACTTGTTAGAATAAATGTGGCATCGAATCCCAGCTGAGCCAAAAAAATTTTATTTTATTTAATATATTATTTATATTTTATTATTTTTAATATTTTTTCTTTTTGTAATTTTTTTTTTGTATGGTTTTTACATGTATGTATGTATGTATATATGTTGTTGTTGTAATTGTGTAAAAAAACGAGGTGGTCGTGGTTTTTAGCTCATATCTCAGAAAGTTATTGGGCGATTGTGCTAAATTTCAATAGCAATTTATTCCCAAATATTTCCAAGAGGTTGATACCATAAAGATTTCTGAGGAGCATATAGTTGCTTCTAAAAGTTGATTTAAACCAACACACGGACAGACGGACAGACGGTCAGGGCTTAATCGACTCCTCTATTCATAAGCTTTCAGAAAATATTTACTTTATGGGGTCGGAAATGAAAATTGTAGAAATTACAAACGGAATGACAAAGCTATATATACCCTTGTGCACCGCACCACCGGTGAAGGGTATAAGAAGGTGAGCTGCTTAGCGCCTATATAAAGCCAAAGTACAAGAAAGGAATTATAAAAGTGTGTAGTTTCATCCAGAATGAAAAACATAGTTATAATATTTTGATGACAAACACTTCATTAATGAAATACAATAAATTAATTTGTATTATATAATATAATTTTTTCTCTTTTTAATAATTTTTCAAACTATCTGCTGCAGAAAAACATTCCCCTATTTACCAACCAAGTTCAATGTTAATAATTTTTTTCCTGACTTCAATAGTCTTTAGTGAAGTGCTTCAAACTACATGCAAATGCATGCGAAAAATCTGAAAAAATTCATGTAATTCATTAACTCATGAAACACGGATTTCTTTTTATCTACTATGCATGCGTTATATGCACTTATTAAAATTAGTATATTTTGCTAATATATTCATATAAACACAAGCTCTCTAGTGACACGTTAATGTAAAAATCATGCATGTTTCACCTAAATTGTACCACTTCGTCATGGGTTGAACTCATGCAATTACCATTTCTTTTGCCTATCTTTTTTTCTGGGTACAGTAAAATTTTTCATACTTTTTTTTAAGGATTTGGTAATAACAATTTGGCATCTCTGAAGTATATATTTCAATTAAATATTTAATAACTGCCATAAACATTTACATTCGCAAATATGTTTGTTGATGGTACGTATCACTGCACATTAAATTTTTTTTATTGCGTGCTAGATGATATAGTGCTTTATTGTTCTAAATAATTTTATTGCTTTACATGCAACTAAGAATTAAAAAAAATTATTATTCATTTATTTAATCATTATTTAAGTTTTATTTATGTTAAACAATAATTTAAGCACAAAAAATGTAAATACTAATTGTGTACTACACCTTTTCAAGTTGAAATTGAAAAAAACAAATTGAAATTAAGAAATACAAATAAATATTGAGAAAATAAAAACTGAAATAAAGAAATACTAATTAATATTGAGAAAACACAAATTGAAATAAGGAAAAAATCTTAAAAAATATTTTTGCACCGCATAAGACCATCTGAATTAGTATATCGAGCCCTTAGAGCGAACATAACGAAACTAAAAATTTTTCCTAAATTTACTTTTTGATACAGAATTGCTCTTCGTCCTCCATCAAATCGTCTCTTAAAATATTTAATCGAAAATAATAATAGTTACATAAGTACAAGCCATTAAAATTTTACCTAAATGTAAAATTCACCGAATATTTAACAAAATACTTAAACAATTGAATGGCTTATAAAGAGCAACCAATATTTATATTTGTGATTGTTAACTGTTAGTTGTTATAATCTGGAGAGGAAATCGTAAATAACTTTTCTCTTACAATCATGCAGCTCACGATAAAATCTTTTTGTGCTTTGTTTGTTTAAACACATGTAACACTTACGTCAATATAATGAAAATTTTACTCACGTTCGCGACATACTTACGGAAAAAACCAAATTACCCCAATCATTTTGAAAAATTAAATATCGAAACTTATCCAAATATTTTATACAAACTTACTGCCAATAATACACCTCGTGTGTTTAAACTTAATAATTTTCTTATTATCCTTAAGGTTTTCCAAATTAAAAACAGAAGTATTCCAATGCCTGTTATGACATAAAAATCGATTATAAAGTTTGATTTCTTTTTTAAAAAATTTTTCATTTAAATTTTTGCAAAATCCTGGATAAGGTTATTAATATAAGTCTTATATATGACTTAGAAAAATTAAATTAAAACAAAGATCAAAAACTTCTCCTTTAAAATTGTTTGTCAATTTATAGCGTTATTTTCTCCAATTTATAATAAAATATTGTGAAACTCCGAAACAATTCTACGTATATAAATATTATTTCTCATAAATATATTATATGTACGTGTCATGAAGAAAGGAACCTTATCTTGCCAGGGTCAAATTTCTTGACTCCAATAGATAAAAGACAAAATTCAGAACAAAATGACACCAAAGTCAGCAAAAATCTTAAAAATTTACGAAGCTATGAAGTTTTTTTTTCATTAAAGGTAGTTTCGATGTAATTGAGATTAAAGTTTGACTATGTTCATAACATAGCTCATTAAACAAAAGAAAATTACCGACAATGTGATGTATATACACGACGAGATATGTACGTATCGTTAGGTGCCAAAAACCCAAACCCCAAAACATGAAACTTAAACTTTAATCCACGTTTTGGTCGGTCTGTACTGAAAATTTAACTCTGGCAAGGTATGTCCCTTTCGTCAAGTCGCGTCGCATATATCCTTTTCATTGAAAATTACCTACCTGATTCTGTTGGTTACATTGCATCTACTCGAGTAACACAATAGATAAACTAATTAGTATTACTTTGACGCTGAGAGGAATTTTCTACTGTGCACTTTTCCAAAACAAATAATAAATAATTATTTTAAGTACATTCTCTAAATAAGCCTTTTCGTTTAAACCGGTTTAGAACCGATTTATGCAAAAAATATTATAAAAAACTTAAAAACCATATACAATCCTCAAACCTTTTCCACGCAACTTGTAAACATTTATCTGAAAACACTTCCAAGTTCTATTAATAACTCACTTTTCCAGCTATTTAACAAATGTATCAGCTGATGTATTAACGATTTAAGCTCAAAAATGATTGATATCTCAAGATCTATCAGCGCATGCTTATGCTCGAAAATTTGTTCAACAACTTCACGTAGTTACTTGTAACATTAATTTGAATGGTTTAAATGGTTTAATTGCATCGAAAAATTATTTAATTTAAATTCAAAAATTTTATTTGCTCGACGTGAAAAATTAGTTAAAAAATCGAATAATTATCCGGTTGACAACCCTATCTTTATACCCATCACCAAAAAACGCGGTGTGGGGGTATATTCATTTTGCCATTTCGTTTGTAAATCATCGAAATGTTCATTTTAGACATTATAAAGTATATATTCTCTAAGTCCTGGTTTCATGTTAGGATAATCTAGATGTGTACGTCAGTCTGTCCGTCTGTCCATCTATCGGTCTGGCCGTCTATTGAAGCACGGCAGATCTCGAACCGAAAAAGGGGATTGAAATTTTTCCAGCCCATTTTTTATTTACAAGGTTTGTTTGGTATGGGAAATGGGCTAAATTGGTATAGTAGGAAAAGAGTTGTAACTCGTAATGCACGAGTGGGAAAAAAGCCATGTCCTTCCAACATAAATGCAAATAAAATGCAATTTTGTCTTATCCCATTGAAGTAGAGCGATCAATTTTCGAATGTATATGTCCTGAGTAAGAGGAATATTCCTCTGAATTTTTCGAAAATTGATTTTTGATCAAAATACTTGCAATATCGAAGAATGTGACACGCCCACTCTAAGGCCCACCTACCATATAAAGCTTTACCTCAAATTCATATAATCTTCAACGGCTAAAGATTTTGGAAGAATAAAGAACTCTATATAAAAATATTTAGTAAAACTATTTCGACACACCTTCTTTAACCCCCCATTTAATACATATTCGACTCTCAACGAAATTTAAATGATAATAAAACCGACAAAATTAGATTTATGAATATGAAATTTCGCATATCCAATGACTTTATAAAGTAAGGAAATAAAGGTGACACGCACACTTAAACGCCTATCTTTCATATAACACTTTTGCTTAAATTCATGTATTTTCTCTATTGGCAAAGATCTTAGAAGAATAAAGGAATCTGTATTGAAATATCTAAGTTGAAACTGTAAGCAGAAACTACTTTGACACGCCTACTATAACGTCCACTTTTTATGTAATCTACTGCTAGTAAAATTTAAGAGCTCATAAAGCCGACAGAAATAGTGGTATGATGCTAAAACTTTGCATACATTCAGTTATCGTCAATATATCTATATTTCCAGAAAAAAAAATAATGTGACACGCCCACTTCCCATATAACGTGTTACCGTAATTCACGTAATTTCTCATCAAGGCTCTGGATTAACACACCTACTTTAACGACTGCCCCTTACATATTCACCTTAATTTTGTCAAATTCTGCTCTTCATTTAGCGTAAAAATATGTAGAAATACTTTCATTCATTACCAGACTTAATTTAAGAAAATAAATTAATAGCAAACCAAAGTTACACAAAGAAATTAATACATATTTCAGTATAAAGAGATTATTACATAGCGATTAATGTTAATAATAAAATAATAGATTTTGTGCTATAAAAGAACATAAAATTGATGGTGGGTAACCAAAACTCAGCACAGCCGAATATAGTTCTCTTACTTGCTTTCCATTACTTGTTCTTTTATTTTACTGGCTGAAAATAGAATATTTTTTTACGACTCATCACAATTACCATCATTTAGAATTATTATTGTTTCTATGAAATCTTAATTTGAATCAATATATAATATATACTCAAGATTAAATATACAAAACAATGTGTTTTACTGTTATGCCGAATTTTATTAACACTATAAGATTAATAATTTTTTTGATGTTGACTCATAAGTAATTGCAAGATCCTCTATATCGAAGTTTTTGTATAACAAATTTTACTGATCTTTATTACACTACTCCTGCACTCTAGTGTAATATTAAATATTTAAAATGTGTGAACCTTAATTTTTTCTAAACTCTTTCATAATACTTTAAATCTTATAAGTGGCTACCATTAATAAATTCGTTAAACTTTGTTAACAAAACCTTCACTTTTTGCTAAAATAAAAGCTCATATATATTCTCAAGGCCACGAAAATTTCTTAAACTAAAACATATTTTCTACCATTCTATTTGAACATTTTTTTGTTAAATAACAGCCCAAAATTACTGGTTACGTGATTGCTTTAAGTAATGACTTAATTTATTTTAGAGCGTATTTACATAAAAAATTGAGCGTAAATTCAAAGCGTTTTCAAAATGTAAAAGAAATAATTTGTTTCTTAGAAGTTGATCTATATCTCAGAGAAAAGAAAATATATATCAACAGAAAATAAAATTCAAACCCGAATAAGTACTTCCTATAAACATCAGAAAAATAATACATTTGACACAAAATCAATTTAATTGCTTTATGTAGTGTACAAATGGTGATTGTTTTTATTGCCACCCAGCCATACCACTTAATCTCAAGAAGTAAAAAAGGAAAACTGTTTTTAGAAGCCAAAGAAATAAGAAAACCAGCAACATGATACGAAAGGTTTTATAGATCTGAACGTATTATTAAATTTTATTATTATTTTCTAAGCTTTTGTTGTTCTACTTGTTTTGTTGTTATTTCTTTTTTTCTATTAAAAAAATAAGACGTTTCTAACAAAAAAAAAAAAACAAAAAACTAACCATTTTTTGTTATTGTTTGCCCTTTTTCTTTTCATCTATTATATTGTTGTTGTTGTCATCATTATCCCAAACTGTCTTATAACTTGGTGCGGATGTGTATATACTTTGCAACTACTGCTGTGCTGTTGTTATTGCTAATTCTGTTGTTATTGGATTCATTCTCATGCTCTAGTACTACTGCCGATGGCGTTCCTACTGACAATCCTCATCTCGTATTGTTGTTTTACATGGCACAATTGTTTTTACGCGAATTAGTGAAAAGCTATCGTCTTATACAAGTAGTGCCAATGGACATGTCAGGATATTATGGTAAGTTCTATCTAGAATAATTTTCATTCGTTGTTGTATTTTTTATTGTTTAAATTTTTTAATGAAATTTAATTTCGTTTAGCTTGAACATAAATTAAATACGCATTTAAACAGTCACTGAAAACAATTAAATCAATAAAGTAAATTATTTCAAAAATTAATTTGGAAATAATTAAAATTTTAAAATGAATGTATGTATGTATGTATGTATATATGTTTGGTAACTGTAAATTTTGAGTTTTTAATAAAATATTTCTTGTCGATTTTCGTAATTACTTGTTTTGAAATTTTTAACCATCGGTGCCCCGATGGACTAGTCAGCAGTGTGCTGTTCTGCTAGTTTGGGGGTTGCGGGTTCGATTCCCGCCGGAGACTCTAGACTTGTCTGCTTCCTTTCTATTCTATTCTTACTTTTCTATTCAGGTATCACAAAGGGATCAATATAATGGACCCAAGTGAGCTGCACAGCAGCTGCCTGTTCTACCTAACCTACTATTCATATAAACTTTATATAAACATGACATAGATGTTTACATATGTGTAGGAGTAATAAGTATCTAAGCAGATCTGTACCACTCTTAATTCCTTTTCGACCGTTTTTGCTTCTCAGTAGTTTAAGGCTTATCCTTTATTCAGTGCGTTCCATGTTACCATTAACATTCAAGATAGACATTAAAAACGATTTCACACTTCCAACTTCTGATTGCTGACAATTCTCGTCCTTTGCAATCATCAGCATCTTCTCTTTCCCCAGGTCTGCCATAGCATCCATATTTAATGTGTAATCCTTAGTCTCCCGCTAGCCAATGCAGGATATTCACATTCTACATGCGCTGATGTCCTACAGGCACATTTTACAAGCATCACCATCATCTTGGATCTACCATCTACTTATACAAACTTTAGATTATGAACCCAAAATGTAATCTAGGGAGTAAAACCAAAATCAAAATTTTACAACACACATTTTCAAGACTACTGTTTGACTGGGAATTACTTTTTGAAGCCCATAAGCGATGTCCATCTGTCTGTCCGCATATGTTGAATTTATAACCAAAGACCAAATTTTTAACGCGTTTCAATAAAATTTAAAATATGTAATTTTGTGGGTACAAAAAGGAGTTTTGTCGATTGTGTTTTTAATAGATTTTTTATTGAACAATTGCAGAGCATTATATTGTTGACTTAAACGAACTACAACTTTCCTTCTAGCTAAAATTCCGAAAGTTTTGAGAGAGTCTTCTTAATATCATAATTATGTACTAGATTGTACATAAATATTGAATAATTTACTTAAAGTTTTATTTTTGCAGCCATCTACACTTTTACTACCTTTTAAAGGTGGCATATGAGAACAATGAAAATACAATAATTTTTTTTTTTTGCTTTAATTTTAAAAGTCGTCTACGAATCATTTACGTATGTTTTGATTTGTTTTTAATTTTCTGTACAATGTTTACGAATCAATAATTTATTTTTGTTTAACAAGCAAGGAAGTGTCAACATTTTAATATTAAATCGTTATAACTCCTTTGTTAAAACTTCCTAACGTGATCTTGTATCATCTGAAAAAAAAACTAACTTACCATTTATAAGCATTGACAAACATATTGCAATAAATATAATTGCAAATAAGACAAAAGTATAAACGGGTACAGTTTGTACAGTTTTACGGTCTAATTCATAAAAGTTGACACAGCGTAATGCAATAATTTTAAATCAAATTTCCATAGAAAATCAGATTTTTAAAATCTTATAAAACTTCAATATTTTACATTAATAATGCAGTTAATCTATGAATATAAAATAGTAACGTGACTCACTAACTGACTGATTCATCATCACACAGCACAAATGCAAAATGTAAAAGACATGAAATTTGGACAGTGAGTTCCTGTTTTAATGTATGGCCTTATTAGGAAGTGATTTTTGATTTTTGACTTTTTATGCAGAATTGTTCTCCAGCTCTTAACATCTCTTCTGTTTAAATATTAAATCGAATGTTATAGTTATAAAAAATGTTATAGTTAAAGAATTTCCAAGCTAATCAATTTTTAAAACAACACCCACCTATTTGTGTGACTGCAAAACTAAAGTAACTGATATAAAAAAATAGCAGATTCACCGAACAATTGACGAACTGAGCAAATGAATGAACGAATGAATAAATTATAAAGAGCAACCAATATTTACACGTTTAACTGTTATCAGCTAGTTGTGTTAATATAAAGATACAACTAAATTTTTTTTACTCACGATCGTGCAGGGCCTCAATTTTTGTTCTATGAAACGTTGAAAAGAAAAAAAAACTCCTAAAAAAATTTAAACAAAAGTTAGAAAACCTTATCCTATAAAATTTGGTTTTTATGGCTTGTGTTATTTTAGTGGTTAAGACTCGATTAGCTTAAAATAACACAAATTAAATTTATTGATTTTTAACGTGATTTTTTTTAAGCATAAATCCTAGAGGTACAACGATAACTATAACAAATCATATTTAGAAACCAACAAATATTTAAAACAACTTAACATATTTTGTCAAAAGCCCACAGATATTTGTCATTATTTGTTTTTGTGTGCTTTCATTTAACTAATGGAAACTATAAATATCCAAGATTTAGTCTAAACACAAAGAGTATTAAAAAGAACATATAGAAATAAAAGTTTTAGCTTTGTTCAGAAAAAAACTAGCAACAAAAAAAGTTAAAACTTGAAAGTTAGACAAGTGCATATGAGTACCAAAAATATGAAACACACATACTTACCATACTTATGTATAGAAATATTTACTCAATTCCCTAAAATTTTAAAGAAATTGTCAAAGCATGTTTATCCAACAGGAATTCATGATTAATTACGTGATCTTTTTTATATATGAAAAATATAAAAACTTCGAACTGCAATTACCTGATAAATAAATATGCCTTAGAAATGTCATCAAACATGATTTTGTGTAAGAGTTAAAAATTTCAATAAGTTGACCAACAAAATATTATACAAATATAACACAATATCATGCTGGAACTTATATTAGATTCTATTTTTTAATAAACTGATTATGATTGTTATATAAAAAATTTCGATAACACGATCGAAAAGAGCAAATGTAAGTTTTTATGTATTTCGGCATATTCCAATGTTTTTTTTTTTTTTGAATGTTCGCAAAGAGAAGCCATCCAATTAAGTCAAAATTGAAAAAGGCGTACAAAAAACTGATTGAAATCCAGCCTTAATCATGATATTTTTTTAAACAACGAATTTGGTGACATAAAGACATACATATAAGCTCTTTCATTGTATTTACATACCTTTCACTTTCCCTATGTTGCCAATGGTATACATAGCTTTGTCATTCCGTTTGTAATTTTTACAATATCATATTTCGACCCCATAAAGTATATATTTCTGAAAGCTTATGACTAGGGAAGAGATATGTCCGTGTGTTGGTTAAAATAAAGTTTAAGGAGCCATATGCTGAACAGATCTATATGTGGTATTAATCTTTTTGAAGTATCTGTGAAAGAATCGCTATTAAAATCCTATACTATCGCCTCATAACTTTGTGAGATATGAGCAATTAAACGACTGCTTCTGTTTTTTTCCATATTGTTCCATATAAATCATTATTTAGAATAATTATAAGCCACGTTTGCTACTGCTTGTAGATATAATATGTCTTTATTATAATTGAACTATTTGAAAAAAAATTTTGGACAAATCAGTCAGTAATCGGCACAGTAATGAGCAAAAATAATTTTTAAAAATATTTTTTTTTTTTTTTAATATTTCAAAGTTCCTTACTAAGTTCTGAACACGCTAAACACACTTAAATATTTACAACCCATAGTATCGAAATTTATTGCTCAGAAAATCTAACAAATCAATGAGAAACTAACTAAGTTATAAACACAAATATACAAATTATTCGTGTTTTTCCTCAAACTTACAAACAAGAATAGATTTTTTCAGCTTTTGGACAACAAAGATTAGCGACATGAGCACCAACTGATAGGGTTTGACCAGTAGAATGTTAATAAAAAATTAAACACCCATGATTGCTGTTAAAAAATGGCGTAACATGAGTTGCAATATCGATCAAATCTATAAATTTAATAAAAAGAAGATCTAACTGCTCAATATCAGATATCAAATAAAAGGGCTTAACCAATAGAACACAATTACCTATGAAAACATTTAAATTCTAGATTGTGTCCAAAATTAAATGGCGGTTATATTAGTCACATATATTAATAACAGCTTTGCCCCCTTCAACCTGCACAATATTGGTATCAAAGGAAAAGGTTTGACAGTAGTACAGTACAGTACAGAAAACTATAAAATAGTTCAAGTCCCAGATGAGGGCTCTAAAGAAAATTGCTGTTTTATTTTTAATATTATACTTGAACCGCTTTTTATATTATTTTTTATTTCAGTGCGACAATTTTAGTTAGATATCAGCTGATTCACCATAGGCACTCTTTTGATTAAAACTACAAGTGTTGTGTGTAAATTCATATCAACTTTTTAACTTAATAATTTATTGAAAATTTGAATGTAAAACTATTTATTCTAATTGATTTCATGTCTTTCATATATCAATGAGTTTGTACGGAACTTGCCAATATCTGTTATTACCTGTTGTCTTTTTGAGATTAATTTTTTTCCTCAAATAAAAACACTTGTTAAGTAGAATACAGCTAAAAAGGCTAAGCTACATAGAAGTCAATATACCTGCGATAAAGGAAGTAAGGTGGTGAAAGGAACTCCATGATACGGCACAACCGAATATAGTATTTGCACTTGTCCTAAACTCAACTAGATTTATTCACTTGCAAATATGCTGTTAAAAAAAAAACAAACAAAAAACCAGTCCAACAAAAATATAACATGAACAGTGAAAGTAAAAGAGACAGCAATCACGTACCCTTTTTAATTAAGATGGTGGATCAAAAAAATGAACAACACTCTTTGTGTCTGTAACTTTTTCAAAGAATCTTGTGATGTGTTCAGAACTAAATAAATTTGTTTAAAATTAACTTAGCCAACTATAAATTTTACAACGAGCAATAAAAAAAACGATGCGTTATTCGCTAAATTAACCTGCATAGTATTCTACTAAGGGATATTGCGAACCAATATTTTTCTACTCGCGAGTAGGTATCTAACCGCAACAACTCGATACTTGCTTCTCAGTGAATTCGTTAAAAAACAGAATTTCCGCATTTAGGTAGATAATCTACAATTGTTTGTCGAAAAGCCAATGCATCCACAAGGAGTGACTGTTGGGTGCGGTTAATGGTCTGGTGGTGTTATCGGCACATACTTTTTCGAAAATTAGGTCGGTCAAGGAGATATGGTGAATAGCGTTCCCCATTGCGTTATTACAACGGGCATCTTTTGGCCAGAAATTTAAAATATGGACCTGGACGATATACAGTACCAACAAGATGGTGTCACTTGCTTCACAGCCAATGAAACCATGGCTCTTTTTCACGAGATATACAATACCATCTTATCTCACATCGTAGCGTTGTTAACTAGCGTACGCGTTAATAAGCCAAGAGCAATTCAAAAACTTAAAGTTGAGATTATTCGGCACAATAACGACATTGAACCTCAATTATATCTCAATGTCATTGCAAATATTAACCATTGGATAGAAGTATGCCACCGAAGCCGTAGCGAGCAGTTGCTCCAATATTTTGTTTAACACATAATTTTCATAGATGTTTCCATCATATTTGGCTTATTAATATTTAAAATCCTGCCATTTTAGTTTGATCATCCTGCACTTGTACCAAGTAATAATCGAAATATTACTTTAAAAGATGTTATCACAAAGCTACAACTTCAGCTGTTGCTTTTATTTGTGCATACGTATATTCTTAATTATATTCTTTTGTTAATTCTCCAGATCGCTTGTAGATTTGTTTTTATTTACTTGAGTTGAAATGATACATCGTTGATGTCTGCTTTAAAAAGTTTAAGTTTCTTTAATTATATTAACATAAGGTTCAGCCGAGCTAAATATACAAATTTTAACTATATTTTCAAACTGAAATTTTAAATAAAACAGTTGCTTACAGTTCAATTGTTATATAATGGCTTTTGTAAAATACATAAACGCTACACAAATGACTCTTTTAAAATCTTAAAAAAGTGTTTTATTTACTTTAAGTTGAGAGCTGCAGGGTTTAAAGCTACGTATGCTTGAGCATATACGTATGGTTGAGAATGTATGATGAAACAATTATTGCTTGTGGCAACAATTTAAAAACTTACAAGCATCATGAAAACTGCAATCAGTAAAAACTGTAAATTGTATGTATTTATTTGGATTAGAGACGCCCAAATTTTTGTGAAAAATATCTTGTAAGGTTTTTAAGACATCAATGTAATACTATCTGTTTATATATATAAAAGTGAAACTCTGTCTATGTGTGTGTGTGTGTGTTAGCTATAGACTCCGAAACCATAAGGCCGATCGGACTAAAACTTCAGCAAGTTGTTGTACACATTCCAGGAATTATTTATGTGTGGTAAATAGTGGGCGGGGCTACTCCCATAAAATATAAGTTATCATTTGTAGCTACTTGCACTGACCGATTTTACTAAAACTTTGCACAAGTATTGAACTCTCATGATTATGATTTTGGCAGGTTGTTGCACACATTCCAGGGAGTGTTTATGGGTGGAAAAAGTGGGTGGGGCCACGCCCATAAAAAGTTTTAATTTTGAGGTACTTGCACTGGACTGCTTTTCTGAAACTTTACACACATACTGAGCTGTCACGACTTTATAATTTCATGATAAGAAAAGTGGGCAGGGCCAGGCCCATAAAAAATAAGTTATAATTTTCAGCTACTTGCACTAGATCGATTTTTCTGAAACTTTGCACACATATTGAGCTTTCATGTCTTTAAAGTTTCGCGAATAGAAAAGTGGGCAGTGCCACGCCCATAAAAAAAATTATAATTTTTAGCTTCTTGTACTTGATATTCAATTAAAATTCAGAAGGCATTTTTATTCATTAAGGGGCATAGCAACGTGCGCCGGGCTTGGCTAGTTTTTTATATAAATCAAATTGCAATTCAAGACCTTAAATTTGGGAAAAGTTTAACAAAAACAATGTATTTTTAGGCTTGAGCCTAAATATAAGTAGATATTACCCAATATATTGAAATTAGAAAATAGCACTCATTGGTAAGATTGCAGAGTGTTACGGTTTATTTCATAAATTTTAAAAAAATTCATAAATCAAATTTCCATAAAAAATAATTCTGTACACCCTTTATAATTTAATATTTTTTTTAGTCGAAATAAAAAACTAAATTTCCTAAAATTCTTGCAACTTTTATCTGGACCCCACTAATAGATAAACATATAAGAGCTTAAATTCTTCTGTGAACATAGTTGTTGCTTCCGAATACATTAAGTGACTAGAAAAGTTTTATTCCACAAAAAAATTAAATCATATAGTAGATTGCTGTGATGTTTAACTGGGGTTTTGTTTCCACATATACAGTGAAATGAAAAAATATACTCATTAATGTAAAACTGAAACTCTTTAATATTTGAAAATAACGAGGAAAGTTGCTCTTCATATTTTTAATTTCTTCTTATGTTCTCTACACATAATCTTTGTTACACATACACAAACATACATATATGAATGTATGTATGCATACTTTTTTCACTGACTTTTTGTGTATGACTGTACAATTGTAATCATACATATTATCATTTCTCAACTTGGTTCCATTTTATATTTGTTACCACAACAGAAGTACTAAGGATTTCATTTATAGATTTGTTTTTAAGGAAATTATAAAAGTTTTGACATTTATTTTTGCCATCATGATGAAAGAAATAATCTTTAAATTTTCTATTTTTATTTTAAAATTTTCATTAAGCAAATAGCAATTTGTTGCAAGGATAACAAATGTTTGTTATCGTAATTTTATCTTTGTACTTTACAAATGAAGGACAATTATGCACATACATATTTTGTTTGTTCGGTTTAAATTCAAAAAATAAACAAGTTTGAATGGCTATACTTCCTTTATGTAGAATATTAAATAATATTTATCAAAAACTGATATTTATGTACATAAACAGAGATACACATAAACTAGGAAATTTTTGGAAGAATAAAGCTGAAAAAATAACTGGTTCTTTTTATTACTGTTACACCTACCAAATTTATACTTTATGCTAAAACTAGTTTACTCTTAAGAAAAAATATAAAAAAGTATTTGCGAAGGTTAACTATTATGTATTTTAAAGTAATGATGTTGGTAATGACCCCTTGTTACTATGTTATGTATGAAATATTGATAATCTATTGCACAATTTTAAAACGACTTTGCTGGCATGGAACCATGTAAAGGGTTTTTCAATAAGATGGCTACAAAAGTTTTTTTTTAATAAAACAAAAACGGTTTTGGATATCAATAAAATTCTTTATTCCTGTGAAAGTAGGTTCGATGCCATTATGTATGGAACTCGATTTCTTTTGCATGGCCACCAGACGCTGAACTCAATTTTCGACGATTTTCAAGCATAAATCGGGCGATACTGCTGCAATTTCACGTTCGATATTCGTACGAAGTTCATCAATCGTCGCTAGCTTGTTGACATAGACCATAGACATGACGTAGCCCCACAGGAAATAGTCTAACGGCTTCAAATCGCACGACCGAGGCAGCCAATCGACTGGACCATTTTGTGAATGAACAAACTTGGTTTCCAATAAATTGATTGTTACATTCGCTGTGTGGCTTGTGGCGCCGTCTTGTTGGAACCACATGTCTTCCAAATCCATATCATCTAATTGGGGCCAAAAATATTCTATTGTCAACAAATGGTAGCGATTTCCATTCACAGTAACGTGCCGGTCTTGATCATCACGGAAGAAGTACGTCCCAATGTCGCCGCCGGCCCATAAACCACACCAAACCGTAATTTTTTGGGGATGAAATGATGACTCATGGAGTACGTGTGGATTGTGGAGTTGCCCAACGTTTGAGAACGATGTCTGAGAGACACATTTGGGCTTTCTTCAACTGAAGCCTCAAAGGCAACAATATTCTCGACACTACGGGAACTTCTTTGTCTCACTGATACGGCTACATTTTATACTGTTACTGTGGATTAAAATTTTTCCACTAGACGCTCAATTGTTGATCTGGTAGGACGATTATGACGACCATAAATTGAACGTAGCGCTCTTAACGTTGAGGCCACTGACTCCCAATTTTGGTAGTAAATTTTATAAATTTCGACTCATTGTTGGCTCTCAGCATCATCACGAAATGGCAAAT
Source organism: Phyto melanocephala (assembly GCA_941918925.1). Taxonomy (NCBI): domain Eukaryota; kingdom Metazoa; phylum Arthropoda; class Insecta; order Diptera; family Rhinophoridae; genus Phyto; species Phyto melanocephala. The sequence continues at coordinate 92,064,356 of OW799236.1, read as the reverse complement.
GTTACTGAAAAGAAATTTCAAAAGATCATCAGAAAATATGGCGTCGTTTGCTGTCCCTCTAACAAAGCAGTATTGTACAGTTTTTATACACAACCAAAATGGTGGGTGTGAGGTTATATGGTGTATTAGTTTTGTCATTCCGTTTGTAACACATCGAAATATCCACCGCAGACCCCCTAAAGTATATTTCTTCTGAGTCCTGGTTTCGTTTTAGAATGATCTTCCAATGTCCGTCCGTCTGTCCTTCTGTTGAAAGCACGATAAAGCTCGAACCGAAAAAGCTGGGGGTTTCAAATTTTGCCAGAATATTTCTTATACACAAGGTATTGAAAATGGACTAAATTGGTATATAAGGAAGGGAGTTATAGCTCGTAATGCAAGAGAAAGTAGAAAAACAATGTCCTTCGTACATCGAATAAAATGTTTAAACGCATTGACGTAGATAAAGGTTCTTTATATTCGCCTCGTGCGGGCATCATGCAACTTATTTTGTAACTTTTTGATGAATATAGGCAAGGAAAGTGGTGGCCACAAAGAACGAAATTAAATTGATTTTGGTAATTTCTTCACATTTTGTAAATTGAATCAATAAAAAATAACACTAAAACTGCTGTGACCTCTCATGGATGCTGTCCAACGAAATGCAAAAGCTCACACAAGTGAGCTGATGATGAAATTTCTGGCTTTCTGGTAAATTTTATTACAATCCTATCTATTTAAGATATTTGTTGAAATAATTTTTAATATAGCAACTAGGCATACATATTTGAGAAAGATATAACCGTTTTGGTATTCTTCAACTGAACAATTTTATATATTCGTTGACAAATTGAAAATTATCGCCCCGGTTTATGTCCTTGTCTAAAGAAAATTTGACTCTTTCCTGTATTTAGTTGGCCATTATTAAAAAACAAATTGAGTTTTTATTTAAATTATCATTTTGTTTTTATTTTAAAGCATTTAAAATAAACATTAAAGAATTTAGTCTCAAACATTTTTTTAAATGATTTTTTTCGCACTATTAGCTAGTCGTGCTTACAACATTCTTTGCAAACGTTTACGTATAAAAAAAAAGTTTTTACTAAAGGGTGATCTTTTCGGGCTGACAGCACTGGTTGGTAATTGTGTCCAAACTACATCTGTGAAAGTGAAAAGTGTTCAGCATACTCTGCCCTTTCATCGTGGAGAAACTCACAAACGAGCAGCGACTGCAAATCGTTGAAATTTATTATCGAAATTTGCAATCTGTGAGAATTGTCCATCGTTTGTTACGAACTTTATATCAGAATTTATAAATCTTATTTTATTGGGCTTACAAAAAATTAAATTCTTTCTTGAACAAACAGTAAACATCTTTATCAATTATAATTGATGCTATTTTTTCGTCTTTATTGTGCTTCATACGACGAATTTACACAGCGAATTATTACCGATGAATTCGTCGTGTTGGGCGAAATTTGTCTTTTGTCCCAGTTGTTACCCTAGCATAAATCACACAACCAACAATCATTGCTTTTAGGTTAATTGATATAAAATTATTTTTTAATATAATTTAAAAAATCTAAGGCAAAACTCACAATCGACTAAGCTGGGTCTGAAAGGGCTCATCTTTTCATACAATACGCCATAACGCCACAACCTTAACCATTGCCACAACCAAAACTGTATCTACGGTGAAAAATTAGTCATGCCATAATTGTAAATAGTTTTTGTTTACGTTTTGTATAAGTTTTTCTTTTAATATCTACACACAAACCAAAATTTTGGATTTTGTTATTTCAATATATTTTTTTCATATAAATGGCAACAATTTATTTTATTGTTGTAATGTAATTTTATGAGAAAAAAAATGAACTTTTGTATCATAATAGTGAGTACTTGCTTAAGGAGCTAATACACGGCATGTTTTTTACATCTGACTTGCCAAATTCCACACTGCTAAATACTAACATGTCGTGTGTTACCTTAAAAATATTACTTCTTTAAAAAACATGTGTTGAGACATCTGTCAAAATTTCTATTAGAGCGCGCTCTATTTTCTTCTGTCAAAACATCTGACATCAGCCGTTGACAGAAATCTCTGCTGCTGCAAAGCACTCAGCGATGGTCGCCTGTAAAAGTACAATTTTGACAGACATATAGATTTACGTATGTCTCACTAATTTTTAAGTCAGATGTAAAAAACGGCTCCACGAAAAGCCCCCCAATGAAATAACGCCCAAACGAAAAATGAAATATTCCCCAAATTTTTTTCATACATTTTTGGGTGTTATTTCATATGAAATAACTCCCAATTTTTTTGGGCCGTCTTTCATTTTTTTTGGAAATTATTTCATTTCTCATTTGGGGTTTTCAAATTATGAAATAATCTCCAATGAAATAACACCCAACAAATTTTTAAATTCGGGGCTTGTTTCATAGCGTGTATAATTTGGGTAATATTTCATTTTGTATTCGGGGATTCTTTCATTTTTAAAGCTTCTGGTTTTGGGGGGTGCTTTTAAATAAATTATATAAAAATAGGCCTTTTACAAGAAAACTTTTAGCCTGTGAATATATTACAATATCTTTTTAAATACATAAATGATAACGTTCTGGATTTGGATGGTGCGACCTTCGTGACAGACTACGAAATAAGTCTACGGACGGCAATAATGATTGTTTTCCCTAAATCAAAAGTAATCGGTTGTTGGTTCCACTTTTGCCAAGCAGTAAGGAGGCCCATAATAATAAAGTGTAACCAACTGGCAGCATTTGTACATACAACGTATATTTTCTCCATTTTGATTTCATGAGCAACCATTTTGTTTTTTTTACCATTTCTTACGTATAATGTATTAAGTTTATTATTTATGTATGTACATGAAAATAATTTTTTGGTAGTTGGGTTTCAAAAATAAATATATTGGAAATATTAAACAATTCTTTGTCCATACTTCCTCACATCTCCATTACAGAAAATTACTGCCTTCTTTACAATATTGTAACTATAATAACGTCTCCCATGAGTCGGATTTTTAAGCCATTCGTAAAGTTTTAGGATAGCTCGTTGGTGGCTGATCTGATATTGCTTCCATCGTATAAGGGAAATTTACTGCACTGGACTTAGTCCATCTACAAAACCATAAGTAGTCACTATTAAACCAGCTTTGTATGTTCTTTCACCAAAAAAAAAAAAATTGAAATTAAATGATGGCACACTTTCGAAGTTGCATATATCCTTATTATGAAGAAGACGCATGCGGGCCTCCACACAATTTATATCAATAACTTTGCGATTTTGCTGTTGGTCCATATTGACTTCATGAAATCCTTAATGAATCTGACTCTTTTATGAATTTTGGGCATAATTTCATTTTTGTTGCTGATGGGGTTTATTTCGTTGGGGATTATTTCATTTTCATCATTGGGAGTTATTTCATATGAAATAACTCCCAAATATTCGGGGTTGTTTCGTGTTCGCTTTGGGGTTTATTTCATTTATTTTTGGATGTTATTTCATTCACTGTTTTTGGGTGTTATTTCCAATTTTTTGGGGTTTACTTCATTGGGGATTGTTTCCTGGGCGTTATTTCATTGGGGGGCTTTTCGTGGAGCCTAAAAAACATGCAGTGTATTAGCTCCTTTATACATATCTTATAAGCCGATATTTCCAACTTGCAATACCAAAGTACTGAAAACTATTGTATGACAGGAAAGTGTGTGTATAAACATAGAAAATTTAATAAAACTTAAATGTGTCCGCAAATATTTTCACTTTTAAATATTAATACTGATAGTAATATTTCAGGAATTTAACTTTAAGTTAAAGAGCTACTGATATGGGCGAAAATTTCTGCAACCCCCTTTAATAATGATAACAGCTGTGGACTCTTTGTTATTTGATTTCTTTTTATGTTAGTTTCAGGCCGAATTTTGAATTTGAAGTTGGAACAAAAATCTATTCAATCATAATTTTAGCTGCAAAATTTATGTCTTAACCCATTTCATTCCAAATAAAATTTTTGTTTGTTTTACAGCATAGTCAGCCTAACTTAAGAGCTTAATATGTTACAATACACTTGTTACTTAAATTCATAGAAATAACAATTTGTTTGATGATTTATCAATCAACTAAAGGTAAAAATCTGTCAATAACTTAATTTTTAACTCAACAACTTTCTGATACTAAAACGTCAGATTTGAATGCTTTGTTATTTTGTTTGACTGATTGAATTCTTTAATATGATTTAAATGAACCTGCTTTCAATCAAAGTTGTCAGTTTTGACATTTTTAGGTTATTACCTTAAACTTATGAAAGGAAATCAATTAAAGTAAAAACTCATGAATGTGCATGCCCCCTTTCACTGACGATTAATGCTAAATATTATGTGGATCAAATGAGCTTTTTACTTTAAGTTTTATTCACTAGACTCTTATCAGTTCTTTTAAAAACAATGACTACTGTAACATTCAAGATAAAATTGTAGTACATTTTTTAGAAAATTATTTATAAATTAAAAAAATTATTAAATAATTGGTTAAAAGAATAGCGCCATCTGTGTCACTTTCAATTGAATTAGTACTTTTAACAATCATATAACTTTTTATTACGTAATTATTATACTTTAAGTGGTATTAAGGATAATTTGTAATGAAATCTGATGGTAAATTTAGTATACTTTAAAGGAATTGTGGGCCAAAAGTATTTGATGCCTTCGATTAATGCGGTTTATAAGTTGTATTGTTTTGGCGACTCGTACACTTTCATAGCCAACGATCCCGGACCTTTTGTATGATATTTAGGTCGGTAGATTATGGTGGCCATTCAAAAAAATTTAATTGTGAAAGACACCGAAGCAGTAGAATTTTTGTGTTTATATCACATTAAGTCTCAAAGCGATTTGCCAGTTTTTCCTAACAATAATTTCTGAGGCTTCGGCTTCAATCTCGATGTATTTAGAAAAAAAAAGGTTAGGAGCTTTAGTAACTTGATATTTTTAAATTATTATTTATTTTTCCAAATTATTTGTCCCTATAATTTTGACGATTTGTCCAAAAAATAGCCCTAGAGGGATATCATATATATAAGAAGTAAAAACGTGTGTATAAGCTGAACGTTTTGATTTTTATGGTAAAAATATGGGATAATTTTCTTTATTCAAAATAGATCCATTCCCGGGCATTTCTAAAATCTGTGTAACATGTAGAGAATTTCAAAAGTTTACTTTAGCAAACACGAATAAATGGACATTGTTCACTCGACTCCCCATTCATAAGCTTTCAGAATATACATGCATATACATACTCTATGGGATCGGAAATGAATATTTTAGAAATTACAAAAAAAAACAGTTGATCACAAAATTTTATTATTTTTGTATTAATATTGTCTAACATTAAATTTTAATGCATTTCACACATCCTTTTTTGGCACCAGGTGCTAAAATTTGATTAACTGTTTAATTGTACTACCTATTTTATCGTTATCATGCTTCGAACATCTTTTATTAAACACTAGAAAAGCCCGGCGCGCGTTGCTACGCCCCTTAATGAATAAAAATCCATTCTAAATTAAAATTGAATATCAAGTGCAAAAAGCTAAAAATTATAACTTTTTTAAGGGGCGTGGCACGGCCCACTTTTCTAATCAAGAAAATATAATGATACCTCAATATGTGTGCAAAGTTTCAAAAAAATCGGTCAAGAGCAAGTAGCTAAAAATGATAACTTATTTCTTGTGGGCGTGGCACTGCCCATTTTTCTAATCACGAAATTGTATAATCATGAAAGATCAATATGTGTGTGCAAAGTTTTTGAAAAATCAGTGAAGTTCAAGTAGCTGAAAATGATAACCTTATTTATGGGCGTGGCAGTGCCCACTTTTATAATCACGAAAATGTAAAGTCTTGACAGCTTAATATGTGTGCAAAGTTTCAGAAAAATTGGTCTAGAGCAAGTACCTCAAAATTATAACTTTTTTTTATGGGCGTGGCCCTGCCCACTCTTCTAATCACGAAATTATACAGTCATGAGAGTTCAATATTTATGTGGACAAAGTTTCGAAAAAATCGGTTAAGTGCAAGTAGCTGAAAATGATAACTAATTTTTATGGACGAGGCCCCGCCCACTTTTTACCACCCATAAACAAACCCCGGAATGTGTACAACAACTTGCTAAAGTTTGAGTCCGAACGGTTTTACAGTTTCGGAGTCTATAGCTAACACAGACAGAGTTTCACTTTTATATAGATAGATAAGCAGATTTTTCCAATCATAAGAATCTACAAAATAAATCTTTATTTTTAAAGCAGTATTTCAATAAAAAAAATATTTGTTTGCTTTCGTTTAGAAAATCGAGCTGGTCCCTCTAATTTGGGCAATGTTATAAGTCAAATACTCTTGTGCAAGCAAATAACGCCAGACTTTAATCAAGAGGAATTATGTAGTATTACAAAAGACTCGCAGGACATTGCAATGCTGCTGTCGGAAATGCAAGAATTTATGCCACAGCATGAAACATACCTGGGTAAGTTTAATAACAATTTCTCATTTAACTTTTAATGGCAATTTATTTGTTTAAAATTAAAACTTATATTTTCTCCTTTCAATTGTTGTTTGTACTTTTCTGTTTTACTATTGTTTTTATAAGCAAAAGCTAAATAAATAATTGCAAGACTGCAAAAAGAAGTATAAACATTTTAAGAGTCTTCTTGTTTTCCATGAGCAATTTAAATAAATAAGATTTATTGTCTTTTTTAAGTTTTCATTGCAAATTTTAATGGGATTTTCTTTTCTAATATGTACTTGCTTTTGGGGTTATTTAAAAATATATTGAAATCAAATCAGATTGATATTTTATTATATCCCAAGGGGAACAATAAAAATTGAGACACTTCTTCCTCTTCTTTAACCTTTAAGTCTGCCTTAAAATGTGTCATAAAAAGTGTTAAATTTTTTAACACTCCTTATCTTGAGTGTAAAATTTTATATTGTGTTTAATAAAAAAAATATCTGTTCTTCTCTAATATACAATGCTGAGGCAGATGTAGTAAAAAAACTGCTTATATTAATACATTCTGCAAAAATAATTTTTTCTTTTTTAATTTTCTTGCATATTTAACAGAACGCCATACTGCACTCGACAACAGTGGATCGTGGACAAATAAAGGTCGTCACAATTATATTTGTAAGAACATGAGTTTACTTTGTTGTGTGTCCCGACCAAACTATCTCTGAAAGTAAATATTATTTTATTTATAATAATTTTAAATATAAGGTCAAGTAAAGTTAACTTTTTTATCATTAAAATTTTCTAAACAATTATAAAAATACACATAAAAGATGAAAAAAGTGCAATATTTATCTTCGTTACTTATCAATTAGGACTACTTTTGAATTTATTAAAGAAAACTTAAATTAAACTTAAGTGAAGAATTTAAAAGTTTAAGATTAACTATTAAAACAAAACAAAAGACCTTTAAACCAAAAAATGCACCAATTAGCCAACTAATTTAATAAAAAAAAGAGATTTGAAAATTAACTAAAAAATAATTGTTAACATTACACATCAATTACTAAGTATAAATTATAATTTAATTATTAAGCCTTCATTCAAATCAATAGTTAAGAAAATATTATCGTTAGAAGATATACTATTATATATGTATATTATTATCTATATTAAAATCATGAAAAAGATCAACCAACAAAAAGACACTCTAAGTATATTTTTAAGTAATTCCTAAATACCTGAACATTTATTAGCTTAAGTATTAGCTATAAAACAAGTTAAAATATATATTAAATAAAACATTTAATTATGGTTAAACAAGCGCACTATCCAGCAATTTCCGTAACTTTTTTTTTAATTTTATTTTCTGACATAAACATACTTGTAGAAAGACTGTCCACAGTTCGAATTGAAAGATCGATAAACAAAATTGTGTTGCAATATTTAAATCAATTGCACAAGCGCTTAAACAAATTAATGTTTATATTTATATTTATATGTATTATGTTCTATTATACAGTGTCCGACTAAATTATTCACACAGCAAATATTTTCACTTAATATATTTTTGAAATAAGACCGCCTAGCTCATTAGTGTTCAAAATAATTGTTTATTCAATTTTCTCTTGTGTTATCTATATATATAAAAGTGAAACTCTGTATGTGTGTGTGTGTGTGTGTTAGCTATAGACTCCGAAACTGTAAAACTACTTGCACTTGACCGATTTTTCTGAAATTTTGTACAAATATTGAAGTCTCATGACTATATAATTTCGTGATAAGAAAAGTGGGCAGAGCCACGCCCATAAAAAAGTTATAATTTTGAGGTACTTGCACTGGACCGATTTTTCTGAAACTGTGCACACATATTGAGCTGTTATGTTATGGGCATTTCCAAGCCCATTAAAAGAAGTTATAATTTTTAGCTTTTTGCCCTTGATATTCAATTTGAATTCAAAATGCATTTTTATTTATTAAGGGGCGTAGCAACGCGCGCCGAGCTTTTCTAGGATTATTATAAACAAGATTACTATATTCGGCCGTACCGAATCTTATATACCCTTCACAATATAAATAATTTTGTTTAATATTGCAAAGGCCTTGGTCTTTTCTTCAAAAATATTGAAGATATAAAGTAAAAGAAATTGCTGTGTGTATAGTTTAGTCGGTATATTATTGTCTTCTTTTTCTATTAATAAGAAAGTCCTCGCAATCTGGAACCAAGAGCAAACTCAATTAATTTTTGTTTTTACTGACGAAGCTTTAGTCACGATAGCTTAAAAGCCCTTTTATGTAAGCGTAACCAAAAAAAAAAAAAAACACACAGAATTATCGAACGGGTAATTTCGGAATAACAACTGCAGTATAATTTTTTATTTTTTCTTTGCTGCAATGTATGTATGTATGTATGTATCAAATTGATTTGACATTTTTTTAATATTGGTTTATGCAAAAAAGCAACCCTTTAAGGGCTCTGATTTTCTTTTCGAGATATTTCACATAATATTACACAGACTGGAACATTGCCAATTACTTTTCAATTACCAATTACATGTTTTAACCCCCACTAGACATGCCTCTCTACGCCAACAATGTTATGTTATTTAAAAAAATAATAAACATATTTGTTTTATTTTAGATTTGTGCTATGTTTTGTTTTGCATATTGTGTAATAAACGCTTGTAAAATAATTACATTACAAGTCACAAATACTTTCAAGTAGTCATCAATAGTCTTTGTCATCAATTACTTTAAATTTCAATTACATACCACCAATTATATAATTATATAAATATCATTTATGTAATTGATAGCTAGCTGTCAACTATAAATTGCTTAGTTGTTCAATTATTAGATTCGTATCGTAATGATACGATTCAGGTGACAAAATCGGTCAGATAAAATTCAGAAAAATGCATGAAATCTTTATTTGAATCGATAGCACGGTCCACATAATTTAATGTTTGAAAATTATTTCGTGCAAATGTTGACCGTGACTGCGCCTCAAATGGTATATCCGCTTAGTCCAATTTTGGCATATTCTTTCCAACATTTCGGCCAGTAACTTATGAATAAATGCTTCAATGTTGTCTTCCAATGCGTCAATTGAAGCGGGCTTTAACATAGCTCCACAAAAAATAGTGTTAAGGCGTTAAATCGCACGATCTAGGCGGCCAATTGACCGGTCCCGAACGTGAAATAAAATGTTAACCGAACTCGCCTCTCAATAAGTCCATTGGTAAGCGTGCTGTGTGGCACCGTCTTGTTGAAACCACATCTCATGCAAGTCAAGCTCTTGCATTTTGGGCAAAAAAAGTTGGATATCATCTTACGGTAGCGCTCAACATTCACAGTTACGTTACGATTCGCATCATCTTTAAAGAAGTACGGTCCAATGATGCCACCAGCCCATAAACCGCACCAAACTGTAACTTTTTCTGGATGCATTGGTAGCTCTTGCAATGCTTCTGGCTGATCTTCACTCCAAATCGACAATTCTGCTTTTTAACGTACCCATTGAGCCAAAAATGAGCTTCTTCGCTGAACACAATTTTTCGATAAGAAGCGCGCACTCATTTTTATAATAAAATTCAATAATTTGCTAGCGTTGTTCGTTTGTAAGACGATTCATGGTTAAATTATAGACCAAACTGAAGATGTTTGACAGTGAAACAATACACGAAACGTCAGCTTTTTAAACCAGTGTTGCCAAAAAGATAATGGATAAAAAATCACCCCGTATAAAATATGTACTTAAACTGTCTGTTAGATAGAAATCTACAGAAAAAGATTTTTACCTTGACAACGTAATAGATTGATAAAAGGGAAAAAGAGACAACAATACATTTTTGCTAAGACAATATACTAAATGGACCAAAATCTGAGTTTCGCGCCGCTACCGGCATTTGTGTTATAGATCTTAATGCATCTGCACAATGTCTCCCTATGTCTATTTTAAATTCGTAACCTCGTTAAGCTGAAATAAGTTCAAATAAGATGCAAAAATTTTGTTAATGGATCTTTCTTTGAAGTCCAGATATACTTAAATTTATATATTTTCTGTGTGGACTAAGATTTTTGATAAAGATTGAGAGATTTTTCAATGTCAAAACTGAATTCATTAGTAAAGACACACTTGACATGCCTTTTTAAACGTCCACCTCTCTTTTAACGTGTATTCTCTAATTGAAATATTTCTTCCCTTAAGTAAATATCTGTACAACTTATACTGGGCTATATTAAGCGTGAGTATAGAAAGCACAATTCTAGTTGGTAGTTTAACACTGTTGTTAAACTAAAAGTCTTTATTTAAATCTAATATATTATTAGTGACACATAATTTTTCTCTCGAAGATATTATAAATTACCTTCTTTTATTGTACAAAAACTATATCAAAGGACTAATACTCCAAATAACACAGATTACATTTAAACTACAATGTTACATCTTTAGTAGTACTTGTATTTAGAGTTGTTCGCAAAACCATTATTGCTACGAAAAAGAAAAGTTTTCAATTACGTTTTATTCTTAAAATTGTTTAATTTTGTCTTCGATTTACTTTTACTTGAGCTTCATAGCCACATCATAGCCCTCCAGTTATACCTGAAATAAATCAATAAAATAAGATTGGCAGTAGGAATGTTTTAAATTATTTCAAATTGGTTTTTATCCACAGATTGTCACATGTATATATTTATATATGCATGTATGTGTGTATGTATGTACACACATTAAATTCAATTGTTTTAAAAAAAAGTAAATAAATAAATAGAAATAAATATCACTTATAAATCAATTTCCGTTATTTAATGCGCATTGGCACATGTTGACATGCAACGTATAGAAATGTGAACAACAAAAGGATTTTAAAATGAAAAACATACAATCGTGAATAAAAATTACTCACACGTACTCACCTGGAATTGATTTATAAAGTAAAACCTATAAAAGTTAAACATTTATTTGTTTTTTGTGTTCCACACACAGAGAGTTAAAAGAAATATTTGGTTTTTAAAACCCAGCATTTTTTATCGCAATCAAATAAGTAGAGGATAAAAGTTTGTAGCATTTTTCAACTTGGTTTTTTTATTTTGTTTAACTTAGGGTATCCACACACACAGGTATTGATTTCTGCTCTAATAAATAAATAAATGTTTGCTTAACCACAAATTCTTTTTAATTGAACCCAATTGCAATTTGAATTCATTGTAATACGTTTTAACTGTATTTGGTATAAACAAGTAAGAGCACTATATTCGGCTGTGCCGAATCTTTTATACCCACCACCAATTTTGTGTACATTTAAAGCACAATATTTATTATTTTGTTAATCGCTATAGAATAATCTCTTTATAATAAAATATGTATCACTTTCTTTGTAGAGGGTGGTTAAATTCTAAGGGCCCATGTTTAAGGTGAACCACATCTAAACTTAAACTTTTTTCTTGTATTTCATTTGACATTTCTCAATCTCAGACTAACTCAATTTGAACCGTGGAAAGATACGCAATCGAGCAACGCTTTTAAATATTAAAGATTTTTATAAAAATGGGCGTTCAAATCAAAATGCATTTTGTGCACTTCGTAATTCTTTTGGTCAACATAATCGTTCGAATTCGTCCACAATCGTGAAAATTGTAAAAAATATTTAAATGTCTGCAAAGCAGGTCTGTATGAAATGCGAAAACATCTGTGAATGCCATCTTAGTTCGTTGAATGGGAAACATTGCTGTTTTTCACGATAACGTGGCAAAAGAGCAAGCAACCTCGACTCATCATCGTGCCCAACAATTGAGCATCAACAGTGTCATTGAAAATATGGACTATCGGATCGAAGTGTGCCGCCTAGGTTGGGGGGCCATTTGGCCGATATTTTGTTCCATACATAATTGAAGCATACAAATATTATTATCATTATAAAAATAAATGATAATAATTTCATAATAATTTTATTCAAAATCAACATAGTCCCTTAAAATTAAACCACCCATTATAACTTCGGTATGCTAGTAAAATGTTTTCGTAAATTTAGTCTTTCAGTGAAAGTGGCCGTTAAAATACGCGTGTCAATAAAGTTTCTGCTAATAAACATAACTTAGATATTTCAATATAGTCCTTTAGTATTCCAAAATTTTTATTCATAGAGAATTTACATGAATTTAAGAGGAAGAAAGTGAATTTAAGGTTAAATTTTAAGGGCCACAGGGTGATTTAAAATATACATTCTCTGCATTTTTCTAAAACGGGAAATTTATTAGTAAGATTTTGATTTTTAAACTTCTATAACATTTTGCTTTTAAAAGATTTTCAAACGAAATAAGTTTTGTATAATTTTAAAATTTGTTAGCCATTAGTACATAAAAATAAATTGTTTATAATATTTAGAGATAATTTTTTTTACTTAGGTCAAAATTTTCCTAAATTCCCATTTTTAATAGAGCATAACTTCAGGAGAACATGAACATAAGTTGTTAATATGCCATCTAGTAGTTGCTAGTAGAGTCATCTATCTTATCATCTTTATCTTATATTTAGCTACAGTACAATAAATGGTGCAGTGTAAGATGAATAAATGCTAATATATATGACTAATATATTTTTATGAAAATTTAAGGAAAAAAGTGTGCGTGGCACATGTATTTTCCGTTATAACGAAGACTTTTACCAAAAAGCCATGTTTGCAAAATTTCAGAATCGTACATATAGTCTTGTCAGTTTTTTTACGTTTTAAATTTGAAATATACACTGTGCGGTATAAATTTTCGTACATTTTTATCTATAACTCTTTTCCTAATTCATAGATTTAAACGATTTTCAGGGAAAAATATTCTTTTGACTCGATAAATATCTATTCGAAGTTTCAGGACTACGTTTATGCGTCTGGACACAATTCAAAAGTGAAAGTGGGCGTTATAGTAGGCGTGTCAAAGTTGCTTTTGCTAATGAGTACAACTCAGGTGTTTCAATAAAGTCCTTTATTATTCCAAAATCTTTATTAATAGAGAAATTATATGAATTTTAGGTAAAACGTTATATGGGAGGTGGGCGTAAAAGTGGGGGTGGCACCTTAATTTTTTGGCATAGTAATGAAATTGCCTAGGGGGATAGACGTAGCAAAATTTATCATCATACCTCTAATTTTAGCGGTTTAATGAGCTTTTAAATTTCATTAACGGTAGATAACGTGAAAAGTGGGCGTTATAGTAGGCGTGTCAAAGTTATTTTTGCGAATGAGTACAACTGAGGTGTTTCAATATATTCCTTTATTATTCCAAAATCTTTATTAATAGAGAAATTATATGAATTTTAGTTAAAACGTTATATGGGAGGTGGGCGTAAAAGTGGGCGTGGCACATTGATTTGCCGTTGCAAGAAAGCGTGTCACCAAAAAGCAAAGTGTGCAAAATTTCCGAGTCGTACATCCAATTTTGTTGCTTTTATGACGTTTTTGTTTTTAAATATACCGAAAAATACACTGTGCGGTATAAATTTTCGTACATTTTGATCGATAACTCCTCTCCTAATGCATAGATTTAGACAATTTTCGGGGAAAAATATTGTATTTACCCAGGAAATATATATTCGAAGTTTCATGAGTCTACGTTAAGGCGTTTGGACACAATTCCATTTTATTCGATGTTCGAAGGACACGGTTTTTTCGACCTACTCTTGCTTTTCGAGCTATAACTCTCTTCCTGATATTCCGATTTAGCCCATTTTCAATACCAAACAAACCTTGTCTATAAGAAAGATTCTGGCAAAATTTGAGCCCCCTAGCTTTTTCGGTGCGACCTCTATCGTGCTTTCAACAGACGGACAGACGGACAGACGGACGGACATAGCTAGATCGTCATAAAATCAAACCCCGATTCAGAATATATATACTTTATGGGGTCTAAAATGGATATGTCGATGTGTTACAAATGGAATGACAAAATGAATATACCCCCACCATTTTTTTGGTGGCGGGTATAAAAAATTACATCTTAAATAAATATTTATCAATAATAAAGGGTACGTCCACGGTAAATGTTTTCCTAATGTGCACATTTTGTTTTAAAAAATCAGTTAACTTGTGTTTTTCTTTTTGTACCCCTCACAAAAGGGCATAATTCTGTAATAATGTTTGTAGTGCTGATAGAGGAATTGGTTTAGTTTTGTCCATCTGTCCGTAAGTATGTTGAAATCAAAGTTGTAAGGCCCCCATTTATACTTCAGACTTCAATATGGTATCAATTTATCTGATACGCTTTTGAAAATTTTGCTATTGAAAATCAGTTTTGTAGGCACTTTACGATCTGCGATATGAGCGAAAGAACACGATTGACTCTGTTTGTTGCCCAAAGAAAGTCTTGACCCGTTTGTTAAATGTCACTATAGGTGATAAATATAAGATCACTAGCTAATACCCGGTGTGCTTCGCCACCCCAAATTTTAGTATTTAATTTATATGGTAGGTGCCACGCCCACTATTGTTAATGCACCTAGTTTTTCCATAAATGTTTATTTGAATATAAAAGTTGCTTTTGCAAAATTTTACTGCTCTAATCGATATCGTTTTCCAAATATACGAATTTTAGTATTCAATTCATATGGTAGGTGCCACGCCCACTATTGATAATGCACCCATTTCTTGCCTAAATGTTTATTTGGGTGTCAAGTTTGCTCTTGCAAAATTTTGCTACTCTAATCGATATCGTTTTCCAAATATACGAACTTTAGTATTTAATTCATGTGGCCACGCCTACTATTGCAAGTCCGCCCATATTTTATCCAAATGTTTGTGTGGATCTCAAAGTTTACCGTACTTAATTTGAAGACTCTAGCTGCATTTACTTTCGTGATATATAATATTTAATACTTATTTTTTAATAGGGCGTGGCACCCCGCCCTCTTACAATTTCAAACCAAAGTATAGCATATACATAGTTTCTTCCAGACATACCGAAAGATTCTGTGAGAATTTCAAGGAAATCGGTTAAGCCGTTTAACCGTCTATAAAGCACAAACAAACATACAAACACACATTGATTTTTATATATATAGATTTATGGAAAATATCAGTTTAATCAGTCTATTACCGGCAAAATTATATTTTTCTAAAATGTCAACATTTTATTGAGATTGCAACAACAAAGTTGGATTAGAAAACAACAAGAAATCAAGCTGCGGCTGATACATACTTAATTATATATTTATTTTGAGTATGTATGTACATGATGGTACAAACTGTGAGGATTTTTGTTTGATTGTTATCGTTCTAATGAATGAGTCAAGTTTTTTCGCGAAATGAAATTCAAAAAATATAATTTGCTTAGAGCGCTCCGACTGCGCTCAATCAAACCACAAATGATTTATATTTGTTTACAATTAATTTATTTAATATTTTAATCAAAATTTAATTATTCTCTAATTATTAATTTATTTAATATTTCTTTCAATCAAAATTTAATTATTCCTTAATTATTAATTTATTTAATATTTCTTTTAATCAAAATTTAATTATTCCTTAATTAATATTTCACTTAATAATTCACTCGATTTAATTCAATTCAACAAATTCAAAATTATTTCTTAATCATTATTTTATTTAACAATTCAAAATTAATTCCTAAACTTATCAACTCCGACACACGACTAAGACTGACTCCAACACGCGCTGGCCAAAAGCAGCAAACCGCAGCTTGTCCGCAGAACACGTTGCACAACCATGTGTGTGCCGACACAGCAATTTGATGGGAACTGCTATTAATGCAGTTTCACGGGTGACACTTGAGAAGTATCAAGTTTTGTCTGCGTTTTTTGACTGCATACAATTTGGCAAGCGTGTGAATAAATTTGTGCCTACTCAGCAAAGTCGGTGTTTCTAACTTATGTAATGCTTACTTGGTCAATCGTATTACTGAAAATGCGAAATTTTTCGTTTATTCGCTGTACGTAGCACGAACTTGGTCGCAAGTTCTGGCACACGATCATCATCGAAGGAATATTGCAGGAGAATATTTCTTCTAAGAGTCATCTAAGTATCCTCTGTTTTCTAACATTTCCATGTCAAAAAATAGACAACACTGAGGAATTTTGTGTTATTTTGTTTCGCAAATTTAAAAATATATAATCGAACGCACTTCTATTCCGTTTTATCGAGCACCCACTCTTATATATACACATGTAGGGGGAATATCGAAGCAGACCAATACTATTACGGGTCCCTTTTCGATCCCCTTCGCTTCTCAGTGTTATCGTGTCCACCGATCAGTATACCTTCAATCACTGTATCCCGCGTTACAATCGGCGTTTGCTCTAGACTAGGAAAACGATTACACACTGCCGACTGGTGATTGTTGACAATCCTCATCGCACAGTCCTTTGTAATCGCCAGCATCGCTCTCAGATTAAGGTCTCCCATCTCACTCACACTTAATGTGTGCTTGCCTTCCGCTCGCCAATGCCGGACACTCACATACTACATGCGCTGCCGTCTCGGTATCCTCCAGACACATTCTACAAATATCATCATCCACGATCTGCATCCTCTTCAGATGATATTTGAAGTTCCCATGTCCTGTAATCAACGCAGTTATGCAGCTAATCGTACTCCGATTAAAACCGAGTATCTTCGCTGCACCCACCCCTGCCAAGTGGCTCCCTGAGCACCATACGAGCCTGTCTACACGTGGTGCCCTCCATCCATCTTCGCATGTTCATAGAGTTCACCCATTTAAAGATCTTCGCCCGCACTAACCCATTGCCCAGAGCAGTTCTGGGTTCCCGTCCGCAGAATGCAGCCTCAGACCCCTTCTTCGCAAGTTCGTCAGCAACCCAATTCCCAGCTATGCCAACGTGTCCCTTAACCCACATTAGCGTTACCTCATTTGTAGAGGCACACCTATTGAGCTTTAGAAAACACCCAAGCACCAAAGAGGAGTTCACATCTATAGCAACCACTCTTAGTACAATATATTCTGAATGCTAAAGTGAAAAAATTTCGTCAAGTTCTCATTTGGCTCTTAACAACCTATAGTCAGCCATAGTAGTAACTTATCATGAGAACTGCAAGTTATTCAATGCCACGAGATAAGTTTAGGATCCAAAGTTAAATTTCCTAAAAAATTCAAGCTTCAATATAAGTAAGTCGTTAGTTCAGTGGGCTCTGCAAATACCGAAATATACATCAAACAATGCATGTAAAAAAGGCTTCTTCGTTTGATAAGAGAGTACAATGTGTTTACATATTCCTGGCCTATTTCGGCATCATGATACTATGGTAAGAAAGCTTTGGAGTGGTACCGTAACAATAACATTGTTTTTATACCAAGAGAGGCCAATCCTTAAAATGATCTGGTGTTAACACCAGTGGATTGTCAAACTGTAAAAAAGTGACTGAAACAATTATCAAATCTCTACTGGTAGGATTATATATAAAGGGTCCGCCATGCAACGTTTTTTTTAACTATTGCTTATTTCGTGAATCGTAACATTAAGCTCATGTTTGATTTGACAGATAATTAGTTTTATCCTTCCGCTGAACGAATATGGTTGTGTATACGCTTGAACAACGCTGGGAAATATTGCGACATTACTTTGGCCGATTTTGCCAAAAAAAAATCATCTTTTCAGATGAAGCTCATTTTGATCTTGGCTGGTATGTAAACAAGCAAAATTGTCGCATTTGGGGTACAGAAACCGGCACGCATACATTTAAAAGCCGATACACCCAAAACGAGTTAAGGTTTGGTGCGGATTTTGGTCCAATGGCATAATTGGGCCATTTTCTTCGAAAATGATCAGGGAGTGGCCGTAGTCAATGGCGATCGTTATCGGGCCATGCTGAATGAATTTTTGTTTATAAAAATTGAAGAGGAGGATATTGGCAACATTTGATTTTAACAGGATGGCGCTACGTGCCACACGGCCGAAGCTATACTTTTTTTATAGCATTTTCAAAAAGTTATTTGGCGGACCCTTTTTGAAAAAAGACTGTATAATCAACCGTTTGCAAATTATTTAATTTTTTATGTTTATATTAAAATTGTTCGATTTTACTCCATAACACATTTATGTCGTCTTTTCATAATATTTGATTTCCAACTGTTTTTTAGATAATCCTTTATTATTAAAAAAAAAAAGAAGGTTTCGACATTAAAATTTTTTTTTTTACATTCGTATATACTTATTTGTACATTGTGTTTTTTCATTCGTTTACATAAAAACAATTTTTTTTCCATAAGTCTGTAAAGTAAGAAAAAGGAATCAAACAAATTTGTTACTAGAATTCAATCAGAAGTGCAGACTGGGTTGAAAAACATGCCATTACGGCCCATTTCTCCTAATGCATATTGTATTGCTATTATGCATTTTTGTACTTTTTTATTGAAGTTGTATGCAATCATGCATTAAATGATTGCATATGTATCTTCAAGCTTGGAATATATGTAAGAAATACATATAGAATAGATATTGATGTGGTACCAAGTTTGATATCAAGCATGGAAATTGTTGTTAAAATGACTATATAAACCGAGCAGAGAACAAAATTCTTCATATGTATATTCCATTCAATAAATTTAATAGCACTTTTAAAACACTGGCTACCTTTTTGTGTAATCAGCTAAACAGTTTCCGAGATTACTCAAGCCATATGTATACTATTCTAAATTCGCAATAATATATGAAACAAAGTTAAGGAAATTGCTGTCAGATGTTAAATTAATTAATATAATTTATAATTAATAGTAAAATATTTACGGTATTTATATGAAAAAAAAGAAAAAAAAAACATAAAATTTCACTCCGTAACGACCACCTACAAAATGAAAATCATAATCGCAAAAATGTTTAAGGATTAAAAAAAATAGTTCGTGTTTATGTAATGTGATAGTTAATGTAAAAAAAAACATAAAATAAAACAAAAGAAATGTACAGTTTAAATAAATTATTCTATAAATGTAAATAATGTACAACAAAGGGAAACATGGTTTCTAAAAATGAAATATAAATGGAATCAATTATAAAATAATTTAATTACTGTAAAACAAAAGAAATATATAAATATATCTAGAACAAACAAATCAAAAAATGTAATCAAATTTTCAATTAATTCAATACAAAAATCAATTTTCAATTAAAAGTATGATTAAAAAAAAAACACCAAATCTATTCATTAACACATTTAAAAAAAATAGCAACAAGATAAATATATTTATATTAAAAATTGAAAAAAAGAATACCTTAGCGTAGGTATGTTAAGAATATCATAAGTATGAACCATTATTATTTATGTTGATATGTGTGATTGACATATCAGTATCATAATCAGTAAACGGACAACTTTAAATTTAAATAAGGCTCAAAGAAATGATTTTACTATCTAAAAAATTTACTTCCTTCTGAACCAAATAATTTGTAAAATTTTCAATTTTATCCAATAGTCTTATGCGAGCTAGATGAGTATTCAACTCTTTATGACCAAATGTTACGTTGGATGATCTTCTAAATGTTGGCCGACGGCAATATTGTGACACTTTCTAACGCACTCTTCAACGCACTGCCCAAACTTTATGTTATTTTGCATACAAGTTAAGCTGATTCTTTTACTTCAGATATTATGAGAATCAAATTTTTTTCATTATGGTTCTAATAACTTATTGGCTGTCCAAAATAATGCGAATCGGAACTTCCTCTTTCTACATTTAATGCAATCCGTTATAGCCATATTCTAAGTCTGAAAGAAACCCGTACCAATTCGGTCGCAAATATTCTATCCGTCTGTTTAAATATCCAACTTTCGAGCAGTGAAGACTTTCTCGAAGTTTTTATTAAATCTAAAATAATAAAATCAAAACAACTAACTTTTGAGAACTATTAAGTCCCTTGTTGACGTTTTTTGCCTGTATAAATGTCCATAACTTGGATCATTTATGGAAACATTCTTGATAGACTTATTTAAAACATTTTCAATACAAACAGCAATTTTTTATGGATTGTGAATTGGCAATTTTGCCAATTAAAATTACCATTTTGTAAACATTGACCGCTTAACAGAATATAACTAATATCGCTCTTGATAATACTTCCACATTCCAAAAAGATTTTCGAAGTAAATTTAAACAATATTCCAGCGTTTCTATGGCCTAAGCATTATCAATAATTTTCATACTTATCTAACCTAAAAAGAATTTTGAACTCTCAACTCAGAAAATAAAGCTCCCGCTTTAAAAAAAATCCCAAAGTGTATAGATGTGTAAAAACTTATTTGTTATCAACATTATATGATATTCATATGATGCCCTAACCCATGATTATATTTCATTTTATTTAAATATAAAATTAAATTGTTAACACATACATAAAAAGCTAATTTATAATTTTATTTATTATGATTAAGATTATCACTTAGATACATACGACCACATATACACATACCTAAATACATTGTTTTAAACTTTTATAAATTAAGAATGTAAATCTACAAAAGTAACAAGAAATAAAAGCTCATATTTTTCAAAAACCAATAAAATTACACATAAGGTTATTTTATTATTGAAGGATATAAATGATTTTAAAAGAAAAAGGTGAGTGGAAAAAGAATTAGGACAAATATTTAATAACAAACAACTAACCCTTAGGGATACAAATTTTTTAAAATTTTTGAAAATATCAAAATTGCCCTACCCATACCATGTAGTGCATAAAACAACAATAACAACTACATCTTTAGATTTTCGATATCGTTAAAAAAGGTTCCACGTCAAATGCAATTAAATTTGGGATCAGAAAGTTCTAAAAAATTAAGTAATTTCACTTAACAAAGATTGTTTTTAGATTTTGATTATAATCATATAATTACATTAGGAAATGTAAATCTATATATATAAAAGTGAAACTCTGTGTGTGTGTGTGTTAGCTATAGACTCCGAAAATGTAAAACCGATCGGACTCAAAGTTTGGCAAGTTCATGTACACATTCCAGGGAGTGTTTATGGGTAGAAAAAGTGGGCGGGGCCACGCCCATAAAAAATTAGTTATCATTTTTAGCTACTTGCACTTGACCGATTTTTTCGTATCTTTGCACACATATTGAGCTGTCATGACTTTAAAATTTCGTGATAAGAAAAGTGGGTGGGGCCACGCCCATAAAAAGTTTTAATTTTGAGGTACTTGCACTGGACTGCTTTTCTGAAACTTTGCACACATACTGAGCTGTCATGACTTTATAATTTCATGATAAAAAAAGTGGGCAGGGCCACGCCCATAAAAAAAGTAATAATTTTGAGGTACTTGCACTGGACCGATTTTTTCGTATCTTTCCACACATATTGCGCTGTTATGACTTTACAATTTCGTTAGTAGAAAGTGGGCAGTGACACGTCCATAAAAAAAAGTTATTTTTTTTCAGTTTCTTAAACTTCATCGAATTTTCTGGAACTGTGCACAGACATATTGAGCTCTTAGATTATACAATTTCGTGATTAGAAAAGTGGGCAGTGCCACGCCCGTAAGAAATTAGTTAACATTTTTATCTACTTGCACAAGATCGATTTTTCTGAAACTTTGCACACACATATTGAGCTATCATGACTATAATTTTGTGACTGGAAAAATGGGCAGGACCACGCCCATAAAAAATGTTACAATTTTGAGGTACTTGCCTGTACCGATTTTTGTGAAACATGGCACACATATTGAGCTGTCATGACTTTACAGTTTCGTTATGGGAAAGTGGGCAGTGCCACGCCCATTAAAAAAGTTATAATTTTTAGCTTTTTGTACTTGATATTCAATTCATATTCAGAATGCATTTTTATTCATTAAGGGGCGTAGCAACGCGCGCCGGGTTTTTCTAGTAGTTAAATAATTATAAAATAAAAAATTTTGAAAAAATAAAAAATTTTGAAAAAATAAAAAAAGAATCTTAAAGGGCTTTCAGAAATCGTCTTCGACGCGGAACGTTTTTGTTCCGCAATGACCTGAGGAAACATTTTTCGGTTTCAGCACCTCATCGGCTACAGCGTGGTGATAGGGCCTTATTTTGGTTGTACCTCTACTAACCCTTGAAGACTATTAAGTCCACTGTGGGCGTTGTTTGTCTGTAAACCAAAGCTAACAAAGTGTCTGTTTAGGACCAGACTATAATTACAACATATTATAAAATTAGCTCCTCGCTACATGAACGTAGTTAAGATATGCAGCTATTGGTTCACCTAAAACCATCTTGTCTGATTAACCATACAGAAGTGGTTTTCAAGAAGAGATATTTAGATATGCCACAATATTGGTGTCTCCAACACTATGTGATGCTTACTTCACTCATCCCCAAGTCTAAAGGATATTGGAACTCCCTTTTGTATAATATATAATGCTGCCTACTCCACTCCTCATCTAATTCCCTTCGGTGGATACATTCAGGTTCTTCAGTTATGATTATAAGCTTTCTTTGCCTACGTTTTCAAAAAATTCGAAAAGAAATCTCTACGGAGAAAGCAGAAGATCTTGGAGACCGACTGTCAATGATAGTTGAGATAAAATCCAAGCTGTCTATAATGCTGACATAGCCCTCACGTCATCCGCCCTTTGCACTAAGTCCTATTCCCGAATTCATCGTTAGTTTTCTCGCCAGGAATAACACTGGTTTAGTTAAGCATTGCAAAAGTGTATAAGTCGTAGCTGACCTCATACAACAAGCATCTACACAATCTCCCTGCTTAGAAGCTCTCTAATTAAAAGCAAAAATTTGCTAGTCATACTACAAATTTGGAGCAAATGTCTAACATGTGTTTGGTAAGTAAAAAGTTTTCAAAGTGCCAGATAGAAATAAGGACGATTTTTTTAAGATTTAGTACACTGAAAAACAATTGTGTTGATGCTAACTATAGTATGCTTTGAAAACTTTTAGATATTTTCTAATCCAATCTTAACTGGTATAATAAGATTGGCAACCCAACAAATAATAAAAAAAACTTTGATCTATTTCCCTTATTACAAATTTCAAGATTGTCTTAGTCTTAGCATTTCAAAAAAAAATTTTATTTTCTAAAGATAAACACAGACCAAATTATCACTCACTATAAAGGGTGACGGCAAATCAAAAGAAAAATATGTCGATTAAATTGCGATTTTAAATTTCTTTTCTATGATTCTGGCCTTTTAAAATGTTTAATTAAAATTGTTTTATATTTCTCTTTTTGTTTCACGAAAAAAAGGCAAAATACTAATAAGTAAAAAAAATCTGGAAAATTACAAACTCTACCATGAACACACTATAATAGTTTGGATCACTGCTCTACGCTACATTTACTAAAAAAAAATAAATTAATTAATAAATATGTAGTTTAGCACACATCCACATAAATTTGTATATATATGTAAAATGTAAATTTATTTTAATTTAAGTATGTAAAATCATAAACTTGTACGATTACTTATATTTAAGAGGTACAAAAACCATTTGCCAGTCCGTCATTGTCAATTGTATTCTAATCATTTAAATTTGATACCAATTTTATTTTAATAGCCAATATGTTTCTTAATGTTTGTGTTAAAAAAGAAAGAGGTCAAACATAAACATATGTATTTATGTATACATGTGTATGCCGTTGTTTATAAAATTAAAGCTAACCTCAATAAATTTAAAACCAAATGTGAAGAAAACAAAAGTGTTTTTAAAGTAAGACAGATGTCAGTAGCACACTCAACGGTCATTTGATTTTTATGTATCCCCAGATACAACAACAACAACAAACATTGAAAATAAATGAAAAGCTGCTAACAACACTCTGGAGTAATAATGCTGTGATACACTCGAAATTTCTATCATTTCCAAATTGTATAGTAAACAATAAATACAAATAAGTTTTGCAGTCAAATTCGGAGAAGTTCACTTCTCAAAGGAAAAATCTTTGATAAAATAAGTACCACTTAAGTGGTAGCTCAATTAAATCGTATAACATGCAACCAATAAATGTTTAAATTATAAAATAAATCTAAATTAACTCAGCCAAATTGCGCTTTACATTAGTGAGCATACCCTATCTTTTTTTTGTTTATTTTTAAGATTAAAAAGTGCAATAAATTTAAATGCTTTTAATTGAAAGTATGATAGTGTTCAACTTTGATCTAAATCAGCTAATACAAATTGAACGATACGAAGATTAAAATAATTATAAAAAAAGTAAGAGTGCTATAGTCGGACGTGCCGAATCTAACAATATCATTCACCATCATGTACGTACGTAGGTATAATCCCTACGGGTTAAGAAAAACAATTCCGCCGTTTTTTTAGACGTCATCTTGGAGTTATCATTTTTATAGTAATTTACTGTTTTCTACTGCTCAAGCCTTTTCATTTGATATCAATATTGAGGGGGTTCAAGAAGTTACATTTTAAAATACCGGGCAGCCAACATGAATTTTAACTTTTTTATAGTGCTTTTATTGCGCTAGTCAAGTCCATTCAGATGATACCAATATTGACTCTCTCGGTTGTCTAGAAGCTAAAAAAAATTGACTTTTGTTTTTAAATTTTGGTAATATATATTTTTAAAAAAAATTTTTTGCCTATAACTTTACCGATTAGAACCCGCTTTGTCCAAAATTTTTCAGGAATATCTCTAGAGGCATATTACATCTACAAATAGTAGCAGAGGTATCTGTAATTATTCTATGGCTGAAAAATTTTAATATTGGTGTTTATTTGCTCATATCTCAGAAAGTAATGAGACGATTGTGCTAATTTCAATAGCGTTTAATTCCCGGATATTTCCAAAAGATTGATACCATACATAGATCTGAGGAACAAATGGTTGTTTCTAAAAACTGATATCAACCACACACGGACAGACGGACAGAAGGGCATGGCTTACACGACTCCTATTCATAAGCTTTTAGGATATATATACTTTATGGGGACGAAAATGGAAATTGTAGAAATTACAAGCGGAATGACAAAGCTATATATACCTTTGTGCACCACTGGTGAAGGGTATAAAAATGCCATTTTCACTCTGACCAGCATACCACGTTTGTATGAATGTATGCATACATTGCATACATGGTTTTTTCCTCATATTTCAGTTGTTTATGTACCGATTTTTCTGATTTTTTATTCCAAACTACTCCCGAATATTTCTAATATTTTAGTGCCTCCCGCGGGTCCAAGGAATGTCGGGGGGCTTCAAAAAGTTGATTTCAACATACACACAGACAGACGGACAGACTGACAACGCTTAATCGACTCCGCTATTTATAAGCTTTCAGAAAATTTATGGGGCTGGAAATGAGAATCTTAGAAATTTCACACGGAATGAAAAACCTATATATGCCCTTTTTCACTTTTGTGTGAAAAACATTTACTTTTTGGCAATAAAACACATCCAAGATCTTTACTTATAACAATATTTTATTTATTTATTATTATTTTTTTTTTCAACTATTACAATATTTCATAAGTTGCTTATGTTGCTAATTTTCAGTACAATAACATTAACATCTTCAAACGAATATAATAGAAAAACTTTGGGCCGACCAGCTAAGCGATCGGGATTAAACTAGTATAAAGTTTCAGCAAAACAAATTACTCAAAAAAAGGTTTTGCCATTTGTTAATAAATTTCCTTATACATTTTACACACAACAATTATTGAGTGTAAACATAATAATACAAGTTCTCCCTGAAAATACTATCATAAATAATAAAGTTAAGTCCTAAATGCCTGCCCATTCATATATTTCTGGTACTCTTTTTCTACCTACAGGCTTAAGAACACATAATTTCAAAAAATTTTATATGAAAATGAAAAAATTATAAAAATAACACAAAAGATGTGTAAACAAACACATACATATTAAACACAAGGAAAAAATATAATAAATATTTATTAATAAAAAAAGAGACGGAAGGATTTTTAATGTGAAATGCTGAGCTACAACAAAAATATTGTGAACGAAATAATGGTTGAGTGTATCCAATGTTACGTATTAGCAACTAATATAGGTAAACGTATACTGAGACATTTTCTGCTAAACAGTTATAAATTCATCTTCATAAATTTTTATACTCTCTAAGACATTTTTAAAAACACTAAAAAATCTTTTATTTTGATTTTAATCGGTTTTTTAGAACTATTTTTGGATATGTTTAAAGTGCAGACAAACATCACCAGCCTGTACAGAAATTTTGTGTTTAGTGTTAGTATTTTAGTGTAAAAAAAATTTTTTTAAATAATTTATACAAATTACGGAAAAATGTTTTCTAATAATTTCTTGGTTTGTGTTTTAATAAAAAAAACAAACACGTGTTTCTTTAAGTGGTTATTTGCTGTTGTCATATCTTTACGTTAGATTTGTTTAAGTAAAAAAAAAATTAAATAAAATAAAAATCGATAGACATATGTAAACACCTTTCTTTTTGAGATCTTGATATTTAAATATAACTAAAACTCTTTAGTATATATTTACTTAACAATTTTAACTAATTTATTTATCTTAACTCTTAATTAAAGGCTCCTGAGATATGAGTACTTTTTGCTAATGTAAAATAATTTCTGCATTATAAATAGCATCAATCATAACTCTGTTGCAAAGAACATAATACATTGGCAGTCCTAATGATTTTTGTTGTTGTTTTTTTTTTTTGGACGACAACATAATTTGTGAACTCCAATTATACACCATTTACATATAAACATTTATCCAGCTTTTGTAATGTCTTCAATTTAGATTCAGTTAAAGCCTTAACACTCATAATATTTGTATAAATCCAGTTTTCATTAAAATAAATTAAAAAAAATATTGTTTTAAAGAAAATCATATACAAAAAAAAAATATTTACACAGCATCTTCGAACTTTTGGACCACATTGTAGCAAAGTTTAGATTTCAGATTTCGTGTTACACAAAATAGTCATAATTATTTTTGACGCCGTCTTTGATTTTGAATTTTTACTTTGTTAACTGTATTCTACTAGTCTAGCCGTTTCATATGATACCCATATTTGGTGGGTTTAAAAAATGTTTCCGCCATTTTGTTTCAGACTCCATCTTGGACTTTACATATTTCGGTAGTTTACTGCATTCTTCTGTTTAATTCCTTTTATTTTCTACCAATATTGCGGGATTAAAGGGTACAAAACAGTAACTACTATATTTTACTAAATATTCGCCATTTAATCTAAGACGCCATCTTGGATTTTTATCTTTTATAGTTTACCGTATTTTACTAGTCGAGATCTTTCATTTAATGTCCATATTGGCTTTAGGCGGTAGAGAAACTGAAAGAAATACATATACGTTTGTAAATTTTGAGATACATATAAAATAATTTGCTTTGTGGTGCTTATATCTCATATAGTTTTAAACTAATTTCAAGTTTTTCTTAGAAGTAATTTCTGATTCCACGGATTATAATTTGGTTTATTTATTGTGTAAAAAAATTTTTTAGGAGCCTTAAAAATTTTATATATTTTAAAAATACTTTTTTTTCAAATAATATTTGTCTGCAACTTTGCTAATAAGTGACGGATTTATAAAAAATTTGTCACGAATATCTTTGAAAGCATACCATATCAATAAATATTTACAAAAGTTATTCTAATGCTGATTAATTCAAATTTCTATTAAGGAAAAAACGGAGATTGTCTTGCTTATTTACTCATATCTCGGAAAGATATAAAGCGATTACACTGATCTTCAATAGAGATCTGCTCCCAAATATTTGCGTTTGTTTGATATCTTACACAGGTCTTTCCTATGTCCGGGGATTCCAAAAACCTGACTTCAACATAAACACAGACAGCCGGACAATAATTCCATTAGTAAATAATCTTTGTTTTCTTTTAAAAACAATACAATACTTATTGATTCTAAAAATTTTGGACCATTGTGGCATTATAACAATACGATACTTAGGACTGTTTTTGGATACAACAACTGCAACAGATAATGACAATGTTAATAAGGACTCAATTTAAATGTATTAAACAAGCTGTGTTAACCAGGCTACTTATCTAGTTGATTTTTAAACGGCATTTGATACCTAAAATACAAAGGTTTACCAACATAATATTCCAAGTCTGCAATAGTGGAATTAATAGTGAAGCATTCAAATAGGGATGACACTTATCACTTCTACTATTCGGCATCAAATGGAAAAATATTATGACTGTGGGTAGCAAAAAACAAGAGGAATAAATTTGATTATGTTCAAATAACTTAAAGAACTTGACGGCAGAAACATTAATATCTAAAAACACATACTTACAGCAATTTCTAAGTAAATTAAACGAAAAGTCGTATTTCCAATTTTGCTAGGAAAAACTGAAGAAATATGGTTAAACAATAACAACAACTACAACTTAACTTTATAATAAACGAACAAGGAAGGAATTTTGCATAAACTTTTCTATATCGTTGATGTATAATGCCTGCAACTAGTGGTATATAAGCGATCGTGTTCTATAAACTATGTAATGACAGGGTTGTATTACATATCACACTTTCACTAAACATCTCCTTTCAAACAAAGTTGTGGATATTTAATGCTTTTATTAAATGCCCACTGCTTTTTAGAACTAAAACATGGCTCACTAAAAGCACAATCATACAAAAAACAGAATCTCATATAAAGAATTTCCGTGAGTTATTTGCCTCCTACTTAAGATAAACACTATATCTTATATTGTTCTCTGCAGAAAAAAACAAGCAAACGCTGATACAATGTAAAATTTAGAGGAAGAAAATTGTCCACAAAATTGCATTTTGACCTAAAGTTTTTGAAGAACAGCACTAGAATGAAATTCGTGAGGAAGCAGAAAATGCAGGCGGACATGGCGGCGAGCAACATTGATGGAACTCAGAAAACTCAACAAGTCATAGAAAGATATAAAAAAAAGCTGCAATGATAACCAAGATCGTTTTTTTCCTTGAGGAGTAAAATGAGGGAAAAAATGGTTCGTAGCAAGACGCGTTATAGTATAATCAAATTGGAATTTAGTGGACTGTGAACTTTTTATTAAAAATTTTAAAATTTTTCAGAATAGATAAAATCCAAGATAAATTTAAAAAATAATTAGATTAAATGATTTGAAATTAATTTAAAAATAAATTAGTAAATTATTTTTTTAATGAAATATTTTTTTAAATATTATACGTAAAAGATATTACATAATTGATTATTGAACAAAAAAAATTTCATATCTATCAAAAGGCCACAGATAATCGTACGTCTTTTAATTTGTTAATTATGTTAATATTTTTTCTCTTAATAAAAGTCGCTTTATGTAATTAAAGAATTTTAAGGATAAGATTTAATTACTGATTATGAAAACAAAATTTTTATTTTGAAGTTTAAAAGCTTTGGCCTTTCTTCATATAAATTTTTGTCATAATTTAACCCCAAATATAATTTAGACGTTTCAGAAACACACTTTTAGATTTTAGGACGTTAAAGATTTATGATAAGAAATTTGAAAAAAAAAACAATTCTTTTAAATGTTTGAATCTTTATTGGATAAATAGGGCTAGAACCCAGCAAACAAGAAGGTTATGTCAAAAGTTAAGAAATAATTAAAGGGAATTTAAAAAAAAAGAGCTCTTTAAACAAATGTGACTTTACACCTTTACTCTTAGAACTTTCTCTGAAGAATATTTCAAATATGTGTCTGAACAA
This sequence comes from Phyto melanocephala, assembly GCA_941918925.1. Taxonomy (NCBI): domain Eukaryota; kingdom Metazoa; phylum Arthropoda; class Insecta; order Diptera; family Rhinophoridae; genus Phyto; species Phyto melanocephala. The sequence goes on along the minus strand of OW799236.1, from coordinate 92,034,205 downwards.
GTTTTACATTTTTACATTTCGTATCTTAAGAAATAAAAAATAATTTATTTTCTAAAAACTGATAGTTTCAAATGTAATCAAAAGATATAAAAAAAAATTTCTAAGTAAGAAATAAATAGTCGAAAGACTGGGTAAGTATAAGTAATAATTAAGTCGGTAATTCCTCATATGCAACCAAAAATATGTCGCTGGGTTAATAATAATGCTGAAAAAATTTCACAATATAAGTACATAACTATTTACTACAAAGTTATAAGTTACGTACATAGTCTTTCGTATACATAAGTATATCATTCTACCTTCATCAGCCATTTCAGGCTCTTTATTTTAATGCTATTTTTTATTACAAATGTGTGTATATCTGTACGTTTTGTTTGTATATGTTTGTTATGATTAATATATTAAAGCTTTATAAATCATAACAAAAACAAACATATACAAAAACAAGCATAAGTTTATATTCAGTTATGGCACATCTAATAATACCCTTCACCATTTTTTACACATAAAGGTATAATGGCCATGTCGTAGCTTATCTGAGATTTCAGATTTTATGTTATACGATGTTTGTCTTTATTTTTCCGACTCCAACTTTGATTTTAAATTTGTACATAGTTAGCTATATTATTAAAGTCAAGCTCTTTTATATCCATCTTAATAGGGTTAAGGAAAAAATTTTCCGACATTTTGTTTTAGGCGCCATCATGAATTTTACTTTTTCAAAAGTATGCTATATTCTACTGGTGAAGCCCTTTTATTTAATACCAATATTGAGTGGGTTGAAACGGATTTATTTTAAATACTAGGGTATAAATTTAATATACGCCATTTTCCAGTGACGGCCATTATAAATTTTAAATTTTGTAATTTTTTGCCAGTAAAGCTGTTTTATTTGATATACATATTTACTCTTTCCAGCTATCTAGAAGCCGAAAAAAGTCGATTTTCATTTTTAAATTTCTGGGAAAAACTCCGAAGCAGTTAAATTTAAAAGCTTATATCGCAATGATATTCAAAACGATGTGTTCGTTTTTATTAGGATTAATATTTGGGTTTTATTACTAGCGTGTCTAAAACTTAATTTCTGCCCTCAGAAAGTTGAAATATTAAAAAAAAATATATATTTTTCCAAAATATTATTCTCTATAACTTTGCCGATTTGAAACCCAAATATCTCCGGATTTCTACGAATAGCCTTAAGATTAACTTAACGTTGTATAGAAAAATATCTATCAATAATCCTAAGCCTGCAAAATGTAAGTTCTTTGGTAAAAATATAGAAGAAAAAATAGAGCCACGATTCATTCTCAAATATTTTCATTAGATTAGTACCCCATATAGGTATGAGTAATATGAAGCATCTTTTAAAAGATGATTTTAACGAACACATAGACAGATGGACAGAATAGAGGAGTCAATTTATGAACCTTATAAAATATATACTTTGTGGTGTCAGAAATATAGAAATTACAAACGAAATGACAAAATGGTATATACACTTGGTACCACTCGTGAAGGGTATTAAAAGAAATAACAGCAAGAACAGCAACTACAAAACAAACATAAGAGTCATTCGATTACACATATAACAGGGATGTGAAATTGGATTTTATAATTGGACTTACTTTCAAGAAAAGTGTACTTTTCCGTTCGATTTTACTATATTGTTTTTTTAAATCTCTTTTATTAAAAACGTTTTAGTAAAAATTAGATAGACACAAATTAAATTGCAAATATTAGGATGAACATTGAAAATACATTTCACCGGTTTCACTAAAGGGAGTCAACGAATAATTTAAAATTTGCAAACAGGGATACAATTGTATTTCTCTTATTAATTCGCAAAGATATTAACATTTTTCTAAAGGATTTGTAGAGATTTGTGTTTTAACATTTTTCTGCATTGTTAAAAGATGTTTCTATCTATCCAAACAGTCAGGCAGTTTGAATCTTACAAACTGCCTTGTGGGATAGTAAAAAAAAACACAAAAAAAATTAAAATAATCTTACTACAATTTTGAGTTAAAAAAAGATGATATTAAGAAAGTGAAGAAGATGGTTAGAAGCAAAACTAAAGACATAGTGACGTAGATACAGCAGTATTCGACAGTTGAGTGTCAAACCTTTTCGTCAGAGATGGGATGGCTTACATTCATGGGCAATTTTGAATTTTATTAATTTTAGATGCTTGTGTAGAGTTTTGGATTTTGATGTGTTCCGTCGTATATAATAAAATTTTAGGGCCAACATTTTCGTAGATCAATTAATTCCCACCCTTCCAATTTTTTGGTGTTTTTTAGGATTTGTAAGAATAAAGCCACAAAATGCCGTTATGATAGGGAGTTGGAGGGTTGACGTCTTCCACAAAAATATTTGCCATAATATTTTCCCGTCCCTCTCTACCAAACAAAATGTTTCCCTGTCTAAATGGTGACTAACTTGGTGTCTTTTCAAAAATCAACAATTAACAATACTAATGTTTTATATTAGTTTGTTATACGTGCACAGCTGAAATTTGACACTTTGCTACTATTTTATTAATGCAGGATGTTAGATTTTATATTAAGTTTCACATTTAAAGCATCTTTCGTGCATTCCTACAAGATATTGATAAATGTAGAAAGGCTATTAACGAAAGAGTACAGAAAATTATGTTCGATTTTTACAGTGGGAGTAGATGTAACCAGTGTATATCGCTGTATGCAAAATATGAAAATTGCAAAATTTTTAATTAACACCCTTTAGTGGATATGATGTAAAATTTATGTACTTAATAAATAATGCTTGTGTTTAAGTGTAATGTACACAGAAAACTACTAGATCCGATAACTGAATATAAAAGGATCATTTCGGAAATACTTTTTGCCATCAAACTCATCGCCTTTTCTAAATTGCAGCAACATGAAGTAGACGACTTTAGGAAATCGCCTGGATTAGATTAGATATATTCAAGTTCTGTGATATATATTCATGCAATGCAGGGAAACATTTTATATATTTCTCAATTAAACATTATTGCGCTATTGTACTTTTGACTTTTAAATAGTTCTAAAAAAAGTAAAATTGTATCGCCTTTTCCATCTCTGACGCAGACATTAGAACACACACTTTTATGCCGGTTATATAAACTGTTTAAAATAAAATAGTAATGACATCGCAAGGAATAAAGAGTGAACATTAACAACAAAATAGACTGATTAGCCTTCTGTTACATGAGTGGGCAAAATTGTTCTCTACGTAGTAGGTAATGAGATTTTCTTATAAAAGTTACTATCAGTAACATTATATTCATAGGTTCTGCTAAATGATTAATTTCTAAAAAGTCTTGCTCATATTCAGTAAACTAAATAAAAACACAAAGTTTGACATTTTTATAAGTCCACCAAACACTTTTGCGATTCTTGTAAGCAATGCAGACTTTATTTGCGTACCGTATCGCATCCATGAAAATTCTTAAGTTCTTGGCATACGAAAGCACAGCAAAGTTTATTAAGTGCTGCCGACTATTTTCAAGAATGATAAAATCCAGATAACGCATTGCGCATGTTTGTTGTAATTTTTAATAAACGCAGTTGTGTGACGTCACACCAGCAAACAAGTGATTGATATTACAAGAAAAAATTTCACAAACGTGAATAAAGGGCTAAAATAAGTAAGAAATTAATAATAATAAAAAATAATATATAAAATGATTTTTTTAATTAACTAATATTTTAAATAATATACTCTGATTCTAAAACTGTTATGCTGTATTCTCCTTTAATTTTTATAAATCTCACCGTTTATATTTTGCGTTTGTAAGATAATAGGCTGATAGACAGTAGGAGTGGTAATACTGTTTTAGTCTTCTTGGATTTTTTCAACAGTAGAAAAAAAGAGAAATGTTTATTTTAATATTAATTTTTTAATATTCTTCCCTTAATTGTTGCTAGCTTTTTCAGCTGTGTATAAAGAGAAATCATGAAATCACGGACAGTGATGTGTATAGCCGTCATAATAAAGGTTTCTGGTGGGACATTCCGTTCATACACGTCAAAAAAATGTTTGCTCCTAAAACTTTTAATCTTGAATCTTTTCAGCAATAAATCAGCATCTGTGTTTGGTACATTGCTTTTGCATACAATAAATGTTTATAAACTAAGTTTCCATCATAATATCATATCAAATGTTCACTTGTTGCTAAATAGCAAAAAATATCATCTTATGGTTTCTAATAAACACATGACGTATATACACGTCAAGTTTATATGGAAATTAGTTCAGTTGAAGAATATGTGTGTTTTTTAAAAGTCGCAAAAATAACGGACAAAATTTATTTTGTGTTTTGTATTAAAATCTAGGTAAGTATAAGTTTTTTTAAATTAAATATTGGTACTAAAGAACTTATATTGTTGGGAAGTCGCAATTTTATAATAAATATATTTTAATGTATCAAATTCCAATTTTTTTGGAATTGTCATGCGAAAACGAAAGGGCGAAGTTAGAGAAGTTGTTTCGTGAAGAAAATTCGAACTAGAGCTACTTCGCAATAGACGCAGATTCTTTAGAGCCATTTGCGGATGATGGAGAATATTCAGGGAGGAACCCAATCTATATTTCAGTCCTTCCAAGCTCAGAAACGTCATTAGAAATCACAGAATATGATGTAGATGATATGTGGTTATCATATACGGAGAGAATTCCTGATTTTTGTTTTGATGCTGGTTAATCTGGAATAAAAATATCTGCAGCGAAAACCCCATTTTTATATGATGTGTTTTCACAACTTTGGGTAGCTGAAATTACCAGGACTTTCGAAGAGTGCACTAACCAATATGGAGCAAATTTGTTTTAAAGCATACGAAAAACAAGAAAATTTCACTATAAATCATATACTGATCACCTTCTTGATGTGTGTACATATAACTCGTATTGCATATATAAAAAATACACAGGAAAACCACTGAATTATGTAGAACTTAGAGAAGAGCTGTTATATTATTTATTAGGACTCTGCAAATCACGATCATTAAAAGAACAACATCAGTCAAAACTTCTAAATGCAAATCAACATTTTTAAGAGAATTTACCTCCTTTTCCAGGAAGCAGGAAAAATCAATCTTCTTACGATGCAGACAATGTGACAAAGAAGCATAAGCCGAGAAGCTTCATACCGTTGTAAGACGTGTGTCGATAAATCTCCTCTCTGTCTTGGACAATGCTTTGAAAATGGCATACAAACACATAAAAAATACAATTGAAAATAAACGTTTACGTATAATAACAACTTGTTTCGCTTTTTTTCAAGTTCCATTTCTTCTTCTGAATTTTATGAATTAAATATTTTTATGTTTTAACGAAATATGTTTTTTTATTTTTTAAATTAGCTGTTAATTTAAAAATTTACACTGACGTGTAAAAACGTCACAGCTGAAATTTAGAGCTTTTTAGGTTTTGTACGTGCTTAGACGTATATATCCGTCTGACGGCAATCGACGTCATGATCCCTAACGTCATCTCTGAGGTACTAAGAGCATCATGATATAAACGTCAAAAATCTTATGTCCTTTTTATCCTTTAGATAGATTATATTTTGAATTTCGATCAGTTTGGTGTTTTCGGAATTTTGCTATCTAGAAAAATGACGTATATATAGCAAAAGGCCCACGGGAAACCCTTCGTTAAAAGGGGTGTCCACGAAAGGGTTAAATGCAAGCAAGATAGCTACGAAGTGGGATATCGCTAAAAACATTAAGTCTTCTTCTTGGTGCGCTGTCAAAATATTTCTCTTGGTCAGAGTCTGAGAGAGTTAAAAAGTTGAACCAAGTTATCTATTATAAAAATGGTTTATTTAAGAGTGATGTGATTTCTTTAACAAAAAACACATATTGTTAAGGAAGTTCAAAAGTTTTTCATTTATGTCAAGTACAATCGATACAATTATATTCTAAATAAAACGTCATTAAAATGGCCTCCACGTCTTCTTGTGCAGAAACAAATTCGGTGAACCCAATTTTTGTGCACTTTTTCCCCTAAATCAAGACGTATGTCTTTAATGGCACGTTCAATATTGACTTGTAAATCTTGTGCAGATTCCGGTTTATTTTGGACTTCAAATAACCACACAAGAAATGGTCTAATGATGTTAAATCACAACTTCTTGGAGGCCATTTAATATCAAAATTTCTTAAAATAATCGAATCTCTAAACTTTTATCGCAATTATTCAATTGTTGAATTTGCTGTGTGGCATGTAGCCCCGTCTTGTTGCAACCAAATGTTTTCAAGATCAACTTCTTCCAATTTCGGCTATAAAAAGGTGCCAAATTGTGGTTTGAGACCCAATTGTAAAGACGTCTTGAAATCAACAAATTGCGGTCTTCACAACACTTGCTTGAACGGCAGCAATATTTGCATTACTTCAAGCGATTCTGGCACTTGAACTCAAAATTTTCAATAATTCGACGAATAGCAAGCACACTTGGACGATTAATACGACCATAAAATGGCAAAAGCGCACGAAAGGGTGCAATTGGAGAACGATTATTTTAATAAAAATGAATAATTTGCAAACGTTGTTCTTGCTTCTATCTCTCCATGATGAATGCAGTAAAAAACAGATGACTTTAAAATCATATCATCCCTATTGGAAAGCCGTTTATTATTGTTTTTGTATTCTTTTTATCTCGTTTGCAGTAATTGTTAGTTTTGTTGAGTTAAATTCTTAGTTTTTTTTTTTTAACAAATCATGAGTGAAGGGAGTTAGTTTATGAAATATATAAAAAAAATATATCTGAGTTGAGTTAAGCCGCCAATACATTTGTTTAAAAAAAAATATATATAAATGATTGTGAGTGAATTTGATTTATATAAATTTTTGATAAATTAAGCAATGTCAATCTGTAGCTGCCACAAATGCTTAGTTCAACCCACTTTCACTATATTAATTGAAGATAGACAATTTCAATATATAATAACGTGTGGAATGTTAAAACAGTAGACACCACAGATTCAATACTAATAATCATTTAAATATTTTTTAACGATTCGTTAGGACATTTAGCAGCATTTACAACTTCTGTACTTTTTTAGATAAACAATGTCAGTGCCATTGATTAGCCACCTGTGTTATTAAATGAATTCATTATCAGCGTAACGAAAAAGAAAATAAAGCATACTTGTGTTACCCATTTACCACTAATGGACAAAATTTTTTGGAATTTTTTTATTATCTACTTAAGTATATGGTATTAGGCTCATTACTGCTTCATAGAATATATTTTTACGAATTTTCTTAAAAAAAAAAACAAAAATGGTTTGTAAAAAAAAACTTTAACTAAAATAATTTTTCTATGAAAAAACAAAAATGGTTTGTAAAAAAAAAACTTTAACTAAAATAATTTTTCTATGATACTAAACTTTGACAATAAGGTCAATGCTAGGCACAAGAATATTCTCACATTTAACCTAAAACAACACCTTAAACTAATTCTAAATAAGCACATAAATTACAAGATTTTGGCCATTAAATTACCAAAAAAAAACCAGATTTGGTGTAAATTTAAAGCAAATTTAATTAAGTAGACTTAGATTTGTTGATGATTTTTCTTTCTTTTTTGAATTTTTAAAACAAAATATAACTTTAAAATCCTTTAGATCATTGCTTATATTATTATAATAGTAATGACACTAAGAGACAGTCGGTTTTGTACACTACTATGCCAGAAAGGTTACATTGTCCTTGATGCAAAAAATCTTTTATTAAGACATAAAATATAGTTAAAGATTTAGCCGGATGTACGTTCAATTTGGAAGGAAAGTAATGAATTACTTGTATACCACAGCTGTAAAATAATCATGCATAATATAGTATTAAAAATAACTAAATAATTTTGAAACAACAGAAAATTGAGGCTTAAAAATTTATTAAGACTTAGAATTTTAAGAATAAACAAAAACTTTAATACAATTCTACACAGATGCTTTTACTGGTGCAATTTAAAATTTCTTCTTCGCATATTCGTATATTAACATTTTAATTTCATTATTAAACTATGTCTAAGAAAATAAAACATTTTATAACATTTGACCTTACTTAGAGCATTAGCTAATTCTGGAAGGATCGCTACTTACAAAATTTATTGGAATTTTGTACAAAAATAATTTTTTTATTGGATTTGTTAGGAATTTTTCGACCTCCTTTTGCTTAAAATGTAATAATTTTGTTAGTTATGAATATTGGGGTAAATCTCCTTCTTAAATTTTAATCAAAGACAATAATCTATACCAAAATATATTTCTACTTATGTCTTTCTTATAAGGAACATAAGTCTTCGACTTATTGGACATTTGTTATATCTAGTTATATCAGAACAGTGTTTTATTAGTGCAAATCTTTAATATGTGGTCACTGGGCGTTCGCGCTTTCTACTTCCCATCTAAATGGTCATATATGGTTTAGTCTCCCAAATGCAGTCCTGGATTTACCTATTTGTAAGACAAGTTCTCTTTTGAATTACCTATAAAAAACGATATAGAAAATTTTTTGTGAATTTTATTTTATTAATTTGTTTACCAAAAAGTTGTGGCTGTTGTTATTATTAATTAACTTTGCTTTAGTTGTTCTTTCTTATAAAGGGTCCACCGTTTCACGTTTTTTTTTTTATTCTTCCGCTGAACGAATATGGTTGTGTATTCGCTTGAACAACGTTTCGCTAAGTGGGCCTGCGATCGACTTACAGAAGATGCCGATTTTGCCAAAAAAAAAAAAATCATAATTTCAGATGAAGCTCATTTTGATATTGGCGGGTATGTAAACAAGCCAAATTGTTGCATTTGGGGCACAGAAAAGCCGCGCGCATACATTGAAAAGCCGATACACCCAAAACGTGTTTTGTTTGGTGCGGATTTTGGTCCAGAGGCATATCAATGGCGATCGTTATCGGGCCATATTGTTTACAAAAATTGAAAAGGAGGATATTAACAACATTTGGTTTTAACAAGATGGCGCTACGTGCCACACAGCCGAAGCTATTCTCGATGTTTTGCGCCCTGTTTTTGAAGATCGCATTATCAGCCGCAGAGCTGATGTCGTTTGGCCACCTCGGAGTTGCGCTTTGACACCGTTGGACTATTATTTGTGGGGTGCCGTCAAAGAGAAGTGTTACGCCAATAAGCCAGAGACAATTGACACTTTAAAGGATAATATTCGTGAAGCCATTGGTGAAATACAGCTGCACACAATCGATAATGTTCTTAAAAATTGGACCGATCGTGTAGGCTACTGCATGGCCAGCCGAGGCAGCCATTTGAACGAAAGTATTTTCCATTATTAACCGGGAGGATTGTACTTTCAAATAAAAAAAGAAATTTTCGAAAATATTTAGAAGTTTTTTTGTTTATAGCATTTAAAAAAAAAAGGTTATTTGGCGTACCCTTTATAAACTTTTAACAATAGATCTATCTAGCAATGTCCATAATTGTTTTGTGATGTAAGGATCTTAAAATTTCTTGTACCACGTCTTTATAACACACTATTTGATTTGTTAACAAGTAATGAAATATGGTCACGAAAGTGTAACTGGTGATCAAGCCAAATACCAAGATCAAGAAAGTTGTCATTAATGCAATAAAGAAAAAATTCTTAAATTTTCAGAATGACGTGTGTCTTTATTATTTATATTCAATTCCATTAGGTTGATTTCACACCAATTTATCAGTATCAGACTGAAGGAAAACTTAATCATCAGGTTTATTAAAAGAGCGAAAAACAGCAATATTATACATTAATAAATTAAAGTGCTGAATAACTAATAAAAGATCTTTTTGAAATGAGGTAAATAAAAAAGGGCCAAGTTGACTTCCGTGTGGAAGTGCATAAGATGTTGTAATATAATAATTTTTGTTATATTAAACTTTATATGAAAAGCTTTAAGTACGTTAAAATGTTATGAATTTCATTTAAACAAATTATACGATAAATAATTACTGTTACTTATTTCTTATTTAATCAATCATGTCAAAATGAGATAATTATATGAATTCACCAAATACAGAAAATTTAAACAAATAACAAATGTTGAGTTCTATCAGACAAGTAGGAACTTAACCTAATGACAATTCGTTAAGTTTAAGATCATGGTTTGCCTTATCAAAAGCTTAACTAAAGTCTGTGAGAATGCAAACATCAGTTTGCATATTGTTTATGAAATCGTAGTAGTTAGTTGCAAAATATTAGTCATTGTAGAACGAGATTTACGAAAACCATCTTTGTACATATTGTCAGTTAAAATTGTTCCTTAATGTTTGGAAATAGCACTCAGCTTAGCAATGCTACCTTCAATGCAATTGGGTATTCAATCAGGACTAAAGCATTAAAGGGATTATTTTATTTGATACAGTCATTTCATAGGTAACTAGCTGACCCGGTCCGTGTTGCTGGCCCTAAGCAAACATTAATGTTGTATTACCACACGATTTAAATTGAGCTTTTAACGAAATTTACGGCCTTTAAATAAAAGCCCATGGAATACCTATCATAAAGTTTTTTTAAAAAAGAACTTACATATCGATGCCTACCTTCCTCAACCTCGTATCTTAAAAAATAAAATTTTTCAGGAGAGACAAAAAAAACGGTTCATCTTTTTATACTTCGGTGTTTGGTTAAAAGTTTAAATGCAATTATTAAGGAATTGATTGTATTAATATATATTAGCAGTAATAATATACTAATCTTTTTAGTTAAAGCATAAAACAATCGTGTGATATAAAAAAGTCAAAACCGTATTTTTTAAGTTACGAGGTTGAGGAAGTAAGGCATCGATATGGTGTAGATAGGGAATCAATCCAAAAAGAAACGCATGTATTATTATTTTGTATTATTGAATTTTTATTTATATTTAAATGCAACGTTTCGAAAGTTTTAAAAATTTTTATGTTCGATCATTACTAACATACACGCAAAGAAAAAATATGGTTGTGGTAACCATAATCGAAGAGCAACATACTATGATTGAATTGTATGATTATGTTTAAAATAATAATGGTTACCAGTTATCATTATTATGTTTAATTTAAGCATCATTCAATAATCATATATATGACTACAATTGAAATCGACAATCTTTGTTTTTTTACGGAAAATTATTGTCTTTTGCTGTAACATACACATATTGATTGTACTTACCAATTTAATTGCAATTTTTATACCAATATTTTTTTACATTTTCCGTTTATTTTTAAATTTTCTTTAATTTTTCAAAATTTTTGTTCCTTTTTTTGACATCTCAAACTTTTAAAATAATAAAAATTTATTCAGCAAGAAGATAAACAATTGAAATCAAATTATTATTAAAAAGAAATCATACTGTTGTCTCACTTATTATTTAATGATTATTTTTAATTTTTAATGATTTTGAATATAATGTTATTTTTGTCAAATAAATTTTTTTAAATCATACTATTTTTAAATGATAACCATTTTGAAATTTTTACGAAAAGTAAACATTAAATGATACAATTCAAACAAATGCTTGATTTTAGTGACAAAATATATGATGAAATGAAACAAAAATAACTATTAATTGTTTTCGACAACCAAATATTGTTTTAGAAAAAATAATATGACCGTCGTGATCATGTCGTAACCATGGTTTTCTTTGCGTGTAGGTTTTCTGTAAATATCTTCGGAACTACATAAACGATTTAAGAGTTTGATATCTCGTTTTAAAAAACATGACAAAGGCTTTATAAAATAAAAAGAAAGCAAACAAAATAAATAAATGTATATTTCATTGGTGGTGCAATATGAAAATTGGGTTTTGCCACGCCCCTCCACCCACAGATCCTATATCAAAAATCAGTCTTCACAGTGTCACCCGCGTATTTTGAAGATTCCCTGAAAATTTCATTAAAATCGGCCCAGCCGTTTTGAAATCCATACGTTACATACATACATACATCCTCTTTTATATATATAGATAAAAGAGATAGAAGAAGATGATATTAAAGAATTGTACACCATATATTTTCTAGAGTAGGTTTTCGAAAAAAATCGACTTTAATTGATCCATTTTTTAAGTATTTAGGATCAGTAAGAACGCCCTTTAGAGTTAACGAATTTGAAAGATGATTTAGAATTTTATTTCATATTCGAATTCATACGGGTCATAAAGTTGTCATAAACAGATTTATTGGCAAAATTTCAGTCAGAACAAGTAACACAGTATTTTCTACAAACCTCAGATGACCCAGATCTTTTATATTTTTTTACGATTTGTTTTTCTTTTTTTTTCATAAACTCGCATATAATTATTATTCCAAGGTGGCCCAATATTTGTATTTCTAATAGTGATCTTTGTGACAGTTGCAGACATGCAGGGGTAATGAAATGTTGATTGGGAGAGAGAAACAACATTATCTAGATTTCCATTCGATATTAAACTCGTACTGTCCCATTTTATATTTGATAATAAAAAATTAAGTTTCTGATAGTTTGTTCGAGAAAAGCAATAAACCTTATGGGGTTTAATTTTATTAACGTCTAACGTTAAATTTAATAAGTGAAATATTTCCAGTCTTAAAGTAACGATTTTCGGAGTTAGTAACTGGAAGTGCTTCATAGAAAAATACAAATCTTACAAACTTTTATTTGTACATGTTAACTAAACTCCCTTTAGTAACTTTTTTAAAACAAAATTCGCAATTGAAATATCTAAACGAAAAATGTTGTTTTTGTGCAAATTTGCTATCGAGTATCTCGAAATGAGTTGTGCATAAACATATGTAAATTTGTTTTTTTTATAATAAAATATTTTAAAAACTTTTAATTTTTCGGCCTATTCGTTGGAGATTCCCACATACAAAATATGCATAAATACCTGTAAATTATAAGCCCGTTCCACACTAAGAGTCCTTTAAGCTTTCAAGTATTAGAATAATTTTATTTAATATGTTCATACTACTATGTGCTAATTTGTTAAACAAACAGCAATGGAAGAAGAAAACACAAATGTTTAAATATATGTAACTTTGTCACTGTTATGAATAAGAAGTGGTCTTAACATTACGTTCATTTGCATATGGTAATGTGGTTAAGATAATGGCTTTGCATACTGTTTTATCTCTTTTAATTTTTTTGTTTGTTTCCTTTTTATTTTGACTTCATAAAAATTAAACTGCGATATTTCTATTTTTTTTTTATTCACACAATAATTTATACCAGAAAAAAAACTACTTGTTCACAAACTTATTTACATTTGAATTCCGAATGTTAGAGTGACTTAAATTGAATGAAATTGCTTTAATTTTGAAAATTTGCCAAAAAAAGGAAAACTATGCAAAAATCCTTTCTACGTGATGATAAAGTTAATTATAATTTCTATTTGCATTTACGTGATAAGTCGACATTACAACCTTATTGAGGTACAATTTTTTATGAAGTGTCACATGTTTTTTCCTGTCATGAAATTCAAGTTTTAACTCGTTTCTCCAATTTACTTTTTTACACAAAAATATGCATGCTCCCTTAGCTAATAGGAAGTCGCAAAGGATAAGACTTAGAAAAAGTACTAATTATGCAATGATATGAACTAAGGGTTGTCTCGAAATGCTTTTCTAAATTTTAAAATGTCTCCCAAATCCAGTGTTTTTCAAACCAAAAATACATTTTATTGGCGTTATGGAGAAAAATGTCTAAACTTTATTATGCAAAAAACCAAAGTTTCAAATTTTATTTTCTTTTGCAAAATTTCGCACATTTTTCTTAACGCTTTGCATTAAACGTTTAACCGAAGTGTTTGATTGCTTTTTTCCAAATAAATCCAAATTTTTTTACATTCGCAAAAGCTTTGAACTTTGTTCTTAGGTATTGCTTAATTATAGCCCAATAGCGTTCAATAGGCCATAGCTCTGGACAATTAGGTGGATTCATATTTTTCGATACAAAATTTATTTTGTTGGCCTCATACCAATCAAGGACGTCTCTGTTGTAGTGGCAGCTTGCCAAGTCGGGCCAAAGCAGTGGAGGTATATTGTGGCTTCTGTATAATGGCAATACAGCCTTTTTCAGGCACTCATTAATATAAAATTGGCTGTTCATTGTACGATTCACAATGATTGCCTTTGAGGTTTTTCCACATGTATATATTGCTTGCCATATCATATATTTTTTGGCGAATTTTGAAATCTTTTTATACTTAAATTTATCGGAAACATTAGCTCTTTAATTAGAAACATAAAACCCTGACAGGAAGCTCTGAATAGTCAGCCTTACAATAGGTTTCATCGTCCATTAAAATACATCCATTAAAATTATTTAATTTGTGACGTAGCAACTGTCTTGCTCTTATTCTTGTTCCTTTTTCGTTTCGGTTTGGAGCTTTCTTGACTTTGAATGTTCTTAAATTTAATTTTTTCTTTATTCGTTCTACAAGCGACTTCGAAATATTTAGTTTTCGTGCGATATCGCGAATGGAAATGTTTGGATTTGGCTTCCAAAGTGCCTTCAACTTTTTAACGATTTAAGGATTCCTACAACCACGAGGCCCTCCCCCTTTCTTGTGCTTTATAGATAAGTCTTTTTTGAATTTAAAAATAACGTTACGGGCAGTCTATCTGGACACTTTTGCCTTTAACCTTTTGCCGGTAACTTTTTCAGCTAAGCACTAGCTACATAAAACTATAAAAGAACATAAAAAGAATCCTTTAAACAAATTTACAACCCAAATATTTTATTGATATTTTACAAAATTTTTTTCATTAATTTTTGTAATTTTTAAAATGCGATAAAATTTCCTCCATGCACTGATAATTGTTGTTTGTGTTAGCGTGTAAAATTATTTGCCATGTATGTTAAAAAAATAATCCTATCTAGTTAAAATGCTTATTTCTGTCAAAGTTATCACGTTAAAAAAGTGCTATTTAGTCAGCACTACGTAATTAGTGAAGTGTATATGCCCAACCAGAAAAGGAAAATGGCTTTTATGATTTGGTACCAAGTATGAAAACAAAATATAACTTTTAGGCCATGATGGTACCACTTTTTTAATATTTATTAATAAAAACATTAACTTAATGAAAATTAATATTTAAATTTTTAATCAGGCTTGAGTTCATTAAAAATGATTAAAAATTTTAAATATTAGTTTAAAACAAAAAAGTTCATCAAAAAAATAAAAATTCAACTTAATGAAAATGTTTATAAAAAGTATACAATAACAAACCAGAAACTTTACAAAAATGTGTATAAAAATAAAACATATTAAATATTACTTTCATAGGTACAAATATTTTTTATTAAATACTTTTAGATAATAAATTTTCTGTTATATTAAAATTATAGCAACAAGAATTTGTTGACTTCAATAAATCTTTTGTTGGTATCAAATCTGAAACAGAAGAAATGTGTAGTCTATTTCTTTCCTTTGTTTTAATTAGGTTTTGAAAAGAAAAAACTCGTTTGACGTTGGCCGAGGAGGAGGGAATAGACAGAATTATTCTTACAATTCTTGAAATATCTGGGAAGATGAACTCATTTAATTCATTTTTCATCTGTGATACTTTAGACCAAAAATAGGAAATATTTGAATCTTTGTATGATCTAAGTTCAATCACATCGGATAGTGCTCTGTATTGATTATTTATTGCTTCAAAGTTTGTTTGTTTGTTCGTATGGAAACATTTTCATCAGAAGAGGTACTATTGAATTTGTTTCTCCCATGTACCAGATGGTGCCAAATTAACAGATGAGTTTTGTAAGAAATAAAGAAAGTGCTAGGCAGATTTTGTTGTTGCAAACTTGACAACACCTGGTACATGAATTCGCTCTGACTACAGCATTGTAACAAAAACAGAGTAGCTGACAGTATAAAATAAAACACACACAAACATAGCTAAAGAGAACATGTACAAATTTTTAAATTGTACCAAGTGGCTCGCGGTAGTACCACGGTACCAACAAGGTTACAAATGTACCATAGAAAGTACAATTGTACCATGATTTCCATCCCTGTGCCCACCAATATAACACAATACAAAATTATGAGTTGAAAGTACTAGAAAACTGTTCTTCACTACTAACAATTTGGCATTTAAACCTGTTATTATTATGGACTTACAGAAGTCGCTCTGTTCTTCTCATGATGAAAATTCGGTTAGATTATTCTTTGATACGTTTATTTGAAAATCTATAAGTCACCACTTTTTTAATGAAATGCTTTGCCGCTGTTGTCAAAATAATTATTACTTATGCCCTGAGCGTGTTAAACTAAATGAGAATTATAAAAAGTTATGTATTTGAATGGCTTCTATCAAATTTCGCAACAAGAAATTTTATTGTATGGCTATCTAAGCAAATGTGTGCAAATCGTTACTTACGTATCACATTATAAATCAAGTTATTACTAAAATACTTCTTAGTAAGACAGACGATATTTAATAGCCATTGAAAAGTATGTTGTTTAGTAGGGGCAAGTCATTACCTAGTTTTTGCTGGGTGAGTTTTCTCATAGCCAAATAAAAGCAGTTCTCCAATCAATGACAACTTTATTTTGGTGTAAATCTGAGACTTAATCTAATCTGAAAATTCTAGCAGGGCTAAACACCTTGTCATCAGCCATAAAAATACTGCATAATTGTTTGTTTGTATTGCTCAATCATGTGACTTTTCATGGAGTTTGGTATTAATGTCTCAATGATAAATAATAGATAGTCTTTTTCATAAATAATTTTACAGGTTATAAAACGTTTATTAAAGCGTTAATCAAGTTTCCTTAGAAAATCTGTTTTATGAAACCCTAATTATTTTTATAAGTAAGTCAGTTAAAATACAAGACCATCACAACTTGTCAACATCCAACATTTACTAACCCCTTTCTTACTTTTTTTTATTATTTTATTTTTATAGTATTTTATATTTCGTGACCGTTTGCAATTTATTCACAATCCGCTCAGTGCAAATTTTAAAATAAAATTACGTATAAAATAAACTAAAAACAACAATTACGTATGCATGACAAGCAATTAAAACAAATGCTTCACAATTAATTATTAAATACAGAAAATAAACACAAAAATTATAAATAGTTTTCCGCAGCGAAGTGGTTAAATTAGAAAAAGAATTTATCGTCATATATTGCTTTAACCACTAAATTCCAAAATGAAAATTTACATGTGATTATTTTAGAAATATTTTGGCCAACTGAGCAAAACTTTTAAGTTTGTAAATGAAGGAGGAAAACGAATAGAATTGGTACAATGTTTTCTTTATATGAATGCAATTGTCTTTTGATTTTCTCAAAATAAAAGTTTCATTACGAATACAAATACAATTTTAACAAAGAATTTGAAAAAGTTATGCCAGAAATATTCCATCATATGAACGATGACTTACTAAGTGCAAAAATATAACTTTAAAAAATATTAAAAGGAAAAATAATAAAAAACAAAACTTTTTAATTATTTGTAAATGGGATCACTATCCGAGACGCAAGTTTTACTACTATTTTTTATATATTTTCCAGTTATAGTAGTCTTACACAAAATGTTACGCTTATCCTTAAACACGAAATATTTATCGTTTTGCTAAGTCTCAAAATACAGATTTAAAATAAACAAGTAAGAGCACTATATTCGGCTGTGCCGAATCGTTTATATCCACCACCAATATTGTGTTATTTCATAGCACAAAATTTATTATTTTGTTGTTTACAGTAATCACTATGAAATAATCTATTTATACTAAAATATATATCACATTCTTTGTAAGACGAAACTATAAATTTAGTTTTTCAATGAAAGTGGGCGTTAAAGTAGGCGTGTCAATGTAGTTTTTGCTAATAAATAAAACTGAGATAATTTAATATAGTCCTTTATTATTCCAAAATCTTAATTTCTACATAAATTATATGAATTTGAGATAAAACCTTATATGGAAGGTGGTCGTAAAAGTGGGCGTGGCTTTTTTATTTTTCATTAGTAGAAAGCTTTTGCAAAATTACAGAATTTTACATCTAGTTTTGTCAGTTTTATTAGGTTTTAAATTTTATATATGTATACCGGAAAATACACTGTGCGGTATATTTTCATACATTTTGATCTATAACTACTTTTCTAAAGATATTGGAAATTTCCGGGAAAAAATATTTCTTTTACAAAGGAAAAATATATTCCAGATTTTATGGCTCTACGTTAACGCGTTTGGACACAATTGCATTTTAGTCGATGTTGGAAGGACACGGTTTTTTCGACCTAATCTTGCGTTACGAGCTATAAGTCTCTCTCTCTCTCTAATATTCCGATTGAGCCCATTTTTAATACAAAACAAACCTTGTGTATAACAAATATTCTGGTAAATTTTGAACCCCCTACCTTTTTCGGTCCGACCTCTATAGTGCTTTCAACAGACGGACAGACGGACGGACATAGCTTAATCGTCATAAAAAGAAAACCCGATTCAGAATACATACTTTATGGGGTCTAAAATGGATATTTCGATGTGTTACAAACGGAATGACAAAATGAATTAACCCCCACCATTTTTTTTGGCGGCGAGCAAAATAATATAATTATTCATATTTTATCCTGTTATTTGCATAATGAGTGGTTGAAATGAGTTTATTTACCCCCATATTTAAAACATTTGTTTTAATTACCAAAAGTTTTTTTTTATGTTTAAATGTATAAATATTTTTTTATAAAAGCTTTTGGCAGAGTTTAAAATTGTTTATGAATATGGAAAATGTTATGCAGTAATCAACTCGTCAGTGCATATACACAATTTATTCTTTTAAATGTCCCCGCAATACTACTAAATAAATACAAATAAAATACTCGTTTGTACTTTAAAATCTCCAAAAATATAATAAATATTAATGCTCAATTGTCCTGCTATATAATATTTATTATATTATTATTATTATGTAAATGTTTGTCTGATTTGATGTTTGAATGATTGTTACTCAATCATGCAAAAACTGTTTAACGGAATTAGGGATAAAGATAATTCGACTTTTTTCAAAAATCATTTTTCAAATATTCTAAATAATTACTATTAAAAACAAGTAATAGGGCCCATACACTACACCATAATAATTGTGCAATCAAGTGACTGTGCCAGCTGATTGTATGGGGTTGTGGTGTGATTATACCAGCTGATGGTGCTTTATCAAAAATAGCTTGATATTTCTTTGATTGTACCAGCATGATTTAGTCGTGTGTGGCAAAAAAAATACAACATTTTAAATATAAATGCCAATTCATAGCCATTTCTTCATCCAAACACTTTTTTTTTGCTCCTAATTCGTTTTCACAAATTGTTTCGTTATTCATTGCAAACTTTTCCGCACAATTTTTGGATAAAAAATTAATTTTGTACCACCATGCTGGTGTAGTGCATGTGTGCTTAAAGCTTAATTGCACAAACACTTGATTACACAATTTTATGGTGTTGTGTATGGGCCCTATAAGATTGCTATATTCGCCCATGCCGAATCTTATATACCCTTCACAACGTTTAGTCATGCAATAAAAATTTTTTGTATCACCATTCATCCCATTAATATGAAATAAGTACATACATATATGTTTCATTATCTTTATAAAGACTTTATCCGCTTTAAAATATAAAATTGTTACACTAGAAATTAAATTTATGTTTGTTTCAAAAAAAAAAAAAAATAAAACAAAATAAAAATAAAAATAAATTGTTTGTCTTAACTGGGATTTGAACCTACGTTCATGCAGGTTGTATTAGTGTAAAAACACGAGGTTGTCTAGGATTTTTCATCATATCTCAGTTGTTTATAGAGCGATTTTTCCGATCTGCTCCATAATATTTCTGATTTATTGGTACCTTGCACGGGTTTTGGAAATGTCTGGGGGCTTCAAAAACTTGATTTTAACATACACACGAACGGACGGATGGACAGAGTGAACGACGGACAGTGATTAATTTACTCCTTTATTCACAAGCTTTCAGAAAATATATAAGTTACATATGGGGTCGAAAATGAAAATTGTAGAAATTTCACGCGGAATGACAAACCTCTATATACCCTTATATTCATTGTGATGGGTATAAAAACCGGTTTACAGTTAAGCATTTAAAAAATAACCGGTTAACCGGTTTTATTCGAAAAAACAATAACACAAAAATCAAATCATCTGTTCTTGTCGCTACCTGTTAAATAAAAGAAAAAGGTTTGCTGTTGGTAACATTTCGATCTGACACGTTGTGGTTAGATAATATGAAGAAGGTGACAAATTAGTTACTGAATTCAATTATCTTAAAAACCTGGGAGTTAAATACATGATATTTACATCCAACCCGTAATCACCTATCAAAAAGTGCTGATCATGAAATCCGTAGCTGGTTTCGAAAATGCATTCCACTCGGCTAGTGTCGGTAAAACATACTTTTTCTGTTTATTCTTTCATTATCACAATATAAAAATTCTTTGTGAAATAAGAATGTTTTAAAAATTAACTCAAGACTGTATAAAAAAAAAATTTAAATATGAGTTTAAAAAAAACATAAAAGTTCGACAAACCAAAATAAAAATTAATTAAAAAAAATATTTAAAATAAAATAAAAAAATTAAACATTAAAGGATTATTTGACAAATTTCTCTATAATATCTGTAAAATAAGCCTCTAATAAACCTAAAATATTTTTTATGAATACGGCCCATAATATTTAAAGATAAAGTAGTTAATAAATGTACTAAAAAAAATTACAGCAGTAATTTTCTCTACGTGAGCATATTTAAAATAATTTATTTTGTATTTAATATCAGTCAGTTTGGTATGTATTGCCTTAATAAATATGTAAAATTTATTTGTAATATGTATGTTCAATATTGTCAGCACTGGATCCTTGAAACAATTCCCAAAATTTAAATTGTCAAAGTTCAAACGCAAAAGTTCATTTACAATTAAATAATTTTTATATTTTAGCATTTGGAACTAAAAGGTTGCCAATGACTTTAAACTAAATTTTTCAATGTCACAGCTTTAGCAAAGTAAAAAAATTTATAATATTCAACATAAAAGTCCCAGAGGTGGATGAATTTACTAAACAGTAGCTTTTTTCTGTACCCAAAAAACTTTTGGTGCCTGAGCTTTTTATTAACAGGACAATACATCCTTTATTGAATTATTGTACAATATAAAGTTGAAGTTAATAAACTTCAGTGCATTTTAAACTTCTTGTAGTTGGTGTCCATTTTTGTCTAAATTTTCTTGTGAAGTATTTAGCGAAAAATATTTTTATAGTTTTATTACTAGAAAGCTGTGTTCTTATTAAATTGTTTGGTTTGAGTTTTGACTAAAATATTTTGCTGTTTTTAGAAGACACTCAAGAGCTTTGAATGGGATTTTTGATGATATATTGGCTGCCCAAATTCAAAACACATTAACTGACATGAAGAACACTGGATTTTTAAATGAACATAAATATATATGTATAAGACAAAACGTTTTTTTTTTCATCATGTTTATATCGAATTATGTCTATGAGTGTTTACTATCTAAAAACGAATCGAGTTGAAAAAAACGTCAGTCTTTTGTTATAAACTTTTACCTTAATCTACTTGTTTTTATTCGTAAAATAAAAAATTCGTCACAAATTCGAACCGTCGAGAAATCTGAACCGGCCATTATTCATTCATTTAATGAACGCTATGAAATTAGAAACTGTAGTTCTTATATCTGGAATTTTTTTATTTACACTAGAAAATATTTTGAACTAAATATGCGAAACCCTAAATTAAACGATATAAAATAAGTACAGGGTTTTCTAATTTCTGGAAATTTTTTTTAGTTCATCTATTTTATTTATTTTTTTGTTTTTTGAAAAACAAATTATTTTTTTTTGCTCCATAAAATAAAAATAAAACGGGCAATCACCGACTTTTTCGTGGTGTAAATAATTCGCTCGTATGAGTGTGAAATTTGATGAGCTTTTACAAGTTTGGGTCAGTTGATGACTGAAAGTCAAAATAAAATTTTTTCATATTTGTGAAAGTAAAAAGAATCCAAGTAAATGTAGAAATACCTTACCTGTGGTTACTAAGGATAAAATACTTAAAACTCTATAAAGGCGTAAGTGGAAATCGTACAGCTCAAGATACTAATGTGACAAGATCTTCCATCAGCTACATGAAATCAAGAATTGATGGATACAGTAACCAACAACAAAATCTTTACACAAAGCAAATTATGAGAAAAAGTAAAAGAGCTTATATAAGAGGTTTTAAAATCAACATGAAAAAATTAACACACTAACAGTACCCTTACTTAAAGCAAAAGCTTAGTAAATTTTAAGTGTCCCCGATATAGATGAAAACGAACTTGCTACAAGTGATGGATTTTTAAAAATTTTTGATAAGATACTTTCGAGATATCGGAAATCGGGTTATTGGAAACACAAATATATAATGCTTAGTACAGAGAATTTTTTTTTCCGTTGCCTTCCAGATAGAGCATTTGTCGCTGCTTGTGATAAAAGTACCCAAGGATTTAAAATTAAAAGAACGCGTTTCAATTTTACTAAGCGCGATTTCTGATGACTTAAACCAATTAAAACCATTATTAATTGGAAGAGCTAAAGAGACAAGAAGCTTTAAAGATTAAATAACCCACTATATTACGACTTTTAGAAAAATGCTTAGATGACTTCCTGGATCTCTTATAATTGGGTTCACAGGATGTTTATTAAAAATGTATGTTAAAGCAATGCGTATTTAAAGTTCCACATTTCTTTTTTTTTTTCTTTTTTGTTCTACAGGTAATCCAATTTTCTGAAGACAGTAATTTGGCCCCTAAAGCTCTTCGCTTATAGATAACTAATCCGCTCATGCATCAATGGATACATTTTAAAGTCAGGATGGTAATATAATAAATAGGCATGGGATGGGACAATACTGTAATTGGGACTCAGGCGACTACGATAGCGATGATGATTTGTCACTAGCATAATTTTCCCAACGAAATCAGGATTACAACGAAAAAAGAAGAATTCCGTAAATGTTAATGAAATTATTATTATTATTATTAAATTATTATTATTATCGACATAACGTCAGCTGTTTCTCAGTTAAAAGTCCCTGATGGCATCAATGATATATTTTCCAGTAAACACATGCCTATCCTTTGGGAAGTCCATAAGGGTATCGTTGTACCTATCCAGTTTAAATATAAAAAAACAGTATTGCCTACTTTTTGTTTAAAAACTCATTCAGTTCAATACATAATTATCGTGTTTTTAGCAGACAGACAGACAGACGGACGGACATAGCTAAATTTGCCACCATATTTATGATGGTAGGTATAAAAATAAATTATATTAAAATAATAATATAAAACACCTCTAATGATAGCAATTAAGAAAAGTGGCGAATATGTATGTTAAAAGGAATACAATGCAAAAACAGTATTCGGGAACCAGCAATGCAGCTCGGATTTAACTAGTTAATTATAATTTCATTATTATATACCTTACAAAATTAACTTATAATTTGGGCAATAGAGCATACACGTCAGAAAGTGGCAAAATGCTGCATCGATAAGGTTAAAATAACTCTATCTTGATATCTTGAAAAATCAAAGTAGGTTGTGAAATTAAGTAGACAAGCAATTATAAAAATAACTAATGTAATAACAAGCCACACGGAGATGATAAAGGTGAATTCACCCATTTGTTCTGAACAAAATTTTTTTCGGAGAATAACATTTTTTACTGAGAGTTTTCTGCAGTACGATTCACCCATTTAAGAAAATTTGTCCGAAAAAACAAAGCTGCCATATAATATAAAACTGCAAACAGTTGTGCAAAGTGGCAGCACCGCTAGCAAACTATTTAAATAAATACAAACGTAAATTATTTCATTAAAATATATGTAAAGAAAATGCCGGATAGAAGAAAACTAAAATTATTATTTTTAATTGAAGTGCATAAAGTCAATTTGTTTGCAAAAGAAGTTTATAAAAAAAAATCGAAAATAAAATGAGTCGCATTGAGAAAAACCCTGTTTTAAATAATTATTTTTGTATGCACTATTGCTCACGTCATACAAACATTCTCTTCATGTTTTTTTTAATTTTTCTATTAATTTTTGAGCAATATTTCGATTAAATTCCATTTTAATTGTTAATTTTCGGCAAAAACAATTTTTGTATAATAAATGTACTGACACTGTGTGATGTGGCAACCAAATTCAATTTTCTATAAATATTGAAAAAAAAGTGGCATCCCAATTTAGTTTTTTCTGGACAAGAATTAAAATTAAACCAACTCAAGAAAAAACTTTCTGAACAAAATAATCTCTCTCTCTCTCTCTCTCTCTCTCTCAAAAGTAAAACATCAAACTCAATATAAAAAAAATTTGTTCTGAACTAAAATTTTATGGGTGAATCCAGCTTAACTCATCTAGGTCACATGGGACTATCGCATGAAACAACAGGTAGAGCATGCGAAAAAGAGGATGAGACTTTGAAACACTACCATTGTCAATGTCGTAAGGTTGGGCTTATTAGACGCGAGAACTTTAACGTGAACACTATGCCAAACTTGGATACCTCAGGAATTCGAATTGAAAACCCCTAAGGATATTATATTGAAGGGACTGGCTAGTCGAAATATTAGCGGAATCGGGATAATGGTTGTTTTTAGGGGAATTTTGTTCCTTAACAATGCACAACATGCCGATTTGGTATATGGGTATATGTACCTGTAATGGGTTTGTGTATTCTTAACCGCGTTTTTCAACTTAACCTAACTTAAGCTCTGGTCTTGCATTTATAAATGGTCTTAACTGATAAAAGTTTTGCCCTCAGAAAACAGCGTGTAAAATCCGTTTAATGATAATTATTTTATTAGAAATGGTAAAAAGGAGAGGATTGTAAGATGCTACGCAATCTTTTACATATTTATTTAAAATTAAAATTCCTTTCATAATTCTGTGGCAAATATTTTCTTATTTGTGTAACTATCGGCATTTACAACAAATATAAAATACAGTAAATTATGTTGCAAAAAGTATGTTATTTTGCAAATAGTAAATGCATGATTGCGACTCTTTCCTCTAGATTTAGTAATAAAAAAACCATCTTAAGTAGAAACCAGAACAACGTACTTTTCTTTTTACGTTATATTTAATTTAACAAATAATTTAAAATATCATACATACAATACTATTGAATATATGTATGCTTTTTAAAAGGCAATGCAATGTATGTATACATACATTCACTCGCTGCAGATACCTACTTACATATTTTGAAACATCTACGACTTGTAGTTCTACCTGAAATCCTGCATTGACAGTGATACAAGAAATAACAATAACGTCAACAATGTAACAACAACAATATGTTGGCACTAGTTATAAACAACATGTTCAGGTTATTGTGTTTATCCAAATATCTTGTGTACATCTCTGAACTGGATTAATTTTTTTTTTGTTATTTGTTAGTGGAGTTGCAATTGTTTCTTGTAGTCATCATTGTTGTTGCTGTTGCTTATTCACGACATGTCTTTTCTCACCCATTAGGGGATTTTCTTTTATGGTTAAGTGCTGTGTGCGGCAAACACCTTTTAACTTTTCAGTGGAAATTTTATTGCAAGGATGGATTTCTTTTTTCTCCACTCGAGAACTTTTTTGCTGATCATCAATGGAAATGGCAAAGTTTTCGAAATGTAGATACAAAGTGTTGTTTGTTAATTGTACAATTTGCTGAAAACTGCACTATAGTGTTTAAAAAAATCCTTCAGTTGATATAAGGTTGAAAGGGTTCAAGCATTATCAGTCAAATTTTATCTTTAACTTGTAGAAATAAATATCAGAAAGAACTTCATTAAAGTCCAACATCTTAAACTTAATTAAGGTATTTTGGCTATAGCAAGACGTCACATAACCTTTAATTAATTTTATTATTGAAAATTCTTAAAATTTATTTATTTATTTATTGATTATTATTATTATTATTATTATTATTATTATTATTATTATTATTATTATTATTATTATTATTATTATTATTATTATTATTATTATTATTATTTTTATTGCGGCTCTCTCCCTATTGACTTACTAGCCAAAGAAGGGAATGGAATTTGGAATGATCGAAGGCTGATTAAAGAAACAAACAGGCAATGGGAAACGACAAGACGAACGCATGCCATGCGAAGGTGGCAAGACAGATGGGACAGCGAATCACGAGGCCTCGATAAATGGTTAAACAGAGTGTGAGAGATGGAGTGTGGAACGACACAACATAGAGGAAACCGTAGAGGAAATATCCCCAGAAAACATCGTAGATCTCATGATGGAGGATGAGACTATATGGGAGGGAGCGACTTAAAAAAACCTGATAATGTTAAATGACGCTCAATTAAACGTAGTTTTACAAGTGAAGTGATTTAAATTTAAAGATAATTGGATGAGCTGCAACAACACAAAAAATAGCTCGATAACTTAAAAATATTTATTTACAGAAAATTATGTTTCTTTTGATCAACTTAAAATATACAAATTGAATGTATTATGCTGAAGTTTTGAAATTGCAGATTTTTTGTTAATGTTATTTCATTAAAATCTGTAAATGAGTGTAACACAACCACCTTTCCATGTAGAGATTTTACTTAAATTCATATACCGAAAATATTGGTAAAGACTTTAGATGAATATAGAAATCTATGTTTCAAAAGTTGAACTAATTAGCAGTTATTACCTTGACACACCTAATTTGTTTGTCATCTCTAATATGATGATCTCAATATACCACTTACTTTCTATGCAACGAGAGGAAAACACTTCCCCCGTGATTAGTTCGAAAACATCATCTAATACAAATAAATGAACCTCAGTTCGTAAACAACGGTGGACATTTCTTACAGAGCACGAATTTTGATAACAAATTTCAACGATTTGCAGTCGTTGCTCGTTTGTGAGTTTCTTTATGATCTAATGGCAGACTAAACTAAACACTTGCACAGATGTAGTTTGGACACATTTACCAACCAGTGCTGTCAGCCCGAAAAACTTAAAAAGCCTTAAAGATTAAAAATTTCAGCTGCAAACTAAAAATGTGTGCTAACGTTTTGGTTAATCCAATTAAATACCCATTTATTTAATAATTTTCGAAAGTTTGGTATACTTCCTAGTTGCTGGAAAAATTCATTAATAATCCGCTTCTTAAGTCTGATCGCCATAGTGATGTAATTAATTATTGAGCAATAGCTTAACTCATCGACATTCCGAAACTGATGGAGAAAAAAAATAATAACAGACATCCTAACTGAAAAAAATATCAACAATTCTTTCTCCAGTTCAACGAAAGTTTTATCAGGGTAGATCTACATCCATAAAACAAATTGAACTGACGTCTTTTAGCAATGTAGTAATTTGCAATGATTTCCAGATCGATCTAGTCTAAACTGAGTTTAGAAAAGCTTTCGACAAGCTTAATAACTTAGAATTTCTCGTACTACACGTACTACTGACAGTAAAAAAGCTAATGGGGTATTAAGTTTCCTAAAGCATTGCCTAAGGAACTTAATGATCCTTATGTTACAAAAATATTTTATCACATCATTTATTTGAATAAGTATGTATCCTTAATTTGTGATCCAAAATATAATGTATAAATTTAAGAACTTGAATCATTCCAAAAATAATTTTTTCTATTCTGCCTTCGTAGGAATCCTACCTTAACGTTATATCGAAGTCGTTTATCACTCATTGCGCTCTCATCGTAACAAAGTCGAATATTTTTTTGCAATTTTGCATATGTCCTTAATCAAATTCAAGGTGTGCTTTCACATACCTTATCAACCTTTATACAGAGTATTGCTTATAGAGGTTTAAAATTTTAAATGAAATAAAACTAGGATGATTTTTTAAAATTGATATGAAATTTATTTCATTTGAAATATAATCTTTTGGCATTATTATTTAAATATGACTTCTGGCATATGACAACCACGGCTAGCTCGGTCACAGTCTGAACTGCAGTTCAAATTTTCAATGACTTTTTTAAACATTTGTGGCCGTATATCATCAATAACTTGGCTAATGTTATACTCCAAGTGGTCTCTCGTTTCAGGCTGATCGTCTTAAAGTGTTGACTTCACATATCCCCACAGCAAATAGTCTAGCGGCATTAAATCTATAAAAAAATAATTTGTTAAAAAAATTTCATAAATTAAACTACATTAACTTTGAACCATTAATAAGAATTTGTGCTGAGGTAAATAAATTCTATGTACAAGTTGATTCCTCTTCCTAACTAGAAGGAGTCTGATAAAGTTTTTCAACTCTAATGCTTACGTCTAATACTGTTTATCTCTTTCTTTAATTACACATTTATTGTTTTCGCTATAATCTGTGCTAATGACTTTTTTAAGTTCACACATGTTATTCGCTTTCTGCGCAGGAAGTTCTCAGGTACTGCAAAACATCTTTTCAAATTTATTCTCTTCGGTTTTAAGGGGTTAAACATTTTTACAGGTAACTTTGAAAATTTTTTAGTTATCCAGTTTCCGCTTCTCTTATTGCGGACTAGTTTTGGCTCTTAAAACTGAAATAAAGAAATAGAAATAAAGTGGCATTCGATTTCAAAATTAACAGCAATAATGTTTTAAACATTTTATTTCAACTGTGACACACATAAGAGATAGTAGATTTTGATATTAAGGTGTCTGAAATCTCTAATATTTTTCTTTCTTGGTTTCACAATATATTCAAGAAATAGTGTTTTTTACTGCAATAGTTTTGAAAGAAGACTCTTATCTTTTTTCATTCAACGGTTACCTAAATCATATCTTACTTCTATATGTTCATTGTTTCAAAGGGGGAGATATTATTATATGGAAACTCTTTCTTTATTCTTCGCTCAATGAAAAACATTGGCTTTTGGCAATTCTGTTGTTAAATCCAATGACGCATAAAGTGGATTCTTATCGATTTGATTTCACCGTTTGATTTTTTTCACTGGACCTCTGATACTTTTAAATGGTTACCAATTTATGAAAATAACTCCTCTTTATTTGAAAACATTTTCAGCTTAGGTTCTAAGTCTGGTGCTGATATTTGTGAACTCATTTTATCTGTATATGATTACATAATATGCCACGTGCTTATGTCCGTAATCTTATATGTTGTAGTGTTATACAAGTATTTGTTGGTTATGGTGAAATACTATGGTTCTTGATGTGACGGTGACGGGAAAGTGAATTTTCAACTCTTTGTGATCAGTGATATTTTTGGATCTACGACGTGTATTATTAAGTTGGTGTATCCATAAACCCCGAAGAGAGCCTTTGAATTTGATAGAAGCTCTCACATTATTTTTTTAATATCATACTATAAGGTTCTATGGGATTCTGCTGGTAAATCCAAAGGTTCGGGTAGAAGACTTGTAGATTCTGGCATTTTTAAAACATTTTCGGCACCCAGAAATGAACATGCTGGTGTAGCTGTCGGTTCCGGTGGGACACATTGACTTGTTTTGAAACTCGCACTATCTTTTTCGCTTAATTTTATTCGTTTGGGTTTTGGCGATTCTGTTGAAAGATTTAATGCTTCTGAAGATGAACTCGCACTGTTTTGTATTTTGTAAAGATCTCCAGATTCTTCTAGAATACTGAGATTTTGCTCCGGACAGCCTTTCTTAAAGTCTTCTTCGCTAATCTTCGAACATTTGGTTGTACATGATTCAGTTATATCCACGGACAAACTGGGATTATTATAATTATTTTTAGTGTGTAAAAACTGTATTTTACTAATTAATTCCCCTGAACGTTGCGAAAAATTTTGAACATGAACCGTTTGATAAAAATCATCAAATTTTTGTTTGAGTTGTTTTTTTGCTGAATCTAGGGTGGATTTTTTAACTAGTTTTGTATCTGCACAGCTTTCCAAATCTTTTTTTACTTTTTGACGAGTTTCTGATTCAACTTGTTCTGCTTGGTTTTTTATTTGGTCAGCTTGCTCCAGTAACTCTACCAATTCTTTTACAAACTTTTCGATCTTTTCCACTCTACTTGCTTCTAAATTTTCAAGATCTTTCCATTGACTGTAAATATCCAAAACTATGTCGTCTTCATTTTTAATAATTTCCGGTTCGTCGCCCAGAGCAGATTTTGATGTTTCTTGAGTTTTATTATCCATGGATTGTTTTTTTTTTATGCGTATAATTCTATGGGGAAGTTAATGTCTTTGGTTTACTTTTTGAGTTGGTTATTCAGCGAATGAGTTCTGACACTACTTTACTTGGCATTTTATACTTAAATAGGCAGGTAACAAGCAACGCTTAATTATCCTTCTGAATAAACCGGTTACAATAAAACGTTTACAAACTATTTTATGGTTTTTGCCTACCTGAGCTTGTCACTGAAACTTAAAGCCAACATTAGAAAAACGATGTAAAACGTATAGCGTGTATCTCTTGTACATGCAAATTCGTTACGCCAATTGAATTATATTCTTCCGCTCTATAATTATGGCTTTCTTGGTAATATGATGTATGGGTTATGTGTTTTAATGACTTCTAGGTAATTTAATGTATGGGGTATTTTTATGTTTAAGAAAAAAAACTTATGTTGCCAGAAATTTATTCGATGATTGGCTATCTCATTCTTCATTTCGACTGCGAAAAAACAAAACAATGCCCGCAGGTGTCAAGACTACAGACTTTTAGCATCAGCGTGTTATATTAAAAAGAATTGAATAATCGCTTGGCAGGACTTAGTTTGGTTTGACTCTTTGAAGAACTATAAGAGATATTCGGTTCAATAAAAATCAGTATTAAAGAGAACATGATGCATACTAAAATTGTATATTTGTCAATTTAAGTTTTTTAAAAATGTATCTCCTTTAACCTTCTCAATATTGGTACCAAACAAAATTGGTTTACCCTTTGAATAATACAAATAATCAGAATACTATAATACATGTAGTAAGATTTCAATTAAATTTTGTAGAAGCAAAATATTATGAGATTCTCTCTGTACTCAAGAAAAGGAGAGCAAAAGTATAAGTTAAGCTTTTTTTGCATTTACGCTATAAGTGTAAAGCACTGTTGGTAAAAGTGTCACAATCGTGCCATTTTTGGCACCATAAGTTGTTTAATGGCACCATGGCACGCGAATAAAATTTTTGCACTTTTTCAAAAAATTATAAAAATATAATTTAACTTACCTTTGAAGAAATATATATTTGATTAAAAAGAATTAAATGCTTTTTCTCCCTGTTGTAAATACTATTAACAACTGCAGCAATGAAGAAGAAATCCCTCTCTGAAAGTATTAGTTCAAAATTAATTACGTTCTACATGTTCAGGGTGGATCTAATCAGATGACTGATGAATGATAGATAATAGATAATTTTTAATTTATCATAACAAACAAATAAAAAAAAATAAAATTTTCAAAATTTCTATAGCAAAAAAATGATTTTATTAATGAGGCTAACATATTGTTGGTAATAGAGTATCGAAGGTATGGAAGCTTAATTAGGTATGTTACATACCGTTGGAAAGGCAAATTTATCTAGTTTCTTAGTATATGTTTCATTTTTAAGGTTTTAGAAACGCTTGCACACAAATAGGAAATAATTAAAAAAAGTGCATATAAAAATCTTTGTACTAAGTGACACAAAATATTTTTTTTATAGATATCCCACTCGCATCCCACTAAGCGACCTAAAAGCCATAAGCTCTCTTTTAAGCAAAAAAAAACAAATATTAAAAAATATTAAAAAATTTTTTTTTTTTTAAATTTTTTTTTTTGAAAAATTTAAGAAATAGCTATCATCTCGATCGGAAGACATCGGTTCCAAAAGTTGATACACTTAAGGCGAAATGGCCCATATGTATGTACATACGTATTTCATATGAGATGAATGGCGATACAAACTATTGTTATTGCATGACTACACGTTGTGATGGGTATATAAAATTCGGCACGGCCGAATATAGCACTCTTACTTGTTTTTATTAAAGAAGGCTTTATTATATATATTTTATATTATTTAATACTTAATATACGGAAATGTTAAGCTTATAAAAATTCATTAATAATTATTATGTCGTATGTATATCCTTATTAGCTGCATCATCGGTATCAGGAAGAAGAAGTGTGATGGCTTCTGATGAAAAAGATTTTTTAATTAACCCGTTCTCTTTGCGTAATGCTGTTTATAAAAGGGTCACTGCTCAGAAATAACCTATTCAAGACATCTCGATTTGTATCGCTTCTGCTGAATTTCCTTGAATAATTCGTACGGTATAATCGTAAGTGCTTATTTCTTGCCTCGGCAGGTAACCTGATACCTGGGTGGCCATGTATTTTTATGTACCTGTATTTATTTTTTGTAAACTTATTTTTGTGATTAATGCTTTTCATAATTGTTCTTATTAGGTATGTATATTTATTTATATTTTTTTGCATATAATGTTTTGCAGAGCAGGTACGTATGTATATAAAAATACCTTTTATGGGGATGGCTGGGACATTCCCTTATAACTATTATCGATAATAAAGAATTTTTCCAATTTATAATTACAGGCAGGTATTAACATTGTGAAGTGTTAAAAGTGATGTGAATAACAGTTGAAATCAATAATTCAAAATACATAAAAGTTTATGACGATAAAAATGCATAAGAAAAAGTGCCTGGTGAGCAAAAATAGATGAAATGTGCAAATTTAAAAAATTCGTCTAACATAATGAAGTAAACTTGCGCACACTTTTTTTGTTTCTAAAATTAGAGATTCCAAACTTTATTGTGGTACCAAACATAATTCGTAGAGATGCTAACCTCACTTTCAAAAACCTCTTCTTTTTCTTTTTTGCATAAAAAAAGTGTATAATTTTTTTTGTGTTTAGCTTTTGAACGAATTGTTTCCACATTATTTAACATATTTGAATTTTTTTTCTTTTTTAAATAACTTTTGATCAAACCTTTCAGCGAAAAACAAATTATTGTTAAAACTTTATTCGTTTAGCCGCAAAAAAATATCATAAAAACATCCAGCAACCGAAGAAAAAAACATTTAAATCTCATATAATTTTCTTCATTTTCCTGACTTAAGCAGAGTCTCAGAGCTACAAATCTCAACTAAAAGTCTTCAAAATTTACATTATAATGTGGAATATTGTTGTCTGTCGAGCTGCATACTTAGTTCTTAACATTTCTTTAATTGAGTTTTGCCTTTTTGGCCAGGTTTTCAGGCCAAATACTCCTCTGTGTGTCGTAAGAATATGTGCGCTTCATTCGGGCTCAAATTATTATAATTATAAAGGTATATTTAAAAAAAATATTTAACCAATTATTTGTTAGTCCCACTTTTCCAAAACTTTTGAGGCACATATAGCATGGTACTGATGAGACTGTGCGATGCAAATTTTATATTTAATGTAGTCGACATAGATGCTTATGGTAGTCAAAGCGGTGGCTTATTACTAAGCCCATCTAAGCCAGGAATGGATTTAGTGTAACTTTAGCTATAACAAATTTTATTTTTCTAATTTTGCTTAAAGAATTCAAAGCACTGTCAACTTCATTTTATTACATACATACATACATGTTGAAAAACTGTTTCTTTTGATAAAAAAATAAAACAAAATAATTTGGTTTTTTTTTGTTAAAAATTACAATTACTTTTATTTTTATATATTAGACTGTTTAACGAATAAATAACTGACCTCAAAATGTTTCGAAAACGCCCCTACACTCTTTTACAATAAAACTTTTTTTACGGACTACTTTTGGCTCTTAAAACTAAAATAAAGAAATGGAAATAAAGTGGGATTGGATTTCAAAATTAACAACAATAATATTTAAAATATTTAATTTTAATTGTGACAGACATCACAGATAGTAGTTTTTGATATTAAGGTGGCTGAAATCTCTAACATTTTTCTTTCTCGGTTTTACAATGGCTCTACATAAGCCAGATCTGACTTTTTGCGATGATGTTGCTTAATCCAATGACACTTAAAGTGGAATCTCATCGATTTGCATTTTCTAGATTCTTCTGATATCACAAAATCGTCCTTAATTTTAAAACAGTGAATTTTTCCGATTCGGTTCCTATTCTGGCACTAAAGTATTATTATTCCATGGTATCCTAAAAGGACCATTTGACTTTTTAACTCCACCTCTAATACTTTTAAATGGTTACCAATTTATGCAAATAACTCCTCCTTATTTGGAATCATTTTCAGCTTAGATTCGAAGTCTAGTGATGATTATGGTGAGACCGTAATGTAAGATGTTGTAATTTTGTAGAAGTATTTGTTGGTTATGGTGAAACATTTTATAATTCTTGATGCGACGGAGATGGGAAAGTGAATTTTCAACTCTTTGTGTATCAGAGATATTTTGAAATTTTATTAAGTTTCTAAGACGTCTATCACTAAGTTGATATATCCATAAATCCCAGAGCAAGCCATTGAATTTGATAGAACCTCTTACATTATTTTGTTTTCATATCATACTATACCGTTTTTAGGGATTCTGTTGATAAATCTAATGGTTCTGATAGATGACTTGTAGATTTAGACATTTGACTAACATTTTCGGTACCAAGAAAGTAAAATGCTGGCGTAGCTGAGGGTTCCGGTGGAAGACATTGATTGAAACTTTCGTCATCTTCTTCGTTTAATTTTATTCGTTTGGGTCTTGGCGATTCTGTTGCAAAATTCAATACTTCTGAAGATGAACTCGTACTGTTTTGAATTTTGCGAAGATTTCCAGATTCTTCTAAAATACTAAGATTTTGCTCCGGGCAGCATCTCTTAAAAACTCCTTCGCTAATCTTCGAGCATTTGGTTTTACGTGATTTAGTTATTGTATTCACTGATAAACTGTGATTATTGTTATCATTTTTAGTGTGTAAAAGCTCTAATTTACTAATTAAGTCCATTGCACGTTGCGAAGAATTTTGAAGGTGAGCCGTTTGATAAAACTCTTCAAATTGTTGTGCTAATTGTTTTTTCGCTGACTCTAGGGTGGATTTTTTAACTAGTTTTGTATCTGCACAGCTTTCCAAATCTTTTTTTACACTTTGACGAGTTTTCGCCTTTACTACTTCTGCTTGACTTGTTATTTGGTCAGTTTGCTCCAGCAACTCTACCAATTGTTTTACAAACTTTTCGATCTTTTCCACCCTTCTTGCTTGTAAATCTTCAAGATCTTTCCATTGGCTGTAAATATCCAAAACTATGTCGTCTTCATTTTTATTAATTTCCGGTTCGTTGCCCAAAGCAGATTTTGATGTTTCTTGAGTTTTATTATCCATGGATTGTTTTTTTTTTATGCGTATAATTCTATGGGGAAGTTAATGTCTTTGGTTTACTTTTTGAGTTGGTTATTCAGCGAATGATTTCTGACACTAATTTACCTGGCATTTTATACTTTAATAGGCAGGTAACAAGCAACGCTTTATTGTCATTGACAGGTTATTATAAAACATTTACAGTTAATTTCATAGTTACAGCCTACCTGAGCTTGTCACTGAAACTTAAAGCCAACATTGGAAAAACCTATTGGGTGTTTCCCTTGTACATGCAAATATGTTATGCCAATTGAATTCTATTCTTCCCCTTTATAATTATGGCTTTCTTGGTAATAGGATGTATGGGTTATGTGTTTTAATGACTTCTAGGTAATTTAATGTATGGGGAATTTCTATGTTATTAAAAAAAAAAACTTATTACGGCATAAATTTATTTGATAATTGGATAATTCCATTCTTCATTTAGACTTCGAAGAAAAAAACAATACCCCCAGGTGTCAGTATTGTACACTCTTGCCTTTAGAGTACTATATTAAAAAACATTAATTGTATAATCGATTGGGATGACTCAGTTTGGGTTCAATCATTTAAGATTATTAAAGAACGATAAGAGATATCCGTTTCATTGATAATCAGTATTGAAGAGAAAGGGACGCATACTGAAATTGTATATTGATCAATTCAAGTTTTTGTAAATAAATCATCTTCAACCTTCTCAATATTTTTACCAAATAGAAGTGGATCACCATTTGAATACAGCTAAGTATAGAAAAGCTTAAACACGAAATGACGTTCTATCTTTGTTTTTGTTAAACAAGTTATAACCAGAACCACGCAAATCTAATTATGTTGGTTTTATGAGCTTTTGAATTGCATTAATAATGTGAATCATGTGAAAACTGGGCATTAAAGTAGGCATGTCAAAGTAGTTTCTGATAATGGAAAATACATTTTCATATTGCATTATAGATTTCATTGTTCTTACAAAACATTTTTTAATTTTTTTATATAATTTTCATTTTTATAATATAAATCAAATTTCTGATGCATTTTATTGATGTTTCTTTCTGGTAAGGTTTTTAAAATTCAGTTAAAGTCTCATTAAAATTTTTAAAACTATCCTACGTGGATAAGGGAAAAGCACGAAGACACTGCCTTATGCATAAAAGTTATCTAGTAAATGAGGGAAAATGTTTTTTTTTCGAATTTTTTTTTTTTTGCATTTTAGGGGAGATACCGAAGCAGAACTCTTCCATTAACGGTTCACAGACCTCTTCAATTAATGGGTCCCTTATCGAACCCTTTCGTTCTACAGTAATTTCAAGGATAACGAAGTGGTATCATGTGTGCTTACTGGTGGTACTTAGTCTGCTGCCAGCCCGTGTCAGACACTCGCATACTACATGCGCCGCCGTCTCAGGGCACTTTCTGCAAACATCATCCATCACAACTTTTATCTTGTACAGATAATATTTGTAACCAGAGCAATTATCCAGCCCTTGGTCTTCCGATTATATTCGAGTAAATTAACTGCATTCCTGCTGCCAAGGTGTTTCCTGGGCACCATATGTGCCTGTCTACACGTGGTTGTCTCCATCCACATCTTTAGATTTGATGATTCCACCCACTGTAAAACCATTCCTACACAATCCCATTCCCCAAAGCAACTCCAGGTTTCTGTCCGCAAAAATTCTCGGCAGCTCTCCTTCGAGCCACTTCGTCTACCGCCTCCCCCATGTACTAGATTTTCCAGCAGGTAGTCCAACGCGTGCAACAAGTGCAGCATCTTCATCTGTTACACGGACACATAAATTCTCAGACTACAGAAGCAGAAAAGGTCCAACTCAATTTAGAGAATTTTTACACCTGACCTTTCGACCTTAAGAGAGCTATCAGTAAAAATACTGATATCACCATTCATGCATTCATTGTGAACATTTTTGTTTACTGTTTTTTATTGTTTTATTTATTTGTTTTCATTTTATTTTCGTTTGCTTTAGTTTTCTGAATGGATGTTTAAGAATCACTAAACGTTTGTACGTCTGTCACGTTCTAAAGAAATTAAGACCTCTTAGCACGTGTTATGGAAGAAAGAAGTTAAGTAGGAGTTGAACAATCTAACTCCGTAATTTTAGAAGACTTGTCTATATCCTTTCATAGGTTAAGGTCGCCCATAAAAAGTGTTTTTAACATCTCTAGCTATGCTTTATAAAGTAACTTTGTAATATAATAACGGCTTGATGCTGCGTTATTTACAGTGTTTTTTATTATTTTTTTTTCAGTAATAAAATAAACTGTTCAACAAAGAGTTGACCATGTAACAAACACCGTTTACAGAGGTCGCCTCAAACCAAAGAAAAGTATTGTCCGTAAAAGTTACTAATTGCTATTGCAAAAGATGTTTCCACTGGAAATTTTATCTATTTGAAAGTTATAGGCAAGTCTGTTGGAATTAAAGAAATCTTCGTAATGTTTGCAAGTTGGCCTGTTGCAAGTCCGGTGAGAAAAGTTGCTGCAATTAGGTTCTTAGAATTCTTCAACAAGTAGCCTTGTTCCACTACACAGGTTAGGAGGGCTTAAATTTCTTAAAAGCATGATCAGAATGCCAACTTTTAGAGGAATTTAATGAGATGGTAAGCCAGAAGTATTAAGAAGATTTAAAAATTCTGATTTATTGATAATAAACTGCAACCAGGATGTTAATGACAGTGTAAATCGATTTATGTTTTGATTTGGTCGGGAACTTTTTGTATAGTAAGGTGTCATTTCTAGGCAATACTCTTGA
This sequence comes from Phyto melanocephala, assembly GCA_941918925.1. NCBI lineage: Eukaryota > Metazoa > Arthropoda > Insecta > Diptera > Rhinophoridae > Phyto > Phyto melanocephala. The sequence continues at coordinate 91,996,144 of OW799236.1, read as the reverse complement.
ATGCAACCAATGCAAAATTCCGAGGTTAGGATAGACTGCATCTATAAGAGTATAAACCTGATTGTAAGCCTAGGTTGGTTGGTTGGTTGGTTATCGTGGTAGTTCGCTGCACGCCAACAGTCAAGTAGAGTCTGTATGACTCCGTTTTGACAGGACCACATCACTCGTCAGCTTCTAGTGTATCTCAGAATAAAATCCAAGAGTAAGGGTACTAGATCCACCCCGTGGCCCTGAGATATCTCAGTAGATAATTCAGTCCAACTTCAGATATCGCAGAGAGGCCATCTAGTATATGTTCGCCCAGAAATCTGTGTCTCTTAGCCGCCAGTGCAGGACATTCGCAGAGAAAGTGGAAAACCGATTCCTCCTTCTCTCTATCCAGACAACTGCGACAATGGTCGTTCGATGGGAGTCCGAGCCGACTTGCATGTTTGCCTAACATCCAGTGACCCGTCAATACCGCCAGCAACCTCGATATGTCCCTCCGACTCCGACTGGTAAGTTGCAATGTACGTCGTGCATCAAAAGAGGGCCACGTAAGCCGTGCCACCTTACACGTGCTCAGCCCACGCCACCTGTTATCAGCCTTCCGGAGAAAGTGTCTGGAGATTCTGCTCTTAATAGTCCCCAACGGGACTAGGTACTTGTTTAAAACTATTTCAGCACAGAAAGTGCCAAAATTCCTTCTTCCATTATATATGACTCTATCAAGATTAGCTTTTACATTTGCCCGCAATTTCTGCTTCTAAATAGAATTTCGTATTGGAGACTATTTAAGTCATAATTTGAGAATATCTTAAGCCTAGAGTACTAACCATATTTTGCATCCGTTGCAACTAACGATCATCGATTCGACGACGACTTTTAAATTGACTTTTTTTTATTATTAAAATAATTTTTTTTTTACAAAATCGATCCTATTGAACTCTGTAATCCTTTATATATTAAAACTGCCCATAGCAAAAGAAGCTCAGCAACCAACGCTTGACGAATCGACGATCATTCGTACTCCAGGGTTAATATTTGAATTTTCTCAAGCAATTAAATTTTCTTATCTTTTAAGTCAGCAACTTTGACAATGTTTAAAAAAATAAAAATGAATTGAACAAAAATTTTATGGTTGTAATTAAGACCTTAATATTTAATGAGATTGAAATTGATTAAATGATATAAATTACGTTCATGTAAAAAGATGAAAATTTTTTGTTTATTCCACTGATTTTAAAGATAATAAACATAGAACTTTGTGAGGGTACAGGTAACATTTGAAAAGTGTTTGTTTGTTAGAAAAGAAAACATCATTAGTCAAAGCACAATTTTGCAAACATTGTTTTTCTAGGAATTTCCATTTGAATTTTTAATGGTTTACAAACCATTTCACGCACAAGAGAACATTTTTCTCTTTGCATTAAATGCACCCTCTTCAATGTGATTATCATTAAAAAAAAAACAACAAAAAATTTGCAGGTAATAAATTATATGCTCACAAGAAATTCTGCTTATTCTAAAGTAAAATTTTTAAATTTGTTTATATAATTTCTTCGCTAATTGTGGTATCCTTTTTGATTTTGTATTTCATCCTTGTTACATATCAATGGATTTTAATATAATTTGTTAAGATTTGTTTATTATTGTGCGTAGTTGTGAATATATTTTTTATCTCTAAAGCAAAACAATTCCAAGAAAATAAAAAGCAAATTACTTTTGTGACCTGCATCAAATAAATTTACCTTATTTTAAGTAACAAAAATATTTTTGTGACCAACTGTACACGATTTAGATATTGACCAAGAATTTATAGTTTTATTTTTTAACATACGCATATCAATCTAAAAACTGCCTCTCATAAAAGAGATTTGATAATTATAACACAACACTAAAATACCTAGAAAAAAGGGCGCGATAGGAAAACAATTTTTTTAACTCTTTTACTAAAATCTTTTAAAACAAGTAAAAGTGCTTTATTCGGCCGTGCGGAATCTTATATACCCTTCACAACGTGTAGTCATACAATAACAATTGTTTGCATCACCATTCATCTCATATAAATACGTACATGCATGTAAAAAACATACATATAAAAAACATCCCATTGCAGAATTATAAATTGAGTTTACGTATGTTTATTTCAAAAAAAAAAAAAAAAAATTAAAAAAAACAAAACAAAATACAAAAAAAAATCTTTAAAAAAAATTAAAAAAAAAATATATATATAAATAATATATAAAATAAAAAAAAAATATTTTTTTTTGGCTCAGCTGGGATTCGGTGCCACGTTTACTTTAACCAGTATGTATGTATGTTGTTTTTGCAATTGTGAAAAAACGAGGTGGTCGTGGTTTTTTGCTCATATCTCGGAAAGTTATGGGGCGATTGTGCTGAGTTTCAATAGCGATTCATTCCCCGATATTTGCAAAAGATTGATTCCATATTCAGATCTAAGGAACATATAGTTGCTTCTAAGAGTTAATTTCAACCAACACACGGACAGACGGTCAAAGCTTAATCGACTTCTTTCAGAAAATATATACATTATGGGGTCTGTTATTTTTTATAGGTTTGGTATGCCTCTGGAGATATTCGTAATAAATTTTGTATCGGCAAAGTTATAGGCAAAAATCATTTTAAAAAATATATATTTTTTAAATGTATTAAATTTTTTCAAACTCTTAAATCATTTTTGACCACGATGAAGATATCAAATTATAAATCATAATCTCATAACTCATTTTTAAGAAAATCTACAAATTGGTTTGAAACCAATTAGATAGCAGCAGAGTACAACTGTTTCGGTATTTTTCCTAAAATTTACAAACGGAAATCGATATTTTTCAGTTTCTTTACAACCGAGAGTGCCAATATGGGTATTAATTTATAGTTAGCTGTGAAAAGAAAAAAATCTACGATTGCGTCCTAGATTAAATAGCGAACATATGAGTCGAATATAGTAGTTACGGTGAAGGGTATTATCAGATTTGGCAGGGCCGAATATAGCGCTCTTACTTGTTTTCTTTATTTTCCTAGACGTTTAAAATTAATAAGTGTTTTAAGAATTTTTCTTAAAATTAACATAAAAAAATAAAACAATGAAAATTTTGTTTTACAGTAATTAGGTTTATTTAGGTAGGTTTATTTTTTAAATTTTTTTCCTCAGAAGTTTGAGTGTTCAATGCTGTTGGTGTTTTTTGCGCAGCAGCTCTCTGAGCTAGGTCAGCATGAAAGCGTTTATGGTATTCTTGATATAGAGCAGTCTTTTTAAATTCTTCTTCAGAAAGTTTTTTACCTTTTGATTCTAATGATTTATCCCTTTTTTCAATGTTTCTTCTTCCAGCTTTTCCAGTTTTTTTAATTGTTGCTTACATTTTTCTGTTTCTACAGCTTCGTTGTTTTTTTAACGATCTAGATATGTCCTTCCGTCTGTCCGTCTGTTGAAAGCACGATAGAGAACGCACCGAAAAAGCTAGGGGGCTCAAATTTTGCCAGAATCTTTCTTATAGACAAGGTTTGTTTGGTATTGAAAATGGGCTAAATCGGAATATTAGGAAGAGAGTTATAGCTCGAAAAGCAAGAGCAGGTCGAAAAAACCGTGTCCTTCGAACATCGAATAAAATTGAATTGTGTCCAAACGCATTAACGTAGACTCATAAAACTCCGAATATATTTTTCTTGATTAAAAACAATATCTTTCCCCGAAAATTGTCTAAATTTATGCATTAGGAGAGGAGTTGTCGATCAAAATGTACGAAAATTTATACCGCACAGTGTATTTTTCGGTATATTTAAAAACTAAAAAGTCATAAAAGCAACAAACTTAGATGTACGACTCTGAGATTTTGCACACTTTGCTTTTTGGTAAGACGCTTTTTTGTAACGGAAAATCAATGTGCCACGCCCACTTTTACGCCCACCTCCCATATAACGTTTTACCTAAAATTCATATAATTTCTCTATTAACAAAGACTTTGGAATAATAAGGGGCTATATTGAAACACCTAAGATGTACTCATTTGCAAAAACAACTTTGAAACGCCTACTATATCGCCCACTTTTCACGTTATCTACCGTTAATGAAATTTAAAAGCTCATAAAACCGCTAAAATTAGAGGTATGATGATGAAATTTGCTACATACAACCTTCTAATCAATGTAATTGTTGTGCCAAAAAGTATATTTGACACGCCCACTTTAACGCCTACCTCCCATATAACGGTTTATCTTAAATTCATGTAATTTCTCTATTGACAAAGTTTTTGGGAAAATAAAGGACTATATTGAAATATCTAAGTTGTATTTATTAGCAGAAACTTTATTGACACTCCTAATTTAACGCCCACTTTTACTAAATGACTACATTTACAAAATCATTTTAGTAGCATATCGAAGTTATAAAGGGTGGTTCAATTTTAAGTACCGATGTTGAATTAAAAATAAAACACAAATTATTTAGGATATTATTATTATTTCTTTTTGTAATTATAATATTTGTATGATTCAATTATGTATTTAACAAAATATCGGCCAAATAGACCCCCCCTCTCCCAACCTCGGCGCCACACCTCTATCCTATGGTACAAATTTTGAATACAATGTTGATGCTCAATTGTTGGGCACGATGATGAGTCGAGGTTTACTGCTGTTTTTCCACGCTATCGCAAAAAACAGCAATGGTTCCCATTCACAGATTTTCTAACATTTTATACAGACCTGTTTTGCAGAAATTTGAATATTTTTTACAATTCTCCCGATTTAGACGAATTTAAACGATTATGTTGATCAAAAGAAACGCCCATTTTTATAAAAAACCTGAATAACTTAAAAGCGTTGCTCATTTGCGTATCTTTCCACGGATCAAATTGAGTAAGTTTGAGATTGAGAAATGTCAAATTAGATGCAGAAAACAAATTTAAAGACTAGGTGTAGTTAACCTTCAACATGGGCCCTTAAAATTGAATCACCCTCTACAAAGAAAGTGATACATATTTTATTATAAATAGATTATTCCATAATGATTAACAAAATAATAAATATTGTGCTTTAAATGTACACAAAATTGGTGGTGGGTACAAAAGATTCGGCACAGCCGAATATAGTGCTCTTACTTGTTAGTATAAGTCTCCATAAAATGACTCATCTTTGTGTATAATTTTATGGTGAAATCAATGTATGTGGTTTACTCTTTTAGCGTTTACTTAACGAATGAGTACTAACACTACTACGCAGGTAACAAGCAACGCTTTATTGTCGGTTTGAATACAATATATGTGATCTTCTCCAAAACAAAAGGACTTGTGTGTCGAAAAACGGGTTTGGACTAAATATTGGATTTGGGTGCCTAAAAGGTTTAGAATAGGATAAAATTAGATTTCTGATAAAAATTTATTCACCCCAAAAAAACGAACAAAGCGAACTTGGAAAAATCGAATAAAAAGAGAAAAACATAAAAAATTCTTTAGGCGTGACGTCACCAAAGTCGGCACATAATCATAACTAACTATACCACAGTATTTACAGTGATAATGCGTTATGAAACTTTAAATGATTTTTTCTCAAAACTTCATTTTTACACACTAGGTCGCTTTTCTCGGAGATGGTCACATATAATATAATAATAAAACATTTACAATTATTTAATAGTTTCTGCCTACCTGAGCTTATCAGTAAAACTTAATACCAACTTTGGGAAAGTCCTAGATACTAACGGTGTAAGAAATATAGGTCCCGTGTGCGTATACATGCATTTTTATATTACAAAACTTATGACGCCAAAAATTTATTTGACGATTAGCTGCTCTTATTTTTCACCTTGGCTTCATAGAAGAAAAAAACAATGCCAAAAGGCGTCAAGACTACTTTCAAGGCGAATTCATTATCAGGTGCTGTTGACAACGCAGCTGATCTACTTTTTTTTTAACAAAAACCATGTAGTTTTTGACACATCGACAGTCGAAAGCAATAATAAAAAACCATGTTGTTTTTTTAATGTTGTATTTGTTGTAGAATTACCACCACCTGATAATTAAATTCGCTTTGACTACTAGCTTCATTGTATTATATTCAAAAAAGTTAATTGAGTAATCGCTTGGCACGACTCAGTTTGGGTTTAATCATTAAAAAACGATAAGAGATATCAGGATCATTAAAAATAATTTAAAGAGAACATTAGAGTTACCTACTGATACAAATTTTACCTATCACTAATTTGTATTACTGATAATGTATCATACCAATACTAAAACTCTTACTATGCATGAGTTTTTTTAATTTTAGATTTGGTACATTACTTTACCCAAAAACTATGGATAATATTGATAAATTTTGCTAACCTACTTCTTTGTTACGAATGACTTTTTTACTTTTTACCACGGGCAGTCTCATAAAAAAAATAAAACAATAAAGAATATATGCACATACGACAGGGTTGCAAAAGTTGGTACTTTTTGTGGTACAATTTAAACCTCAAAAGTACAATGGTACACCAATTACCCATTTAGTACAATTTACTAACTTTCTCAGTTTATGTTTTCTTATAGAATTTCCCTAGTTTATCGTCTTGATTAATTTACAATGGCAACTCATTTTTGTTATCATTTCTTTGTGATTAATTGTTTGCATTCACCTGTTTATTTTCAAACAACTTTTAGACTTTTATGTAATTTATTTTATGTTTAAATATGTACATATATATGTATACATATCTTAGAGTAGTTTCTTTTTTTAAAAGATATACTTTTAAAGTATAAATGAGTTTTTAAGTACAAATGTTAATTTTAATATTAAAAATATGAGTTTTTATATACAATTTAATGTTATGTTTATGTTTTTTTCTGGCTTTTATTTAAACTAAAAAAAAATTAAAAAAAATTTTTAGAATACAATTTTTTGCTACAATGGGGGTCGAAAAAGTACAATTTTATGAGCTTCTTGGTACAATTTTGATGTTCTCATTTTGCAACCCTGATATACGAACACGACAAAAAGAGAATTATAAAAGAATTTACACTAACAAAATTACAAACATAATTTATCCTAACAACAATAATACAACAACTAAGATAACTATATATGGCTGTGCCGAATATTTTATACCCACCACCAATTTGATGTACTATGCTATGCAATAACATCTTCATACTAAAATATGTATCATTTTCTTTGTATAACTTCGATATGCTAATAAAACATTTTCATAAATTTAGTCTTTTAATAAAAGTGGGCGTTAAAGTAGGCGTGTCAATATAGCTTCAGCTAATATATAAAACTTAGGTATTCCAATATAGTCCTTGATTCTTCCACAACTTTGTCCATAGAAAAATTATATGAATTTAAGATAAAACGTTATACGGGAGGTAGGCGGTAAAGTGGGAGACGTCTAACGTAGTCTCGTTACATCAAAGCAAAGATAGCGACAATGAAGCTCAATGCACAATTATATTGGCTTATGGGGAAAAAAGTCTGCCTTAGACTTGAAGGACATATATCTCTTTTGTACAAATCCGTAATAAAACTAATATGAACTTACAGCATTAAGCTATGGGGTACAGCTTGTGCATCTAACATACAGAAATTACACAGAAGACACTCTAAATATTAAGACTTATCGTCGGCTATGGTATATTTGAAATTAATATAAATCCACAAGGATCTAAATATTTTCTCCATAAGAAAAGAAATCATAGACCATTCAAGGAAATACCTTGAAAGATTATTAATCCATCTCAACTCTCCTGGCCGCGATTTTCTTCACTACGAAGGTAACGGAAAACCGATACTCCGTCCCTAGTGAGACAGCTTCTCTGATAGAATGCTAATTATTTACCAACATTTGAATACTAAGTCTTAAAACTACATTGGTAGTAATTTGCAAAAATTTAATAATTAGTTTTAAGACTCGATTACTTATTGTTAATTTCACTTCGAAATTTTAATCGTCGCGTATGTATTTCATCTTGCTTTGTGCAATTGATCGTAAAATTATTTTCTGTCTATTGCATACAATTTTTGTAATGAGGTATATATTTGTGAAATGTAATTCATTATCAGACCTACGATTTAAGTTGATATGAATGTTCTTTTAACATAAAATTTTAATTAAAATTATTTCTCTAAAATGTAGAAATCAAAAAACAGAAATATTATTTATGGCAGAGAATAAAAATCACAAAACTATAATTACTTCTGCCGAAAAAACCAAAATGTATGTAGCAATTATATTTAGATTTTCACTTCAAAGTCAAAATTTATTACAGTCCCGGCAAAAAAGCCTAATTAAATATTATGAAGAATTTTGTGTATGCCTGTGTATGTATGCAGATATCAAATCATGTATAGGAGCAAAATTTCTGTTTAATCGTAGACGTTTTTAGACCTTTAACATACAAAATAAAGGTTATTGCAATTTGCAGCTAATGTGATTGATTGTGATAAAACACTTCTGACACATACAAACATATAAATAAGGTCCTCACACACACATAGTATATAAATATATATTTTTAGGACACGAACCAATTTCACGCCTGCATAATATGGAATAAATAGTTCGGTTCGAGTATTTTATATTTTATTTTTGAAACAAAACATTGGAAAAATGTTGAATAATTTCATATATGTAAATATCAATTAATAAGGGAAAAAGAATTTCGAATTTACTAAAGAATATAAGCAGGTATAATGGAAAGAAAACATATCATTTAAATAAAAATAAATTCTTTTCAAACAACAAAAAGTTGACAAAGTAAACAGGGGAATCAATTATTATTCTATAAAACTGTAAAATAACAATTAAAAGTGCTCTATTCGGCCGTGCCGAATTTTATATACCCATCACAACGTGTAGTCATGCAATAACAATTGTTTGTATCACCATTCATCTCATATTAAATACGTACATACATATAACAAATATACATATATAAAAGCATCCTATTTTAAAATAACAATATTACGTACGTGTGTTAAAAAAATATAAAAAAACAAATTTGAAAAAAATGTAAAAAAAAATTTTAAAAATATAAAACAAAAAAAAATAATACATAAAAAAAATTAAAATAAGAAAAAAAATATATAAATAATAAATATAAAAAAAATTAAAAAAATATTAAAAACAATAAGAAAAAAATTAAAAAAAATATTAAAAAAACAAGTAAGAGTGCTATATTCGGCCATGCCGAATCTTATATACCCTTCACAACATGTAGTCATGCAATAACAGTAGTTTGTATCACCATTCATCTCATATGAAATTCGTACATTCATATAAAAAACATACATATATAAAAACATCCCATTGTAAAATTAAAAATTAACGTATGTATTTAAAAAAAAAATAAAAAAAAAATTAAAAAAAAAATTTTAAAAAAAGTTAAAAAAAAATTAAAAAAAAAAAAATAATAATTAATATATAAATAATTAATATAAAACAAAAAAAAAATAAAAAAAAATGAAAAAAAAATTATAAAAAGAAATTAAAAAAATATAAATAATATGTTAAATAAAAAATAAAAAAAAATTAAAAAAAAAAAAATATAAAAAAACAAGTAAGAGCGCTATATTCGGCCATGCCGAATCTTATATACCCTTCACAACGTGTAGTCATCCAATAACAGTTGCTTGTATCACCATTCATCCCATATGAAATACGTACACGTATGAATGTTAAAAAAACGAAAAAAAAAAAAATTTAAAAAAAAATTTAAAAAAAAAATTTTAAAAAAAAATTTTTAAAAAAATTTAAAAAAAAAAAAATTAAAAAAAAAATTAAAAAAAAAATTATTATATATATAATATACATATATAAAACAAAAAAAAAATAAAAAAAAATTAAAAAAAAAATTTAAAAAAAAATAATAATAAAAATATAAATAATATATTAAATAAAAAATAAAAAAAAAATAAAAAAAAAAAATTAAAAAAAAATTTTTTAAAAAATTAAAAAAAATTTTTTTTTGGCTCAGTTGGGATTCGATGCCACGTTTTCTCTAACCAGTATACAGTATACAGTATACACGTTTGTATGTATGTATGTTGTTGTTGTAATGTTGTTTTTGTGAAAAAAAAATCGAGGTGGTCGTGGGTTTTTGCTCATATCTCAGTTGTTTATGTACCGATGTTTCTGATTTTCAATAGCGATCTACTCCCGAATATTTCTGATATTTTAATACCTTACCCGGGTCCAACCTATGTCGGGGGGCTTCAAAAAGTTGATTTCAACATACACACGGACAGACGGTCAGACGGTCAGACGGACAGACGGACAGACTGACAGGGCTTAATCGACTTCCCTATTCATAAGCTTTCAGAAAATATATACTTTATGGGGTCGGAAATGAAAATTGTAGAAATTTCACACGGAATGACAAACCTATATATACCCTTTTTCACTGTGTGAAGGGTATAATAAAAAAATTTTTTTTTGGCTCAGCTGGGATTCGATCCCACGTTTACTTTAACCAATATACAAGCTTGTATGTATGTATGTTGTTGTTGTAATGTTGTTTTTGTGTAAAAAAAATCGAGGTGGTCGTGGGTTTTTGCTCATATCTCAGTTGTTTATGAACCGATGTTTTCAATACCTTTCTACTCCCAAATATTTCTGATATTTTAATACCTCAGCCGGGTCCAAGTGATATCGGGGGGCTTCAAAAAGTTGATTTCAACATACATACGGACAGACGGACAGACTGACAGGGCTTAATCGACTCCCCTATTCATAAGCTTTCAGAAACTATATACTTTATTGGGTCGAAAATGAAAATTATGGAAATTTCACACGGAATGACAAACCTATATATACCCTTTTTCACTGTGTGAGGGGTATAAAAAGCTGTTGTACAGTCATTGTTCAAAAAGTTTTTTTTTTCACAGTTCGATGAAACGAGAATTGATCCCAAATATATACAAGTAAGAGCACTATATTCGGCTGTGCTGAATTTTATATACCTACCACCAATTACGTGTACTGTTATGGCACAAAATTAATTATATTGTTATTAACAGTAATCGCTATGGAATAGTCACTTTTTGTACGTAGACTTTCTTTGTATACCTTCGATTTGCTATTAATTTATTTTCTTAAGTTTAGTCTTACAATGAAACGTTATGTATTTCTACATAAAGAGTGATACAATGTTGTATTTTTACGGAAACTAAAGAGCAGCATTTAGTAGCTAGAAATAGTTAAAAAATGATATTAAATTATGTAGAAAAAATATATATTTTAGTTATAGCGATATATGGGAGATACGCTTCTTATTTTTTTTTTTTGGCATTAAAAATGTTACCAGAAAGTTATGTATGCAAAATTTCATCATCTAATACATAAAATTCTTTCAATTATATGAGCTTTTAAATTTATTTTGCAGTAAATTTTATGAGAAAATAGTTTCTGCAAAAAAATGCAACTTAGATATTTCAATAGAGAGTATTTTATTCTTTAAAAAGCTTTGTCCATAAAGAAATTATATGAATTGGAGACAAAGCGTTATATAGGAGGTGGGCGTTAAGGCAGGCCAGTCACCTTATTTTTTTATTATTTAAAGTCTTTTAATCAAAAAACAATGTTTGAAAAATTTCAGAATCGTACATCTAATTCTGTCAGTTTTATTACGTTTCATATTTGAAATAGATCAAAAAAGACGCTTTGCGTTATAAATTTAAGCACATTTTGATCTAAACCTCCTCTTGTAGTGCATAGATTTGAGCAATTTTCAGGGAGAAACATTTTTTTTTCATTCAGCAAATCGCTTTACGTCAGTGAGTTTAGACACAATTGCATTTTATTCGATGTAGGACATTGTTTTTTGACCTACTCTTGCATTACAAGCTATAACTCTCTTCCTGGTGTACCGATTTTTCCCATTTTCAATTTTATAAAAACCTTCTGTATAAGAACTATTCTGGAAAAATTTGAAACCCCCGAATTTTTTGTGTTCAAACCCTATCGTGCTTACAAAAGACGGACAGACAGACGGACATAACTAGCTAGAAAATATAGAACACTTTATGGGATCTAAAATGGATATTTCGCTGTGTTACAAACGGAATGATAAAATTAATATATTCCCACAAACAAACATCTCACCCAGTAATTTGTCAAATTGCTGATTTTCAATACCAAAATTTTCAAAGGCACTTCTCATAAGTTAATACTAAAAACGTGGGATATGTAGAGGCTTCAGAAAGTTGATCTCAACACTTACACAAACGGACATCGGACAGCTATAAGGATCCAAAATATATTTACTTTATAAAGTCGCTAATGAATACTGTAGAAATTACAAACGGAATGACAAATTTAACACTGTCATATGAAGGGCAAAAACTAATAACTTGACACATTTCTTTGTTCAAATTTACAATTTTAGTAATAGGTCATAAATAACAAAAATAAAATTTTACTTAATTCTATCAATTTTCTTGTTGAATCTGAAATTTAATATTTGCTGTGAATTGTTCGCCATTTACAATCTGTATTCAAATGTAATGTGGTATTATGCAGCGGAAGTTTGTTGTTCTCCATAAGTTCCTAGTTGTTTCTAGGTTAGTTTGGTTTATTTTTAATAAGTTAAATTTTATTTTTTTTATTGCCTTAACCTTAAAGATATCAGAAATAGAATTATAACAAAATTTACTCTAACAACATAGTTAAAATAAATAAAGAAATTAAATAATCCAAAAACTTGGTTGGGGCCAGAAATACAGTCCGGTTTCTCATATAGTATTCGTATAGTTTTCTCATAACAAAACTGTGGCTGCACACAGTATTTTTTGAAAATTTTGTTGCTGTAGTTAGTGAATAACAATAAAAGCCAATAATTTTTGGCATTACTTCTTAACTCTCTTTTAGTCTTTATGATCTCAATTCACATAAATATCTTCCTAAATTCTTAGTATTCGTTTTAGTTATCGTCTATGTTTGGAAGCATTTGTTGCAAAACTTTCAAGTTTGTTAAAGAAAGAGAAAAGACGAATGAAAAAGGCTAGAATATTTTATGATCATAAAATTCTCTTTCTGTTTTAATTTGTTAAGAAGTTTTCTATATGAAGGTACACACATATGTACAAAATATAAGTTATAGCGCAACAAAACAATATATTCACGAAACATGACCGCTCTCTTTTTAAATTATGGTTTATAATGATCATGTTGAAAGCCTAGCGGCTTATTTAACTTTTTGGAAAATTTTTATAAAAATCTTATACTTCAGACCTGTCTTATTTCATTTCTAGTATAAATATTTTTCATAACAGTGTTGTTTAAGCCATCGATATACAGCAACACATGCAAACATTTATAAAGCTTTATTTTAGTAGTTTACGGGCTGTTGTTAAAGAATTTCGTTTCGGAATTTAAATATTTGCTCTCAGCACTGGCAAAGTAAAATCCTTGTAATAGAAATTTTATTAATAGTAAGTAAAGAGAAATTCGATTGCACTGCTGACTCATTTGATTGGCAGAGTATTCTATTGGCAGAACCGGTTTATGGCTGCCTTCAAGTTCAAGCTACATTATATATTTAATAACTCAAATATTTTGGATTTCCCCCTCATTAGTGTCAAGGAAAAGGTTCAAAAATAAGTGCAGGTAGATCTGTCAATTGTACAAAAAAAAACTGTTACACGAATATTAACACTATGCAATTTCTCTCTGTAAGAGTATAAAATGTTGAATAAAGTGCTACCACTACTTATTCACTAAACGTCCAGCAAACAGTTAAGACAAATAAATATATTTCGATATAAAAACAAAAAAAAAAAAATTCACAAAATGTCTTACTTTGTTAAAAAGGATTATCCGGTAAGTTAAAAAAAACAACAACCTATAGTAGATATAACAAAAACTAAAAAAAAATTTATTTTTATTTCTTATAGCATGTACGCAAACAACATCTTATGAGATGGTATATGGAAGAGCAAGAATCTAAATTAATAGCAGAAGTCGAATCCAAATTCAAAAGGGAAGAAGAGAAAGCAGTTTCTATGGTGTTAAAAAAATCTGATGGTGTGGATGAAAACGAAGCTGTGGAAAGAGCCAAATGCGAAAAAGAATTGCAAAAACTGCAAAACCTAGAAGAAACACTTACAAAATGGGAGAAATCGTTAGAGCCCGTTGCTACTATTTTTACTCAGAATGTATTCGGAAAAACTTTTACGCCTCTGGGGCCCCTTAATGAACAAAATGAGCCTCTCTTTACCCAACATTTAAATATGGCTACTATAGAGTTTATGGCTAACGAAGATGGCATGGTAGTTTTAAAACCAAATGGAACACTAATTTCCAAAGCAGCTTTAGATGCCATCAATTGGTCGAAACATGGAAGTGCTATTACCAAACAAATTCTAGTAGAAGTTTTTGGCCGTGAAAGCTTGGCTTTTAATACCTTAACTGGAAAACCATCTCCAGCATTTAGGGGTTGTAACAAACCCGTTAAAGGTCAACTAGATCCAAAAAAAGTGACTGACATCATAAATCTTGTTATGCAGTTCAAAGACATAACCGAAAGGGAAGCTAGAAATGCCATAACGACCAAATGCGCAGATGAAAATAAAAGATATAGACAAACTTCGTAGAGGTGATCAAATGCTGATTCAGAATATTTACTTTCATGTGAAGATAGAGACAATATCCAAATCAAGAAGGCTTGACATTTACTCAGAAAAGAGCAAAAAATATTTTTAAAAAACTTAATTAAAAAAATAAAACAATGACGGCATATTATATACAAATAAAATTTGTTTAGAAACATATTTGGTTTTTAGTATTTCGTCGGCTTAATATGCAAACCTGCTTAATCCAATTTATAAGTTAAATTGAGATTTTCGACCAGCATGTAGTTTTTCTTCAATTTAAGTTTTGACGTGTATAAAAAGGTTTGATTAGAAAAACATCCTCTCACAGAAAAATTTTGTAAGAAAAACTGCTAAATCCAGTACAGTATTAGTTCAGTGTTTATTAATAACTCAATTATTTTAACTCAATTAATACGATTTTTATTTTTGTAGATTGAAGTCATACATGAGGAATACCATAAAATAAACCAATTAAATTTTTGGTTTTCCTCTCAAGCTACAAATATGAAATATAAGAAGTTTTATGTCTCTCCTGTAAAATTTGCTGAAAGTGAGTTAGCAGGTTTGCATATTTAGCCAACGATTTATTATTTTATTCAAACTTAAATTCATTTAAATTTTTTGCTTTTTTTAGGAAATTTAATTGTGATAATCAAAGAACAAGCTTTAAGCATTGTTTTCTTCGTTTTAGTTGGACTTGCGTAATTTTTTAAGCGTAGTTTTTTTTAAACTAATGAAACACTCAAATTTGCATTATATGTTCAAAATTTGTATTGGAATCGATAAATTGGTCTTTGCCATTTACTTTTTAAAAATAACTTCATGTAAATGTAGCCCGCGGCTCCGGTACAAATGGTCCATTCGTAAGGTACAATTTCGCACCACTTTTTCGAGCATTTCGGCCTGTATTCCATGAATTACACGTGTTATGTTATAATACTCTAAGGCTTCAATCGTGTTTGAATTGTCCACATGGACCAACAACGACTTCCCCCAACCCCACAAGAAATAATCGAGAGGCGTCAACTCGGCGACCAACTCTCAGGCCCATTACGAGAGATAAACTGCTCACCAAATGTGGCATGTGGTACAGTCTTGTTGAAACTACATATCAATCAGGTTCAACTTAGCCAATTGGGGCAAAAAAAAGTCGCGTATCATGGCTCGATATCGTTCGCCATTTACGGTAACGTTTTCTTAACGGTCGTCTTTAAAAAAAAAAATGGACCACCAGCCCATAAACCAGACCAAACTGAAGTTTTTTTGGGATGCATCGGTAAATCTTGTACGACAGGTGGCTGTTCTTCACCACAGATGCGAAAGTTTTACTTGTTTACGTATTCATTAAGCCAGAAATGAGCCTCATCGCTGAAGACAATTTTTCGATATGACATGACGATGGACATTCCTCACAGAGCACGAATTTTGATAATAAATTTCAACGATTTGCAGTCGTTGTTCGTTTGTGAGTTTATCCATGATGAAATGGCAGAGTATACTGAACACTTTCACAGATGTAGTTTGGATACAATTACCAACCAGTCCTGCCAGCCCGAAAAACTTAATTCATAAAAAATCACCCTTTAAAACTTCGTCGCTTTGCGTTAAGTTGCTAACTTTGACAAAAAAAAAGCGTATACCAAGAGGTTAACGACACATTAGAAACCTTGACTACACATAAATATTGTTTGTTTGTCTGTTAAAGCGGTTAGAAATTTGTCCAAAAAAAATTTTATTTTTATTTTAATTAAAATTAAAATTAACTAAAAGTGTGATCAAATTTTATTAACGCATACGAATTTGACACAATTTTAATGAAAATTACACCAACTGATTGCCAAATCACTCAAAAAGATGAGAGTTGCATAACTTATCGCTTCGCGTTAAAAGTTCTTTATGTGACATGTTTCGAAAAAGTATCTACATTTCATTTTTACTTTAAAGCGAATATGTAGTGCAGCGCAAAGCACAAGTTTTATCTGACATGGCGTTTAAGCTCAGGTGATCAGGTAGCTTTGTCATATCATTTGTAATTTCCGCAGTATTAATTTTTGACAAAATATAAATAAATATTAATCGCTTAAAAATATTCGTGGATGATTCGCAATTAGAAACTGCCAAAACTGACGAAAATAAAAGGGATTGAAAGTGAATAAAATAATATATCGTCGGCTTAATATGCAAACCTGATAAATCTACTTTTTAAGTAAATTGAGATTTTGATGCCGGGTGGTTGAGAACGATATACAACATCTTTAAACGAACCTCACAACTCCAAACAAAGCGCAGTAATATTACGCCAGCACAGACAGAGTTCAATTTTGGTTTAACCTATTACAATAACACAAGGCTAAGTACCTTATGTTATAAAATAAGAGTCGAAAACGGGTAGCAGCTATCCGGAGAAATGTAAAAAAAAGAAAAAGATCAAAATTACAAAAATTAAATTGGTTTGCAGAAAAAAAAAACAAAATATTTAGAGAGGCTCGGAAAACGAAAGACAGAAATATGGGATTATAAGTACCTAAAAAACCAAGAAGAATGAAGCAAAGATGCAGTTGTAAACAGTCAAAATATGGTACCATTAAATGAGAGACTTTTACAGAAGAAGACAAAAAATGTATTTTTCATAACTTTTGGAAAATGAATTTGCAAGAAAAGAAGGTTTATGATGAAGGCTTTGTGAGTAAAAAAAAAATATTTTTACCTGAAAATTGCCAAAATCTATGAATTAGGTAAGAAGCTATAGATCAAAGAGTATGAAAATTTATACCGCGCAGTGTATTTTTCGGTATTTTCAAAATTTAAAACGTAATATAAATGACTAAATTAGATGTACTGTTACCGCCACTGCCTAACCACTATTGTGAATAGTACTTATTTTGGCAAGTGTTATCCATTTTTATTAATTCCCTTTTTCACACATTTAAGTATTTCAATTTCAATCCAAGAAAACTTTGCAGATTCCACGCGGAAAATAATGTATAGAAATTTCCCAGTTAGTAGCCATATTTTTCAATATATTTTAGAAGTCTAATTGTGAACTAAACGATTTTCAGTTAAGAAGCTAGCTTGGCTTCCAAGCCATAAAAGTGTGTATTTTTCTTATTATGTAATATTTTGTAATATCATAAAAATTAATTGTCAATTTCTAGGAATTAAAACATATGCGTACAAACCAAATAAATGTTGATTTACTAAAGAAAACCATTAAGCTTGGGCAGCTTCACCCAACATGTACCATTCTGAAATTTTGCAACCATTGCATTTTGGTCAAAAGCTTTGTACAAACGAAAAATAAATGTGACACGCCCACTTTTTCGCCAACCTTCCATATAACGCTTTATCTCAAATTCATATAATTTCGCTATGAAACAGAAAGAACTCTATATTGAAACATCTGAGTTGAATTTAATAGCAGAAACTACTTTGATACGCCCACTTTTCAAGTTATCTACTGTTAATGAAATTTAAAAGCTCGTAAAACCGACAAAATTAGAGATATGATAGTCTATGCCATTGGCATGGTTCAATTATGTATGGAACAAAATATCGGCCAAATGGCCGCCCCGACATTGGCGGCACACCTCCATCCGATGTTCCAAATTTTTAATGACAATCTTGATGTTTAATTGTTGGTCACGATGATAAGTCGAGGTTGACTGCTCTTTTGCCACTTTATCGCGGAAAACAACTATGTCTTCCGTTCAACGAACTAATAAGGCATTCACAGATGTTTTCACATTTTATACAGTCCTGTTTTGCTGAAATTTTAATATTTTTCACAACTCTCCCGATTGTGGTCGAATTTGAACGATTATGTGGGTGAAAAGAATCACGAAGTGCACAAAATGCATTTTAATTTAAACGCCCATTTTCATAGAAAGCCTGAATAACTTTAACACGTTGCTCGATTGTGTATTTTTCCATGGTTCAAATTGAGTTAGTCTGAGATTGAGAAATTTCAAATGAAATCCGGAAAAAAAACTGGACGCTAAGGTGTAGTTCACATTCAACGTGAGCTTTTAAAATTTAACTACTCGTTACAACTAAAACAAGTACAAGAAAAAAATATATAACCTCGTAAGTAAAGATAATATAAGCAAACATTGTTCTTTTATAATATTGTTAACTGCAAATTTCGTTATACGATATATCTATTTACATTTCTGTCGATTTTTGTCGAAACCTTATTATTCTAAAACATATATATGCCTTTTATATTTATTAAAACAGCTTGGAACACTGTTCTTCTTAGTGAAGGGTGCAGAAGCAGATATTTTTTCCTTGTTCTTGTGGAATTTAGTTAAAGGAATAGAATAGAAAGAGGTTTACTTGCACATAATACAACCGTAACACATACCTTAAATTAAATACAGATATCAGGGCCAACTTAACCTACAAATTTTCATTTTTAAAGAACAGTTCACAGGCGCCAGGAGACAGAAAATATCCATGATCTTAAAAAAAATTTGTTACAACTAATGACTAGAGTTGATTGGCTAGAAATCCTTTTTGAACCTACAAGATTACGTGACTCAATACTGTCAATGTATGCAACGGTTTAGGAACGATATTTTCTAATACCAACCCAGTACATAGACCCAACTACTTTTTTCCCAAGCTATTTATTACAACAGATTTTTTATAAACATATAAGAAACAGAATATAAGTGAAAATTTTATTAAGATACAAATAAAACAAGTAAGAGCGCTATATTCGGCCGTGCCGAATCTTATATACCCTTCACACCGTGTAGTCATGCAATAACAGTAGTTTGTATCCCATATGAAATACGTACATACATATAAAAAACATACAATATAAAAACATCCCATTGTAAAATTATAAATTTACGTATGTATGTTAAAAAAAAAAAAAAAAAAATTAAAAAAAAAAATTTAAAAAAAAATTAAAAAAAAAATTAAAAAAAAAAAATTAAAAAAAAAATTTTAAAAAAATAATTAAAATATATATAATTAATATAGAACAAAAAAAAAAAATAAAAAAAAAATAATAAAAATATAAATAATATATCAAATAAAAAATAAAAAAAAATAAAAAAAAATTAAAAAAAAAATTTAAATAAAAATTTTTAAAATATAAAAAAAATTTTTTTTGGCTCAGCTGGGATTCGATGCTACGTTTTCTCTAACCAGTATACACGTTTGTATGTATGTTGTTGTTGTAATGTTGTTTTTGTGAAAAAAAATCGAGGTGGTCGTGGGTTTTTGCTCATATCTCAGTTGTTTATGTACCGATGTTTCTGATTTTCAATAGCGATCTACTCCCGAATATTTCTGATATTTTAATACCTCACCCTGGTCCAAGCGATGTCGGGGGGCTTCAAAAAGTTGATTTCAACATACACACGGACAGACGGTCAGACGGACAGACTGACAGAGCTTAATCGACTTCCCTATTCATAAGCTTTCAGAAAATATATACTTTATGGGGTCGGAAATGAAAATTGTAGAAATTTCACACGGAATGACAAACCTATATATACCCTTTTTCACTGTGTGAAGGGTATAAAAATGAAAAAAGGAAAACAATTTAAGAGAAATTGGATATTGCATAGATTATTAAAAATATAAATTTTCTTTATAATTGCCCGATATTCTTGTTAGAGATCATGGTACAATAAAAACAGGTAGACTCTCTAGCACATCCGATCGTTAGTTATTTACGCAAATAGTCTTTAAATTAACCTAGTACTAAGAATCTTGCTTATTGATATAAATTTTTAAAAAGTTTTGTTAAAAAATATTTTTTTACTCTTATAACAAAATATTCATATAATATTGTGATACCTAAAAAAAAATTAAATTTCCATCCCAGACATAGTTTAGAGAAATATATAAATATGTGATGACAGTTTGGTACTTCGTACAAAAACAAATTCAAAAATTTTTAAGTTCTATTTGTCTTTGAAAAATGTAAAGTGTTTTAATCGAATCGTGAAAATTTAAAAAATAGTTCTTTAAACAATCGTCAAGGCATTAAAAAAGAATAAATTTAATAAAAATATAAAAAAGTGTTGAAATTAATATATGAGCATATGAAATATATTATATTGTAAATATCATTAACAAAATGTATATAAAAATTAATGGAGAATCAACAGAACAAAAACAGATAAAGAATACAGTGTGTGGCAAAAGTGAGTGTAATAATTAATTTTTCTGGTGATATAAAAAAGAATATAAATTTAAAATAAAATAGTTCCCTTTTGGTCAAAACAGCTACAAATTTATTTTTCCGAATAATAAAACCTTAATTTAGAATTTTCTGCAGCACTATACACCTTGAAAGATCTTTCGTCGGTGAAAGTGCAGCACATATACACAAATGTTTCGTTTATTTTTTTAACATTACACATATGTGTTTTTATTTTTGTATTTATTTTCCAATCATCTTAACTTCGATGACTACAAACATTAATTAAAAAAAGGTATCTATTTTGATTGCTCTGTTAGCAACTGTCATTAATGCTGCTAATATTAATAATATATTAAAACCACTTTACTTTAAAGCTATATTATTCTGTGTTTGAATATAATTGAAAATTAAATATCATAACTATGCTGGAAATTTAAATGGTTTCTTTGTTCAACTCTTGCATTACGAGCTATAACTTCCTAATATTCCGATTTACCCAATATTCAATACCAAGCAAACCTTGTGTATGAGAAATATTCTGGCAAAATTTGAGCCCCCTAGCTTTTTTGGTCCCATCTCTATCGTGTTTTCAACAGACGGACGGACAAAGCTAGGTGATCATAAAATTAAACCCCGATTTGGAATATATATACTTTATAAGGTCTTAGATAAATATTTCGATGTGTTACAAACAGAATGACAAAATAAATACACCGTCTCCATTTTTTTGGCGGCGGGTAAAAAACATTAATTAAGTAATTAAAGAAAATGTAATTAAATTTTTTACAATTAAAAAATGTTTCTCAATCTATAAATAGACAAATTCACAATGATCAAATCGTGTTTGCAGAATTGTATATTTAAAATTATTTTCCCACACGACAGTGTAAAAAGGTAGATATAGGTTCTACAATATTCATTTCCGACGGCATAAAGTATATATTTTCTGTGTGTATATTTAAATCATTTTTTTCAAGACCCCCCGACATCACAAGGGCCGTGTAAAGTATCAAAATTTCAAAAAATTGGTGTTGGAAATCAGCATAAGTGCTCCATAACTGTCTGAGATATGAGCATATATACACAACTGCCTCTGTTTTTTCCCTTATTTAAAAAAATTAAAATTTTCCTACCTTCGGATAATTTAAAGACATGGTTGTTACTATTTATAAATTTTGTATGCCTCTGGAGATGCTCTTGAGTCTGGACAAATTGCTCACTAATCAGCAAAGTTATAGGCAAAAATCATTTGAAAGAAAATATATTTTTTTAAATATATATAAAAAATTTGTAAACTTCTAAATAATTTTTGAACACCAAATTAAAAGCCGTAATCTCAGGAATAATTTCTAAGAAAAGCTAACAAGCCAACTGAGATATAAGCATCAAAGTACAACTGATTCGGTGTTTTTCCAAAAATTTTCGGACGAAAATAGATATTTTTCAGTTTATATACAAACGAGAAAGCCAATATGGGAATCAAATGAAAGAGTTTTAGTATTAAAATACAGTAAGCAGTGAAAAGAAAAACATAAAGGATGGCGTCCTAGATTAAATGGCGAATATATGAGTCAATTATAGTAGTAACGACTTTGTCTCCTGGTATTAAAAAAAATCACTCGACTAGTACAATGTTGTAAACTATAAAAAAGTATAAAATTCAAGATGGCATCTAAAGCAAAATGGCGGAGAAATTTTTTGTAACCCCAACAGTATAGGTATCAAATCAAAGGTCTTAACTAGTACACTATGCAAAAAATCAAAAATGTCCTTGAAAATAATAAAGGAAATAGCATATTGCATGAAATCTTAAATCTTGGCTACGCTACGATGTGGTCATTATTCCTATGTATATGACGGTGAAGGGTATTATCAGATTCGGCACGGCCGAATACAAGTTTATATACATATATAGTTGTTTAATATTTTCTCTTTTTTTGCATATTTTTTTTAATTCTTCATCACACCTAATACTTTTTTTTTATTAAAAATAAACAAACTGAATTTATTGTCTACAGGATACTCTGATGTATCACATTTTAAATTGATATTATGAATATCATCATAAAAATCCAAAGTTTTATTGAACAGAAAGGTTATTTAAAATAATGGTTATGAACTCGGGTACTGTATATTTTAAATTACAATCATTACGAGCTGCACCATGGAAATTAATGGTAAGATTACAATGGTATTTTACTTTGTCACAATAAAAATGCTTTAACATATGTGATATATTTCTGACTTTGCGAAATTTTCCTCAACTTGTATTGTCACTTTAATTTCTTATACTCTTAACTTAATTTGTATAAGCCGTAAGGCAATTTTGATATAATTTTTGAACAAAAACCTTTGCAGCATCTGCTCTAAAATAATTTCATATAACATTATTTTCTTTTCTAAAACTATACTTAATAAATACTTGCTTTTAATTATTTTCTACTTAATCACTTACTACATCATTTACCTATTCCAAAATTGATCCACTTACTTTTGATGGTTTTTTAATTTGATGGCGGCATCTTCTGGCATTGGCTTAGCTGCTACTTTTTTTCTGCATAAATTTTTATGTTCTATATGCAGTTCTTAGAGTGTGTTTAGTAAAGGCGGGTATGGCATATATAGATTTTCGAGTTATGGGACAAAAAAAAATTGAAAATTTTTAGTAAAGATAGATATATATTACAATAGCAGTAAAAATAGGAGAACTTACTTTGATAAATCATCGATCACTTGAAAACACGTTTATCACTTTGTCTCTCAAATCTTGTTATCCCTCTAATAAAAGAGGAAAGACCATGCCTTCAAATAGAAGAATCACTTCACACAACGATATTGCTTTAAGTATTTGATATGTTATTGATATTGCAATTTTTCCTTTGTTTAATACTAAGATCACTTTCCACATACAAAGCTAGAATTAGACACCATTTGAAGCAATACTCCGTGTTTTTTTCATTACAAGTTTTAAAATATTTTTAAATTCATTGTTAAGGGTGAGGACAAGGAAGGTTCATTATTAAGACTCGTAGGTGATTATGGAAAGTTTCTCTGTATTTAAGTTAGACACAAGTCATAAACCACTTAAAACATACCGGAAAATGTAGTGCTTTATGTAGTTTAATAATTTATAAAAGAGTAAGTTGTTACATATTCCATGTGGTTTTTAATTTGACTCAGAGTTAAAAACCATTTACAATAAAACGAGGCAAAGTAGTTTGTTATTGATGACGTCTGTCATGCGTTTTTTTATTGTGTAAACCGCATTATGTAAAATGCACAGTGTAAATGCAGACATACATAGTGCGGTGAGTCGGCGCTAAATGTCCTTACAAGCTTTGACTAACACAATCTTTTTTGTTCTTTTTTCTCACACAATAAAACCGAACAGCCGTCACTTAAAAGGCAATAATATAAAATTTTATTTAAAAATATAAAAAGTGTTACGAATCAGTTTGGTCCAGTGAGGTTTCCGGCTAGCCTGTTAGTGGCGAAAGCTCAAGCAGGTTCCCAAATACTACGACTGTCGTTTTACCCACCCAACCATGTCGCAGCAGCATCCGCTGTAAAGTTTCTCTTCGACCCAAAACCAACATAACTTCATCTTCACCACTTCAACAAGAAAAATTTATAAATTTGATCAAAAAACATAATTTATTAGAAATAAAAAAACAATTAATAATAAAAATAATAATTAAAAATATTACAAATACACTAATGACAATAAAAAATAATAACAAAAATAATTTAAATAATAATGGAGATAATAATAATAGTAATAATGATTAAAATAATGGTAATCATAATAAGAAATAATAATATTAACAAATATATACAGATAACAAAACGATTTATGTACATATATACAAAATTTACAAACACAATAATAACTAAATTCCCTTAATTTAAATTTCTCATGGCCGTTCTCATTTCCTTTTCTAGTGCCCAAGATTTTTTTTCTATTTTCCTACATCAGTTTTTATTTAATGAATATCGAAAATTTCCTATAATTTAGGGAGCTCTCTAAATTAAGTATTTTTCTATGTCTGTCACTGTAGAGACCTATAAGTTTACTTTAATGCATCAACTTGTGTCCTAGATAAGTGTACTATTTATTAAATTCTAACACTTTAATTCTTACTTTTCTGTTTTCAGATTGCCGGCTACTGAGGGACAAATGTAAATAAATAAAGCAACATTAAGGAACTCACACACAAACACTAACATTTAAAGATGGGCAGTGGGAAAAAAGACAACAGAAAAATGCCCAGGTTTTATCCTATTTGGGAAATAACCGGGTATTTATGTGGGAAAAACCCAATAGACAGGTATTTTTATTATTTAACGTAATTATCAAGATCTTAAAATATTAACATTTTTTTAGCTTTAGTACAAATGTAGCGAAAAATAGGCACTTTGCGATGCACACATACTTTGCGCCAGAATATATAGGGCACTAGCTGTTGCCTGTAATTCGAAACGTTAAAATGTGTAGCCTGATTCAGGAACTAAAATAAAACCAGCAGTTTATTATAACAACAAAAAGACGTCTTCTTCTTTTATCATACGATTTTTTCTGCGCATTGTGATGGAATGTTACTTAATTGCAGAAAGAACGTCTATTGAAACTTTTAAGCATCTTTGACAAAAAAAAAATAAAACAACGAGAGATACTTACTAAGAATAAAAATTAAAAAATAACGTTTATTTAAAATTTTAAAATGCAACATATTTTATCATAGACTAATGCATAAGGATCAATGTGGTACAGTTGAATCCGTTTTCCGACATTCAATTTCTATATGCTTTTTTTTTAATTTAAAAATAACTTTTATTTTCGGTCCCTGTTTATAACTTATTTATTGAATTATGAAAACAAACAAAATTATGCTAGGCGCACAATTGGGACGAACGACGAATTTCGCCCAACACGACGAACTCTTCGGTAAAAATTCGTTGTGCAAATTCGTCGTTTGAAGCACAACAACGACGAAAAAGTAACATCTTTTATAGTTGATAAAATTGTATAGTGTTTGTGCAAAGAAAAAACAAAAATAATCTAAGAATTTAATTTCTGTAATAATAAAAACTTGTTTACGTATAATCAAACGTTTGCAAAGAATGTCGTGGGTACGTGCATTAAACAATAATAAAAATTTTGTTTGTGTATAACAGCTAATAGTGTGACCATATGAAAAAAAGATCACTTAATAAACTTAAACATTTGCAAAAACACAAATAAGAACAAATTTTTGTACTTAACTTTTTTATACTTATTTTAAATATTTTAAAATAAAAAATAAAACAATTATTAAAGTAAAAACTTATTTTATTTTCCTAAAAAGTTGAGAAGTAAACCAAAATTTAATAAAAATTGGTCACCTTGTATCAATTTGTTCGTCGTTCGCCGGCGTAAGAAATAGAAATAAATCTAATGCAGAGTTCGCCGCGTATAGCGAACTTCGACTGACGCCACAATTGTATGCATTCTCATATACACAAATGTGTTTTATTTTTGATGACGAATATTCGCGACGAAAAATTCGTCGTTCGTCCCAATTGTGCGCCGAGCATTAGATTAGCTCTAACTAGTAAAAAAAGTACTTAGATATTACGTACTATTTGATATATACTTGTATATACACAATACCTAGATGTTACATATGCTAAATATGATAAAACCCGAATATTATCCAAATCGGTAATTTTCCCCGGGTCTTTTCCCTAATTTTTCCCACATTAGGGTTTTTTCGGGTAAAATCCCATCTTTACTAACATTACACATTGCACTTATAATTTCTTTTTTACACAGGTCACAATTACACTTGACACTCATTTATCATTTACAGAATGTTTTTCATTTATAAAAAATAAAATTAATCAAAAAAAAAAATTAAAAAAAAATCTAATATTTTATTTAAAAAAACAGTCTATAAAAATTAAATTGACTATATTAAAAAAAAAAAACAATATTCATTCCTTTTCCTTTATTTTAACGGCTATCTTCGTGTTATTTGTGCCCAAGACGTTAGGGGTTGTTTGTGTCACGAACATAATTCATCTTATCTTCCTCTTAAATTTTTATTTGGCCAAATTTTTAAATATACAACAAAAAATATATTTTTAATAAGTTTATAAAACAATCAAAAAAAAAACCAGGGACCGTAACGGTTATAACTGATATCAAAAAAGTTATTTTATAACAGTTATTTTAAGAATTAAAAAAAACTCAATCTTTAACAGTTATTTTTCAAGGTAAAAATAAAAGGTCGAATAAACTCTTAAAAATGGAGTTTTATTTTGCCATCATAAAATAAAAGAGATTAATTTTTTTGCCGTAATTAAAATTCATTTGTCATTATAAGATCACCACAGATTCTGAAAGAGCTCGTCAGTTCGAATCTATTGATATATGACACTATAAGTCTCCATTGGCTCTAACATGAAGAGTTTTTATGTTTAAATTTTCCGGATAACTGTTATTAACGGTCCCTGAAAAAAACTTATTTTTTTTAATTATTTAAAATTTCCCGCACGGAACTATACTATTCTACAGGTGTTTCGCCAATATTTTCTGTATTCTAATATTTCGTTCCCCTAAGGTAATATTTAGCGGCTTATAGCTATATGTTGGAAAAATTCTGTTGCATTTTCTTATGCATTATTAATAATAAAAAAAATATTATATACCCTATATTTCTCTCTTTCCCCTATTCGGTACTATTATATACTTGTACGTTCATTTATAAATAGTCATATATTCGCTTTACTACCCACTGTAGTAATTTATAAAAACACTCGATAAACAAAATAAACACAGCAAGCTTTTTTGCACATTTTGTACAAAACACACACTTATTCATACATTCATGATGATAACTAAATTCTTTGGAAAAGGTAAACAAAACAAAGTATGTATTTAGAAATAAATAATATTATTTTCTATTTTAATTTTTTTACATTCAAATGGACAGATCGGACAACATATAACAAAAAAAAAAAACCCCCGTAAGTACACATAAAGTAAATAATATGTTGTATAGAAGAACTTGGACTACAATAAAGTTATAGAAAGAAAAATAAAAGGAGTTACAATAAAGTAAAAACCAATTAAAAATAAAAATACTGTTTGTCACTTAAAATAAAGGAGAAACAAAAGGAAAAGAAAACAATTATTTATACTTTCCGTGAAGAAGCTACCCAATGTAGTAGCGAAATATTGGAAAATAAAATTATTTTTTTTAAAAAAGTGATCTCAAGTTTTATAAAAAAAAACACAACTATTTATATAAAATATAGAATATGTAATCAACGACAAGTAAACACAATAACACCGCATTAGAGAATTTAACTATTGATCAAATGTCTACGATTTGTAGAATCTGTTAAAAAAAATATGTTCAAAGAAAATTATAAAACTTACGAGAAACTGAACTTTGAAAGTGGTTTGTGACTTTTGGTCAACTAAATAACCACAAGGAGAAACACAATTTGACTATTGATGGATGGCATGAGAATTGTTAAATATGTAAGAAATCATGCTCTTAAAAATAGTTAAGTTGCATGAAAATCTATATTGTCCAGATTGTTTTAAGTGGTTTATGACTTTTACTCAACTAAACAAACAACATCTACAAATCTTAATTACGAAACATCCTTGTCATCTGCATCTTAGATGATGATGTTACTATCACCACTAGCATTTAAGGATCACGTTAAATGCAATAAACATCTACAGAATTGTGAAACTTTTACCATTAACGATAGTTAGACGGTAAGAAAAAGTAATTTGAATTGGAGATTTGAAACGTATTCATATCTCAACAAAAAAGAAAAAATAATTTATCCAGAAGCTGCATTAAGTTAAATAAAACTCAAATCGTGCAATAAATAATTTTTCTTTTTATCACGTTAGCTTTTAATATATGTCAGATATTATTATTTTAAAACTCATTAATTTGCAATTGTTATTACGATCAATATGGATTGCGAAAAATATAAATACAACCTGAAAATTAAATTACAACTTTTCAAAAAAATCCGTTGGACTTAAAAAGAAATAGCAAAAAATTTTAAAGTTGACCCTCGAACTGTTTCAAATGCCATTCAGTTGTATAGGGAAGACCTGAGCATTGAAAGAAAACCTGGATCAGGAAATAGAAAAGGTCCAAGGTAAATTCGTAAGGTAAAAGAAGTCGAGCAACTGTTTCAAAGAGCACCTAACACTTCTAACAGAAAAGCAGCGCATACGGTTAAGTGCACTAATAGTTTTGTCCAAAGAGATAAAGCTTGAGCTGGGCTAAAGACATGTAAAGCTCAAGATCGCAGTTCGGTAAAGAACTTAGAAGCAAAAAAACGAGCGAAAAAATTGACGACAAATTAAAAAAAAAATACACACACAGGCTTTTCCTAACTTCCCGGCCAAGATTTTTATGTTTCTAATGAAAGAAGTAACGTTTGGGAAGAGTTCCGGACAAAAAACCAAACAAAATTCCCTAAGAAATTTCTCGTTTGTCAAGCTATTTGCAGTTGTGGAAAACGAAGTCAAGCATTCGTGGCATCAGGCAAGATAAAGACAAATATTTATATCACGGGGTGCCTACAAATACGACTTTTACCTTTTTTGAGACAGCATCGAGCACTTGAGTGGTATTCAAAGCATAATGTTATTTTTGTACCACGAGAGGCAAATCCACCTAACTATCCAGAACTTAGGCCTGTGGAAAAGTACTGGGCTCTTGTAAAAAAGGAATTGAAGAACACAGAAAAGGTGTCCCAGAACATGTCCGATTATAAGTGTCGATGGACCACCTCCTCCGAAAAGGCAACAGAAGTAACTATAAAATCTTAAATGGAAGGACTTCAGAAAAAATTCAATCATTTTATAATTACAAAATAAAAAATTAAGATTTTAATGCTAAATAAATTTGTACAATATTCCAATAAATCTGCGTATTTTAAAGAGTTTCTATATTGCACGATTTGAGTTTTATTTAACTTAATGCAACTACAATTTTTTTTCGATATATTTGAAGGTATGGTCTTTCCCCTGGAATTAGAGGGATAAAAAGCTTTGAGAGGCAAAGTGATAAACGTGTTTCGGCTTAGTGGTGAACCTATTGTAGAACACTAATACGCTAATGTTTGAGGAAGAAGCCCTTCACGTAAACTAACATCATAATAACTAAAAATTTCATTATGTTTTAATTGACGATTTATCAAAGTAAGTTCTCCTATTTTTACTTTTAATATACATACATACATATATTCGTCTTTATCATTTACTTATTTTTTTCTCTTAGGTTCGTGCTAGCGAGTGTCATATCCCATAACTCGAAAATCTACATATACACACTCTAAGAAACTGCATGTAGAATATAAAAATGTATGCGGAAAAAAAGTAGCAACTAAGCCAAAGCCAGAAGATGCCGCTATTTAAAAATTTAAAAACCATCAAAAGCAAGTGGATGTACTATTTGTGGCATAAGCTGATTTTGAGTCAAATTTGGAATAGGTAAATGATGTAGTAAGTGATAAAGTAGAAAATAATTAAAAGCATGTATTTATTAAGTATAGTTTTAGGAAAGAAAATAATGTTATAAGAAATTATTTTAGAGCAGATGCTGCAAAGGTTTTTGTTCAAAAATTAGTTCAAGATTGTTTCACAGTTAATATAGAAATTAGTTGTCAAAAGTAGAAGAAATTACAATGACAATAGAAGTGAGGAAAATTTCGCACTCAGAAATAATAATGTCACATTTCCACATTTCATCATTTATATAGTGACAAGGTAAAAGACCACTGTCATCCCATCGATATCTTCCGAGGTGCAGCTCATAATAAATGTAATTTAAATTATACAGTACCCAAATTCATGTCCATTATTTTTTATAATCTTTTCTTTTTCCAAAGACTTGTAACCTATTAAAAATGCGACAATAAAAGTAATTCCTATAAATAAGAAGAAATATGTTTCACTCTTTGTCTATATAAGATTAGACAAAAATAGAGGGCTTGAGAAGCGCTTCTTAGATTCATTTAGATTTATGGCTTTTTGTCTTGATACTTTGGCCAGACATTTAAATACATATTTATGGCTTTTTCACTATCCGTGAAAGTTTTAATGAAGAAATAAAATTTAATTTAAAAAAAGAAGGAAGGAAGAGTATATTTCCATTTTTATATATGGTTTAAATGTCAAGATTTGACGAAACGGAACAGAGTCTCTAGCAGAGACAAATATTTCAACATTTTTAGGCATGATGTCCTCATCCCTCTATTAGATTATGATCATGCACAAAAAGTTTGGATTAAGTTTAATTGCAAGAATCTTTACGATTACACAGAACTCTATTTTAAATCTGATGTTTTATTACTTACAAATATTTTCGCAAAATTTGTTAAAACATTTATGATCATGCAAATATTATACTGCAAATATTATACTGCACCAGGACTATCTTTGGATGCAATGCTGAAGATCACTAAAATCACATTGAAATTAGTAACAGATATTGAAATGCATGCATATATTCAAAGAGGAATAAGAGGTGGACTTGCTCAATAATCAAACAGATATTTAGAGCGTTCAAAGATTTCAGCAGAAATTGACAAACTTAATTTATTAAAAGTGAGTAACAAGTACAAGTCTGATTTTAAGAAATTTAAATCATTAAAATATTTAATGTATTTGGATGCCAACAACCTCAACGGTTAATGAATGTCTGAATACCTCTCTTGAGGAGAGCTTATGTAGCTAAATGCTGAAGTGCCACAAATATTTAAGGTAAAAGATATTTTAGAACTTCATAATATTAATATAGTTTAGAAGTTGATCTTGATAATCCAGATAGCCTAACAATCTGTCATTCTGTCCCACAAATAAAAGGACAGAGATGTCTAATAAAGAGAGACTAATAAATTTTTAGCAGATTTAACACCTACGAAAAAATATGTATTTCATACATTACAGAGTTTTAAAACAGAGTATTGTGAATGGTCTTGTGCTAAAAAATATCTATAGAGTATTGAAATTTATACAATCTCCATGGCTTAAAAAATATATTGATCTTAGTACTTTTTATCGCACAAATGCATAAAATGAGTTTGAGAGAAATTTTTTCAACTTCTCAACAATGCCGTTTATGAACAAACGATGGAAAGTGTTAACAAACGAAAGACGTGCACATCGCCACAGAATGGGAAACGACAAATAAAAACCATTTAGGCATAAGATTACTTATTTCAAAACCAAATTTTTTGAGCCTAAGCAAATTTACTGACAATATTTATGCCGTAGAATTGAAGCAAAGAGATCAGTATTATGATAAATCAATTTATAATGGTTTTACTGTTTTAGAGTTGTCAAAATGGAAAATGTTTAGTTTCCATTATGATTACATGAAACCAAAATTTGGTAAAAATTTTTCTCTCAAATATATGGACACCAATTCCTTCATATATTCAGTGAAAACATTAGACTTTTATAATGATATCCGTAAATTCGAATTTAAGTACATCAGAGTATCCAATAGACAATCAATTCAATTTACAGATCCTTAATAAAAATATGTTTGGTATGATGAAGGGCGAAAGCAAGGGGAATATTGTGTGGGATTACATTCAAAAATGTACTCTATTCGAGCCCTAATGAAGAAGATGTGCAAAAAGTTTAAAGGTAATAAAAAGTCTGCTATTAAAAAGTTAACAATTAGTGACTATAGAAAGTGTTTGTTTTAACAAAAAATTATTTCGGACAATATGTTTTTATTTCGGTCCAAACAAAATTAATGGAAGCCTTGCAGATCGATGAAGAAAATATTGCATATTAAACTATTTTTTAAGATTTTCGAACTTGTTCATTTCTGCGGTCACGGATAATAATATAATAAGATGGTGTATTTACTGGGACATTAGAAGTGGTTTCGATTTCTATTTTTATATCACTAGATCCACTGATTCTTTTCGCTATTACAAACTATATATAGTCCATAGAGAATATTTAACTAATTCTTGTTTTTCAAAAGCAATAAATCAGAATATCTTACATATATTATTGTTCTCAGCTTCTGCTTGTGAAAAGAAATCACTACCATCAACATCAACTGTGTTACTTACATAATGTATGTATCTTCAACGAGATTCAATGAGATGCTGCATCTACAACCATAACATTCCACTATCACAACTAAACTAGATGATACTGTGTTCCCAGTTCCTGTTTCTAACTGAATATTCTTAAAATTTCACGTTCCTAAAGTTCAATAATTACACTGTGCTAGTTGAAAAAACAGACAAGCCGGGCACCTAGCGTTTCAACATAATTCGGGTACGCTGAATCCAGTGGTGCCCACGGTTTTTTAAGATTGGCTCTGGTTTTCGAGATATACCGTTATTTCGAAAATGGAGGAGGTTGCAAAACATATGTTCGCGTAACTCAAAAACGCTTTAGCTTATTGAAAAAACTTAAAAAACCGAAATCCCGCAATAAAATTTCCTTTAAGAAAAGTAAAACTTCTTTCTAATATTCGAAATTTTTATTTTTTTAAAATTCATAAAAAATTGAAAAATTCAGCTAGGCTTCTAATTTTTTGCAGACATATAAAAAACAAAGCTGCAAACAAAACAAGCCATAAATAACACTGCTCGACAAAAAATAATTTTTTTCTTCCCGTTAATTAAAACTATGTGGTCTATGTGGATTTTGATGCGCTGAACTCAAATCCGTAATCGGTTTTTTTTCCATCAGATCGGTATTTTTTTTATGGGCGTGCCAAATTTTTTCCCCTAAATTAGGTTTCGGTTTTCAAAAGTAAAACACCAGAAGATGTGTTTTCTCTATCTCTTATTGCTTTGGAATTATTTAAAAATTAATGGAGATAAAAAAATTTTTCGTGCCAAATTCGTAATATTTTTCAATTTAAAAATATAATTAAAAAAAATATAAAGCAAATATTCAACATTTTGCACTTTTTTCTGAGAACTACTTATCTTAAAAATAAAAAAAGCCGCAAGCCATAAAAATCGGTTAAAAAATGTAGATTTTATTGTCAATTTACCGCAGGTACCCAATATTGTAATGCAACCAGCCTTACATATGATACAGCATTTCGTTAGGTGAGCAGGTAATGGAACTGAAGTACAACGGTATTTTGTATGGTTCTTAGAATTAAAAATTATAACATAGTATTTTTCAATTACCTGTGATTTCAAATTATTGGGTACCTGCGGTAAATTGACAATAAAATCTACACCTGGAAAAGTTAGAAATATTATTCGTCCTGGGTTTTTTTTTACAAAACATGGTCATGAAGGTCTCGACTGGTACTTTGATTAAAGCAATTACAGTATAAATAAGAGTTCCTCAACCCCTTCACTGTCATATGGAAAGTGCTTGCGAAAGTGATTAGTGAATTTTAAAGCCTCTGACAGTCTTGTATCTAAACAGTTATATTGAAATATCTAAGATGGAGGCGTGTAAAAAGTTTAATTACTTTTGTTATGTGTGTGGGAAATATAAAAATATGCCAAGTCGCCGTAAAATCACTACTGAAACAAGTACCTTGTATGAATCATATTTTTCTTTAAGGGTTATATATGGTAAGAGTTGGACACCATCAATAGTGTGTACACACTGCATTTACCATTTAAATAAGTGGGAAAAAAATGGAGACGCCATGCCATTTGGTGTTCCAATGATTTGGAGAGATCCCATAGTTCATGTTGAAGATGAGTGTTATGCATGCATAAATTATACAGCGGATATAAACAGAAGAAAAATGACTTATATGTCTTATAATGAAACAGCATATGCTCGATTTCCGCTGCCACATTCTGATGAAATTACTGTTCCGGGTAGCCATATACCAACAGAACATATTCCCTCAATAATTCATTCTGTTGAAGCGGATAGCCCAGCTACTTCAATGTATCAACCGTCATGCATCACGGTTCCATGCAGTCACAATGAAATCACGCAAGATCGTCTGGATATAATGGTACGGCGTCTAAAATTATCTCAAAGACAGAGCATTCTCTTGGCAAAAGAGTTAAAACGAGCTAATATTTTAGCACCAGGTGTACAAACATACGGGGCTATCAATCGCCATAGACGATTTACGACTTTTTTTAAATCTATTGAGAATAATTCTATTGCGTATTGTACTGACATCCGCGGATTGGTTTTAACAATGCAAAATGAATATAATCCTGGAGATTGGCGCTTATTCATTGATTCTTCCAAAAGTAGCTCAAAAGCAGTTTTGCTACATGTCACTAATTTAAAAAGTCCTATTCCGATAGCACTTAGCACAAATACTAAAGAGACATACGCATCAATGAAAAAAATAATACAGTTAATTAAATATGAAGACCACAAGTGGAAAATATGCGCAGATTTAAAAGTGGTAGCTCTTTTAAGAGGCATGTAATTGGGCTACACTAAAAATATGTGCTTCATGTGCTTATGGAATACGCGTTTCGATGGCGACCAGTACAATACACGGGATTGGGCTTTACGTGAGGAAAGCAGATTGCATAGAAACAATGTTATTGAATTACCACTTGTGTCGATGGAAAAGATTTTGCTTCCTCCACTCCACATCAAACTGGGTATTGTAAAAAATTTTATAAAAGCATTGAGCCCAGATGGTGTTGCTTTTACCGAATTGCACCGAATTTTTCCACGATTAAGCGGCATGAAAGTAAAAGAAGGTATGAACTCTTACTACTTTATTAAATTAGATTTATATTTCATTTCATAATGTTTCTATTTTACAGGAATTCTTAATGGACCGGACATTCGCCGTCTTATGAAGGACCATCAATTTGAGGTTGCATTGAATGATATCGAGCTATTGGTCTGGAATTGTGTGAAATCAGTAATAGAAAATGTATTAGGAAATCATCGGTCTGAAAACTGGCGAATTTTAATCAAAAATATGCTAACCGCATTAAAAAACTTAAACGTTAGAATGTCATTGAAAATACATTTTTGCATTGTCATGCCGAAAAATTTAATGAACAATCACCAGCCGAGTCTGATGAACATGGCGAGAGATTTCACCAAGTAACAGCCAGGCTCGAACACTGGTATAGCGGCAAACAACTTGATTCGCTATCTATATATATAAAAGTGAAACTCTGTGTGTGTGTGTGTGTGTGTGTGTGTGTGTGTTAGCTATAGACTCCGAAACTGTAAAACCGATCGGGCTCAAACTTGGGTAAGTTGTTGTACACATACCAGGGAGTGTTTATGGGTGAAAAAAGTGGGCGGAGCCACGCCCATAAAAAATTAGTTATCAGTTTTAGCTACTTGCACTTGACCGATTTTTCTGAAACTTTGCACACATATCGAGCTATCAGGACTAAAAAATTTTGTGATAAGAAAAGTGGGCGGGGCCACGCCCCTAAAAAAGTTTTAATTTTGAGGTACTTGCACTGGACCGATTTTTCTGAAACTTTGCACACATATTGAGCTGTCATGTCTTTATAATTTCGTGATTGAAAAAGTGGGCGGGGCCACGCCCATAAAAAATCATTTATTAGTTTTAGCTACTTGCACTGGACCGAATTTTCTTAAACTTTCCAAACATACTGAGCTGTCATGACTTTACACTTTCATCATTAGAAAAGTGGGCAGTGCCACGCCCATTAAAAAAAAAGGTATCATTTTGAAGTACTTGCACTGGACCGATTTTTCTGAAACTTTGCACACATATCGAGCTGTCATGACTAAAAAATTTTGTGATAAGAAAAGTGGGCGGGGCCACGCCCCTAAAAAAGTTTTAATTTTGAGGTACTTGCACTGGACCGATTTTTCTGAAACTTTGCACACATATTGAGCTGTCATGTCTTTATAATTTCGTGATTGAAAAAGTGGGCGGGGCCACGCCCATAAAAAATTATTTATCAGTTTTAGCTACTTGCACTGGACCGAATTTTCTTAAACTTTGCAAGCATACTGAGCTGTCATGACTTTACACCTTCATCATTAGAAAAGTGGGCAGTGCCACGCCCATTAAAAAAAAAGGTATCATTTTTAGGTACTTGCACTGGACCGATTTTTCTGAAACTTTGCACACATATTGAGTTGTCATGACTATACAGTTTCGTAATTAGAAAAGTGGGCAGTGCCACGCTCATAAAGAAAAAGTTATAGTTTTTAGCCTTGCACTTGATATTCGATTAAAATTTAGAATGCGATTAAAATTCATGAAGGGGCGTAGCAACGCGCGCCGGGACTGGCTAGTTAGGGGATATTTGTTGGAATCTGCAGGAGGAAGAACAATAAATTTCTAAATAAAAACTACTTAACAACAAAAAATTTTTAGTTTGGTTATATAAAAAATTCAAAAATTTCATCTTTTCTGAAAAAATCAAAAGTTGTAGACAGACTTTAATCACAAATAGCTTATTTTGCACCTGCGCAATTTTATTTTTCATTCCCATCATTTGTTTCTAAGGCCTAGGATTCACTCCTAGGGGGATAAAATGTATGACCGACCTCCAATGTTTTTTGTTCTTAACATTTTCTTAAATTATACTTTCCCTTTATCACCATCCCTTAGGGGGGCCCCAATACAAATGTTGCGTTTTATGAAATTCTTAAATTAATTAAAATTTGTCGACTTTTGTGAATAAAATCAAAAGTTGCAAACATATTTTAATTGTTTATAGCTTGTTTTGTTTGCAGCTTTGTTTTTTATATGTGTGCAAAAAATTAGAAGCCTAGCTGAATTTTTCAATTTTTTATGAATTTTAAAAAAATAAAAATTTCGAAATTTTGATAAAAAAATTAATTTGTTTTTTCAAAAAAAAAATTGTTTTTCTAAAACGACTGCGAATATTAGAAAGAAGTTTTACTTTTCTTAAAGGAAATTTTATTGCGGAATTTCGGTTTTTTAAGTTTTTTCAATAAGCTAAAGCGTTTTTGAGTTACGCGAACATATGTTGTGCAACCTCCTCCATAAATCAGAAATAACGGTATATCTCGAAAACCAGAGCCAATCTTAAAAAACCGTGGGCACCACTGGATTCAGCGTACCCGAATTATGTTAAAACGCTAGGTGCCCGGCTTGTCTGTTTTTTCAACTAGCACTTTATAATGTCACATTTCCACATTTCATCATTTATATAGTGACAAGGTAAAATACCACTGTCATCTCATCAATATCTTCAGAGGTGCAGCTCATAATAAATGTAATTTAAATTATGCAGTACCCAAATTCATGCCCATTATTTTTATATGTAATCTTTTCTTTTTCCAAAGACTTGTGACCTATTCAAAATGCGACAATAAAAGTAATTCCTATAAATTAGAAGAAATATGTTTCACTCTTTGTCTATATAAGATTAGACAAAAATAGAGGGCTTGAGAAGCGCTTCTTAGATTCATTTAGATTTATGGCTTTTTGTCTTGATACTTTGGCCAGACATTTAAATATTTATGGTCTTTTCACTATCCGTTAAAGTTTTAATGAAGAAATAAAATTTCATTTAAAAAGAAGGAAGGAAGGGTATATTTCCATATTTATATACATACATACATATGTATGGTTTAAATGTCAAGATTTGATGAAACGGAACAGAGTCTCTTGCAGAGACAAATATTTCAACATTTTTAGGCATGATGTCCTCATCCCTCTATTAGGATATGATCATGCACACACAGTTTGGATTAAGTTTAATTGCAAGAATCTTTACGATTACACAGAACTCTATTTTAAATCTGATGTTTTATTACTTACAAATATTTTCGCAAAATTTGTTAAAACATTTATGATCTCGACACATGCAAATATTATACTGCACCAGGACTATCTTTGGATGCAATGCTGAAGATCACTAAAATCACATTGAAATTATTAACAGATATTGAAATGCATGTATGTATATATTCAAAGAGGAATTAGAGGTGGACTTGTTCAATGATCAAACAGATATTTAGAGCCTTCAAAGATTTCAGCAGAAATTGACAAACTTAATTTTTTAAAAGTGAGTAACAAGTACAAGTCTGATTTTAAGAAATTTAAATCATCAAAATATTTAATGTATTTGGATGCCAACAACCTCAACGGTTACGCAATGTCTGAATACCTCTCTTAAGGAGAGCTTATGGGGCTAAATGCTGAAGGGCCACAAATATTTAAGGTAAAAGATATTTTAGAACTTCATAATATGAATATATCTTAGAAGTTGATCTTGATAATCCAGATAGCCTAACAATCTGTCATTCTGTCCCACAAATAAAAGGACAGAGATGTCTAATAAAGAGAGACTAATAAATTTTTAGCAGATTTAACACATACGAAAAAATATGTATTTCATACAGAGTTTTAAAACAGAGTATTGTGAATGGTCTTGTGCTTAAAAATATCTATAGAGTATTTAAATTTAAACAATCTCCATGGCTTAAAAAATATATTGATCTTAGTAATTTTTATCGCACAAAGGCATAAAATGAGTTTGAGAGAAATTTTGTAACTTCTTAACAATGCCGTTTATGAAAAAACGATGGAAAGTGTTAACAAACGAAAGACGTGCACATCGCCACAGAATGGGAAACGACAAATAAAAACCATTTAGGCATAAGATCACTTATTTCAAAACCAAATTTTTTGAGCCTAAGCTAATTTACTGACAATATTTATGCCGTAGAATTGAAGGAAAGAGATCAGTATTATGATAAATCAATTTATAATGGTTTTAGAGTTGTCAAAATTGAAAATGTTTAGTTTCCATTATGATTACATGAAACCAAAATTTGGTGAAAATTTTTCTCTCAAATATATGGACACCAATTCCTTCATATATTTAGTGAAAACGTTAGACTTTTATAATGATATCCGTAAATTCCAATTTAAGTACATCAGAGTATCCAATAGACAATCAATTCAATTTGCCGATCCTTAATAAAAATATGTTTGGTATGATGAAGGACGAAAGCAAGGGGAATATTGTGTGGGATTACATTCAAAAATGTACTCTATTCGAGCCCTAATGAAGAAGATGTGCAAAAAGTTTAAAGGTATTAAAAAGTCTGCTATTAAAAAGTTACCTATTGGTGACTATAGAAAGTGTTTGTTTTAATATAAAAAAAAAATATTTCGGACAAATATTTTTATTTCGGTTCAAACAAAATTAATGGAATTAGATTTGAAGCCTTGCAGGTCGATAAAGAAAATATTGCATATTATAATATTTTTTAAGATTTTCGAACTCGTTCATTTATGCGATCAAGGATAATAATATAAAAGATGGTGTATTTACTGGGACATTAGAAGTGGTTTCGAATAATATTTTTATATCACTAGACCACTGATTCCATTTGCTATTACAAACTATGTATATATAGTCCATAGATAATATCTAACTAATTCTTGTTTTTCAAAAAGCAATAAATCAGAATAACTCATATTATTGTTCTCGGCTTCTGATTGTGAAAAGAAATCACTACCATCAACATCAACTGTGTTACTTACATAATGTATGTATCTTCAACGAGATTCAATGAGATGCTGCATCTACAACCATAACATTCCACTATCACAACTAAACTAGATGATACTGTGTTCCCTGTTCCTGTTTCTAACTGAATATTCTTAAAATGTCACGTTCCTAAAGTTCAATAATTATTATTTATGTACCGCGTATTAGTAATAAGTGAAAAAACTGAATGTTTCTTATTAAATAAAATCTGTTTTATATGGAATCAATAACTTTACGTGTTAAGGAGTGAGTCTGAAATAAACTAATACGTACTATTCCAGCCAAAACTTATTTTTCGTCCAACAAATTATTATTTCTTTAGCGACATTAGCTTAAAAAAACATCTCGTCATTTATTTTCAATTGTTTTTTCGGTCGAGATGGCCAGCAGAAATAAAGTACGTAAAAAATAATTAAAGCGTTTCAATAACACCCAATATGAACTTTTAGAAAAATGGCAAAAGATCTGAAGGTTGGTCGTCATACTTTTCAAAAGCCATTAAATAGTATAAGGAAGACTTTAACATTGAAAGAAAACCTGTATACGAAAGATATATTTTCGTGTTTTTAGAAAAATATAAGCCACTTAGGCAGGGGTTCCAAATGATTTGGATAAAATATAGGAAAATTAAAAAAAAAACAACCGGGCAACATCATAGATGTCAGCAAGTAAAAGCCCGGCAAAACAAATGCATTCACTTCTTTTTCGATGTGATGCAATTCTATCCAACGATAGTGGTCTAAAAATAATTAAAAAGGTTTTTCAGAAAATTAAGAAAGGAACGAATAAGGAGATGAACAACAAACAATAAGCCAAAAACCGCTGTACGAAGAGTAAAGTCCTATTTCTAATTTTGATTGATATGGATGAGCCTATGGAATTATTTGATTTATTATATGAAATCTCTTATGTGGATGTACAGAGTAATCGGATAAAACTTTCCTAAAATGCAAGTGAATATTTTGAATGCAAAATTCTGGCAGACCATATCTATTAAATTAGAGTCTAAACACAAAAGAAAAATTTAAAATTTTTACTCTCTTGTGTACCCCTCTAAAATTTTAAATAATAATATTATTAAGTTGATATTTTTGAAGGTATAAACAATAAAGATTCTGTTAAATATAATTCTATGAAAATAAGTAAAATTTTATTCGCACAACTAAGAATGTAAGCACGTACAAAACTTTAGTGACGAATTTAGATTATACACTTACAAAATAATAAAAAGGTGACTGAAAAAACATAAAACAATTGTGACAAAAGTACCCATTACAAATATTTATTAAACAATTTTTGAAACGGCACAACATAAATACTATATGTCATTTCATATCAACATCTGTTTATGCACTGATCGAATTAAAAAAAAAAACAACTATTTTATTTAACGCCATGTTTTTTTAACTAACTGTCTGTAGCTTTGAGCACAGTTCTCAGTTTAAATTTTAAAATTAATTCTTTTCTCCGTTCGTACATTTCTAATATGCAGCATTTCCAACATATAAAGGCGTTTATAATTTTTCTCTGTTTGAAGTACTCTCAGTTTAGTAAAATCAGGAGTGTGTTTATTTTCTGCACAGTGGGTCGTTAGCGTCGTTTTTTTGTGTATTATAAGTTTTAATTTTTTGGTCAGATTTATGAGCTGATAATCTTGTTTTTAATTTATTTACTCCCTCTATCTCTTTCTCCCTTCAGTTAGTAAATTAAATCCCATTTTAAGTCCTATTCAAAAGATTTTTCCAAACTTTAAAAACTGCAAAATCCCATTTAGAAAATTCTAGAAAAAAATAAAAAGAGAAAGCAAAAATAAAATTAAAATCAACGCCCAAAATCATTTTACATCCACAAATATTTAAGTACACGATACAGGTAGAAAAAAAATTAATATTGACAATAATATCAACTTTTGTTATATTATCTCACGCTGAGAAAATAAAATCAACCATCAACAAGTGACATTCCATTCATAAATTAAGAAACAAAACTTCAAGAAAAATTAAATAATAAATTAACACAGTACCTGTAAACAAAAATAGTTCCAATAGTACAATACAGCTGAGGTTGAAAAATAAATTAATTTTTCTAAAAATTCCAGAGACAGTTTTATAGTTGTCACATTTATTCCAGAGAAGACAGTTTTGAATAACTTATTATATAGAAAAAATTTTAAGCAATTTTTCTAAATTAATTGACTAACTGATTTATTCTTAAACTTGAAACACGTTTTTAATAAATTTAAATAATTTTTTTAATTGATATTAAATTTGTTCAAAGAACTTAAGAGATGTCTGTCAGTTGAAAAAAGTATATTGAAAAATAAAATTTAAAAAATTATTTTTTTTTGTCAAGAATTCACTTTAAAAAAGGGTTTAATAAAATGTTGATTAATCATATGAATTGTGAAACATTCTTCTCTATATACATTACATTAATACATATAATATTGCAGTTATTTAGGAAGTTAAATTCATTTAAGTCTTTTAAGTTTGCTTGCATTAAATAAGCTGACAACCACTGTATGACTAGATCATTCGTTGTAAGAGTAGCTCGAATTCGGAATCACTATATTCTGTATAATGAACAAAATTTTAATAAATCAGTTTCGGCTTTTAAAAATATTTCTAGGAAATTTTTGTAAATAAAACTGGTGCTGTTCTGACTTTAGTATCTGTGCAAAGAAAAGGGGATTGTTTTTTAAAAAATGCATTTTATATAACTGTAACATAGTATTATAAAATTAATTATTTTTAAATTGTTTAAAAGGGAGGTGATTTCTTAAAAAAATTATCAATAAGCAGATAAAAACTCTAGTAAGTAC
This sequence comes from Phyto melanocephala, assembly GCA_941918925.1. Classification (NCBI taxonomy): domain Eukaryota; kingdom Metazoa; phylum Arthropoda; class Insecta; order Diptera; family Rhinophoridae; genus Phyto; species Phyto melanocephala. The sequence goes on along the minus strand of OW799236.1, from coordinate 91,953,104 downwards.
ACACAGCTAAAAATAGACTTTTATTCTTACAAATATTATAGAGAGCTTGAACTTAATTGCAGGTTAGACTGAAATCAATATACTTTGTAGCCTGATATATTCTTATGAATTCTAACTTTTTTAATTTTAACTAAAGGGATAATTTAATCGTTTGACCAAATTTTTTCAGCGTAAAATTTCTTTATGAATAGGTCTAGGATGCAATATTTTTACTTTTAAAAATATGACGTTTAGTTATGCCACCAGTTCCTTAATGTGTAATGTTGTGTGTATTCTTTTGTTTTTTGTATGTTAAAAATAAATAAAAGTTGTTTATTCCTTATTTGGGTTCTTTAGTTTAAAACAGCTGCAATACTTTGTATTATTGATACAATGAATACTTAATATAAAAATTAGTCCCAAATTTCAATTACAGGCGTGATTTAATTAATTAAGATCATTATTAAAAATTCTGGAAATTTTGCTTAAATTTTTAATATTGTTTTAATTGATATTTTTTGCAATATATTTTCAAATAAAAATATTTAATTTTTTTGAATTAATAGTATCATTCTGATGATTGGAACAAATTCAAATAAAATTTTAATTAATAGTATTATTTTCGTAATTGAAATTCATATTTCTTTTTTTTCCTTTTTGTCCTGAAAATAAAATAAGTGGCCCTGTCTAAAGGTTTATCAAATGCTTGTCATTATCTTAACTTTTTTTCAGCAATTATTATTCGTTGTTTGTACATCTTTTTTTATTATTTGTTTAAAAATATTTGTTCTTCCAGAATGTTATCGCTATCTTCCATCATCACTACACCCAGAAACAGGAAAATCAAATTTATTTCTAAGTAAATGGTTTAATTCTTGCAGTGAAACTTTTTATTTGTAGTTATAGAATTTCTCTTGTTAGAATCACAATTTCTAAGTGCTGACTACAAATTTATATTCCGAAATGAGATTCTGCAGCTACAACTATAACATTCTACTATCACAACTAAACTAGACGATACTGTTTTCTCTGTGTATGTTTCTAACTGAATATTATTTTTTACTACACGTTACCACGTATTAGTAATAAGTGAAAGACTAAATACTACTTGTTAATTTAGTGTGCATACAAAAATCTTTTTACTAAGTGACACAAACAATTTTTTTGATAGATATCCCAATCGCATATCACTAGGCATCCTTAAAGCTTTTAAAGGAAAAGCCTTAATCTTTCTATTGAGAAAAAAAAGGCCAATTTAAAAAAATGATTTTTGGAAAGATTGAAGAAATAGCTATCTAAACTTAGCACCAGGTAATAAGTTACAGGGATTAGAAGAAACACCTACTTGGCCAAAATGTCAAATTTTAACCCTCTATATCTCAGAGTGTCTTGACCGATCTTGTTAAAAATGTGTGTCTAAAATATTAATAATTTTTTGCAAAATTTTTGTAACGTTTAATACAATACGAAATACAAACAATTAATATTTACAAAAATTATGAATTTAAAAGATTATTCACTTATTCTTAATTACATTAGAAGTTACAGAAAAATCTTTAAATTTAAAATATGTGTTAACATTAATACACATTCTTTCTAAGGGTTCCATTTTAGTATAATTTACTCTAGAAAATGGAACCACTAGTAGTTTAAAATTAAGTGATGGGCGTTAAGGAACATTAAACAAAATGTTGTTAATTAAGAAACTAGATCCTATCTCACCACTAATTATGTTGAAAATGAACGATATGTTGAGCGTAGTTCTTCGGCATTTCAGAGTTGGCAGCTTAATAAGAGAGAGTCTAGCTATATATTAAGGTAAATTCATCGGATTAAAATTTAATCCACGAAGACAAAAAAATAGAAACTGTTTTTTGAACGGATTCAATAGCTTTGGAATATTTTGTATATATGTATAGGGTCCCATATTATAGATTCATACTACAGATTAGGCCTTACAAGCGCACAGTTCAAACTTTTAGCAACATAATGATCATTAAACTCATTTGCCCAGCTTTTTACAAAACCAAGTATGCCTTGGTTTGAATCAAGTAAAGTTCCAAGATCAATGAAGTTATCAACCAGCTCTAGCTGTTAACCATATTTAACATAATGTGCATGAAGCGGATTCGTTTTTACGAATCGCGTGTATTTACATTTCTTCTAATTAAGCTCCATCAAATTTAACTTTCACCAAGTGAGTAACGAATTTAGGTCCTCTTAAAGACGTTGTTGGTCAGCTATTAGACGATAGCTAAATAAATATAACATAATTATAACTTGCAGCCATCATATGCTACAACTAAAATAATATGATTCAGTCGTAGTATTTTGCTACTAGAATACGATTACCTTAACCTTGTTTTTCTTTGTTTGCAATGGAGTATTGAAATGAAATAAATTTCTCCCTTATATTTTCTCACAAAACACAAGTTAAAAACATATCGCAAGAAGTAGGAAAATTTCCAAGCATCCAATGTAAAGTGCAATTAATACAACCATTAAACTATTTTATTATTAAGATCTATCTACATATGTACATATGTATATTTTCTAAAGGTGATGGCATTTTGGAAAGAATTTTTAAAGTTTGACAATTGAATGTTATGAGAGAAGAAAGAAAATAAAAACAGAAGGAAACAGTTGATGATTAGCCGATCTCTTAAAATTGTATATTTGAGAGTATCATGCATTTTTTTTAGCTTTGTCAATTCTTAAACTTAAAGTTTTCATACATATGTATGTATGTATCAAATGTTTATACTTATTCCGAATATGTAGTTAAACTTCATATTTGGACATATGTATGTACATACATATGTATGTATGTACGTACATATGTATTAGCTATAATTAAAAAAATTAGTTTTTTTTTTAAATGCAGTTGTCTTTGATATGTGGAGTAGTAAAGACGTATAGTAAATATCAAACAAATTTATCCATCAGGTAGTCTTGATCCGTTATTGTTTTCTTCACTTATTTTAAACTTCAGCTGCCAAAGTCCATACATTAAAACAATTCTCTTTCTTCTCTCATTTATTTCAATTGTAAAATTTTTTATATAAAAACATATACAACATAATTATATCCGAACTGAAACTACCTAATAAATAAATATGCCTTGGTAAATCTATTTTATTTTTCCTTTAATGAATTTGTCATTTGAATTAAATGAGAGAAAACAGAAAATTTGTTTTGTATATATGAACAGCTAAAGTTTTAAAATTAGTGAAAAAAAAAATCAACTGATGATTTCCCCTAATGCATTAATATTGCTTATTTATTAAATAATAATGATTTTTAAAAGTAGAATGGTTTTTAAGTCTCATTGCTGGAATTTGAATTCGAGACTCAGAATTTAAAAACTTGCAATTTATATTGTTAATCAAAATATTTTTAAAATTGATGAAAATGTTACAAATAAAAAAATATTTAGTTTTTTCAAGCTCGAGCTCAATTGCAATGTTAATTTTAAGTCATTGTTTGTTTACATATATTTCGCTTCAAACTTCGGGTAGCGTCATCATCTATCAAACAATCAATTTTAAAGCGATGCATTATAATAACAGTAGGTCATATGGAATCTTATAAAAATTAATATAATACTGACGTGTATAATTTTTCTTTTTTCAGTACAATAATATAGGATGATAATAAGTACTGTTATTGCATTATTTTTTAATTTTTTTTTAATTATTGTTATTGTAATTCACATTGTAAGTAAATTTTTGCGTTGTTATTATTACAGTTTTCGCTACTGTTTCTTATTCTCTTTGTGCAGTATTGATGTCGTTTTTTATTTAATGTATCGTTTTTAAGTTTATTGGTTTTATAAGCCCTTATTACGCTACTCAAAGCTTGTAGCGAAATACAAGGTGGGGCAAAAGTAATCACCCCTTCAAATAACGATTTACGACAATCATATTTGACATTTGCGAAATAGATTGTGTCGATTTTTTTAACCAATAACACAGGTCAAAAAAAAAAGGGCTTTAATAACCACTACATAGATTTGTTGTACAAATGGTTAAATTTTTCAATTCTATGGATAATTTTTTTTAAAAAACACGATACTATTTAAATAAACTTAAAAAAAATTAGATTTACATAGCCTTTTATCCGTTTATATATTGAGTTTTAATCGGCTCAACAGTTTTAAAAATTTAAAGCAAAAACTATATTTTGTACGTGAAAATATAATTTTTTTTGTTTTAAAAAAATCATGAAAAATCGAAAACGCCTTATAATGGGTGTCCCAACTAGAACGCAATTTTTAAATTTGGCGCCATTCGAAGTGTCATTGTTTGACATTTGAACAATTGTTATTGTTTGCTTGTAGAAGGTACGAGGTTAGTAAAAATGGAGCGCTACACGAATGAACAACGCATTCTCATTGTGAAATTGTTTTACTCAAATGGTGAAAGCTACAGTTTGCAAATTGCGATCAATTTGGGGTCACAATAATGCTCCAAAAGAGTCAACTGTAAAGAGATTAATGGATAAATTTGCCGAAACTGGGTCTGTTAGTGATGTAAAGACAACAACTCGCCTTCGACCAGGTCGATCGACCGAAAATGTCGCAGCTGTACGTGATGATGTCGCTCAAACTCCATCTAGGCAGGTCAAGCGCAAACAGTCAATGGTGTTCGGTATCGTGAAATTATAACCAGTTTTTTCATGCCTAGAATTGAAGAAATGAATGTGGAGGGCATGTGGTTTCAACAAGATGGCGCCACATGTCATACAGCCAGAGAAACAATTCAATTGCTGCATCAGTCATTTCCCGGTAGTGTTATTTCGCGTTTTGGAGACCAGAATTGGCCGCCTAGATCGTGTGATTTAACACCTTTAGATTTTTTTCTTTGGGGTTTTTTGAAGTCAATGGTTTACGCAAATTAGCCGACGATGACTCAAGCCTTCAATGAGAAAATTGGACGCTGCGTTAATGAAATACCGCAGCATTTATGCAAAAAGGTCATTGAAAATTTAATTAAAAGATCGCGTGTGTGCCAGCAAAGCCGCGGCGGCCATCTGCACGATATATTGTTCCATACATAACCCCATTCTGTCTACTTTACGATATAATAAAGTTTCACGATTTTTTTTTAAATATCTGTGTTTTATTAAAAATTTAAAAATTGCGTTCTAGTTGGGACACCCATTATGTATAATGGCAACAAAATGAGATATAGATCGTAAAACTCGACTGACTATTTTCGAATTTATTCACAATGAAGTGAACTCGCTGATTTTCACTTAATTCTTATATTGTTGACAGATAGGTTGGAAAAGGTCATAGATATCAATGGGAAATGCTTTGAATTAATATTGTACAAATGTTTTAAAATAAAACAATTAATTTTCCTTTTATTTAATTGTCGAACTATTTAATATCTTAAAGATTATATTATTTTTATTCTGGCTCAAGTTCATTTTTATACTAAATTTCTCATATATTTTCTTTTTCATATACATATGAAGAAATCAGTTTTTATTTGTGGTAATGAAAGAATATACTGGAAAAGTATCTTATTATCCTTATTATCTTATTATCGAAAATGCATTCCACTCGGCTGGTGTCGGGATAATAAGATACTTTTCCAGTATATTCTTTCATTACCACAAATAAAAACTGATTTCTTCATATGTATATGAAAAAGAAAATATATGAGAAATTTAGTATAAAAATGAACTTGAGCCAGAATAAAAATAAAACAATTAAACAATTTTGAAAAACGTCGCATTTATAAAATATACACTCAATAAAATTGGTACACTACTACCTTAGGGGTGTAAAATAATAACACCAAGTTATTTTATCACAGACTAGCAGTAGTAGTGATGATCTGGCTACTTGTACATACAGAAATTCGGAAATTATTTGGCCAGCGCGATCGCCAGATTTGACAGCACCCGACTATTTTCTTTGGGGTTATTTGAAGCAGCGAGTGTATGTGAACAAGCCAGAGATAATCCTTGAACTCAAGGCAAACATTGTTGCAGAAGTTCGAACGCTACAGCCACATGTTTTGAAAGATGTTATGGAAAATGCTCTAGAAAGAGCCCATCAGGGCGAAGCTGAAAACGGTGGTCGTTTAAGAGACGTCATTTTTCATACTTAGTGTAAAAAAATTTCCCTTTTGTATATTATATAATCTGAAAGAAAAGATAAAAAAAATTAATAAACGAAAAAGTTATTAAACTTTTACACCCCTTAATTTTTTTTGGCCCACCCTGTATATCCATCAATACAATTAAATAATTATTATTGTTATTTTTACATAAAATATTTAGCAACAACAATGTTTTGTATAGGTAATAAAATTTAACGTTTGTGCTAAGTAAAAACAAAAGAATTAACAAACTAAATAAAGAAAAATAATAATGATGCCTGGAATTTAAATCTTTTGCAGAGTGAACGATGTATGTTAACGTTAACTTGAGTTTGATTTCCTATCTACACTCAAATTGTATTTATATATACGCCGGCTAACGATTTGCTAAACTCTTAGTAACGAGCTGCCATCTTATGAAAATCAGCTGTTTTGTGTTGTTGTTTAACATTACCAATATTGTTTTACCTACAATTTCATCCTGTTCTTAATTTAAAGACCGTTTGCCTTGCTTTTCCATTTTTATAAAAAAATTATATTGTTCGCTTATTTTTATACCCTTCACCAGTGGTTCACAAGGGTATATATAGCTTTGTCATTCCGTTTGTAATTTCTACAATTTTCATTTCCGACCCCATAAAGTGTATATTTTCTGAAAGCTTATGAATAGAGGAGTCGACCGTCTGTCCGTGTGTTGGTTGAAATCAACTATTAGAAGCAACTATATGTTCCTCAGATCTGTATATGGTAGTAATCTCTTGGAAATATCCAGGAATGAATCGCTATTGAAATTCAGCACAATCGTCCCATAACTTTCTGAGATATGAGCAAAAAACCACGACCACCTCGTTTTTTTACACAATTACAACAACAACATACATATATACATACATGTAAAAAACATACCAAAAAGAAAAATTACAAAAAAAAATATATTAAAATTAAAAAATAAATAATAAAAAAAATTAAAAAAAAAAATAAAAAAAAAAATTTAAAATTTTTTAAAAAAATTTAAAAAAAAAATTAAAAAAAATAATATATATTAAATAAAATAAAATAAATTTTTTTTGGCTCAGTTGGGATTCGATGCCACATTTATTCTAACCAGTATATAAATATGTACGTATTCTATATGAGATGAATGGTGATACAAACAATTGTTATTGCATGACTACACGTTGTGAAGGGTATATAAGATTCGGCACGGCCGAATATAGCACTGTTACTTGTTTTAATTTATATTTAAATTTTTTAAATTGTTAGTATGGATGGAAAAACAAAAAATTTCAAAATCAGGGTTGATATACCAAAAATGGTTGCATTTTGAGGAGCATCGTGCAATTTCAGAGCTGATTTATGAAAAGTTGGCAGACGGATAAAAGTTTCTTATGAAGAAACTCTGTGCCAACGAGCTGCCACGCTTAATCGGCATTCTAGTTAGCAGCTCATTGTACGTAGTGTATAAACTGTGGCTGACTTTTTATTATGAATAAGACCGCAAATGTATATGGAAAAATTATAAAAGATTCGAAACAATGAAAAACTAAATATGTATGTAAATGCATGTATTTTTCAAATATACTGAAAAAAATATATAGTATAGAGTTTTACGTCCTAATGCATATAAAAATAAAAAAAAATTTTTTTTTTCTATTATCTATTATATTATATTATATTCTATTATCCATCTTTAAAAGGTGTTCCTCATTTTCATTTTATTTCTCTCAACTTCTTTCGATTATTTTTGTGGTGATGCCAGATCGAGAGTTTTTATAAACAATAAATATGTAAATTGTTATTTTAAAACAATCTGAAAATATACTGAAAAGGTGAATTATTTTTAATGGCTCTTTTTCTCAGAACTCAGAAGTTGCGCTACATGGAATGTTATATGTCATGTGTGAAAACAGCGTGTTTTAGGTGTAAAAAATGTTCTTATTCCACATGTAAAAAATGCTCATGTTTCATGTGTAAAAAAATGTTCATGTTCGATGTTAAAAAAACGCTAGTGTGTCATGTGCAAAAAACCACTCATGTTCCATGTGTTAAAGCGCACATTTATTAAATTGTAGAAAATAGAAACAGACTCATTTTGCAATGTCTAACACTAATATATATAAACTAACACTAAGTTATTTTCAAAAATATTTAAAATTTTATTTTAGTGTTATTTTAAGTTTGTTGCCCACTGTGGGCTAAAACCGACCTGCAAAGTGTCAAATTCATTTTTGATTTTGTACAGTACGGCACAAGGCATATTTATACATCAAGTAGTCTTGATTCGTCAGCTGATTTTTTTTTCTTCACTTATTTTAAATTTCAGCAGTCAAAGTTTATAGATAAAAAATAATTTTCTCTTTTCTCTCATTTATTTCAAATGTCAAAATTTATATATAAAAAAGACAAATAAAAAAGTTCTCTCCGAACTGCGATTACCTGATGAATAAATATGCCTTGAGTACGAAAATAGACCTACGCAGCGTGAGTCTTATTTTTGACAGCGAAATTATGCGAATAGGCCCAAGGTGACGTAGAACCGTTACATTAGTACAACTGTAATGAGAGTAAATTGTTTCATAATAATTTATATGTCCACTTTTTACTTTATTTATTCTTTTTCACATTTGCTGAGAATCTACTAAATAAAATTTGCTCATTAAGAGTTATTTGAAAAAAAAAAAAAAATCTTTTGGTATTAAGGTATTGAAAGTTATGTGATAAAGACAAAACAATAAGGTTATGTGAGAACTATGATACTAAAGTTCACATTTCCAAGCTCTCTATATTTTTATCAATTATAAATATTATGCGTAAAGTTGTTTTAACATTTTACTAAACGTGAATCAAAAGTACAATAATAAAGTGAAAACATTTTTTCTTTGAACCGTTTTACTGAACGAGAATTGCCCCCAGAAATAACATATGTTTATTATAACATTGATGACCAGATATTGGTATGAGGAAACTTCTCAAAAATAAACAAAAAATTTCCAGAATATCAGTTGCTAACATTGTTTTGTTTTTATTGTGTCATATTTTGAAAAAAAAAATTATATAAAAAAATTAGTAAATATTGCAGAATTTATAAAATTAATGTTTTAGACAGAATTAAAAGTAATACAAAATTAACAAAATTATAATAGAAATTATGAATAAGAAATTAAATAAATCGAAATCACAGGTGATATTTATATCGAAAGGAATGCCAACAACTTTAAAACATGTACAAGAACTGAGGTGAGTTTAACCTTAAGGAGTTGCTATTAAGATTTTATTTAAATCTTTATTTGCAAATAATATTTTGCCTCAGTGTTGTTTGTGATAAAACAATAATTATAATCAAGCAAAATAAATTAAGCAGAAGTATAAAAATTTGTTCTAAGTCGACATGAAAAGTTTTTATTTTAAAACATTCTATTAATACTTAACAATTTGTTGCTGCAATATTTCAGGAATATCTTACTGACAACTACAAAGCCCACAAAATATTTATTAACATTGAAACCAACACCGAAAGGGACAAATTTACGACGACAAATACATACGGTTCATGAAACTCGAAACCATGGCACAAATTCTAATGATGTCCTACATGAAAAATCTGCATTTGGTAAGTAATATCTTCCGAAAGGTAATGTAAAATGAAACAAGCAGATTTTCTATTAAAAAATATATGGATTTTAATTAAGTTTATATTTTAAAGAGTTGAGGCTTTTTAAATCATAAACAGTTTTCAATTCAGTATTTACATAAAGCGTTAAGTTAATTTTCACAATATTTTTTATCAGAGTATACCAAGGCACATTCCACATTAACGCCCACCTCCCATATAACACTTTATCTCAAATTCATATATTCTCTATGAACAAAGATTTTGGGAGAATAAGGGATACTGTATTGAAATATCTACGTTGATTATATCAGCAGAAACTACTTTGACACGCCTACTGTTAGAGAATTTTATATGGGCAAGTATTTTAAAAAAAAAAGAAGTCTATAATGGATTTTCTGAGTTGAATTCAAACATTAATTCTGTGGCTTGGAGCTTAAAGGGCCAATGTCAAAATATTTACTTTTGAGAAAATTAGAATTGAACTTTAACTTTTATAGATGCTTTCATAGTGGCATTGACCAACATTTTATTTATGAAGCTGTTCTGGGTTAAGTATGACTTAAGCTGTTTTACCATGATGAAATAGAGCAAGAAAACAAATCTAATGCATTGATTAACTCAAAAGAGCAAAAAAGTGACATTGGCCCTTTAAGCTCCAAGCCGCAGATTTTTACTTATCATAAAATTGACAACGCCTCTTTTTAAAGGCACTTTTTATACCCTTCACCTGTGGTGCACAAGGGTATATATAGGTTTGTCATTCCGTTTGTAATTTCTACAATTTTCATTTACGACCCCATAAAGTATATATTTTCTGAGAGCTTATGAATAGAGGAGTCTATTAATGTCCGCCTGTCAGTGTGTTGGTCGAAATAAACTTTTAGAAGCAACCATATGCTTCTCAGATCTGTGTATGGTATCGGTTTTTTGGAAATATCCCGGAATGAATTGGTATTGAAATTCAAAACAATCGCCCCATAACCTTCTGAGATATGTGCAAATAAACACAACTGCCTTGGTTTTTTTTCCATATTTTTTTCCACCAAAATTAAAAATTTTCAGCCATAGAATAATTTATATAATATATAATTTTGGATAAAGAGGGCTCTAATCGGTAAAGTTTAGGCAAAAATTTTTTTTTAAATATATGAAAGGGCTTGGCCCGTAGAATACAGTAGATTATTAAAATATGTAAAATTTAAGACTGCGTCTAAGAAAAAAAGGCGAATAACATGAAGAATAGGTTAAGATGCGATGTGGGATTATACCTATGCATATGGTGGTAAGGGTATTATCAGATTCAGCATGACCGAATATAGCATTCTTGTTTAATTTTAATTTAAAATCAGAGGCCGAATTACGGCATTCGAACGTGATCGAAATTTGAAAACTCGAAAAACAGCGAACTCGATCGTTCAAGTAAAATTTCGATCGATATCGAATGCCGTAATTCGACCCATGAACGTCTGGAACGATTTGTCCAATTTCTTAAATAATCTATGAAGCTGAAGAATTTTTTTGCGGATATTTTTTCTTAAAATTTGAAGTGGTTGTGGCACCTCATATCCATAGTAATGTTGTATTTAAAATCTTCAAAATTCGTGTTGGGTATTGTAATAACAGCTCGCAAAGTTGACCCTAAAATGAGCTCGAAAAGAGCATGATGCCTTCAATATTCTAGTATTACATCTGTTATCTTAAAAGTTTATTATTATATAACTTTGTGTGTTTTACCTTTATCTCAATTGTCTTATTTCAACCAAAAATCAATACGATCGTAGCAGGGTAACACCCGTGGCGTGGTATCTTCGATACACAAAAAAATATATTTATTAGCATATCTATAGAGCAATAATTTGTATAAGATATAAATATTGTGTTGTAATATACCAAAAAATACATTTGATGTTTCTTGTACAAACTGTTTACCATATTTGTTTTAAACTGAGTGCGAGCTACTTTTGATAAACAATTTTTAAGTAAAACCAAAAATAGTAAATACCGAAGAATGATGAGTGATACCCTTATGCGAATGAAATACTGCTTATAAAAATTTTTGCATACCTAACAAATGGTGGTAGATAATATTAATATCTATCTCCTAATAAATAGTAGTAAGTTTTATAAAACTAATAATATGAAAAGGATTAAAAGAGGTTAGTTTCATTCCAGCTTGTAGTATGAAAATATGTAAATGACAAAGTAATTGTTATAGGAATCTATTATTTGAAAGCATGGAAGTAAAATTAAAAAATTTTAAACTGTATGTAAGAAAACTACTCTAATTTAACTTAACATACGCCTATGATTTAAAATCTTAATTGTAAGCGATGGAATACCATTTTGTCATTTATGGGCGATTAGCCGTACGTTTTATCTTACGTTCATTATTTTATATTTACAATAATTATTTAGTTTTTTGACCTTTTTATACCCTTCACACAGTGAAAAAGGGTATATATAGGTTTGTCATGTGAAATTTCTACAATTTTGATTTCCGACCCCATAAAGTATATATTTTCTGAAAGCTTATGAATAGGGGAGTCGATTAAGCCCTGTCAGTCTGTCCGTCTGTCCGTGTGTATGTTGAAATCAACTTTTTGAAGCCCCCGAGATCGCTTTGACTCGAGTGAGGTATTAAAATATCAGAAATATTCGGCAGTAGATCGGTATTGAAAATCAGAAACATCGGTACATAAACAACTGAGATATGAGCAAAAACCCACGACCACCTCGATTTTTTTTACAAAAACAACATTACAACAACAACATACATACATACAAACGTGTATACTGGTTAGAGAAAACGTGGCATCGAATTCCAGCTGAGGCAAAAAAAAAATTTTTTATATTTTTTTTTTTAATTTTTTTTTTATTTTTTATTTAATATATTATTTATATTTTTATTATTATTTTTTTTTAATATTTTTTTTGATTTATATTTTTTATATATATTTTAATTATTTAAAAAAAAATTTTTTTTGTTTTGTTTTAAATTTTTTTTTTAAATTTTTTTTTTTTAATTTTTTTTTTTAATTTTTTTTTAACATACATACGTAAATTTATAATTTTACAATGGGATGTTTTTATATATGTATGTTTTTTTATATGTATGTACGTATTTCATATGGGATGGTGATACAAACTACTGTTATTGCATGACTACACGTTGTGAAGGGTATATAAGATTCGGCACGGCCGAATATAGCGCTTTTACTTCTTTAATTTAAATTTAACTAAAATTATTTAAGCTCTAGGTCTTTTAATTATTTAAATAATATCTTTAATTTTTATTAATTGTTCCAATATTTCGCTACTACCTAGTGTAGCATCGTCAGGAAATATTTGTTTTGAGTTTTTATAAATTAATAATTTTGTCAATATTTATTTTATATTTACTTGTAGATTTTGATGTTAAACCTCCAGTATTAGAAATAATCAACGAACAGTCTGAGAAAAGCACATCATCTATAGAAAATGAAAACCATGATTTAAAATTAGTTCAATCAAGGACGACTATTTGTCGTTTAAAAGGAGGATGGGGCTGGGGTAACAGAGAAACCAAACAAAAAGAATCCATTGAGGAGAATGAGACCAATTCTACGAATATAAATGATAAGTAAGTGTTAACACAGATCCTTAATTTTTATAAAACTAAAGAGTTATAAGAAATTTTTTTTAGTCATAATACCGACCAACAAGTCTCAAGTGTAGTGGCAGAGTATAATCAAATAAAAGCGATACAAATAGATGTTCCAAAAGCAAGCTTAGACGAAAGTTCAGAACAAAAGTTTGTTTGGCCAAATGATGTCGATTCTTCTGCAAACGACCACCAAGAAGAGCAATGGATGACAAAGGTAAAAGATAGTGATGAAAATTTTAAAAAAGCAAACTCAGATTCAAATGAATTCAATGAAGGTCATACGAAGACATCACAAATATCCTCTATATCTCGAAATGCGCCACAAGAAACTCATCCGATTTCTGAAAAGCCAACATCTTCTGTTCAATGTAAAGACGATGTTCCCATGTGTAGAAATATTAGTCTCTCTCAGACCCATTGTGATTTGCTAGACATAAATAGAGAAGGGCCAAATAATAAATCAGAATTATTTTGCATATCACCAACAGATGAAGAAAACGGCCAAAAAATATGCAATTTGGAAAAACAAATGGAGACAATTAACAGGGAACTTAATGAATTGAAAACAGAAATGTTAACTCCAGATGTTCTCGCTAAATTAAGTTTTCTTTCAAAACGATTTAACGAAGTTTCTACACTTTTAACTGAGTTAGAATTGAATTGTTTAAAACTGCAGAAGGTTGAACTGCAAGCGTTTGAAGGAGATAATTCATATCAAAATGATGAAATATTTACATTAGATGATACCAGAAATTCTTCTCCTACAGGCTGTTTATCAAGACCACCTATGTTTACCAATGCTGCAAACAACGTTTACATTCCTAGTTTCACATTACCAAATAGAACATTCAACAATTACAATGAGTTGCCTCTCATCTCGAGTAATGTCTTTGAAGCAATTTGGGAAATAATTGGCAATATTAGATGTGATAATATTGCATTAACTGTGTTTTTGGAAACAAACAATATGTATTACATTAATGTGTCTGTCATTCAAACGGGTCAATGTCTGGGTTGTATTTACACTAATCGAGCTGCTTTCAGAAAGGCGGAGAAGAAGAGACTCTTTGAAAATTTTCTTACATTTTTTGTATTGAATGTATAGATACTTAAAGAAGGCCAAAAATAAATTGTATGTTATCAAGGTAATTTGCAAAAAAATATATTTATAAACTTTGCTTGTTGAATTGTTAGCCGACTAATCCATTTAAGACTAAGATCACATTTCTATTTTTTTCTAATTTATTTGAATAAGATACTAAATATTTATACCACTAATAAAACTGTTTCTGGGTATACATATATATTTTTTTTTAAATTTTAGAAGTGGTATCAACAACTATGGATAAAAATAAAAAAACTTGTTTTATTAGTATTTTAAAATTCTAATTATAACAAATTTTTATTTTTAAATAGCTTGTGCCCGCGACTTCGTCTGCGCAGTTATCGGAATAAAAGGTAGACTTAGTATTAACCTGGTTTGTTATTTATATAATTTCTTTGTTACAATGACATTAGTACAAGTAAGATACTTTTAAGCACAAATGTCTCATTTAAAAAAAAATCGAACGTATGATATTTTGGAAATTAAAACGTAGATATTATCAAAAACGATACGATACAAATCGTATTTTGATGCTGACATTTTTAATTTCAAAATAAAAATTTTTTAAATATTTCAGAATTTCGCAAATTGAAATAAAACAAATTTTGTTTTAAAAATATATAAAGAGTCTACAGAAGATATAAGAGGTACTAATTATATGATTTCCAGTTTTTCTATTTCGGTAACGAGTTTACTTTCTCAAAAAATTTAGGACTTACGCTGGGCGCACAATTGGGACGAACGACGAATTTCGCCCAACACGACGAACTCTACGGTAAAAATTCGTTGTGCAAATTCGTCGTGTGTAGCACAACAACGACGAAAAAGTAACATATTTTATAGTTGATAAAATTGTGTTTGAGCAAAGAAAAAACAATAATAATCGAAGAATTTAATTTTTTGTGAAACTCAACAAAACAATAAATATAATTTCTGTAATAATAAAAACTTGTTTACGTATAAGCAAACGTTTGCAAAGAATGTCGTGGTACGTGCATTAAACAACAATAAAAATTTTGTTTGTGTATAACAGCTAATAGTGTGACCTAGGGTGATCGATTATTTGACATTTTTAAGAAACCGGTTTTCAAATAGTTTGAAATTTAGAATTTAAAAAAAAAACCGGTTGCTTTTTTAAAAATTTAGAAAAAACCGGTTAACCGGTCGAATACATATAAATATTTTTTTCTTATACCCATGACATAGATACAAATATAATTATAAACTAATTTGTTTTATGGTTTAATTGCATTTTAAGTTGACACACATTTAATGGCATTATTATTAAATGCCGTTTTTTTTTAATAAAGATGTTAAAGGACAGACACTATTTACCTAACAGTGACCGAAAAGTTAAGTTTATGTTTCCATTAACTTTAACTTTTAATAGCCTTTTTACACTTACTCACATCTTAGCGGAATGCGTGGAAGATGTTGAAAATGAAAAAAAACTTGTTTACATTTGCAACATCTTTCATCCTTCATCTTTCATCTGTCATAATATTTTTTTTACATGTTTGCGCATATAAAAATTAAAAAAAAATGGATTTAAAAATTCTGTATTAATTGTATTAATTATTGCCCTTGGAGAGCAATTATTATTACAATATGCAGATTTTGTTAGAGAATGAAGATAATTAAGATATTTTATTTTATACGACATATATCAAGTCCACTCGTTGTATGTATTTTTTTTTTTTGTCTTGGCACTTGTAATTTTTTTCTAGTGATGCCATTTTTTTGCAACAATATTTTTTTTTCTAGTGAAGACACTAAAATAATCGAAATATGTTGAGTGGAACAAAATGATTTAGGAACATCTTTAAAAGATGTTGAGATATGTTGACACACAAACACGTACAATTCATATGGGAAGATGTTAACATCTTGTTGATTTGATGAAAGATGAAAGATGTGAGCAAGTGTAAAAAGGCTATAAGGTTAGGTTTATAAATTTAAAAATTCCATTTTTTTTTACATAAAACAAAATATGTAAATAAATCATTAAAATTTTATTTCGTTTTGTAAATAAAATGTATAAATTTGTTAAAAGTAATCGGTATTTGCTCTGTACTGCCATTTTAGAAAAACAAACTTTGCTACAAGCAGGTATGGGTAGTCAATTCGCTAGATTTCGTAAATGCAAAATATTATGAAATTCGAAAAAAGGATCAAAAAGTATTGCAATAACAATAACTTGGTCAAAAAACTTAACTGAAAAATACCTGCTCTCCATTTAAAACAAATAATCTTTAAGCCTAATTATTTTTCTTATTTTACATTTGTTTTTAAAACAACAAATAAATTTCTTAAAATATTATAGAAAATTATTTAATAAATTTTCTGATTTTTCGAAATTTTTTAAGTAATAAATATACTATGATACGTTTGGTTACAAAGATAAATGAATATAAAACTAAAAATGTAAAAACCGGATTTTGCGAGTAAAAAAACCGGTGTATTCGACATTCGAAAAATTAACATTTAGAAAAAACCGCCAGCTGAAAGTGTAAAAAAACCGGGTTTTCCACCGGTTGTAAAATCGAATCAATCACCCTAGGGTGACGATATGAAAAAAAGATCACTTAATAAACTTAAACATTTGCAAAAACACAAATAAAAACAAATTTTTGTACTTAACTTTTTTATACTTATTTTAAATGTTTTAAAATAAAAAATAAAACAATTATTACAGTAAAAACTAACTTTATTTCTTAAAAAGTTGAGAACTTAATCCAAATTTAATAAAAAATGGTCACCTTGTATCAATTTGTTCGTCGTTCGCCGGCGTAAGAAATATAAATAAATCTAATGCAGAGTTCGCCGCGCATAGCAAACTTCGACTGACGCCACAATTGTATGCATTTTTATATACACAAATGTGTTTTATTTTTGATGACTAATATTCGCGACGAAAAGTTCGTCGTTCGTCCCAATTGTGAGCCTAGCATTAACGTTAAAAACGTTCTCTGACAAAGAAAATTGTGTCATTTGGATACAAGTTCTTGGTCGCATGTATCAACAATATTTTTATGTTCATACTTCTTACAAACGTTGGTATTTGGTTGGTTGTTTAACGTGGTAGTTCACTGCACGCAAAGAGTCAAGTGGAGTCTGTATGACTCCGTTTTGACAGGACCACATCACTCGTCAGCTCTAATGTATCCCAGAATAAATTTAAGAGTAAGGATACTAGATCCATCACCTAGCCGTAAGATATCTCAGTAGATAAATTCAAGATAAGTCCAACTTCATATATCGCAGAGAGGCCATTGGTGTACTTCCTTAAAATAAACTATAAGGATCAACAGAAAAGATTTTATTACTCTCGGTTTAAAGTATATATATTTGTATACTGAAATCACAGAAATTGTACGAAGGTTTTATTAATTAATATAAAATTCAAAATACTCAGATGTAGTTTCCGAATATATGTCTTAACGGCTTAGGTACATCTCGACTAGTGTTTACAATAAAATAGCAGAAAAAGTCAAAGCTCGAGCAAAAGAAAGATTAAATTCATAATCGGGAACGATTGGTAACATGTTGTTGGCAATCGGTGAACTTCTAAAGGAGGCCGTTTGATGCTTCAAAGTGTAAGTTGTATGGACAATCGACACAGAAGTTGATACAAATGTACATTACTTTCACGCGGTGAACGATTTCATTGACGGCAGGTAAATTGTTTATAGTTTCGGAGCAATCTGGATACATTGATAAAGTAGTAGTACCAGTATCGAATGAATTAGTGAAATCAGTATTTATTTTGCAGGAGATTTAAGATGTGCCGAACTTTAAGTTTACTTTAAAGTGTTAATTAATTATATTATGTTGCGAATTAACAAAATTATCTATATTTGACTAATTTTGAAATAGTTCACATTATAAACATTATTGATTTAATTTAATCAAACACATCTTTCGAGTTTTTAAAAACAATACAAAATTCTATATATGAGCTTTAATACCGCTGCACTTTTTAAAAACACAACCAACAACTTAAATTCGACCACTTCCACTACTTATAGATTTGGTTTTTGAGCACTCTTTATTGAAAAAGTTGAACACACAGGATAACAAATATTTATATGGCAATGTTTTACATTATGTTATTATCGTAGACAAAAACCAGTGCATTCAAGGTATTACCAGCTTAAACATATCGCTCATTTGCTGCAAGAACGACATAACACAGAATTTTCGATTTTGAGATAAATGTGTTTTAAGTGTTCAATTGGCTATAGCTCTGAAGAAAAATTAATAAATGTAAATATTTTGATATCATCTTATAAATCAACTTATATTTAATATACAATATTCATAGAAAAAAGTAGAGTAATAAATTTTTTAAAATTGTTTTTAGATGGAAAATTCTTTATACTTTGAGTTTTGACGTTATTGCTGCTAAAGTTCATTGATAGTAGTGTAGTAAACTAAAATATGTCATTCTTAATGCGAAAAATTACTTTTTATTTAAGTCTTTTATTTTGAAGTCTTATAAACTAAAAAAAAATTAAAACATAAAAACAATTCATTTCAATTAAATATTTTTTAAAGTTAAAATTAGAATATATTGAATACGATCAGAGATATCCAGAGTGTTTTTAAAAAAAAGTTTACAAACACGTACTAAACCCTCACCTTTTTTAAAAAAGTATGCATTATTGTTATGACGATGACCTCTTAACCTCCAAGACGCACGTAGAGGTATTTCGGCTCGACAAATTCCACAGATTTGGCAATAAATTGTCGTTTCTTATCAATGTATCAAAGAGACCAATATAATGCAAACAATAGCTGTCTATCCTCCTCGCTAAAATTTATGAAACATTCATACCTGCAAGTTTCAGCACATGTCGTATGTCACATTTGCAACAGAATCATCAAAGTCTTCGAAAAATGTTGAAAAACTAGATGGTGATTTACGCCGGTTGCAGTAGTAGTTTTACATTGGAACTATTTTGAAGAAATGTTTTTTTTTTCTAGCAATAAGGAGTTATTTTGAGTTATTGCGATAGTTTTAGATTTAACGTCTAAAAATTTATCGTCACTAATGACACATTGCTTGATAGTTCAAAATGCTGACTTCTTATCAACATGTTTTTATGTAACAATAACTTTAGAAATAAAAATAATTTCGTTTATGATAAATATATTTCCAACAATAATGACATATTTTGTGTTATAACTAGTTATAATCAGACGAATTTCTTCAACAAAACTTTCACAACACCAAATATGCCAGTATATAAGAATTTTTACTACATAAAACACATTTTACCTTTCCACTTATAAAGGCACAACGTAAATTATGTTACTCTTTTCGAGAACAAAACGACGTTCACACCTTGTGAGTAAAAGAAGAGCGAAACATAGGAAAAAAAATAACGGCATGTAGTTCTCTCACACGTTCTGTATACAAGATATCAAAATGACTACTTAACACAAGCTAGAACATCACATTGCCAATATTTCTGTATTATTAACTCAAAAATCCCGAATTTTGAGTTATGCCGTTCTTGCAGCAAATGAGCGATATGATTAAAAACAAGTAGGAGTGTTAAATTCGGCCGTGCCGAATCTGATAATACCCTTCACCATCATGTACATAGGTATAATCTCACATCGTAGCTTAACCTATATTTCATGTTATTCCCCTTTTTTCTTTATTATTTCCGACACCATCCTCGATTTTGAATTTTCAGGTAGTTGAGTGTATTCAACTAGTTAAGCCCTTTAATTTGATAGCCATATTGATTTGGTTAAAAAAATTTTATCCGCCATTTTGTTTTAGACGCCATCTTGGATTTTACATTTTAGAATAATTTACTGTATTTTACTGATCAAACCCTTTAATTTGATGCCAATATTGATGGGGTTTAAGAAGTAACATTTTAAAATACCAGATTTGGCTCATATATAAATTTATTGTCCGCCATTTTGTAGTGGCGGCCAACATAAATTTTAAGTTTTTTATAATACTTTTATTGTTCTAGTCAAGTCCTTTCAGACAATACTAATAATGAATCTCGGTTGTCTAGAAGCTGAAAAATTGAGTTTCGTTTGTAAATTTTTAGAATATATATTTAAAAAGAAATTTTTTTTGCCTATAACTTTACCGATAAGAGCCCGATTTATCCAAAATTTTTCACGAATATTTCTAGAGGAATGTTATATCTACAAATAGTAGCAAAGGTACCTATAAATTATAAAAAAATGGCTGAAAAATTTTAGTTTTGGTGGTAAAAATATAGGAAAAAACAGAGGCAGTCGTGTTCATTTGCTCATATCTCAGAAAGTTATCAGGCGATTGTGCTGAGTTCCAATGGCAATTCATTCCCGGATATTTCCAAGAGATTGATACCATACACAGATCTGAGGAACATATGGTTGCTTCTAAAAGTTGATTTCAACCAACATACGGACAGACGGTCAGGGCTTAATCGACTCCTCTATTTATAAGCTTTCAGAAAATATATACTTTATGGGGTCGGAAATGAACATTGTATAAATTACAAACGGAATGACAAAGCTATATATACCCTTGTGCACCAAGGGTATAAAAACACACTAAACATTGCATTTAATTGTATGTTTTTGTTAAACAAAAACACGTATAATAATAACAAGTAAGAACACTATATTTGGCTGTGCCGAATCTTTTATAATCACCACCAGTTTGATGTACTTTAATAGCACAGAATTTATTATTTTGTTATTAACAGTAATCGCTATAAAATAATATCTTTATACTAAAATATGTATCATTTTCTTTGTATAACTTCGATATGCTAGTGAAATGTTTTCGTAAATGTAGTCTTTCAATGAAAGTGGGCTTTAAAGTAGGCGTGTCAATAAAGTTTCTGCTAATAAATACAACTTATATATTTATTCTTCCAAATTTTTTATTCATATACAAATAAGAGATAAAGCCAAGGCGAATTCACTATCAGGTGATAACATCCCTGCAACAAACACAAAAAGGCCAAGAGAATGTCAAAACACAAAAAAACAACTTTTTTGTTTATTTTTAATAAAAATTTTATTTTCATAAATTTACGCGAAAAGTTTTAAAATAAATAAGTATTTTTAATTTATTGCATAAATTTGTGCTAGATTATATCACATATTTGTGTTTTTTTTTTAATATTTTTCACAATTTTCACAACTTTTAATCAATAGGACAAGCAAAACGGAAATTTTGTATTTTCTGAATTAAAAACATTAAAAATGTTGTTTATTCCAATTATAAATTGTATTTTACTTATTTTCCAATAAGTTATTGCACAAATATTAGTATTTTTTTAATTATTTTTCACAAATATTACCACTTTTATATAAATTTTTAGCTAACGCACATAAAAATTAATTTATATGTAAACCAACTTTGACATTGTGCCGTAAAAATAAAACGAGCAAAAAACAATCAGCTGGCTTCTTAACATCACCTGATATTGAATTCGCCTTGGATAAAGCATTATATGGGAGCTGGACGTGTCACATTTATTTTCCATTAGTCCAAAGCCTTTGACCCTTAAAAAGTTTTGTGAAATAAACAGATTTATAGCCCCATAAAAAAGCTCTAACTCTTTTCATTCTTTTAAATTTAATTACTTTTTTTCCTTTTTGTCGAAGGTACCAGAAAATACGAGATTACGACCTTTTAATATTAAGCCAACGATATGTACATTATTTTACATTTTACAATTTTAAAAACGAATTAAATACTTCCAAATGACATAGAAAATTTTTAATACAAAAAAAGAAAATAAAAAAAAAACAGAAACTCAAACATTTTAAACACAAAAAATTATAATATCGCAGATGAATTGATAAATATTACAAATAATTCTAAGCTGCGCCTAACTGGTTAGTATAAATATATAATAATACAAAGTATGAATATCACTAATTTGAAAAATTCAAAGATCAATTTAATTGAACTAAAAGCAATATGCTGGAACCCAATGAAACTTATGCCAGAATTCAAAGTGTTAGAGTGAGGAATTTAGAACAACAAGTGAACATTATGCACAGAGAGCTGCAGCGTATACGTGACGGAATTCTGCCTAAGAAAGATCTAATGAGATTAAGCAGTCTTATGGAAAGGCTGAACGAATTAAATTGTATTTTAATTGATCTTAGAAAATACTTCAGTTACACCCAACAATATGAATTAAAAAGAGGCCATAGTGTGTATGACCAAGAAACGAAGTATCAAAAGGAGCAAATCGTTCAAAATATTACACAAAGTGAGAAACGAAAACAAGATATTCAACAAAATTTTGAGAACGATATTTTTACCATAAAAAACAATAAAGAGGGTGAATACCTGATGCATGAGAATTTCTTAAATTATCATCCAAGAGAGAGTGCGGGATATGAACAAAAAGAAACAGATGACGAATCAAAACAGCAAGAGTCAAATACAAAAGAAACCGAAAACAATGATGCAAACCATTTAGATGGTATTAAAAGTGAACCCAAAGCACAATTTAAATCTTGCAAGCAACTAATGGATGAAATAAAATCACCAGGAAGTATTTTGGGAAACTACTTATTGAGATTGCAAGATTTTCGAACTGATCCCGAACTAAGACGTCAACGGTGGGAAAGAAAGCAGCAAGAAAAATTACAACAACTACAAAAACAGAAATACAATAATGAATTTTTGAAGGATAAACAAACTTTAACAGAATCTTTGCCACAATTCTCTAACACAAGCAATTCTATTGAGAAACTAAATTCCTCATCAACTCAAGCAAAGTCTTCCAAAGTCCAAGCTAAGCGCGAAGAGCTTAAAGTAAACGAAATAAGTGATAATCAGGCAACCATGCAAAATAATGAAACTGATTCAATACTGGCACTAGATTTACCACTTATTAGGACAAACCTCTCGGACATTGTTTATGAAATCGTTGGCGATATTAGTCAAGATTCGATTGTTTTAACAATAGTTCTTGAAAATGATCACCTTTACCACATTAGTGTATCATTAATATCTAGTGGCCATTCATTGTCTTGTTTTCTTGCCACTGAAGAAGCTGTACAAGAAGCTAAACTTGGTCATTTATTTAGCGATTTCCTAACATTCTTTATAGTTAATGCCGACAATTCACAGTCACAAAAAGATCGAATTTTGGGTCATTCCTTTGAGTTTATGAATATGGCTGTTTAATTGACTGCATTTTCGTTATTGTTAAATAAATTTTTTGTGATATTTTGTAAACGTTTATAGTTTTCAAATTAAGAAATTCATTTTATATGGAACGTGGGTAGGGTCATTATTTACTGATTTTAATTTTGATTTTTATAATCGATATATTCAAAGCTATATATTGCCTGTGCATTATACTAATCAAATTTTAATATCATTATTCTCGAATTTCGGTTTATACCAAACCGACATATTGACATGACCTTCTGTTACATAATTAACATTTTTTGCTTTCGAATCAATTTCGAACATTTCTTTAACAAACAATTCTAATGTCTTTAACCAATTTCACCACCTATGATTTCTTTCTTCGTACTCGAATGAACGGATATACACCCAACCATTTTTTGGTGGAGGTAAGAAGTTAATAGACTTCTTTAAAAAGCTATACATTACATATTTTGGCATTATGTTTTTTGACTTCTTTGCACCCAAGTAAAAAACATGGCTGATGTGATCGTAATATAAATAAATGCAACTTAAATTTCATATCATTTTTATTAATTATAAAACAATAAAAATAAAAAATACGTCTTTTGATTTATTAGGACGCATAAAGTTATTTAATTTTTTTTTAGTTTGGATGTACTTTAAAGCAAGTGATACTTTGATGTAAGTAATAACAATTTCCTCCAAAACGTTACCTATACATTTTTAACAACGTTCCAAAATAGGTATCGAAAAAAAAAACAGTGATATATTCCTGTCGTCCATTCAAGGTGCATTTGACATTAATATATGTACATAAACTTTAAATCTAGACCTGTTCGAGATATATTTTTATTTAATTCCAACTAGTTTGAATGTTTTCCGCTTCTATCTGGACGACAATGGGCAAATTATTTTTTTTTGGACTGTCCACCGGTTTGGCTGCTTAGTTTTTATTTCCGTTACCTTCTTATTGCAATATACTTATATTGGAAATTGGTTTGTTTCGTGCCTTAATATTATGTGCGATATAATCGTTGGTTTGTAAAAAGTCAACTGGCATTTATATAATTAGAGGAAGCATTTTATGTTCCACAGCCTAAGAGTAATTTAAATCGATTATTAGTATTGAATAAAACTATTTTGGCATGGCAAGAAAGAAACATTAAAAAGCTTGCACCGCACTTAAAATGCCAGCGGTTGCTTAGAATATAACAGCATTAGTCAAAGACCTTAAAAATCTCATTACCTATTTACAACGCAATGTTCAAAATACTCAACAAAAGTATTATATTTAATACTAAATACTTACCAATCTCACTCTAAAAATACATACATGTTTATATTGATTTGTTTAAACTTTCAATCCCGATAACTTTTAAATGCAATTTTTATTTTATACTAGCTAATACCCGGTGTGCTTCGCCACCCCAAATTTTAGTATTTAATTCATATGGCAGGTGCCACGCCCACTATTGTTAATGCACCCATTTTTTTCATAAATGTTTATTCGAATATCAAAGTTGCTTTCGCAAAATTTTAGTACTCCAATCGATATCGTTTTCAAGATATACGAATTTACGTATTTAATTCATATGGTAGGTGCCACGCCCACTACTGTTAATGCACCCATTTTTTCCATTAATGTTTATTTGAATATCAAAATTGCTTTTGCAAAATTTTACTGCTCTAATCGATATCGTTTTCCAAATATACGAATTTAAGTATTTAATTCAAATGGAAGGTGTCACGCCCACTATTGATAATGCACCCATTTCTTGCCAAAATGTTCATTTGGGTGTCAAAGTTGCTCTTGCAAAATTTTACTACTCTTATCGATATCGTTTTCCAAATATACGAATTTTAGTATTTAATTAATGTGGCCACGCCTACTATTGCAAGTCCGCCCATTTTTTACCAAAATGTTCGTAAAGATGTCAGAGTTTACTGTTCTTAATTTGAAGACTCTAGCTGCATTAACTTTTGTGATATATAATATTTAATACTTATTCTTTAATAGAGCGTGGCACCCCGTCCACTTACAATTTCAAACCAAAGTATAGCCTATAGTTCCTTCCAGACATACAGGAAGACTCTGTGAAAATTTCAAGTAAATCGGTCCAGCCGTTTAACCGTCTATAAAGCACAAATTAAATTCCTTATAAAGTACTGCTTTTAGTCTTTATTATGCTGGAAGCATATATCGATTATCACAGGTATTTTTACGAAATTGGACTTAACAGTGATTTTAAAAGATTTTACACAAATACGTCTAGACACAACAATTAATTGCAATAGTATCAATAATAAAACTTTTAAAAACAATTAAAAAAAAGAAGTTACATTGTGATAATGTTGTTTCTATTACGTTTTTACCTTCTACTGTAAAGTGGAATTTATTTCAGTTAGGGCCTTTCTATCCCTGACCATCGATATACAATACGACACTACGAAATAGTAGGTTATTTTTTCAATAAATATTTGTCTGCATGTAGGTACGTTGTACGTAAGTAAGTATATATCAGTACAGATTTAAGATAAATGCATTTTATGCATACATGAATAGTTATGTAAGTATCTAAACGGTATATGTATAAATTCCTATACACATACATATAAAAGTAAACAATAATATGTTTAGTATACATTTATATTTCAACAAAAATATATTTATGCATTTACTACTTATAGTACACACATTGACTAACCATATACATATATTCAATATATATTTAAGTATTCAAACAAAAAAGTCGTGTAAACTATTTATATCTGTTTTACATTTTGTTGATGATGCGGATTTTGTGGTAATTTGAAAAATGTTTAATGTCTATGAATGTAATAAAATATACATTTTATAGTAAACTAAACATTAGCCAAAAATATGTGGTTTCCGTACACTATCAACACATGTTTGAATTTCTAAAGCAACAGTGATGCCAATAGAATTAAAATCTGTTTTAAGATAAAACAAGTAAGAGCACTATATTCGGCTGTGCCGAATCTTTTATACCCACCACCAATTTTGTGTACATTTAAAGCACATGAAATAATCTCTTTATAATAAAATATGTATCACTTTCTTTGTAGAGGGTGGTTAAATTTTAAGGGCCCATGTTGAAGGTGAACTACACCAAGTATTTAAATTTGTTTTCTGCATTTCACTTGACATTTCTCAATCTCAAACTTACTCAATTTGATCCGTGGAAAGACACGCAAATAAGCAACGCGTTAAAGTTATTCAGGTTTTTTATTAAAATGGGCGTTCAAATCAAAATGCATTTTTTCCGCTTTTGATCAACATAATCGTTCAAATTCGTCCACAATCGGGAGAATTGTAAAAAATATTGAAATTTCTGCAAAACAGGTCTGTATAAAAGTTAGAAAATCTGTGAATGCCTTCTTAGTTCGTTGAATGGGAACCATTGCTGGTTTTTGCGATAGTGTGGCAAAACAGCAGTTAACCTCGACTCATCATCATGCCTAACAATTGAGCATCAGCATTTTCATTGAAAATTTGGAGCATCAGATAGAGGAGTGGCGCCAAAGATGAGGAACAGGGGGGGGGTGCATTTGGCCGATATTTTGTTAAATACATAATTGAACCATACAAATATTATAATTACAAAAAAAAATAATAATAATATTTTCCTAAATAATTTGTGTTTTATTTAAATTCAACATCGGTCCTTAAAATTGAACCACCCTTTATAACTTCGATATGCTACTAAAATACTTTTGTAAATGTAGTCTTTCAATGAAAGTGGGCGTTAAAGTAGGCGTGTCAATAAAGTTTCTGCTAATAAATACAACTTACAAATTTCAATATAGTCCTTTATTTTCCCAAAAACTTTGTCAATAGAGAAATTACATGAATTTAAGATAAACCGTTATATGGGAGGTAGGCGTTAAAGTGGGCGTGTCACCTAAACTTTTTGGCACAATAACTACATGGATTAGAAGGATATACGTAGCAAATTTGATCATCATACCTCTCATTTTGGCGGTTTTGTGAGATTTTAAATTTCACTAACGGTAGGTAACGTGAAAAGTGGGCGTTATAGTAGGCGTGTCAAAGTTGTTTTTGCTAATGAGTACAACTTAGATATTTCAATATAGTCCTTTATTATTCCAAAATCTTTATTAATAGAGAAATTATATAAATTTTAGGTAAATCGTTATATGGGAGGTGGGCGTAAAAGTGGGCGTAGAACCTTAATTTTTTGGCACAGTAATGACTAGAAAGATATACGTACCAAAATTTTTCATCATACCTCTAATTTTGTCGTTTTTAAGAGCTTTTTAATTTTATTAACGGTAGATAACGTGAAAAGTGGACGTTAAAGTAGGCGTGTCAAAGCTATTTTTGCTAATGAGTACATCAAAGGTATTTCAATATAGTCCTTTATTATTCCAAAATCTTTATTAATAGAGAAATTATATGAATTTTAGATAAATCGTTATATGGGAGGTGGGCGTAAAAGTGGGCGTGGCACCGTAATTTTTTGGCACAGTAATGATATTGCCTAGGGGGATATACGTAGCAAATTTCATCATCATACCTCTAATTTTGGCGGTTTTATGAGCTTTTAAATTTTATTAACGGTAGATAACGTGAAAAGTGGGCGTAGTAGTAGGCGTGTCAAAGTTGTTTTTGCTAATGAGTATAACTTAGATGTTTCAATATTGTCCTTTATTATTCCAAAATCTATATTAATAGAGAAATTATATGAATTTTGGGTAAAACGTTATATGGGAGGTGGGCGTAAAAGAAGGCGTGGCACATTGATTTTCAGTTACAAAAAAGTGCCTCACGAAAAAGCAACGTGTGCAAAATTACAGAGTCGTACATCCAATTTTGTTGCTTTTATGACGTTTTTGTTTTTAAATATTCCTAAAAAATACACTGCGCAGTATAAATTTTCGTACATTTTGATCAATAACTCCTCTCCTAATGCATAGATTTAGATAATTTTCGTGGAAAAATATTGTTTTTGCTCAGGAAATATATATTCGAAGTTTCATGAGTCTACGTTAATGCGTTTGGACACAATTCCATTTTATTCGATGTTCGAAGGACACGGTTTTTTCGACCTTCTCTTGCTTTTCGAGCTATAACTCTCTTCCTAATTTTTCGATTTAGCCCATTTTCAATACCAAACAAACCTTGTCTATAAGAAAGATTCTGGCAAAATTTGAGCCCCCTAGCCTTTTCGGTGCGACCTCGATCGTGCTTTCAACAGACGGACGGACATAGCTAAATCGTCATTAAATCAAACCCTGATTCAGAATATATATACTTTATGGGGTCTAAAATGGATATTTCGATGTGTTGCAAACGGAATGACAAAATGAATATACCCCCACCATTTTCTTGGTGGCGGGTATAAAAAAAACAAGAATTAAGGTTCATTTAGTTGATATTGCATTTATACATGAACTATATTTTACATATATTCATGTATGTATGAATGTTTTTTTTTAAAGATCATAGAAAGATCTTGGTGCTCAATTCAGCCGGGAATGCGATACCCTTACAAGATAAAATACCGCGGTTCACTAGCACAAGGTATCAATCGTATGGGAAGAAGATACTACATCCAAACTATGATATCTCATTATGAATCCCAACCCTAAATACTCCTAAATTCGCAAAGAAGACAACATAATTTCTACTATATTATTGTGATGAATAATATGACCTTTTGTTTCCTTTAAAATGTGGGCAAGAAAAGAATACGTATTCACCATTGTAAATGACATTACCATCACAACTTGGACAGAACGGAGAAGTACTAGGACCAAATCTGTATATATAAACAACCACGTCAACTAATTATTTTCTTTACATAGATGGCTAGATCACCATGTACTCACTTGAACCATGTGGCCAGCTCAGAAATATAAGAATACGTCCATTTTCCTTTTTCGAACAGGGATAATCGCCTTTGCCCCTCAGAAACCGCCTTAATATGCGAGAAGCCTCTGAATGGGCATTATTCCTGCAATAACCAAAGCCGCAACATCTGATCATCTGTTAAAGTCCGAAATGCACTACTAACTCGCAAAGTAGCCAGTCTATAACTGGGCTTAAAACATCTCTATAGGTCCTTAACTTAAGCACCCCAGTCCAGATGGGTGACGCATATATGAATATATGATCACATTCTTAACTAGTGAATTCAGAAGTTCCTAAAGTAAATATTTTGTGCCGTTCGTATTTGGAATTATACGATACAGAGTAGTATATGGTCTCCAAGACTTCACAACAACATTATTAATGACAATCTATCATAACCATTAGCTCTTGAATATTTCTTGGCTTATTGACATACATGTTTTTTTTAAATATCCCCAAAGAAATAAATCCAAAGGTGTCAAATCACATGATCGTGGCGGCCGATTAACTTCGACACGATGTGAAAAACATGTCAATTTAATTTATCGTGCAAAAGAGAGATTATTTCGCGGGCTGTTTGGCCGACCTGCTATTCAAAGAAGTACGCTGCCAACCCATAAGCCACAACAAACATTCACCCTTAGTTGATAGATGCGGATCACTTGCGAATTCTCATTTGCCCAAATGCTGCAATTATGCTTGTTAATGAATTTACTGAGGTGAAAGTATGCCCCTTTGCTAAAGATTATTTTCTTTGTTAAGCCACCATTCACTTCTGTCTGTTTAACCAACGATTTGGCATATTGATGACGCTAGAAATTGTCAATAGTAATATAAGTCTATTCGATTCGTTCAATTTTTCACTACTTTTTCCAATAAATCTGGTCGTATGGTGTCAACGGTGGCCTAAATATTGGCTATTACTGCTTCAAGAGTTGGTAGTTTGTCCATAAAAACCAATGACTTAACACAAATCAATAAAAAGTAATCTCAAGACGTTAAATCACATGTGCGAGTGGGCTTCTGAATAGGACCACTTCTGGAAATAAAGTTGTCACCAAACTGATTTTGTGACAAATCGATTGTTAAGTTCTCTGTTGCTGTTGTTTAACTGATACATTTTTGCAAACAAAAGTTCATTCACCATAACTCGATAGCGCTCGCCATTTACCGTTTTGATAGCTCCTTGCTCATTTCGAAAAAAATAAGTTGCAGCAATAAAGTCTAATGGATGTAAAGATGATTTGTTTATGGCTTGAGGATTTTCTTCGCTCCAAATACAGCAATTTTGGTTATTGAAGTAGTTATTTAACCAGTGAACGAAGTGATTTATAAACTTCGCGAACAGATTTTTTTTCACAGAAAATTGTCGTAGTTTGAAAGCATTGTTTGGGGGCTAAATGAAAAACGATGTCTTACCAAGCCTTACTGAATATAAATCTCTATACAATTTGACATTCTCAGCTGTCAAACTATAGCTATCTACAGTCTTAGTTACATTATGTGAAAATTTCAAGATCATCGCTCCAGCAGTCTGGCCTGCCTGAGGGGATGTGAAAAAAGGCGTATAGTTGAGGGGTATGAAAAAAAGTTGTTGACCAATTCTCATATCTACCCGATATGCACACAAAGTTTCATGAAAATCGATTGAGCCATTTCGGAGGAGTTTAAACATCAGAAATACCGCGACACGGAATTTTATATATTAAATATATTTAGGTTAGTGATAAATATGTTAATGAAAAAAATATATCTCTCTCTCATTATTTTAAATCAAACGCTGGATAGTGATAATTTTATACAAAGTTTTATTTATTCCATATTAAACTTTTTTATTTGTAATAAATTTCAAAGCTTTTATTATGTTTATAATGAGATATTTTTTGGTTTAATTTGGCATACTTATACGAGCATATTCTTAAATATTATTTATCTAGAACATTTATTTAATTTTTAATTTTATTTTTGTAAATGTTTGACACAGACACGATAAATTCATACAATAAAAATGTTAAATGACATTATTTAGTTTTTAGGTTATTTCATTCATAATTTCTAGTTACATGTGTATGTGTGTATAAATGTACTTATGTCATATAAGTTCTGTTAATAAATATATTTAATTTCATAATTTGATTTTTGTTTTATTTATTTGTATGGTTAGAAAGTTTTCAACTAGATTTTACGTGTAACAAAAATGCTGACTTAATTTTAGATTATTTTTTAAAACGTCAAAAATGTTATAAAAAGTTGTCATAACTAGTTGTTAAAAAAAAAATTATAATAGACATGCTTAAAGTTCAGTGAGAGTTCCATGTGAGTATGCTAAAGGGGATGGCTTAAATTTGTTTTTAAACAACTGAGCTCGTGAAACATAATTGTATGTATTTTGCCAAACCAGGTTGTTTGGGAGATTTTGCAATTTGTCTTTTTCTAAACCCATCTGAACTTTTTCAAGTCGTTTTTACTAAACAGCATTAAACAAATGTGTTTAATATTACATATTTTTTTTGTTAAAATATTACAATAAATTTGGCCTTTTAAGATTTCAGAAATTTTTCTAAGTTATAATTTTTATCAATTTGTTATTATTTTATTTATGTTTCTTAAATCTTTTTTTTTTCTGGAATGCATGAATATTTTTATTTTGTAAATTCTTAAATATTTTTCTATTCTTTACATACATTTAACACTTTATTTATTTTTCTATAAAAATTTTTTTATTATAAATTTGGTTTAATTTGTTAATTTGTTTGTTGTTAATTATAAAGCACTTTTATTGAAAATTCATATTTTAATTATTTGAAAGAATAAAGTACACTTTGGGTGAGATTTAGAAATAACAATATTGTAAGTTAACTGAAACCTTTTCCAAGATCAATCTTGGTAGTTTTTATATTATAATAAAGTCAAATAAGACTGTAATTCAAAGGCTACGCCATTTTGTTATATTAAGTGTGAGTAGGACTAGGATGTTAATGTGTTAAAAATCGTGTTCTAGGAATATATACATAAAAAAGTAATATAAATCAGAAAATATATATAAAACATAATTTATGAATTTGAAGTTCTTTTAAAAATGTATTTTTTTTTAAGAAAAAGTGCATTTCGACCCCTGTGCGCGAAAATATCGTATATTACCTTTTTTTAGAAATCGAATTTTTTATGCAAATTGTTTCTACATCCATTAATCCATCTTCTGATAAAATATTATGGAGATAACACTGTATACATTTTATCGTACTTATGTAGCAGTGTTATTTACGTTTTTATTTATTTAAAATTAATAAAAACGCTCTTCTGTAAAATTTTGTTTTTGTAACATACGATCATTTCGCACACAGGGGTCGATATCGTAACAAAATGTTTTTTTAAAATATGACCATTATTATGAGACATTCGATCTTTCTTGGCTACCAAATTTTTCATTAACTATCGACTATCGAATATTTAATGTTAATTATATCGAGTAACCAAGATTGTTTAAATTTCTTTTGTATGTGGCATATTCTTTCGAATAGAGTTTTGATTTCGATGGATTATTTTCAATCGGTTGAAAGTTAATAATATTATATTTTATTCACAGCTGATAATAAAATGATAGTTATTATAAATAACTAAAATGAATTAATTTCATAACAGCGGTAATTTGTGTCGAATATAAGCCATAATGCCAAATAATATTTCGTTCGAAAATCGAACATCGGTCGTAAAATTTTTTTAAATAATTAATGGATTGAAGCACATTGAATAATTTTCTAATATTTTAACTTTATGTTTTAACAAAGCAAACATAAAGAAATACAATTATAAGCATTTCAATGACATTCGTGTACTACTAGAAGTGTGACTTAGACCTATTCGTGGTGGCGGCTGGTAACAGACATTTAGCTTCTAGATGGATGGCTATTGAAGTAAGGAGACCTAATTTACGGTGGAACAGCAAACCCTAAGTGATGCGTGGTCAAGAGGGAGCTTGGTCGCTAGCATACCTCTGGATGCCTTTCGACCTCCAGTTTTAATGTAGACTTTCCCGCGTAAACTTTCTGTGCGGGTGGACATCTTTTCTCCAATACTCATGGAATTTTTTATGAAAGGGAATATACAAAATTATTAAATTAATTTGAACAGGGACGGACAATGAAGCCTTGCAAAAGGTGGAGAGGTTAGACTCTGTAAAAACTCCGGTTAGTTTTAGCCAGTCGAGGTGTTAGAAAGAAATGGACAATCAAACCTCGCAAGAGGTTGAGAGGTTAATTTCTGATGATACTCCAATGGATAGGGCAAATGCAGATGGGATGGATGTCTCTATCCCAATAGAAGTGGAAATACCTTTTTTTAACTGCAGGAGCCATAGAGCCATAGAGAAGTCTCAGCAATTGGAGAGAGACAGAAAAGAAGACGTCGTAGGCATGTGAAGGCTATTTCGACGGTGTCAAATCGGATCGATTGTCTCATGGATGAGTACACGACCCCTAAAATGGAAGTTTTGGGGTAGAAGTTTTAGGCTAATCATCCTTCGAGTTCTGAACTGAACCAGATACGGAAGGGGACGGATCTGAACAAATGACCTAGGGGACGACACGCGAAAGCTTTCGAGGCAGATAGGTTGGGGAATGACGCTGACCAGAGACCAAGCAGTAGTGGATGTCGAAGGGCAGCGGGATAGTGAAGAAAACTTTTGCATAAGTGGACTCACTTTAGGTGTCACTGACATATCCATGCTGGCGATTAGAAAGGTCTCTGTGATGAGAATTGTAGATAACCATCAGTCTGCAATGTTAAGTCACAAAAGTCTAGAGAAAATGTCCCTGGGACGGCACGGGACTCAGTGAGATCGGCGATACTTTTTTTTGGTAGCCTCGTAGTCTCTGGGTAAGGAAGTGGGTTCGAAAAGGGACCCGTTTATGGAAGAGGTCTGCTTTGATATCCTCCTACATGTATATATAACCATTTCACTGTTCACCGGCAATCTCCCTCTGAGCAGAGTTATCATACATTAGCTATTTAAAAACTGTTAATTGCGAATTTTTCAAACTTGAACTTTTTTGATTGAAACATATATTTTCCAAATTACGTAAACATTTTTGTATACATAAAACACGTCTTAATCTAGAAAATGCTTCTAGTCCTAGTCAAAATCCACACTTAAAGTTCATCAAAAATAATTCTTTAAATTAAAATGTCTTAATTAAAACAACAATCTGTCGAAAGCATGTTATTCATGACCTATAATTTTGTTTTATTTTTTTCTGCCGTTATATTTTTATTTGACTTTTATTAACTTGAATAAAATAACTAATTAAATTTGATTTAGTTATTTGGTTTCCTTTATAACCACTTGCAATTGTATGCTCTTGATAAAAACAAAAAAAAAAAAAACAAATTAATTGGCTTCTCTACTAAAAATTTTTCGTACAGTAACAAAAAAAGAAAAGAAACAAAAATGCGAAAAGAAAAATTTTACCTAAAACTAAGTGTTAGGTAGGCGGTAAAAGAGGAGGAGAAGGAGGAGAAGGAACATAAAGGTACAAACACACTTAAAAAAATCTATAAATAAACAAAAACAAAAAATAAAAATTCTGTTAAAGAAAAAAGTTGTGGACGCTGAAGTACTTGTTTTTCAGTTTGTTGTTGTTCTAATTTAGTTACTTTTTTTTTTTTTGGAGGAAAGATACAAAGGTTTCAATAGCCAACACTTTCATGCACTCGCAAATGTCCCGCATTCAAAACAACTAACGGTGGTAAGTCAATGAAGGTGGTGGCTAGAGAGAATGTTAGATCCTGACTTAGAATTAAGGCCACTAAAGTGAAGCATAAAATGTGTGTAAAGGCTGCCACATTTGAGGATGCCGAAGTTTGTGGTATAAATTGAGTGCGGAATTTTTCAACTTTTGTCCATTCACTTAAGCCAGCCACATTACGTGATGCAGCCCGTACCAGGTAGGTTGTATTTGGTTCCAGATTGTTAAGCAGAAATGTGGCACCTAAAATATAAGCACATACATAGTTACAAGGTAAAAAAAAAAAACAAAAAAACAAATAAATTACAAACAATCAATCATGTTTGCCAGATACTTTTTGTTGCAAATTAGATGCGTGAGGTGGTGGTAGGTTATACTTACCACTTTCATAATTGAAATCTTTACGTTTTGCATTCAACCATTTGCCAGAATCCTTTTTGAATTCCATTTCACTCATGTATTCAATGCGATAACCATTCACTTCCATCAATGGCTTCATGTTGTTGGGACGTGTCACAGCCAATTCGATATCAAAAGTGTGTGAATTCAGTCCCCTCAACTGAATGGGATGTGGTGTGGGTGGCTTAATGCCACGCTTCAGTACAATGGAACGCTCAATGCTGCCCAAATGATTTTTGACTTTACATTTGTAGACATTAAAAACACTCTCATCGCCAGCCTTAATATGCAGTATTGAGATGTAATTATCGTTTTCAATATTGAAATGTTTATCATTGTGTATGGGCTTTTTATTGCGATACCAAGTAAAATTGCCTGGTGGCTCAGCGACTGCTTCACATCTCAATGCAGTCGTACCATTCAAGTAAGTGTAACGGTCCTTTTTATCATCGTGATGCGTCCACAAGGGTTTGTCTGTTCGAAATAAAAAAAAAATGTATGTGAATTAAGGAAAAAGCTCTCATAAAAGAGAAATTCTAATGAAGGAAATTAAATTATTAAATTATTTTAATATTCTATAGACTTAAAAAGAACGAAACCGCTGTTTTTTATAATTACTGAAGCTTCCGTTTAGTGCATGGCACAAATAGAGAGAAATAATACTTTCGTTGAGATTTAATTTTTAGTTCGAAGCTGTAAATTTATTCTAATGGGAATCCAGTAACAATGAACAACTTGGCGTTCTGCTGTTAAAATGTAAAAGCGTAATTCATGACAAGTAATAATATATGTATGTAGTTGCCAGATCTACTAATCGTATGAGAGTTTAATTCCCATCGAAGAAGGCTCTTCTCAAGTTGAGTTTGCTAATATTATTAAGGCATTTGCTGAATTTGATAACTGACAAACAAAGAACATGAATAAATTGATTGCTCATTTTAAAAAAGTCCACTAACATATTAACTAATCTTGTTACAGTATTGGCTCATTCACTATTATACTTTTACTTACATTCATACCTTAAAATATCTTTCCCGACAGGAATTTTAAAATATTCTTACCAAAATATCAAACGAATAAAAAACGCTCATGAATTTTCAATTGCTTAACTATAAAGCGATAATAATAGTAAATATATGAATATGTTTTCTCCTTTATTTAACTCATTTTAATTTTTTTCTCTAAAGACATCTTCACCTAATATTTAAAATGGAAAATTTTAGTGATTTAAAATAAATATCTATATATGTATAAAAAGGGAAACTCTGTCTGTCTGTGTGTGTTAGTTATAGACGCCGAAATCGTAAAGCCGATCGGACTCAAACTTTAGCAAGTTGTTGTACACATTCCAGGGAGTGTTTATGGGTTGTAAATAGTGAGCGGGGCTACGCCCATAAAAAATAAGATATAATTTATAGCTACTTGCACTTGAACGATTTTTTCTGAAATTTTGCACACATATTGAACTCTAAGATTATACAATTTCGTGGTTAGAGAAGTGGGAAGTGCCACGCCCATAAAAAATAAGTTATACTTTTTAGCTACTTGCACTTAACCGATTTTTCTGAAACTTTCCACACATTTTTAGCTGTCATGACTATATAATTTTGTAATTAGAAAAGTGGGCCCATAAAAAAAATATAATTTCGAGGTGCTTGGACTGGACCAATTTTTCTGAAACTTTACACACATATTGAGCTGTCATGAATATACAATTTCGTGATTAGAAAAGTGGGCATTGTACGCCCATAAAAAAAGTTATTATTTTTAGATTCTTGCACTTGATATTCAATTCAAATTCAGAATGCATTTTTATTCATTAAGGGGTGTAGCAACGCGCGCCGGGTGTGGCTAGTTCAATATATTGAAGAATATTGAACTTGAAGACAATCTAAACATTATTAAAAGGACATTTAACAAAATTTAAAATCACTAGAATAATGGTTAAAAATTACATAATTAGTCCGCTCTAGTAAAACGCAATGCTGTAAATGATAAGTGTTTTATTTATTGGCAAAAAGAAGATAAAAAAAACTTAAGTTAGAACGCTAGATCAGTTGGTGTCTTAATTCGTGGGTTATTATACCATTCGTTAGAAAACATAAAACATAAGCGTGTACCAACACTATATGACGCTAAAGTTCTGAACTTTATAAATAAAGCTCGTAACTGCAATGTAGCTAAAAACATGGTGAATTTACTTCTTGCAATCCCAATTCTACAACAACACAAAAACGTCAACCGTTTTGCTCTCAATATGATAAGAAACAGCTGACTTCACAGTACATACCTAAAAAAAACAAGTAAGAGCGCTATATTCGGCCGTGCCGAATCTTATATACCCTTCACAACGTGTAGTCACGCAATAACAATAGTTTGTATCACCATTCATCCCATATGAAATGCGTACATACATATAAAAAACAAACATATATAAAAACATCCCATTGTAAAATTATAAATTTACGTATGTTTGTTAAAAAAAAATAACAAAAAAATTTAAAAAAAAATATTTTAAAAAAAAATTAAAAAAAAAATTTCTTAAAAATAATTAAAATATATATAATAATATAAAACAAAAAAAAAAAAAAATAAACAACAAATATTTAAAAAAAAAATTTAAAAAAAATAATAATAAAAATATAAATATTATATTAAATAAAAAAAAAATATAAAAAAAAAAAAATTTTTTTTGGCCTAGCTGGGATTCGATGCCACGTTTTCTCTAACCAGTATACACGTTTGTATGTATGTATGTTGTTGTTGTAATGTTGTTTTTGTGAAAAAAAATCGAGGTGGTCGTGGGTTTTTGCTCATTTCTCAGTTGTTTATGTACCGATGTTTCTGATTTTCAATACCGATCTACTCCCGAATATTTCTTATATTTAAATACCTCACCCGGGTCCAAGCGAAGTCGGGGGGCTTTGAAAAGTTGATTTCAACATACACACGGACAGACTGACAGAGCTTAATCCCCTATTCATAAGCTTTCAGAAAATATATAATTTATGGGGTCGGAAATGAAAATTGTAGAAATTTCACACGGAATGACAAACCTATTTATACCCTTTTTCACTGTGTGAAAGGTATAATAAAACAAAAACAAATAAGAGCGCTTTATTTGGCAGTGCCAAATCTGATAATACCCTTCACCATCATGCACCTTAGTATAATAAATACATCACAGCTTAGCCGAGATTTTAGATTACATGTAATACGCTATTTTCTTCATTATTTCCGACGCCATCTTTGATTTTGAAATTTTACATGGTTTACTGTATTCAACTATTGAAATTCTTTCATTTGATACCCATTTTGTTGGGGTAAAAAAAATTTGCTCAGACGACATCTTGGTTTAACACTTTTTTTATAGTTTCCTACATTGTACTGGTCGAGCGCTTCTGTTTAACACCAATATTGTTTAGGTTTAAGGGGACAAAGCCGTAACTACTATATTTGACTCATATATTCGCCATTTAATCTAGGACTCCATATTGTATGTTTTTCTTCTCATAGCTAACTATATTTTAAGACTCAAACTCTTTCATTTGGTCTCCATATTGGCTCTCTCGATTGTACAGAAACTAAAAAATATATATTTTCGTGTGGAAATTTTAGAAAAAAAAAGTGGTTGTACTTTTGTGGTTATATATCAGTTGGTTTTAACCGCATTTATTAGTATTTCTTAGAAATTATTTTCGAGATTACGGGTTTTAATCTAGTATCTTGAGCATGTTCAAAAATTATTTAGGAGTTAACAAAAATAATATATTTTTAAATATATATATATTTTTTAAAACCGTTTTTACCTATAATTTAGCCGATTAGTGACGAATTTGTCCAAAATTTTTACCAATATCTCTAGAGGCATATGAAATTTAGTAACGACTGAGTCTATAAATTATTTTAGGGCTAGAAAATTTTAATTTTTTTGGTAAAAGTAAGCGAAAAAACAGAGATAGTCGTGTTTATTTGCTCATATCTCAGATAGCTATGAGACGGCAATGGTGGTTTCCAATACTAATCTGCTCCCAAGTATTTATGATATTTTGATAGCTTACACGAATCTTGGTGATGGCGGGGGGCTTAAAAAAGTTGATTTCAACATAAACACAGACAGTTGGACAGATGGATAATGCATAATCGTTTCCCCCATCATAAGCTTTCAGAAAATATATAAAAGGTTTTCCAATAGGGATGATATGATATTAAAGTGACGTTTCGGCCATTCGTCATATGTCATGATCTGTTATTTGTTTTTTTATTGTATTCAGTAGTGTTTACAATTTTATAATGGAGAGATATACGCAAGAAGAACGTTTACAAATTATTCAGTTTTGTTATCAAAATAATCGTTCTTCAATTGCAACTTTTTTAAGGAAATCATCCGATGAGGCTCTCTTTCATCTAAGTGGTGCAGTAAATAAACAAAAGTGTCGATTCTGGTGCAAAGAAAATCTACAAATTATTCATGAAAAACCATTACATTAACCAAATTTGACAGTTTGGTGTGGTTTTTTGTCTAGTGGAATCATCGCTCCGTACTTCTTTCGAAATGAAGCTTGTAACGCCGTTACTTTCAATGGGGAGCGGTATATATCGATGAAAATTAGCTTTTTATGACTGAAATTGGAAGAAGTTGATCTTGAAAGCATTTGGTTTCAACAATACGGGGCAAATGCAACAATTGAACTATTTCGAGAAAAGTATGAAGATTCGATTATTTCAAAAAATTGTGATACTGAATGGCCTCCAAGAAGATGTGATTTTAAACCATTAGGGGTTATTAAAAGTCATTGATCTTTCATAATAAACTAGACTCTTTTCAAGCTTTACAAGTCAAATTTGTACGTGCCATTCATGACATACGACTTGATTTAGTGGAAATAGTGCTCAAAAATGCGTTGGTTCATCGAACACGTTCCTGCAGAAGAAGTTGTGGAAGAGGAAGTTGTATTGATTGTACTTCCCGATTCATTTGACAAAATAACAAACTATTATCGGCGGGAGAAGGAGAGCATTTTTCTTTTTAACTTAAATAAAAAATTTTGTAATGTCCTTAACAATAAGTGTGAGCGTTTTTCTTTAAGAAATCATATCACACTTATTGAAAAACCTTTTACTTTATTGTGACGGAAATAAATATTGTAGAACTTACAAACATTTTACACTGTCGTGTGAAGGTTAAAATAAACACAGAGAAATTGTTTTCGTAACAATTAATAAATAAAATACTTTTTGATGTATATACGTATGTATATAATAATTTAGGTTGGAGGAAAGTAATTTAATCCCAGCAAAATCTTTACTTACCTAGTAAGTTAGCAAGTAATATTGGAGATACACATAAACTAGTTACTTTTCGACCGAATAACTACTTATTTTTGTTTGAGTTGTCCCAAAAATCATGACCCTCGATTACAAATGAATGAAACAAAAAGCAATAAAACAAGTAGTTACCAAGAAAGCTGAATTATAGCTGGATATTTTTATACTGTTGCAGTACAAAAAATTATAAAAACTATAATATTGGGCATATTATAATATTTGTGAAGTTAATTTATAGTTCATATAAAAAGTATTTACGAAGGTCATAACCAATAGGCCATTACTCTGTACTTTAAAATAATGATATTGGTAACAACCCCTCATTACTATGTAATATATGAAGTAATGACAACCTATTACACAATTTCAAAAAAATTTTGCTGGGATTTGACAAAATTTTGTTTCCTGAACGTATGACCTGTCGGCAAAAATTGGTCCTCTCATATTTTAGAGAATGCTGAGAATTTTGTCAGACAAATTTCACTCTACGTTTATTTTTCGTTGACTGTTTCACTGCCTTTTTTGCGGAGTACAGAAGCTCATTTGTTATTTTAAGCAATTACTACTTGTTTATCTGAACAAATTTTTAAACTTTTTGTTTTCAATAAGAATGAAAATTTCATTCGCAGTTAGATAAATGGGCAGTTAACTTTTTAAATTAATAAAATAATTTTTTTTGTATTTGGCACTCTTATATTGGACTCTTATATTTTAAGATTTAATTTAAATATTTTGTTATTCTTGTTGATTTATTTACTATTTATTAACACCAATATTTCGCTAGGAAATTATATTGTTATAAAAAACAAAAAGTGATCTCAAGCTCAACAAAAACAACAAAATTTTAATACAAATATCAAGAAAATAAGACGATACTTTTGGTATACTAAATAATAATTTTGTTTGATTTTACACTATTTTGTTTTATAAACGTTTCTGGTTTTAAACACAATTGTTGAAAATAGTCATGCCATTAATTTTAATGTTATGTAGACAAATTCTTTAATCAACAAATAGTTAGCTGAATCTTTAACTTAACCTGATGTAAATTCGCCTTGGCTAAAAATAAATCTTTACATCGTTTCTATTTTTTGATGTCTTCTGCTTAGTTTTTAAAGCAGGTAACACAATTTAACACAATATCAAAGAACGCTTATTGTGGAAAAAAAAACATCAATTAAACAGACATTTTGGGTGTCATTTGAAGTTTTATAATGCATGACAATGTAGGCAGCAGTTGTAGATATCAGAACCAACTCAAAATGACAAACTTTGAATTTATATTTAAAGAAACTAAAAGTATTCAATAACTATTCCCACTTCAAATGTCATGTGTTGCTGTAACTACACATATTATGTTGAAAAAAAAAATTAAAAAAAAGGAAAAACCCATACACAAAATAAAAAATCTAGCATTAAACTGGAGTAAGCAACCGACTATAAAAATTGTATCAACTGGAAAAAAATTTCAAAAATACTGAAACTAAAAATAAAAACTAAGAGGATAAAATCAAAGTATTATGGAAGCATTAGAAGGGTTCAAATTAAAAAAAAAAAAAAACAACAATAAAGTCATGGGTTCAACATAGTATACAAATTCAAATAATGCCATAGCAATTATGCCTTAATAGCAACGCAACATATAATTTTTTGACATTCCTTCCATCATATTATTAAGTTTGCCACCTAATCACGGAAAGACAGAGGGAATTTTTCGTAAACAAATAGAATTTGGAGTAATGAAATTTAACACGAGACCTTAGAAACTACTTCACATAAAGTACTACGTACTTGCAACATATGGTTTTGAAGAAAATGTTCACACATTATCTGACAATGGAAAATGGCACAGAATAGTTTTAAATGATTTTTTTGTGACTTCAGTAAAGCCGCTGTAATGCTAGACGCACAATTGGGACGAACAACAAGCTTTTCGTCGCGAATATTCGTGATTAAAAATAAAACACACTTGTGTATATGAGAATGCATACAATTGTAACGTCAGTCGAAACTCGCTATACGCGGCGAACTCTGCAATAGATTTATTTTTATTTCTTACGCCAGCGAACAAATTGGTACAAGGTGACCATTTTTCATTATATTCGGTTTTACCTCTCAACTTTTTAAGAAAATAAAGTTAGTTTTTACTTTAATAACTGTTTTATTTTTTATTTTAAAACATTTAAAATAAATATGAAAAAGTTAACTAAAACTATTTTTGTTTTATTTGTGTTTTTGCAAATGTTTATTAAGTGATATTTTTTGTCATATGGTCACCCTATTAGCTGTTATACAAAAACAAAATTGTTACTATTGTTTACTGCACTGCAAGTTTTTACTATTGCAGAAAAAAAATTTAAATTCTTCTATTATTTTTGTTCTTTCTTTGCACAAATAGTAAATAATTTTATCAACTTAAGAGATGTTACTATGTCGTCGTTGTTGTGCTTCATACGACGAATGTACACACCGAATTTTTACCAACGAATTTGTCGTGTTGGGAAAAAATCGTCGCTTGTCCCAATTGTGCGCCGATTGACAATTGATTTATTGAAAATTAGTTTATTAAAGATTTTGTGAAAGATCTAAGGAAATGATTGCCTCTCAGATCTTGTGATTGAATAACTTGCGATTTTTTTTATTTAGGAATATGTTAGTGTAGACCGATAATCCGCTTACAATTTAAAAACAAACAAGCAATACTGCTATATTCAACCGAGCCGAATCTGATAATTCACCATCATATACTAAGATGTAGTTAGATCAGTTGCCGAGATTACAGATTTTTCTTAATAATTTTCGAAACCATCTTTGATTTTGATTAAGTTTATGATTATTCTACCAACTAAGCCCTTTTATTTGGTACCCATATTGATGGGCTAAAAAAATTACCCGCCATCTTGTTTCGGGCGCCATCTTAGTTTTAAACTTTTTTATAGTTTACTGTATTCCGTTTATTTAATACCAATAATGTGCGGGTTTATAAAAAAACCGTAATTACTATATTCGATCCATATATCTGCTATTTTGTTTGGGACGGACGGTTTCTTAAATTTTAAGTTTACTGTCTTCTACAGCCCTTGCATTTGATAACAATATTGAGGCATATTAAAAGGAGTGTAGTAGCAACCATCATTGCTTTTTAATTGTTTTATAACGTTTTTATTCTTATTGTCGAAGCTGAAAAACTAATCGATTAGTTGTATTGTTATGCCTGCATCTCGCTTAATTTTAAATCGATTTGTTAGTTTTTCTTATGAATAAGAATTTGGTGTCACTTGATTGTCCACAAATTATAAAGAGACGCCGATCGGTAGA
Organism: Phyto melanocephala; assembly: GCA_941918925.1. Taxonomy (NCBI): domain Eukaryota; kingdom Metazoa; phylum Arthropoda; class Insecta; order Diptera; family Rhinophoridae; genus Phyto; species Phyto melanocephala. The sequence goes on along the minus strand of OW799236.1, from coordinate 91,908,818 downwards.
TACTTGGATAGCACCATTTCCTGCATAAGACCATTTACATTACTACAAAACACCAGAATGTCTTCCTTAGTAAAAAATTATAAACAAGCTTTATCCCTAGTGCGGTAATAAGTTAGTTTTGTTCCACGTTCTAACAAATTCTTATCATTTAAGCTCGTAGCTAACACTTCAGACGCTTCTTGTGATAAGGCAAAATCTCGAATTAAGTTATTGAACTCGCATTGATTAAAACGTTTAGGAATAGTTTCTGTGTCTTTGAAAACACTGTCGCAATAAGTTTGATCATTAGCGGTATTATGTTCAAACTCCGAACTCAGCTCTGAAGAGTCATTGAGTTTTGGAATGGGAATATCTTAGGAATGGGGAATTGGATGGCGCGCTGACGGTAAATCGGGATACTTCCATTTATTTTGATTTTTCCTATTAATACCAGCAATACTTATTAAACTGAAGTAACAGTCGTCTAAATGATTTCTGCGCTCTCTCCAAACCATCGGCAACCATCGGCACACCAAACTTAAACCTATTTCGTTTTCCTTTAGTCCACTGTCGCAAATTTACACAGCAAGTGTTGCACACAATGTGTAGAGCCCAGCTTTTATCTTGGTTGCCAAGATCAACTCCAAAGTAATCTAAATACGATTTTTTAACACATTCCGAAATAGGTCTTATGTTTTCTTTAAAGGTGTATTCTCCACAAATATAACAAAATGTCTCAGCGTTATTTTTACAATATCTTCTATTGGAAGTCGTTTCTATTTAGATCAACACTTTTTTAATAAACTTTGCAAACTGCAATAAACCACTTCTTACAAGTAACTAACTTCCGATATGCAATTGGAGTGCAAAAAGATAAAAAAAAACGTTTTGAATAATATTACACAAATAAAATTCCCGTTAATCAGCTAGCAATTACACAAAAAATAATATTTTCGGAAAAAACGGAATGACAAACTTACAGTGGAGGGTCTAAAAATGCTATATCATGAAAACTAGAGCTGACAGAGACAAACGGATTACAGATTTGAATTTAGCGCAACCAAATTAACTAGAATCACTTGATAAATTCAAAGAAGCAAAAATTTAATTTTGTCGGGCTGTGTTATTTGTTAACTTGAGAAACTTAATGCATTAAAAAATATATAGAAATAACTCTTGCCTTTAACTTTGCCTTTAAGTGACCAATTTGTATAAAATTTTGTATAATAATAAATAATCAAAAGTGCATTTAAAAAGACATTGCTCAATTGATTTCCATTTTCATAAGTTTTCAGGAAATGTATGTATAGTTTATGCGTTAGTAATGAATACCTTAAACTCTACAAACGGAATGACAGTGCTATCTCTATCCATGTGCGCGAAATCATCGTTATTAATTTTTTTTAGAAATTGATTTTTTTTTATGCAAATTGGTTTTACATCCATTAATGCGTCTGCTAATAAAATATTATAGCGATAACTGTCTTAGTTATGGAGATAATATATGTAGCAGTGTTATTTACGTTTTTATTAATTTCTCCTGTCAAATATTATTTTTGTAACATACGATAATTTCGCGCACAGGGGTCGATGCTCTCATACCCTTGGCACCACAGGTAAACTTTAATTATTGCTTCAAGAATTTGTGTCTCTTCATTTAACTTTTCTTTTTTCTGTTTGCAAAATTGTGAAATATTTTTTGTACTTCTTCTTCACAGTCTATTTTTGTCTATGTTTTGTTGTGTTATTTTTTGGCCCTTTGTGCCCACCATTTAGAATCGGTTCAACTTAACGATTACTTTATTTTTATCTAAAATATACAAATTTAATAACAAGACGTTTTTATATTAAAGTCATCACTGCTTTTAATTTAATAGTTTCAGTATCATGTGTCGTAAACCAAATGACCTTTCAAGTTTCATATATTTTTTCTGAGCCAGTCTAGTGAGCATCGCACAGAACTTGCATACATGTGCAAAAGAGAATATATGAAAGTATGCATGGATATGAAAAGTGCATATGCATACATACCTATTTTATGTTATGGCAAAAATATTGTATTAGTGTATGTACAAGTGTTTGTTAAAAATCACACTCACGTTCAATTTTCATCAAAACTGTACGCTCTTGCATATCGGATGCAATGGGATTGACTTGATAAGCACGACACGTATATTCGCCAGTATCGTTTTGTGTAACTGTGTTGATGAGTAATCCATCACCTAAAATTCGAAATTTTGTTGAATTGACTGGAAATAGAGAGAAAAAGTGACAAGAAAAAGATAGAAAAATATTAGAAAAAATATTAGAAAAAAAAAAATTGTGGTACGAAAAAGTAAATCAGGAAAAAAAAATATTGTCCATACAATAATGGTAATTTAGTTATAGTGTTGTTATTGCTGTTCTTGCATAAAAAAAAAATAAATAAAATATTCAAACAAAAGTGTCGTTAAAGTTGTATAGTACTGCATGCATGACACACAAACATACATCTGCACATCACATAGATGCATATTTACTTTCATATTTATGTATATAAATGATGGTGATATTTAATATTTTTGCTTTTAAATAAATTTAAATTGGATTTTATATTCTAAACGCTTTAGATTGAATATCCTTTGAAGATCCATAACATTGACTAAATATGTGTTATAGTTTTAAAGCATTTAAAATACGTGGATACTTTGGGTTAAACACATATGGAAGTGAAAAATAAAGTTCTTTTGGCTTCAAATAAATTAAATTTTAAAAATATGAAAATTTAAACAAATTTTAAAATATCGTATCAATTAGAATTGTATGTATGCATACCAATATATCACTGTCATTTAAGCATTCGAATTAAAAATTAATATTCTACTCACTTTCAACTGAAATTGGCAGACCATTGAAATGCCATGTTATGTTCGGTTGTGGTTCTCCCTTGACTTCACACAGTATTGTGGCATTTTGTCCTTCTTTCACTGTTAGTATGGTAGTGTTTTCAGTAAATGTTATTTTTTCTATAAAAAGAAATTGAGAACAATAGAAAATATAAATAATCACTTTCTTCTTTTCATGTCCTTGCTATTTAATCGCATCGTTACTTGATCAATTAGTTCACTATTGTTTGTGGAACAAATACTTACGAAAGACTATTAAATCAAAGATTTTGTTCGCTTTACCACCTGTGGCATCCTCACAGACCCAGTTGCCCTTATCGGCCAATGAAATGTGCATAAAAACCAATTTTAATTCATCTACAAAGAAAAGAAATAAAAAAATTTGTATGTAAAAGAAAGAACAGAGATAAAGTTTCAATAAATGGCTCCAACAGAGTGATATTTGTTCACTCTTTAATTCTTTTTAATTAAGTTTTATGGTGTGAAATACCTTAAATATGTACATAGGTAAATTAGAATTATCACACAAAATATATAACTGATATTAAATAATGATTTTTAAATAAAAAGCTTTAAACCAGTGATTGCCAAACCTATATAATGATCCGTTTGGTTCCTATTTTCATGTAACAAATTGTGTACACTGAACCAAATTGCTTATTGAAAACCAAATATTCGCGTCAATTATTTCTCTAAGACAAACAGAATCAGGAACTAAAAATAATGTTTTAAGTATTTTTTTCTAATACTTTTTTTAATTTTTGTTTTTAGTTTTTTTGCATGTTGTTATAAATAAAATTATTTCAGTTAAGAATTTATATTAAAAAGAAAAAACATATTAATTTCTTATTTTTTTTTAAATATATGTACCAAAAAAGTTAAAATTTTGTGCTTCAATTTGCTTATTGATGAAAAAAAAAACACAAAATTTGCATTAATATATTAAGTGTACAAAATTTTCGAAATACTCTTATAAAAATTCATTAATTCTTTTCACAAGTCTAATTTATACAACTTATTTTTAACAAAAAAAAAAACAGGTCGTTTTACAAAAAAAAAGTCGAACAAAATCTATATACATACATATTTAAAAGTGAAACTCTGTCTGTCTGTGTGTGTTAGCTATAGACTCCGAAACCGTAAAGCCGATCGGACTCAAACTTTAACAAGTTGTTGTACACATTCCAGGGAGTGGTAAAAAAGTGGGCAGTGCCTCGCCAATAAAAATAAGTCACCATTTTTAGCTACTTTCACTAGATCGATTTTTCTGAAACTTTGCACACATATTGAGCTGTCATGACTATACAATTTCGTGATTAAAAAGTGGGCAGTGCCACGCCCATAAAAATAAGTTATCATTTTGAGCTACTTTCACTAGATCGATTTTTCTGTAACTTTGCACACATATTGAGCTGTCATGACTATATTATTTCTAAATTAGAAAAGTTGGCAGTGCCTTGAGCTGTCATGACTATATTATTTCTTAATTAGAAAAGTGGGCAGTGCCACCCCCATTAATATATTTATTTTTATTTATTTATTTATTTATTTATATATTGGTAAATATTCCTATACAACAAAACTTTGAGTCTTATAATTATAGTACATGAAAAACAATTCGATTTACATAGTTTTAAATAGGTCATACAATAAAAAATTCTAACATTAAATACAAACAATTATAAATATAATAAAAAGGGAAAGGAGCAAAACAATAACAAATATAAATACATCTAAAAACGTTTTAAAAAAATGAGTTTACACATTTTCAATTATGACAATAAAAATTAAAAATACATTTCCTAAACTGCGTTGTATTACTAACGAATTATATAGACGATGGTATTGAGTTCCATAGACGAATGGTATGGACAAAAAACTGCCATTCAGATATAAGCCTCCTAAATCTTATTTGAACGAGGTTATAATTTCTTCTGGACTGCGTAAAAGAGAGACGTTTAAACAAATACGACGGCACTCCAGTATAAATAATTTTATGTAAGAGAACAAGATATCGAATATTTAACAGAATACCAAAACGTACGCCATAAAGTTTAGTCTCATAGGGTGTAATATGAGAAAAACGTCCCAAATTGAAGACATATCTAAGAATAGAATTATATGTAGAAGTCAATTTTCTAGTGCTTTTCTGGTCACAACTTGCAAAAACTTCACTGCCATAAAGTAAAACCGGTATTAGGTACGATTTTGCCAAAAGCATGCGCGTGTTTATCGGAGTCGAGTGTTTAGTGGCCCAAAGTGAACGAAGCATTGCAAATACTCTCCCTGCAGCAGTGTTAATATGATCAGACCATGTAAGTGAAGAGTTAAAAATAATTCCAAGATTTTTCGTTTTCTTAACAATTTCAATTTTTTGCGAGTTCAAAGTGATATTGGGTTCAATACTTATTTGTGTAGCTCGTCTAGAAACTACAAGGCACTTAGATTTAACAGGATTCAGACAAAGACCATTTGCTACAGCCCAAGCTTCAATTTTGGATAAATCATAATTCAATTTTACAATACAATCATCGATTCTATCAGGTTCGCAGCATATATAAATTTGGACATCATCGGCGTACATATATTGTAAATAGTAGAAGAACTAAAATGGACCCCTGGGGAACACCTTTGATTACAGGCAACGGCAACGATTGTTTGTTATATGAGCTTACATACTGATATCGATTTTCTAGGTATGATGAAACAAGATCAGTCGCAGAGGAGGCAAAAAAGAACAGTTTATTCAACTTAATACGAAGCATAGTGTGATTAACCATATCATATGTTTTAGTATGATCCAAAAGCACTAACAAGGCATCATTTCCACTGTCAATATAGCTACGAATTTCCTCCGTCACTTCGAGAAGTGCAGTAGCACAACTATGTTTAGGTCGAAAACCAGATTGTACATCAGTAAATAAATTATTTGCATGTAAGTAGTCAACCATTTGTTCGTGTAAGAGCCTTTCCAGAACCTTAGATAAATATGAAAGGATAGCAATCGGGCGGTACTCATTACTATTTTTAGGGATGGGAACAATTTTGGCATACTTCCAATTTTGTGGAAAAATACTTTTAGTAATTACTGTGTTAAAGATGTGAGAGATTTGTGGAAGCAAGATAGGTAGAACGAGTTTTAAAAATGTTGGATGGATTTTGTACGGGCCAATTGCACTTGATTTAACATTATGACAAGCCATAAATGTATCATTTTGAGAAACAGATCGAAAGGAGAACTATGGACTAAAAATAAGTTATAATTTTCAGCTATTTCTACGCATTCCAATGGTTCCCACCGATTTGCCTTTTAACTTCAAGCGACTACAGTTTCGTTTCCAGTTCGCCTTGCCTTCGCTATTACCATCAACAAAGCACAAGGACAATCTCTGCGTGTTGCAGGATTGAATTTGGAAAATTCATGCTTTTCACATGGCCAGCTGTACTTCGCATTCTCCAGAGTGGGAACAGCAACAAATTTGTTTATTTTTACAGCAAAAGTAAAAACCAAATGTATTATATACCCACTTGCATTACAATAAAAATCAGTGAAATATTATTTTTAATATATTTAATTAAAATTCAGAATGCATTTTTATTCATTAGGGGGCGTAGTAACGCGCGCCGGGCTTGGCTAGTAGAAAATGAAAGTGGCACACACTCTTTTGCATAATGTAGTAAAAATAAATTTATTGCTGTAAATTTAAATTAACAGTAAATATTAGGGTGATTGAACGGTTATTAAATTCGGTTGTTATTAAATTCCTTTGAAAACATTCTGTATAAAAATACAGTTTCAATATAAGTATATGTTTTCAAAGTGTTGACTTGGATTCATACAGTGATGGAAAATGAAAATTTTATCAGAAAAATAAAATATTTTTGTAGTATTTTTTTAGTAAATATATATGTATTTTTTTATTAAATATTTTTTTGATTTTTCTACATTACAATTTTTACTTAAAATTGTTTTAAAATATTTTCTTACTTTCCCAATTTTTTTTATATACCTGACATTTAATATCAATTGACGTTAAACAACACAACCAGTACAATATAAATTGTGTTCACAATTCACCAAAAAAATGGAAGTGCTGCAAAGCGAATTACATTTTAAATACTTCTAAATTACTTGTGTAAAAGCAATAATTCTAAAGGACTCCCTAAATGCGAAGCAATTTTTCATAAATGATATTCTCAAAAATGAATGCAACATCATGCAAAATATCTTATACAATTCATGTAAACAAACAAAATTAACTCATGTAACAGTGAATGCTTTTCACCATATATGCAAGAGTTCTGTACAATTGTTAAAAAAAACTGCGGTTCATTAATGTAAAAAAAGTGCAGTTCATTAATTTTCATTCATGTAAACACATAAACTCCAATGACACGCTAATGTTAAAATCATTTAAATTCACATTTTTGCCAAAGATTTTTTCGCTGCGAAGTAATTAAGTTAAAACTGTTTTCAATGGGCTAAATCGGAATATTAGGAAGAGAGTTATAGCTCGTAATGCAAGAGTATGTCAAAAAAACAATGTCCTTCCTACATAGAATAAATTGCATTGACGTAGAGCGATTAAATATTTTGATAGTAGACCTAGACTAAAGAACAACTTGCATTAATATTTTAACTTTTGCTCTGTAATGAGATGAGTTCACATTAAAAACAAATCGCATATAAGTTATTGTTTTCCCTTTAAACTGGACTAAATATATTTATTTATATGCTTGTCTGCTTATAGTATTTTTTTTAACATTTCTTTATGTATTCTTTTGTACTCTATGTTTTTGCTATAATTTACCGTTTCTTTATTTTATTGTCGCTTATTGTTTTGATATTCTGCCTTGTTGAAAAACATTAAAAGCCCAAGAAAGGTGTTGGTAAAATTTTTCAAGTGACGATTTGTTTGATTTGTTTTAGGCAGAGTAATGTTTTGTTATGTTTACTTTGTTATTTAAATGTACATTAAAATATAGTGATTGAAAGTATTATGAAACAGAATCCATAATAGTTAGAACATTGTGCGCAGCTCTTTATTACATACATATTGAAATTATGCCTTCCAAAAGCGCTTTTGTAAACAGTAAAACCTTAACATTCTTTAAAGTGCCAATCGAAGCGTTTAGTTATTTCTGTTCTAAAAAGTCAAACATACAATTAAACCAAACCAATTACGCTTGAAGCTTTTCAAACATATTGATAATCTCCAGCATAACTAATTTTCCTGTATAGATTTTGAAACCTAATCACGTTATCTTAATTTAATAAATTTCTCTCTCACTATCATGCTTACTTGAACATTACACATATTTACTAAATTTACTAAATTTTGGAAAGGATTTACTAGCAAAAAAAAAAAAAAAAAAAACTCAACCATTATTTAGTAGTGAGGAAAAAAACCATGTTTCACGATGTGTTAACAATGCCATTAAATACGCATTAAAAATACCCGTTTTTGGCACTACACAGCATATACTATCGCTACATACATACAATGTTTTATATAATAAACACCCACACTTACACACCGCGTTGCTTGTAATAATTTTATTCACACATACTTTTAAGGTCTATTTGATACTTTTGAAGGGGGGACAAAAAAGAAAGTTCATTGTACCTGGTTGTGAACTCGGTTCAATATGTATGCGTCCTTTATGCTCTTCGATTATTTCACCTTTTGGCGACTTCCAGTGTAGTTTTACTTCCGGTGTTGGACTGCGACATAACACAATCAAAGATTCATTTGTGTACCGCACCATTGTTGGTTCAGAGGGTATCAACGTTAGGCCATCCACTTCGCCCTCAGCTTCGGTATCAGTTTTGTGATGACTGCCATAGACAAAACCTATAAACCAGCAGCAGTCAATAGTCATAGTAAAGCAACAGCAAGATATCGACAGAAACAGCATGTTAAAGGAAGACAAAAAAGAAAAGAATAAGAAGTTAATTAGTTGAGCTTGCGATAATATAAGAGAACATGTTTAACAAAAGCTATGTGTTTAAGTTCATAATATTAGTTAAAGTAAAACTGTAAATGACACTTTTTATAGCTTATACCTGCCTAATTTGTCGTATTGTGTACATTATGAAAATATACAGCATGTGTATTAAAATGTAAGTAAGAAGAATACTTAGAATAATTAAATTGAAGGTAAGACATTTCTGTGGCTATAAGGAAAAAGTGCTTATGTTTGTTTTATAGTTGTTTTACACTTTTAAACTGTTGAGTTGATTCTTATAAATTTAGATAAGTTATATGTTGGAGTTTTACATGTGGTTTGTTTTTGTTACAATAACAAAATACATGCAAAATTGCAACGCTTGACGCTCAACGCTTTTATTTAGGTTGGGCTTTTATAGTTCCAATTGATATTGTTAATTGAAAAATATAGGCAATAAGCTTTTTCGCTATAACCTGCAAAATTGTCCAGGATAGTTGAAAATTCGACTGAGGGTAATATAAATGTAATGGTGTGACAATCTTAAATTTAGCTTAAGTCGACTTAAGCAGTTATTCCCTTTTTTTATAGACTTTTAAAATAAGATATTTGTTTAATTTGAATAACTGTGATGCAGCCTAAACAAAGAGGTTGAACCAGTTTTATTAGACCAATTATTTTTATATTCTGCTGATTTTGGGTATAAAAAGCGTAGATTTTCTCTATATACTAAAATATGTATCACTTTCTTTGCATAACCTCGATATGATATTTTCGTAAATTTAGTTTTTCAGTGAAAGTAGGCATTAGAGAATGCGTGACAATATATTTTCTGCTAATAAATACAACTTAGATGATCCAATATAGTCCTTTTGTTTAAAACTGTTTACTCTTTTATACAATTTTAAAATATATCTTTTAAAAAATTTTTATAAAGGCATCGAAGTGCAAGGATTGCAATTTTATGGAAAATAGTTTGTAGGGATTGCAAACGTACAATTAATAAATTGACTGAAGTGCAATTTGTTGCTGGAAAAGGGGGGTCGGTAATAAGACAACAGGAGGGGATACGTGACCTACTATTAATTAAATATCTTTCAGAAACTTTGTCCATAGAGAAATTATATGAATTAAGGATAAAGCGTTATATAGGTGGTAGGCATTAAAATGGCCGTGACACCTTCATGTCCTGGCATAGCAGTGACATTGACTAGAAAGCGATATGTGTAGCAAATTTCATTAGAATACCTATAAATCTGTCGGTTTTATGAGCATTTAAATTTCATTGACAGTAAATTACTTGAAAAGTGGGCATTAAAGCAGGCGTGTCGAAATAGTTTCTGCCAATAAACTCAACTCAGATATGTCTTTCAATATAGAGCCCTTTATTCTTCCAAAATCTTTATTTATAGAGAAATTATATGATAAAACGTTATATGGGAGTAGGGTTGCCATATTTGAAAAGTGAAAAAAAGTACATTGAGGGGGAAAAAAACAGTACTTTTCAAGAAAAAAAAAACAGTACATTTTTGTATTTACTGATAACATAACTTTTACTTCAAAACATCACATTTTTATTTAAAAAAATTTAATAAAAAACATAAAAACATGTTAAAACTACACGCAAAGAAAAAATATGGTTGTGGTAACCATAATCGAAGAGCAACATACTATGATTGAATTGTATGATTATGTTTAAAATAATAATGGTTACCAGTTATCATTATTATGTTTAATTTAAGTATCATTCAATAATCATATATATGACTACAATTGTAATCAACAATCTTTGCTTTTTTACGGCAAATTATTGTCTTTTGCTGTGACATACACATATTGATTGTACTTACCAATTGATTTGCAATTTTTATACCAATATTTTTTTACACTTTCTCGTTTATTTTTAAATTTTCTTCAATTTTTCAAAATTTTTGTTCCTTTTTTGACATTTCAAACTTTTAAAATAATAAAAATTTATTCAGCAAGAAGAAGAACAATTGAAATCAAATTATTATTAAAAAAAAATCATAGCTTGATTATTTTGTAATCATACTGTTATCTCACTTATTATTCAATGATTATTTTTAATTTTTAATGATTATGAATATAATGTTATTTTTGTCAAATTAATTTTTGTAAATCATACTATTTTTAAATGATAGCATTTTGAAATTTTTACGAAAAGTAATCATTAAATAATACAATTCAAACAAATGCTTGATTATCGTGACAAAATATATGATGAAATGAAACAAAAATAACTATTACTTGTTTTCGACAACCAAATATTGTTTTAGAAAAAATAATATGACCGTCGTGATCATGTCGTAACCATGGTTTTTCTTTGCGTGTATGAGAACATAACGTTGACTTAACTTTTAATTCAAGACATCACATATGTTTTAAAAATGAGTAAAAAAATAACATAAAACATATATACAAAACTATGAGAACGTAACAAAAAATATTGCATTTGTTTCAAAATGCAATACATATATAGATCGAGTCGAACTACAAATAGTATCTTAAGTTACTAACGTGGTCAAAAACACAAATTAAACGCCGTTTTTCGAAATTAATATTGATATTAGTTTGAATAAACGAATTACCAATGCTTTAACATTTTTGACTGTATTTCAGAACTATGCACTATATTTTCAAACTTAATTTTGCAAATGATCTAATGTATTTCAAAAGTTATTAATTAAATTTCAAAAATAGTATGTAGAATTTCAAAATTGGTAATTGAATTTCAAAAACTACGAGTTGAATTTTGAAATTATCTATAATATGTAAATTTAATTGATTTGTTTCTTCAAATTACAATAATATTCCAATAATACTTTTGGAATACTATTTATAACTTAAAAAATATCAATTGAAATTGACAAATTATCAATTTTTAAGTAGACTTAGGGCCATTATTACAACTTGCCGTTAGCTAAAGGCAGGATTTTGTTTGGCAGATAAATGGCTTTGCATTATAAACCCTTAATTTATTATTTTTTTATTCATTAAATATCCTACAAAATCCTACCTTTAACTAAAGGCATGTTGTAATAATGGCACTTAATCTATCATGCATAGAAATTGTTATTGTACTTAAAATCAATATTTAACAATATTTAAGAAAATAATATTTAGGCTCAACAAAAAGAAAACATTTCTTGTTAAAGTCGTCTATAGTATTATTTTTAATAATTTTTTTGAAGTTTATTTTAAAGACAATAACAATTTTTATAAACAATAAAGTAAAGTCTACTTTAAAATTGATAACTTGTTAATTACAATTGATATTTTTTAAGTTATATATAGTAATCCAAATGTATGTATTAATTAAATATTGTTTTAAAAAAAAAAATCTAAAAAAAACCAATTGAATTTCCAATATGAATACATTTGATAATTTTTAAAATTCAATAAATAATTATACAACACAAATAGAGATGGTATAGTTATATAAAAGAAAATAATTTATGCTTACAACAAAAGTTAATTCAAAAATAAATTATAAATATTTATACCTTTTTTGTACACATTTAACAATACAATTTTTTCCTGTTTCATTCTCCAAAAAATTACAAAATTCAATACATGTATATCCAAAAACAGTACAAAACTGTACAAATATAAAAAACAGTACTTTTAAAAAAAGCAGTACATGTACTGTTTAAAACAGTACGAATGGCAACCCCATATGGGAGCTGAGTGCAAAAGTGGGCGTGTCACATTTATTTTCCGTGATTACAAATTTTAAAATCATACATCCAATTTTGTTAGTTTTATTACGTTTTAAATTTTGAATATACCGAAAAATACATTGTGTGGTATAAATTTTCGTACATTTTGATCTGTGGCTCCTTTTCTAATACATAAATTTAAGTAATTTTCAAGAAAAATTATTTATTTTACTCAGAAAATATACATTTTGAAAATTCATGGCTCTGCGTTCATGCGTTTGAACACAATTGCATTTTATTCGATGTTGGAAGGACACAGTTTTCTTGACCTACTCTTGCATTACGAGCTATATTTCTCTTCCTAATTATCTGATTAAGCCCAAACAAACCTTGTGTTGAAATATTCTGGCAAATTTTGAGCCCCCAGCTTTTTCGGTTCGAGCTCTATCGTGCTTTCAACAGACGGACAGACGGACGGACATAGCTAGATCGTCATAAAATCAAGCCCCGATTAAAAAAATATATACTTTATGGGGTCTAAAATGGATATTTCGATGTGTAAAGAAAAAAATGACAAAATGAATACCCCCCACCATTTTTTTTGTTGGCGGGTATAAAAACCGGTTATCCTCAAAACGTATACTATTTACATTTTATACCCACCACCAGAGATAGAATTTTATTATGTTAAGATTTTTTCGATCTCACTTCCTATATATGCCTGGTGTCTCAGGTGAAGGGTATAAAAAGGCAGATTTGCTTTTAATATTTACTTTCAAACTTTCATAAAAATGTGCGTAAACTTTCATGTACAACGCATACGCGCCATTTTGTAGAATCTTTTCATCCTATAATTTGGATTCTTTAATTTATACAAAACTAAACAAATTTTTTCATTCTGTAAACTATCTAACAAATTTCTTATCAGCTTTTTTGTTTTATGCCAGTTTAATGGAACAGCTATGAAACACACACACACACACACTCACGCTCTCTAATATGCAAAAGGTTGTGTTACGTTTGAAACTCTAAAACACTCAGGTAAACTATTGTTATCAGCAATTTTGTGAATTTTTATAACTTTATTTATTTTTTTTCGTTCCGTTTTCTCAAGTGCATTCTGTGAGTAAGTCTGGGAGTTAACTGAGTTAACTTGTCTTCCTTTTTTATCCTATTGACCGTGTTCAAAGTATCTTCTATGTTTTTTTTTTACGATTTTATGATTCTAAAAGGGATTTGAAAGTTAAGCTGTTTGCTAAGAGATTTTCATTCATTTCTGAGTATTTTCCTTTTGGTTTTTATTTTAGGATTTTGCTGCTGTATTGAAAGTTTTTAGACATTTTTCTCTATTTTTAATGCTATAAACTGATAAAGATACTAATAGGTTTAGTTATTTCAAAAATACATTCAAATAAGATTATACGATTTTATTTTTTTGAATAAATAGCAGTTGAATAGCAAAAACTTAAATTGAAAATACTCACTTGGAAGTGACTGCGTTTAGAAAAAATTCCTTTTCTTTTCGAAGACTGTATAGTAACACACAACCATATAATTGATTGTTTAAATCATTTTGATATCAAGTTGCTATTGCTTGGAAAATATTAGCTTAAATAAATAGCTGATAGAATACAAAAAGGTACTACAACAATGTTATAAGTATGTAAGGTTATTTGCATGACGTGTCCTGGATATTTTGATTAGAGTGATTTTGTGAACCAAAAATCCTGCAAATGTGCATACTCGTTAAGACTTCGTAGAGAATAATTTTTTAACGTTTTGGGCAAGAAAATAGCAAAAAGTCATCTAAATGGTTCGGAGAGTAGGACTGGGGTAAAATGTAAAAAAGATAAAAGGGAGCCATTAATCATTCAAAGGTTTGTAACTAACCAACGACAACTGGAAAAATGGTGTGTCGAAGTAAACCCACCTGTCTATTCTTAAGCTAAGATCCCACTATCGGCACAATTTTGCGACTTTCGCCACATTTCATGAGCCGATAATATGAACGCATATTTTTTTAAAAATGCGACGCTTTGTTTTGAAACTGTGCCGATAATGTGAACACTATTGTTCACAACGTCGAACAAACAAATTGATAAATATGCGCCGATTTTTGTCAACTACCTTGTTTAGATTTATAAATTTACTTAAAATGTTTTGACTAACAGGTTTTAGCCTCTACTCTAAATTTTATTATTCCCAAATAATATTCAATTGTTAATCAAGTGCGATATGCGTTTTTAGATTTCTAAAATATTTTTTATGATTAGCCTTGAAATATATTTTATACCAACATAAGATATGTTATCTGTCATTTTGTTTTCAACCTTTTTTTTTCATTTGATGGCAATGTTATGGGGGTTCGAAGGGATACATTTGTAATTACTATTTATGACCCATATTATATTTCGTACGTTATCTTGGATTCGAATTATAAAATTTATAATTATTAAATCTATTTTAATTAAAAAATTTGCTTTTCGTTTGTTATTTTTGAAAAGGTGTCCGCCGCGAAGGTATACTACTTTGTTTTGCTGCCATTTTGGTAAACCTTAGTCTAGACAGTTCATATTTCGTTGTCGAGAAATAGAGACATGGAGAAATTATTATGGAAAAACATTTGGTAAACTAAAGTGTTTTAATCGCTTAAGCTTTAAATCAAAATCAATCATCAATTGTTGTGACGAAGAGAAAGTTACGTGAAATTTTTGGGAGAAACAACGTGCCAAAAGAACGCAATATTTATCGTGTAGTGAATGATTTTGAAGAAAAAGATACTGTAGCTGTTAGACCTAAGCATGTATCATAATATAGTTTGTCAATATAAGATCCATTTTCTTTCATTTTATCAAAAATTATAAACAAAAAAAGTGGACACCCTGAATATTGGTGCTTATATTTCAGCAATTTTTTCCATCCCTTATTAACTTATATCCAAAATATTATATGAAATTTGGCTGAAATATTATTAACATACATATAGAAAATAATTGGTATTGAAAATGAGTGAAATCGGTGAGTCAGTCATTCCGATAATACCCTCCATCATCATATATATATTAATAGTGACCACATTGAAGCTTAGCCTGAATTTCAGTTTTAATCTTTTTGCGCCATTTTGATTTGTTACATCCGACGCCATATTTATTTTAGTATTTGTACTTATTGAGCGATATTCTACTAGTCAGGGTGAGAACAAAAATTTGTCGTCATTTATTTAAGGGCACCATCTTGAATTTTAACTTTTTCATAGATTGGTGAAGGGGTTGAAGTGGGTATATTTTAATTTACTAGATTTGATCTACCACTACATTTTCTGTACACCATTTTGTATTGGCCGTCATCATGGATTTCAAAATTTTTATAGTATGATATATTCTACTAGTCCAACCCTTCTCTGTTGTGTCCATATCGAACCGAAAAAAAAACGATTTTCGTTTGCAATTTAAAAAAAAATACCGAAGTAGTTGTAATTTTGTTCCTATATCTCAATTAGTGTCAAATAAATTTGTCAGTTTATTCAGATTATTAATTTCTGGACTACGGCTAGTATTTAAGTGTCTGAAGCGTGTCCAAAAGTTAATAAGGACAGGGTATCAAAAGAAGGCCGTTACAAGCAAAATATAAGACACTATAACAAATTATAAATCCAAGATGGCCGTCCCTACAAAATGGCGTAATATAGTAATTAATAAGAAAAAATTTACCCAATTTAAACTCCACAATATTAGTATCAAAGTAAAGGACTTTGCTAGTAAAATACAGCAAACACAGAAAAAGTTAAAATATTAGATGGCGTCTGAAATAAAATGGCGGAAAGTATGATGTGTATACGAAGGTGAAGGGTATTAAAAGATTCGGCACGGCCGAATATAGCACTATTACTTGTTCTTTTATAAAATAATTTTTTTTTTACATTTTCAAGTCACTATTTTATTATATATTTTTGTTACAGAAAAATTAATTCAGAAAAAAACATTTTATTTTTTTATATTAAAAGTGATATCATTTGGGAAACTATTGATGTTATGTTTTCAATAAATTTACTTAAACAAGTAAAAATTAAAAATCATTAAACTGACTTACCTTACCATTAAGGGCAGAATATTTGCAATTTATAAAACTATAAATGTTAACAGTACAGCAGGAATATAAATATTTAGCACTTAAATATACATTAAGTTCTCTCAAAAGTTAAAAATTGTAAGATATTATAGACACTCATATACACACACACACACATTTTGATTGTCAAGTTACATATACATATGTAGTTTCACACAAATGTATAGTTTAACTTTCAAATAATTTACTTGTGTTTAACACAATTTCTCACAGAGTTTGGGCAGTGTGTGAAACTATTCTTTAGGAAAGTAAAACTTTTCTACAAATTAATCACCAGAGACACTTATCAACCATGTGTTTGTGGCCTTAAGGGTTTCTTAGGCAATTTCGAATAGTGATTTATTTCCCCAAGAAATTCTCAGACATTAAACAAAACAGATGGAAAAAAAAAAATAAGAGAACTAAAGGAATTTCAAGTAAAATAGGAACATAAATTTTATTTGCTACACACTTTTTGCTGCATTATAAAAAAGTCATAAAAATTGCTTAGTTTGGAAAAAAATAAATAAATGTTAGCACATATGTACATACTTTTATGGATATATTCATATAAACAGTTGAATCTATTGCCGCAGATACTGACCAAATGTATTCTGTTTAAGTTTTTTTTCATGACTGTTTAAGTACTATTTTTTATTGCATCAATGTTGGCAGATTAAATTATTTAGTTCAAAATTAAGGATTTTTTAGGAGATGAGATATGGATATATTTTAATTTTAAGTCAAAGAAATCAGCAAGAAAAAGAAAATGTAACTTTTTAACCTTTATGTCTACAACCACCTACCTGGGTAAGTTTTTTAAATTCTGTTCAATATATTTTCGCTACCTTATAAGGTATCGGCTTGAAATTTTTAATATGTGTCTAAAATATGGGTTTAAAACATCTAATGAAATAATTTTAAATAAAATTTTTTTTGGAAAAAATTTACAAGTAGTTTTTGGGATTAACCCTTTAACCATACATCCGACATACCCAGGTAAGCAAAGAACAATTCAAAAACTTTCTTGATTCAAAGTCCAAAAAAATTTAGATAATTATTTTAATGTTTAATATTAACTAATTTAAGCTTTATTTTACCATTTTAATATTAATAAAAATTACACAGGTAAACAAAAATGTTATAAGACTCTACTGTTTGTCCCAACATTTATTCTATTCCACTGCGAGATGAAAAATGTTTCATAATTTAACGATTTTTTGAGCGGCTCTGAATTGCGTTCATAGCTAACTGTGTACATAAATTTTGAAGAAACAGTCTTCTTCGGCTCATTGAGGATTTAAAGCTGGGATTATTTTCCATATAAATGACAAAAGCTGCCACGTCAATAATATTTGTTCTCCTCTTTGTCGTATTTTCGCACAGACATTTATAATTACTGGCTTCTTTTTTCCACCTCCAAACTCGGTATTATAATGTAATGTAGATAGTAGCACAACCGTTTTGTTTTTTTTTTTCGGGATATATGAGAACATACTAATGTTGTTGCTAAATCAAAAGGCTGAAGATTCTACTTCTCTTCCTCGGGGATTAGAAAAGTCAACCGGAACCTTTGTTCACGGTGCCCAAGAAAGATAGTTATAGTTCAACATTAAAATTGTAAGTTGTAAAAAAGTAGTTCAACATTAAAACTGTAACTACTCGTTCATCCTGATTTTTTCCCGTTCTCCAGAAAGCCCCAAGCCAGTATATATCTGTCTACTGAGTGGATAAGATCTAATAGAATCACAAGACCACCAAACCTAAATTCTGTACCACCACGAAAGGGATAAAGTTGCTCATCAACAGTTATGTTGGCTCCTGCCACATAGTTGTTCTATAGGGTTCTAATCAGCATAAGAAATATGTCAGATATGGCTGCTGCTTTATCATTTTCTTTACGGTGCTGGCGTGAACTACAATTATTAAATCTGATATAACGGCTAAAAGCTAATTTGGTATCCTAAAAAATTGTCTTTACGATGCTGTGTACACTATGTTTTATAGTTCAAACATCCGCGCTAAGATAAACAATGGAAATTCCCTTTTTAAAAGCATACAGAAATACGGATGCAAATCATTTAATTTGGTGAAAAAAACAAAAAATAGTGGTTTCATCTGAACCAATTCCCTTGCAAAGTGTACGACTTACCCGGGTATGATGGTTGTATATTTAACGAAAATTTTTTGGTTGTAGACACAAAGGTTAAGGCAAAAACATCTACAAAAAAAAATCATAGCTTACATGCACATTCATCATTCAAAGAAAATAATTATTTTCAGTTTGAATTTGGTAACAGCTATGTTCTTTGTTGTAAAACAAAATTTTGGTTTAATTGAATATTTGAAGGATAAACAATTTTCGTCTGGGATAGGTTAGATTAGGTTGAAAAGGAGGGGCACTAAAGACCCAAACCCACGATAGGTATACACTTATGCCCAATTGGCATGTTGTGCGCTCCATATGAATAGAATAGTTAGAAGATAATGAGAATAGAGCCTATGGCGGGAATCGAACTTGCAAAACCCCAAACTAGCAGACCAGCACACTATTACTGACTAGTCTACCGGGGCACCCTTGTCTGGGGTAAGCACATGGTAAAACGTGGCAACTCTCTTATCATATACATACACGCAAAGAAAAACCATGGTTACGACATGATCACGACGGTCATATTATTTTTTCTAAAACAATATTTGGTTGTCGAAAACAAGTAATAGTTATTTTTGTTTCATTTCATCATATATTTTGTCACTAAAATCAAGCATTTGTTTAAATTGTATCATTTAATGATTACTTTTCGTAAAAATTTCAAAATGCTATCATTTAAAAATAGTATGATTTACAAAAATTAATTTGACAAAAATAACATTATATTCATAATCATTAAAAATTAAAAATAATCATTGAATAATAAGTGAGATAACAGTATGATTACAAAATAATCAAGCTATGATTTTTTTTTAATAATAATTTGATTTCAATTGTTCTTCTTCTTGCTGAATAAATTTTTATTATTTTAAAAGTTTGAAATGTCAAAAAAGGAACAAAAATTTTGAAAAATTGAAGAAAATTTAAAAATAAACGAGAAAGTGTAAAAAAATATTGGTATAAAAATTGCAAATCAATTGGTAAGTACAATCAATATGTGTATGTCACAGCAAAAGACAATAATTTGCCGTAAAAAAGCAAAGATTGTTGATTACAATTGTAGTCATATATATGATTATTGAGTGATATTTTAATTAAACATAATAATGATAACTGGTAACCATTATTATTTTAAACATAATCATACAATTCAATCATAGTATGTTGCTCTTCGATTATGGTTACCACAACCATATTTTTTCTTTGCGTGTATATGCATGAATTTGTATTTGCAATTGTGTAATGTTACAATTGTGATATAAACTTGCAACTTGATCATTAAGTTCACCTGCTGTTGATAATGCGCTGACTGTGCTCATTGTTGTGTTTCACACAATTGTGGTAATAAAATAAAATTTTATTATTCAACCATAAAGTTTTAAAACAAATTCTCAGCTATTTTCTACAATACACAAAACATTTTGCTTTAAATAGTGTACATCATTTTATCATGGCGTTTGTTACAATCATTAATTTTTGGAACAACTGTTATTATACGTACTAAAATAATATTTGCTTACGTAGGACATATATGTGCATATGTTTATTTATGTATGTTTGTATTACATTCATACATACATAAAAGATATCAGCCTTTATCAAAAGTTATATATTTATTAATAAAAATTATTAAAATGTTTTGTAGTTTGATTTTAGACGCATTTATAAAACTACGGTAGCATTTGGTACACATTTCACTTACTATGCGAAAACCTCCCTATTTTTGGCAAATATTTGCACATATAAGATAATGTAATTATTCGTGTACCAACTATAGTTATAGAATTATATTATATTCACAAAAAAAATATAAACTTCAATTACGAAATTAAAAAAATGTTTAATTTTGCTCCAATCATCAAAATGATGCTATTAATTAAATGAAAATTAATAGTTTTAATTGAACAAAAGTTGAGAAAAATATCAATTAAAACAGTATTAAAAAATTAATTAAAATTTCCATTTTTTTCCAAAATGATTTTAATTAATTTAATCATGTCAATAATTGAAATTTGGTAATTAAAAGGTGGCGCAAAAGAAATCCTCCTATCAGAAAATGCTACAAATTTTGCAATTGGCCCCTAATGTCAGTTCTGTTTTGACATTTTTGTGTAGTAAACACATGCAAAATACACGTTAATAAACAATGTTACGCTACACTGCTCCAGAACGCGGAATACGCACCACCAAGAGGAAGATGATTTTTCATCAAAAATAATCATGAGGGATGAGGCCCATTTCCATCTTAGCGGGTACGTAAATAAGCAAAATTTACGCTTCTGGGGCACTGAAAATCCGCGTGTAACCCACGAAGAGCCATTACACCCGCTCAAAGTTACTGTATGGTGTGCAGTTTTCGCTGGAGGAGTCATCGGACCTTTTTCTTCGAAGACGTCGCGGGCCAAACGGTTACTGTGAATGGTGAGCGCTACATAGCAATGATCAACGAGTTCTTTTTGCCGCAACTTGATGAATTGGGATTGGAAAACATGTGGTTCCAACAGGACAGTGCAACAGCACACACTGCACGTGCCACAACCGATATGCTGAAGGATGCATTTCCCGGGCGCCTAAACTCCCGTTTTGGCGATTTGAACTGGCCAGCAAGATCGCCTGATTTGACCGCTCCAGACTTCTTTTTGTGTCAACAAGCCTCAGACTCTTGCAGCTCTTAAAGACAATATCCGTCAAGAATGTGAGGACCTATCGCCGGAAGTTTTGGCCAAAGTGATGGAAAATGCCATAAAAAGGGCTCAAATGACAATCAACTGTGGCGGCGGCCATTTACATGACATCATATTCTCGACTTGATGTAAAAAAAATTAAAAGACCAAATAAAAATACTCCACAAGAAGAATCAAAGTTTTTCACCTTTTTTTTAAATTACAGTCAAAAAACATCGGAAGGTTATTTTTGCGCCACCTTGTATATAATAAAATTACTTATTATATCAATAACAAAAATTATTTAACCTGTTTAGAAAAAAAATTAAAAAAAATAAATATTTTGTTTGATATTTATATATTTTAAATATTCATATATGTTACATATAAATCTATGTTTTTAATTAAATTTTGTTATTTATATAAAAATAATTTAGCATAAGAAGTAGGGTTCCATAAGTAGACATACTATACTACATCGAAAGCCAGAGATCCAAGAATAACTTGTGGCATCAACAACCTAGATATAAAAGAATATTAACCGGTAAACAGGCTTGATCAGACGGAGTGAAGAATTTCAACAAACTAAAATGGGAATTCTGAGGAATATAAGGGGATACAATAATTATTCGATTTGGGCACATCTACAATAAAACTGAAACCATTTATTATATTTAAAACTGAACATATTTTTATATATTTTCACTTACCAGAACTTTTTCTTGCATATTGTCTACTATTTTGTATTATTCTGCTTGTTGAATAATAATTATATTAAATTAATTCTTAGAAATTCAATTTTCAAAAAATTTCATTTAAAATAACATTTTTTATATATTTTATTCAACTGACAGAAAACTCTTTGTTTTTTGAAAATATTTAATATCAATTAAAAAAATTAATTCAGTTAATGAAAAATATAATTAGAATTTGAAAGCAAATCAAAAAGTCAATTAATTAAACAAATTTAAGGGATATTTTTTTCTGTGCTAGTACAGAGATTTTAAATTAATAAACATTAATTTATACATGAACATATATTGTTGGTTATGTCTGTTTCGTCAAATATCTCTGTAATGTGAATATCAATTTAAATCTTCTTCTACTCTAATACACATTTTAAATTTGTAACAAAGTCCTTTATTAACATAAAATAAAATTGAGAAAATGATTTGTGTTAAATATAATGAAAATTAGTTATTATTTTTTATTTAATGCAATTGAAATATCATGAGAAGCAGCCAATTAATATTTATATTTATGAAAATTAAGACAAGTACAAGCAAAGAAAAACCATGGTTACGACATAATCACGATGATCATATTGTATTCTTTATAGCAATATTTGGTTGCCGAAAACAAGTAATTATTAAATTTATTTTATTTCATCATAGGTTTTGTCACGATAATAAAGGGTTTATTTAAGACTTATCATTTAATATTTACTTATCATATAAATTTCGATATGATTGCCGTTTAAAAATAGTACGATACAAGGCGAATTCATACAGGTGAAATTATCAGCCCAGCTGATGGGGAAACTTTTTGTCAAAATTGGTTTAATTCGCCTAGATTTTATTTATTAATGCGGGGATAGGAAATGTGATTTTAGTTTCGGTATTAAACAATTAACTTGAGTGTACTTTTTTGATAATAAATGTGCTTAATTTATGTATATTTGTTACTTTTGCGTCATAAAAAATATGTTTAAAAAATTTATATCCGGTTTTTTATCAAATTTTTATATATTTAATATGTAAAAACAACTTTTCCATCCCTGGTATACGAATTGGCCTTGACA
Organism: Phyto melanocephala; assembly: GCA_941918925.1. NCBI lineage: Eukaryota > Metazoa > Arthropoda > Insecta > Diptera > Rhinophoridae > Phyto > Phyto melanocephala. The sequence goes on along the minus strand of OW799236.1, from coordinate 91,885,602 downwards.
TAAAACATCCCATGAAAAGTTGCTTTGTTTTATCAATTCGCCGTTGCATATACCTTATGGATGTGCCTTGGTACGATTTAAAAAAAAATTTTATGACAAAAATAACATTATATTCAATACCATTTAAAATTACAAAAGATCATTAAATAATAAGCGAGACAACAATATGATTACAATAGTTGCAATGATTTTTTATAATAATACTAGCCAAACCCGGCGCGCGTTGCTACGCCCCTTAATGAATCAAAATGTATTCTGAATTTTAATTGGATATCAAGTGCAAAAACCTAAAAAGTCGTAACAGCTCAATACGTGTGCAAAGTTTCAGAAGAATCGGACCAGTGCAAGTACCTCAAAATTATAATTGTTTTTATGGGCGTGGCCCTGCCCACTTTTCTAGTCACGAAATTGTAAAGTCATAACAGCTCAATATGTGTGGAAAGTTTCAGAATAATCGGTCCAGTGTAAGTACATCAAAATAATACCTTTTTTTATGGGCGTGGCACGGCCCTCTTTTCTAATCACGAAATTATTTAGCTATGACAGCTCAATATGTGTGCAAAGTTTCAGAAAAATCGGTCTGGTGCAAGTACCTCAAAATTATAACCTTTTTTTATGGGCGTGGCCCTGCCCACTTTTCTAGTCACGAAATTATATGGTTGTGACAGCTTAGTATGTGTGCAAGGTTTCATAAAAATCGGTCCAGTGCAAGTACCTCAAAATTAAAACTTTTTTAGGGGCGTGGCCCCGCCCACTTTTCTTATCTTGAAATTATTTAGTCATGACAGCTCAATATGTGTGCATGGTTTCAGAAAAATCGGTCAAGTGCAAGTAGCTAAAAATGATAACTAATTTTTATGGGCGTGACACCGGCCACTTTTTTCCACCCATAAACACTCCCTGGTATGTGTACAACAACTTACCAAAGTTTGAGCCCGATCGGTTTTACAGTTTCGGAGTCTATAGCTAACACACACACACACACACACACAGAGTTTCACTTTTATATATATAGATTTTGATTTGAACTGTTTTTGTTCTTCTTCTTGCTAAATAAATTTTTATTACTTTAAAAGTTTAAGATGTCAACAAAAAAACAAAATTTCAAAAAAAAATTAAAGAAATTTAAAAATAACATCAACATTTGTAGAAAAATCGATTAAATGATACATTTTATTAAAATTCTCACATAATTTTCTAAATGGATCGGCACAAGCATAATTTGTATGGGAAAATTGAAGATACAATGGCATAAAGTAACGGGAATATTAAAATTAATGTTACTCAAAAGAAAATCAAAAAGGACACACTAAGCATAGATCTACGGCTTTCCAAAGTAGGCGATTTTTTTAAAGGTAACCTGATTTCGTAAGGCGGTAGGTTCATAGGATAGCATCGAAAAGATCTTATTAGACAAATAGTAGAAATTGCTTCTGCACACATTCGATGCGATCAACATGGACTTTATATGTGGGGTCCCAAAAATAGATTCATACTCCAACATTGGTCTAACTAGAGATAGACATATTTATGTATAACTGTTTAATAATACCTGGATCGAAAAATTATTTTGACCATCGTTTTATTTAAGCAAGCACTCCACGCGCTTTGTCAACGATCATGGTTATATGCTTGCGAAAAACTTATTTAGGATCTAGTAAAATTCCACGATCCATAAATTCATCAGTCGATTCCAGGTAAATTCTATTTAATATATAATTAAGTGGAGAACAGAAATTACGATAGAAACCCATATATTTGCATTTTTTATATTTAATTCCATAAGGCTTGCACCACTTATTAAAGCAATCCAAATCTTGTTGTAGGTAAACTTGATCATCAGGTACCTTATAGCTAAGACAAATTTTTAAATCGTCAGCATACAAAAGGATATTACAGAGTCTTATTGCAGCCGGTAGATCATTTATAAGCATGGTAAAGAAGAGTGGGCCTAGGTGACTCACTTGAGGTACTCCAGAAAAAACTATAATTTTTTTGGACATAGTATTCTTAAGACATACTTTTTGTGTTCTACCAGAGAGAGATAAGTTTTTATGCAATTGCAAGTACGTTCATTTAAACCCATTGGCTTTAGCTTAACCCTAACCCTCGTAAGACGGGTACCCCGGTACCCGAACGTACTTTAAAGTTGAATTTTACTTAAACAAAATTAAATACAAATTTGTGGTTACGCAAGTTATTTTAGATAAAGATTTTATATAGTTCTTTCCCATCTAAATTACTCTTAGTTTATTTGGGTTGGCTCTGGAGCCACCAAAAGTCAAGTAGTCCTTTCCCTCCTGATAAGGGTACCCCTAAATATCTATTTACACTTTGTATTAAAAAAGTAAAAATTTAAAATTTTCATATGTTTTATTGGTTATTCAGAAACATAATTTTTTTACATTAAACATTTTTATTTGTAAAAAAAACTTTGTACTAGTAATGTTGCATGAAGAAAATTAAGAAATTAAATTTAGTGTAGCGTGGAGCAATAATTTTGATATGAATATTGTACATTGGTTAAAAAGAAGAAGTTCATGGTTGACCTTGTCGAGTGCTTTGCTAAAATCTGTATACATAACATCAGTATGTTGAGCACAAGTAAATCCTGTACCTATCAAGGTAGTTAATAGCAAAATGTTTGTCATTGCTGAGCAACCTTTCCTGCAACCATGCTGAGTCGGAGACAATAATGATGACACCTCATAAGAAAGGAAATTAGATAGATATTTTTCAAAGAGTTTATGTATGGCACTTAATTTTTCAATACCTCTGTAGTTTATAATATTTGAATTATTCCCTGATTTAAATAAGGGAATAAGGGAATAATATAGTTTCAAAATTGGGAAAAGTACCCATATTGTATTGACGCATTAAGGATAATTGATAAAGCAGCAGCCAAGGAGGAGCACAGTTTGTTAAAATACAAGATGAAACTCCATCAGGTAAACAGATGATCTTATACCGTAACAATGTCGAAACTTTTTATAAGGAATACTGAAATTTACTGATGTTCAGCAATAGGATAAGGATATGTTGTTGTAGAATCATAAAGTTGTTCAAAATATAACATAATATAAATAATAATTTTGATATTTTAAATGTTAGCGAAAAGAGGGCCGATTTTATTTCATTTTGTTTTAAGAAAAAAGTTAAAGATGTTGAAAAGATATAATAAACAATATAAAATACAAATAGGGTTGCCATCCGTCCTCTTTACCCCAGACACCGTCCTCTTTTTCAGGGCATCCGGGGCAGTCCTACTTCTTTTTTAGCAAAAGTCCGGGGTTGTCCGGCTTTTTGCACCTTCTCTGAAATTTTTTTCTTACATTTAAACTTTAAATCACAGGTCACAAAATGTATAAAAAAAGATTTAGGTGCTCGTACAATTAGTTTTGAAAAAGTACAATTTTAAAACTTCTCTTTGTACAAAACTAGTTTTATTATCCTTAATCCAATCCAATTCATTACCTTCTACAAAACGCTAGGCGACAAATTTATAGCGGCAGGAGATTACAACGCTAAACACACATTCTGGGGCTCGAGACTCATTACTCCGAAGGGCAGACAGCTATTAAAAGCTATCTCATCCCTAAAACTTGACGTTATATCTGGTGGACAGCCCACTTATTGGCCTACAGACCTACAAAAGACTCCTGATTTAATTGATTTTGCAGTCATAAAAAACATCAAACGTGATCAACTGACTGCAGTCCCTTTATTCGACCTGTCCTCTGACCACTCTCCAACTATTATACTAATGCGTAGCTGGCAAAACATAGAAAAACCTTCTTGTTTTCCTAACAGACATACTAACTGGCTAAAATATAGAAAGTATGCAAGCTCTCACGTACCTCAAAATATTTCACTGAAATCCGAAAATGAAATACAAGATGCTATAAACGTATTCTCGGAAACGTTATTAACTGGAGCTAAAGAAGCTACACCTACAAATTTTCAACAACCATTCAAAACCTTATAAAGGAAAAGAGAAATCTAAGAAGACAATGGCAACTACACCGCTCGCCAACCTTGAAAATACAACTAAACCACTGTCAACGAACCCTTCATAGTGCTCTTTTGGAGAATAAACAATCAGCTCTAAAAGCATATTTAGAAGGTTTAGACGCAACTAAAGTCACAGATAATAGTCTTTGGAAGGCCACCAAAAGACTGAAAAACCCAATTAGATGCGAACCTGCAATTCGGCTTAGCGGTGGTAACTGGGCTAGGTCCCATAAAGACAAAGCTGAAGTTTTTGCTGATCATCTCGAAAAAGTATTTACGCCTAATATTTCTAGCTCATGCACAGTTTTACCAGATATTGAAAATCGTGTTGTTTCCCCAATGAAAATTCGTTTCTCGTCCCTAACTTCAGCGGTCAAAAAACTGAAAACAAATAAATCCCCTGGCATAGACAAAATTTCAGGAAAAATGATACGTGAACTACCAACATCTGCCCTTAAGCTGATTTTATTTACATTCAATTCCATCTTAAGAACCGGTTTCTACCCTAAATCAGGGAAAATATCAGAAATTACTATGATACCTAAGCCAGGTAAAGACGCTAGCCAAGTGTCATCTTATCGCCCGATAAGCTTACTCTTAATTTTATCAAAGCTCTTTGAGAAAATATTTTTAAATGCGTTGACCCCATATTTAAACGACCACCACATCATTCCCGTTCATCAATTTGGATTCCGAAAAAATCATGGCACAATAGAACAAGTTCATCGCATAGTTAATCTTATCAGACAGGCTTTTGAGGACAAACACTATTGCTCATCAATTTTCATAGACATTTCTCAAGCCTTTGACAAGGTCTGGCATGATGGGCTTCTACATAAAATAGGTTCTTTGTTACCCCAAAATACCCACAAACTACTGCGAAATTATTTATTGGATCGTTCATTTGTAGTAAAGTTCCCCAAGGCAGTATACTTGGTCCTCTCATGTAAATAATTTATACATCAGATATGTCCACTAATAACTTAATACACACGCAAACTTTTGCAGATGACATAGCATTTATAAGCATAGATAATAATTGCTTCTAATTGCCTGCAGGATCATATTAAAGAACTCGAAAAATGGCTCAACCAATGGAAAATAAAAGTAAACCCAGCAAATTGCGCACATGTCACTTTCACCTTGAGAAAGGGAAACTGTCCTAGCCTAAAGATAAATAACACCGCTATCCCAGAGCAAAATAATAAAATAAAATATCTTGGCATACACCTTGATCGACGCCTTACCTGGTTTCAACATATCGAATCCAAATCTATGCGACTCAAACTCAAAACACTACAACTTCAGTGGCGTCTTTGTTCTCATTCTGCTCTCAACCTAAACTACAAGGTTCTACTTAACAAAGCTATCATTAAGCCAATATGGACCTATGGAATCCAACTATGGGGAACAGCTTCTGCTTCTAATATAGAGAAATTACAAAGACGGCAAAACAAAATATTGCGACTTATTACTGGAGACCCGTGGTACGTTAGTAACGCGAATATTCACAAGGACCTTAATATTCCATTTGTTCGCGACGAAATAAAAACCTTCTGCTCAAAATATGTACGAAAACTGGAAACTCATCCAAATCCTCTCGCACAGAATCTGCTGTATTATAATGGACATACTCGACTCAGGAGGATCGACAAATTGGCCCTCGCGGTTTCGTTAGAATGATGACCACTATGAAATCAAAATTGGAGTCTCTATTGCAATGGCAAAAGACCCAGAAATAAGTTAATATAAGATTTTAATACTTATTGTCATTTTCTTAATATAGAAAGATCCAATAAATTTATTATGAGTTAATAAAAAAAAAAAATTATCCTTAATTGTCGCTATTTATCGAAGTGGCCTATTTTAACTCGTCTTTTATTTTAAAAAAGTTCGGCAAAGGCGTCTGCTTGTCAGCTGTGTGTTTTTCATAAAGTTTGTTTTCCAGATATAGAAGAAAGTCTTGAACAAAAAATATAGTAAGGGTATATAATTTTGATATGGATTGCCTAGAGTTTTAAAAATATTTGAAGAGATGCGATGGTAATATATTGGCTCAAATTAGAACTGTTTCTTTTTTTTTAAATAGAAATGGCAACCCTAAATACAAAACACAATAAGCATATCATTATACATACATATATTTTATCATAAAAATATTTATCCGACATTTGTATGCAAAAATTTAAAACCATCTCAAATAAGTTAAATAAATGAAAATCTCTCTCTCTCTCTATTTCGTAATATAAATAATTAAAACTAATTTGTTACGAAATGTTGAGCTTAAATTTTAAAACTAAATGTTTAATATGCAGACGGCATAAAACAACCAAAATAAATAAGGTCGAAATTTATTAAATTACACACTTATGATTACAAACTGAATGTTTATGGGTGCTTCTCCCTTTTATTTATGTATAATGAAATAATTTAAATTTAGTAGTGCACTCACTCATATTTATGACCTATTTTAATATTACTGGCAACAACAACAACAATAATCATAATACAAAAATTTTTAAACAACAACCATAACAATAACAACAATGTACATACGTTTTTTCTACACCCATTCATTCATTATTTCATTCGTTAAATGGAGTCCTATTTGCTCTTACTGTATATTTAATAATGCAAATTCTTTTCTTTACGAGTATGAAATGCATTAAAACAGTGCATGTGACTGCAAGTACAGTTTGAGAATGGATTTGCGGATGGGATATATTAACAGCAAAAATGTGAATTAAATTGCGGGGAAAAGTTGTATATTAAGCTTAGGAATTTATAAACAAAAAATCTTTGGATTCTTGCCAATTGAAATTCTAAATAATTTTCAGTGTAACACATAATATAAAAATTATATAAATAAATTTCCTAATTGTAAAACAAAATTTCTTACTTAAAAGGAATTTATTGAATGAATAACTTAACCAATAGTCAAAATATTTAGAAGTTGAAAAAATTGCTAAGCACAGTTTCACTTAAGCTACGGAGTACATAATTCATATATCGGATATTAAAAACAAAACTTTTAAAGAGGCCAATAATAAGTCGTGTCTTCTATTTTTTCTCTCAAAGTTTTTTTCACATTTTATTTTAAATATTTTCAAGAGACAGTCAATTGCACAAGTCTACTTAGAAGGTGTGCTATTACATTCTATTATCATAAGCCATAATTTGTAAAAATCTTGAAATGGGTAAAAAACAGTACAGTATAGTATTATATTTTCGAACCACTTTTACGCTTTAGAATATTACGACTCCATGCGCTCTAAGAACATGGTTGTGGTAACCATAATCGAAGAGCAACATACCACAGCGTCACAGTCATCCTTATGGGTAAAAAATCAAAATGAAAGAAGAAAAGAAAAATGCTGTTAAATAAAGTCTCTTGACTTACAACAAAATTTTTAAAGTTAAACTCTTAAAAATTACGGTATTTTTTTTGCAAATTTTTAGTATAAGTCGCTGCGATTGCGTGCGTCAATTATTAAAAAAAGCATTTTGATTTAAATTTGTTATAAATTTCAAACATTTGTGGATTATACAAAGAAATAAATTTCAATAAAATTCCATGGTAAATAAAGTTCAATAGAATAAGAAATAATGTAACATGTGCGTTACGAAATTTAGATGTGTTTCAATGCAGTCTCTGATATTGGAATTCCATTACCAGCAGAAACGGCATTATTTGAAGATTTTAAAATGTTAAAGCCGCTTGCAAACATATTGACTCATATATCCATTAAGAAAAATCACATGTTTCGCACAAGTTACGCTTTTTTTTAGTTCAATACTGTATTTTTTTTTAAATTAAATAAAAATAATTTTACACTTTACATTTTTTAATTTTTTTTTTAAGAAAACTGATGGAAAAGATCGTATAAAACGTTATCGAGAAAAAAGTTAGCATAATGAAGTACAGTGCGAAGAATACAAGGCAAAAAATCGAGAAGAAATAAAGAATTATTGCAATAAATTAAAAAAAAAAACCCAAAAAGACATTAAAAAAGGTAACAAGCAGAGAGCAAATACAAAAATGCGGAAAGAATTTGTTAGTATCGCGCAAAAAATAAGTTTTTAAGTTTTAATCATCCAGAGACGAGTTCTTTACCTTAGTAGACAAAACCGTCATTTTATAGAGCCGTGAGTCGGGTGCTCAAATATTTGGCTGAGCGATTAGACAGGAGAAAAATTATTCCAAAACAGCTTTGCGTTGAATATTATTCCGAATTGTCGTCCGAGTTAGGCAAACTTGCATATATTTAAAAAGAAAAATGACGACACGACAAAGAGAGCCAAAAATGTTTTATATATCAAGGTCGTAAAAGCGTGTAATGAAGATTTCATTTCCTACCAAACACCTGTCAAATCTGATGTGGTATCGGTTTAAGTTAATAATAATAAAGCTTTAATGCAAAAACACTACATGATAATGTCTATTAATGAAGCTTATGAAATATACTGTTCTGAAGTTGATGCAGCTGACCAAGTAGGGTGATTAAAATTTTTCCAGTTACGTCCTCGAAATGTCATCGTTGCGAGAGATACACAAAATACATGCTTAGCCTTAAAAAATATTGATGGGTTTCCATGTACATATAAGCAACTTTAAAGCAATGTTTGTTGTGATGTGAACAACGAAATCTGTATGGTGGGGATAGGCCGAAAGTGCGATGATTATGTCAGGGATGTGTTACTGTTCGATTACGATAGGAATATGTATTGGAAAAAATGGCAGAAAAATAATCAAAATGCCAGAGTTAAAGAAAATGAAATAAAATCATCTATAGCCAAAGCAAGCACAACTGAAAAAATTCAAGATGTATTTTTTTTATATACTTATTTTTGTTTTAATTTTTCTATGTTTCCTAAATCTTGAATATCCTAAGAAAATTAAAAATTTTGCCAACACGGCATCTCTACTTAAATACAATTTCATGATGTGTTTGTATGTGTAAACTTCTTGGAGTGCATAAAAAACAACGACAATGAAATATGGTGTTGCATTGTAGTAAAGACTTCCTGTTTTATTTCATAAATAAAAATATAAGTTACTTCTATAAAAGAAGCGAACACAACAACAAAAAGAGAAAGAAAACAAAAGACTATAAACTATTGTCTTGTCACTGTACCCTACAGCATTTTTAGATATTATTTTAATGTTTACACTTAGCATAAACAAATACAAAGAGAAGTGATTTATTAAGTCATAATAAGGATCAATGAATTTGTTTTTAGTTGTCCGGTCATAGTCTTCGTGCACTTTATTAATCATGTTTCCCTTCTTTAGAGAAAGCTAATTTGAATTTAATATTAAATTTTAATAAAATATATACTTCTCTAAAGACGTAAGGGACCACATTCATTTGTAGAAAAATATGAGTACTTTAGTTGGGAATATTTTAATTTATATTGTAAAAGAAAATAATCCGTGAAGCAGCAATATATTAATCCTTAATATAGTTTTAGTACTTACATAACCTTAAATAAATATTTAGCTACTCCATCTTTTTTCATATTTCCCTTTATAGACTTTATTCTTAGGTCTTTTCCTTTTTTCGCTCATTCTGCCATTTCTACCATTAACTGTATGGGTGTAGACAACCTTTTTCCGGTTGCTAATTTTAATTGTTTATACAGTTTGTATGGGGATTTTTTTTTTTTTTTTTATAAGAGTTTATACATAGAGAGCAATACTTTTTAGCGCAAATAACATGGAAAGGATTTTAGGAAAATAAAAAGCTTTTTGCTTCATAAAAGTTATGAATTAAATAAATGCATGTATAGACATTTTTAATAACGAAATTTGTAAAAAAAAAAATTATTTAAAATCTTTAAAACTTTGATGAGCAAGTACACACAAATACACGTATCGTTTCATAAAAAGATTGTACAGTAAACTCCTCCTGAATGACCCTAAATAAATTGTTTGCCTCTTTCGGTGATAGGGGTTTTGATTTTGGGCTGCTACACTATAATAGGAAATTACTTTTGTTACAAAAATCGGCCAATTAAGTACAACATAAATTTTTATTATATTTTATTTAAAGGTATAAAATCCAATCTTTTAACTAGAAACATGAAAAATACTATCCTAAAAGCTATGTGCGATAGCTAAAGTCTAAATCAACTTTGGTATCACGAAAATAACGATAATAAATACTTTTTGATCACAATCCCTAAAATAATTTAAAAATTATTAACATTCTTAATAGCCAGTTTGCCCCAAATATACATTTGAGCGGTTAAAGCAACTGACAAAAAACAAGTAAGAGTGCTATATTCGGCCGTACCGAATCTATTAATACCCTTCACCATCGTGTACATAGTTATAATCCCACATCGTAGCGTAACCTATATTTCATGTTATATACCATTTTTTTTTTAATTATTTCCGACGCCTCGATTTTGAATTTTTACGTAGTTAACTGTATTCTACTAGTAAAGCCCTTTCATTTGATACCCATATTGATGGGGTTAAAAAAATTTGTTCCGCCATTTTTTTTAGACGCCACCTTGGATTTTATATTTTTTTATTAATTTATTGTATTCTTTTGGTCAAGCCCTTTGATTTGATATTAATATTGAGGGGGTTTAAGAAGTTACATATTAAAATACTAGATTTGACCCATATATAAATTTATTGTCCGCTATTTTGTAGTGGCGGCCAACATGAATTTTAATTTTTATACCCTTCACCTGTGGTGCACAAGGGTATATATAGCTTTGTCGTTCCGTTTGTAATTTCTACAATTTTCATTTCCGACCCCATAAAGTATATATTTTCTGAAAGCTTATGAATAGAGGAGTCGATTAAGCCCTGACCGTCTGTCCGTCTGCCCGTCTGTCCGTGTGTTGGTTGAAATCAACTTTTAGAAGCAACTATATGTTCCTCAGATCTGTATATGGTATCAATCTCTTGGAAATATCCAGGAATGAATCGCTACTAAATTCAGCACAATCGCCCCATAACTTTCTGAGATATGAGCAAAAAACCACGACCACCTCGTTTTTTTACACAATTACAACAACAACATACATACATACATACATGCAAAAAACATGCCAAAAAAAAAATTACAAAAAAAAAAATATATTAAAAATAAAAAAAAATAATAAAAAAAATTACAACAAAAAAAATTAAAAAAAAATTTAAAAAAAAAATTTTAAAAAATTTTTTAAAAATTTTTGTAAAAAATTTTTTTAAAAAAATTAAAAAAAAATATAAAAAAAAAATAATAAAATATAAATAATATTTAAAATAAAATAAGATAAAAATTTTTTGGCTCAGCTGGGATTCGATGCCACATTTAGTCTAACCAGTATATACATATGTATGTCCGTATTTTATATGAGATGAATGGTTATACAAACAATTGTTATTGCATGACTACACGTTGTGAAGGGTATATAAGATTCGGCACGGCCGAATATAGCACTGTTACTTGTTTTTAGTTACTTATATTGCGCTAGTCAAGTCCTTTCAGATGATACCAATATTGACTCTTTCGTTGTATAGAAGCTTAAAAATTTTGATTTTCGTTTGTAAATTTTTGGAATATATAATTTTCAAAAAAATGTATTGCCGATTAGAGCCCGATTTATCTAAAATTTTTCATAAATATCTCTAGAGGCATATTATATTTTCAAATAGTAACAGAGGTACCTATAAATTATTCTATGGCTGAAAAATTTAAATTTTGGTGGTAAAACTATAGGAAAAACAGAGGCAGTTTATTTGCTCATATCTCAGAAAGTCGATTGTGTTGAATTTTAATAGCGATTCATTCCTGGATATTTCCAAAAATTGATACCATATACAGATCTGAGGAACATATAGTTGCTTCTAAAAATTCATTTCAACCAACACACGGACAGACGGTCAGTGCTTAATCGACTCCTCTATTCATAAGCTTTCAGAAAATATATACTTTATGCGGTCGGAAATGAAAATTGTAGAAATTACAAACGGAATGACAAAGCTTGTGCACCGCAGGTGAAGGGTATAAAAATCAATTAAATTGCAATAAAAAAAGGTTGACTAACGCTTTAAATAAATTAAAATGATAAAAGGTAAATTCATTGTGTTAATTAAGGAATATTGTAGAAGTGGAATCGATTTTAAAACCAGCTACATAAACCATTGACGTTAAACAAAACGTATTAAGTCAAATAAATGTATTTTGTATTCCCAATTTTTTTCGTTTCTTCCCCGGGGGCATGATATCTTGACGGAGTGTCCATGCCTTGGTGTTATGGCTGGTATAGAGGTGTTATACCTACATCCAGCTGGGGCATAGGAGAATCCTGGACCTTCGTAATTCGTACACCCTTAGCGGACAGATTCATGTATAATATGGGCTTGTAATATCCACATCAGTATTTTTACTCCTATTGGGGCATAGGGGAATCCTGGTCCTTGAATGACTCAAGTGACGGTGGTTAAAAACTACATTGTACGCTCATAATGATTGGATCTATTCACAATTAGGGCATGGACAGTGACATTAGTATCGTAAATATGGGGGCGTGTAAGAATTTATAAACCTCGTACTTAAAGCGGCAAGAAATATTCATATCGCGATAAACTAAGGATTACAGGTAGGTACACCATAAGTGTAAATTCTATGAGGTAATGAAAAATTTTTTGTATATATATGACGAGTTCTCAATATATCGATTACACAAGGTAACAAATTTAAAAAAAATGTATAGGCTTTAAAAACCACTATGCAATTTTGATCTATTGTGGTTCCATTAGTACAAATATCGTCCAAATTTTAAATTCTATAAAGAAGTTTATTTTTTTTAAATTTTAAGTAAAATTCAAGATTTTTTTAGACACTTCTCCACATAATCAATGATAAATTAGAAAACAGTTGGTCCGATATAATTAAAATAAACTTAGAAAAATTAAGATTTACATAGCCTTTAATCCGTTTATATATTGAGTTTTAATCGGTTCAGTAGTTTCAGAGTTATAATAAGAAATTAAGGTGAATTCACCCATTTGTTCTGAACAAAATTGTTTCCGGAGAATAACATTTTTTACTGGGAGTTTTCTGCAGAACGATTCACCCATTTAAAAAAATTTGTCCGAAAAAACAAAGCTGCCATATAATATAAAAATGCAAACAGTTGTACAAAGTGGCAGCACCGCTAGCAAACTATGTAAATAAATACAAACGTAAATTATTTCATTAAAATATATGTAAAGAAAATGCCGGATAGAAGAAAACTAAAATTATTATTTTTAATTGAAGTGCATAGAGTCAATTTGTTTGCAAAAGAAATTTATAAAAAAGATGTTAATTTTCGGCAAAACAATTTTTGTATAATAAATGTACTGACACTGTGTGATGTGGCAACCAAATTCAATTTTCATGTAAATATTGAAAAATGGCATCCCAATTCAGTTTCTTCAGAACAAGAATTAAAATTAAACCAATTCAAGAAAAAACTTTCTGAACAAAGTAATCTCTCTCTCTCTCTCTCAAAAGTAAAACATCAAACTCAATATAAAAAAAATTTGTTCTGAACTAAAATTTTATGGGTGAATCCAGCTTTAAAGCAAAAAATATATTTTTTACGTGAAAAAAGTAATTTATTCTCTTCAAAATATCATAAAAAAGCGAAAACGGAAAATTGCTAAAATTTATTACTTTATCACATAAATTTGTGGCCGTTAAATATGGCTGCTTTCAGCTTTTCCATACTCAGATTGGGAAAGTTCCTTGAAATATACTGGAATTGAAAAATTTAACCACTTATGTACTTAGGTACCCATGATGCATTAAATCTATATAGTGATTATCAAAGTCTTTTTTTTGCTGTTGATCTGTGTTATTAATGAAATAATTGATTTTATAGTTATAAATATTGAGTTCACTGTGTGTGCTCAATTCTAAAGAATCGATTGTGGATTAAGATTAAAAATACAAGCTTTATTGTTTACTGATTAAAAATAGGAGTGTTGGAAAAAAAGTTGCGACTAGCTTTGCAATTTTGTGTTCATCTAATGTTTAAGTCTTTGAAACTGTTAACCTTACAAATGCCAATGCATAATTGGTACTTACCGCAATTTGCAAAATTGTTTGTAGAGTGATAAGCTTTGCGCTACTTTGAAAAAATGCAAAACAATTTCTAAGGTTTCTTTTTTTAGTTCACCATGAAATGACAAAAATTAAATGAATTAATTTGGTATATAACGAGAATTAAGTTAAATTACACTGGTTTGCAGACAAAAAATACCAAGAACGCCACATGCCTAGATAAGTTAATTGGGACCTCCTGAACACGAAAAACGCTGTAATTTTTTTTCTAAGTACCATTTTTTAGATAACGGTACTTTTGTGTTTTTCGGTGTATGGTCCCACTCAAACCCTTGTGGAGCCCAACCGAAAAGTCCGATCGAGTCCGATCATCTTCATTGCTCACACACTATATTCAAGTCAAGTCGCTCGTCATTTTAATTTAATTTTTTTAATTTACGCCGAATATAGTGTGTGAGCAATGAAGATGAAAATATTGTCGTTCCACAAAATCCTTAATAAAAACTTTATTTTTCATCAAATTACGCTTAAAATGTTGGTAATTAAATAAGCTATTTGGTAAAAAAATAAAACTTTCCAGATCTTTACTATAACGTAGCAAAAAAAACCAAGTAAAAATGAAAAATTTTGAAAAAAAACGTAAAAAATAGGCAAATTTTGAACTTTGAGGTGCCATAACTCCGCCATATCTTATCAGATAGAAATTTGCAGCATATCGACGGAAAAGGCATTCAATTATCTTTCCAATGATATGGCATGTATCTCGATCGAACTTTTCCGTTGGGCTCCATAAGGGTTTGAGTGGGACCATACACCGAAAAACACAAAAGTACCGTTATCTAAAAAACGGTACTTAGAAATAAAAAATTACAGCGTTTTTCGTATTCAGGAGGTCCCAATTAACTTATCTAGGCATGTAGCTTTCTTGGTATTTTTCCAAATTAAAAATTTGTAAAGCAGTGTTATTAATAAATTCATACTAAATTAAATGTTCATAAATGCATTAATTTTATTTAAAAAAAAATATTTTAGATATATGGTGTGTTAAGTAGATTAAAACCCTAAATATTATTACGTCCTAAGGAATGCGATATTGATTTACAGAAATTGTGCTCCTGTTCGCTACTTCTTTAGTTTTTACTATCGTTATAATTATTATTGAACGTTGTTGATTTGGATAAAAAAACAAAACGATTATTTAGAAAGAAAACGTATAAACATTTTTTGAATTTTATACATTTTTTAAAGAACTTTTGCTTTAAATTATTTAACCCTTTTTAATTTCCCTTTAATAAATATATTTATGTTATTATTAGGGATAATTAATCTATAATATCTTTTGACTTGATTCTTTAATCAGTTTTATTTACATAAACTATTACACATACATATTTATACTGTATACTGCACATATATATGTTTAGCGCAATACATATGTATCATTATAAAGAATATTCCTTTGTGTATAAAAGACATAAATCACGTTTATTATTCATTAAAAATAAAAAATATTTATAAATTTTACGATTATTCATTTGTTGTCTTAAACAATATGCTTATAATAGGATACAATAAACACTGATTAGATAAACTTTATACTCTCGTACAATAAATAAATAAATAAATCATTGTTATTAATTAATAATATCTTGTTGCATACATCTGCACATACATACATACATACACCATTACTAGGGTATTCAATTAACTTGACTTCTATAACTTGTAAAGTAAAGGTTATTTCACCTTGATTTTATACCCTTTGCCTTTGATTCCATGTACTACTTCGTTCGTAATTCCTAAAGTATTCATATTTTCTGAAAACTTATAAATGGGGAAGTCGTTTGAAATATGTATGTCTGGCCGTGTGTTGATTGAAACTTTTAAGCTCTCACATATTGCACAGACTACTCGTATGATCTTTTGGAATTTTTGGAAATAAAACTTAATTTTAAACCAGCACAAACGCCTTATAACTTGCTAAGATATACGCAAATTACTACGGCTAGTTTTAATTTTTCCCATATTTTTAGCAAAAAAAATAAATAAATAAAAGGTTTAACCATTTGGATAATTTATAGAAATATTAATTACCTTCCTTTGTTACTGATATGCTTCTACGACACATCAGTCACAAATCGGCAAAGGTAAAGGCAAAAATAATTTGGAATTTTATTTATTTTCCTTATATATATAAAGTTTTCATAACAAAATAGTGTATATCCTAAAATCTTAAGTCTACACGCAAAGTAAAAATATAGTTGTGGTAACCATAATCGAAGAGCAACATACTATGGTTGAATTGTATGATTACCGTTAAAACATATAATGGTTTCCAGTTATCATTATTATGTTTAATTAAAGTATCATTCAATAATCCTATATATGACTACAATTGAAATCGACAATCTTTGCTTTTTTACGGCAAATTATTGTCTTTTGCTGTAACATACACATATTGATTGTACTTACCAATTTAATTGCAATTTTTTTAACAATATTTTTTTACATTTTCACGTTTATTTGTAAATTTTCTTTAATTTTTTTTTAAATTTTTGTTAATTTTTTTGACATCTCAAAATTTTTAAATAATAATAATTTATTCAGCAAGAAGAAGAACAGTTGAAATCAAATTATTATTAAAAGAAAACATTGCTTGATTAATTTGTAATCATACTGTTGTCTCACCTATTATTTAATGATTATTTGAAATTTTTAATGTCTTTGAATATAATGTTATTTTTGTCAAATTATTTTTTTTAAATCATACTATTTTTAAATGATAACCATTTTGAAATTTTTACGAAAATTAAACATTAAATGATACAATTCAAACAAATGATTGATTATCGTGATAAAATATACGATAAAATGAAAAAGAAAAATAACTATTACTTGTTTTCGACAACCAATTATTGTTATAGAAACTATAATATGACTGTCGTGATCATGTCGTAACCATGGTTTTTCTTTGCGTGTATAGGGTGTTTTTTAAGACTGTAATACAAACTGTCGTATTAGCGAAGTGTAGATGCAAGTTGAAATTTTTTTTAAATCAGTCTCTCTTCATATAGAGCACTTTGTCAAGCTTTCAGGAAATTGTTCTCTGTCCGTCCACCACCTGGAAAATTTGGGAAAAAACTCTTGGGCTACATCCGCATATGAACTAAATGGTGCAACAATTGAAGCTTCAACATTCTCGAGTGTTCGGTGAATGATCTGAGAATCAACTAGAAGTTGAATCAGATTGTTATTCTTTAAATTATCTTTAGTGAAGAGGCAAATTTAATTTATACATAACAAGCAGAATTGTAACTTTTCGAGTAATCGCAATCCTCATGAGACTCTGGAGACTGCATCAAATCCCAAAAATATTTGATTTACCACTTTTAAATATTGCGATCTTTTTCCATGTCATTTGAAATCATTTGAAAAATAAATGATTCAAAAAAAAAAAAAAAAACTACGCAACATGTCATACAGCGCGTAAAACTATAATTTTTGAAACCGAATTATTTAAATATTAAATTTTATTAAATTGTGGAGGTGCGTTACATATCTGTTGTCTAATAAAAAAAACAAAGACTTATCAATTAGCGTTACTGTCGATATAAAAATTTCCGGCTCGAAAAAGGAATGCAAGGGGCAGTAGCAGTGGCCATATACCAGAAGCAGACACAAAATTGTTTTTAAATATTGAAATTTGTAAACTAATATAAACAAAATTTTGGCCATTCCATTGCATTTGTTGTGTTTTATTTTTAAAAGATGTATATTTTTAAAAAAAAAAAACATCCCATATATGTATTTATAAAGTAAAAAGTTTCATTTTCAATTTAGTCTGTTTAAAAGTTTTGTAGTTTGTATTTAGTTGTACGAAAACTCCTAAAAGTAGTTGTATGCTGTATGTTCTTGTTTCAGGGTTTAATTTCCCTGTCAGCAACAATGCAGAGAAGTAGTTTGTATTAAATGCTTCCTTTGTATTTATTGTGTACAACAAAATGTTTAAACAAAAGCAAACATGTGTTCGGGCATGCTGAAAACAAAATCAGTTTCAATTTATAAACTGAACGTTTGAAAGCAATATACAGGTGCCACAGCAGTAAGTTTGTTCAAAAATAATTTATGTTGTAAACAAGTAAAAATGCTTTACTTAAACACACAAACATGACCATTGAAGGAGTAAATATACTTTGGCCTTAATTAGATATTTTAGAGATATGTATGTAGAAGAGCAAAGAGCAAGAAGACGGACATAGCACAGGACTCCATACAGCCTCTGAAAATATGATTTGCTTTGGTAATAGAAAGTACTATAAGACTGTTAAGGAAAGTCAGTTTATTGTTTTTTAAAGTTTCCATACTTTATCTTTATAATTGTTTTTCCAAATGTATCACTAAATTGTGTAAAACTGCCATTTTTCATACAATTTTGTTAAAAAAAATTAAATGGAAAATTTACTCAATTCACAATCTGCTTTAGCAGCCGTAGGTTGTAAAAAATTCGCCCGTATGCATGAGTTTTCATTAAAATACACGATTTGTTTATTTTCTAGCTGTCAAAACTATTACGTATAAAAAAACCTAATTTAATTGAGGAGGTGAAATATTTTATTTGCGTGCCCTCTGGATTTGCGCTTGAATATTTCAAAATGATTTTGGTCTTATTGCAACCACGGCAAATTTTTCTAAAAGGTATAGAGTTTAGGTATGGAGTCTGGTTAGTATTTTTGCTAAGTTGTTTATAATAGTAAGCTTAGCCACATCAGTTTTACTTCATCCGTGCACTGTTTAAGGTGCACGGTCAGAAGGATCTTGTTATTGAAACGCTCTGATTTAGCGACAATAATATAATTTCCCCTTATTTGTAAATTTTATTTTTTAATTTAAATTTTATTTTATATCTTAATCATTCTAATGCGAAGTTAGACCTACTTACATCAAGCACTTCGTTTTCATTGGTCAAGATCTCACTCAATATTTCACTCATTTTACTTCGTTAATGAGTTGACTTGAAGATCTGTAATTAATAAATTTTATTTCTATTCCTTTAATGAAATAATATCTCTTAATCTGCTTCAAGTGTCTAGAGATCCTTTTCAGTTAATTTAATTGCAGTTTCTGTTGTAAGAGTGCCGCTTCGTAAGTGTGTCATACTTTGCTTTTTACATTAAGAGTTTAACATTACAAATGATCCACTTATTAATGTTTAAAAAAACATATTGCATACCTTAAGTAATTCAATACTAATTTTAATTTTTGTTTTTTTCTTTATCATATTTTGGGTTACAATTTTTAGTGTGTTATTTGTGGGTGTGACAAACATACTACATCTTGGAGGTGCTTCATAAACGGATCATTTTATTTAGATGTAATAGGGTTTATGTAGGGTTTGCTGTCAATTCATGTCAATCCATATTTTTTAATTTTATTTACAAACAAATGCGTAAAGCCAAAATTTAGCCTCATCGCTAAATACAATTTTGCTACACTAAATAAAGCTCCATCGGCTCTATGACGGTCTGGTGGCCTTAGTTTCTTCACCAGCTGTATTTTATACGGCAATAAATTTTGCACTGGATTTTTTACAAAGACCCAATTCATGTGACCGCCGACGAATCAACAAATTTTGATCTATTTGACACTTTCTTTTGCGCTACCTACATTCTTTTTAGTTCGCACATTCCTTTGTCATTAAATCATTGAAAAATAGATAGAAAACAAATATGAAAAGGAATATTTCCCTAATATTTGAATTTGCCATATTAAATTGGTTAGTTTTAAATGCAGGCCAAACCAAATTGGCAAGTTTAAGACCACATTGCAATGCTACAAACAACAGTTTCAATGTTTTTATTAATGACAATGCAATACATGAAATGAATACTAGGTTCACTCTACAGAGTAATAATCTGTCTTGGCACGCATGTGTCTGTAATAAAAATTATTATTGTGCCTGCGATTAATATTCTATATAAGATGAAGAACATATTGACTAAGAAAACTAAATGGTTGCTTTTTCATGCACTGGATATAAGAACGCAACAGCTTTAAAAGCACAATAATATATAGAATTTACCAATTTCGAGGTCTATTTCTACAAACGTTTGCAAGCCAATTGTGCCAAACCATACTCTGTTCATATATTGTATGAATGTTGATGTATGTGTATAAATCCTTAAACAGCATTGTTTATCATACTGTTAATTTTCTACAAAATCAATTGATATTTAATACAAGGAATTAACAAAATTTATGGTTATCCAAGTGTTGATTAGAAACCATAAAACAACGTATTGAGTACATGGCTATATTCGAATATAACAAAATACCATCAACTTAGAGAAATCAAAATAGAAAATTTCTTTATAAATCATGTTAGGAAGAACATTTGTCAAAAGAAGGCACTTCTTTTGTAGATATTAAAGTTCTCATGTTATACAAATTTATTATAAATGGTATTTTTATAGAGGTAGAGAAATTGAAACTAGATAAAACAGAGATACATTTTTTAAATTGACATGATATTTACTTGATTCGAAAGTTAATATGACTTCTGGCATATATCCGTGTCAGTAACAGTGTCTAAACTGGATGTCAAATTTTCAAAACCTTTTCCAATACTTGTGGCCATGTATTGGTAACAACACAGATAATGTTGTCCTCCAAGTTATTAATCGTTTCGAACTTATCGGTGCAGACTATCGTCTCTACATATCCCTACAGAAACCAGTCTGGCGACATTAGATCACACGATCTTGGTGGCCAATTCAAGGGTTCAAAACGTTAATCTATACAATAACCAAAAGTATACTTCAATAAAGCTGTGGTTCATGTTACGCCGTCTTGTTAAGACTACAGCTCCTGAATATCATGGTTGTCTAATTAATAAACTAGAAATTCAGTAGTCATTACTCTATAGCTATCAGGATTGACTGTAACGTTCTGGCCAGTACGTACAAATGATTCCACCAGCCCATCAATCACACCAAACACTCAGTATGGATGTAATGGTAGCTCAACACACACTTGAGAATTATTATTGTAGACAAGAATTTTAAATAAATGGAAAAACACACAAAATATTTATTTTCTTCTTTATATTTGTTCTAATTAATATTGACTTATTAAAGGCGTTAACAAATTGGATTCACACCCAGAAAACAGAAAATCACATTCATTGTCAATCGAATGGTTCAGCTCCTGCAATCGAACTTTTCATTTGTGATTATAAAATTTCTATTGCAAGAATTATATTAGTGCTGACTACATATGTATATTCTGAAACGAAATTCTGTGGATATAAGCGTAAAATTCTGCTTTCACAACTCAACTTTGCGATTGGCAACAATTGCGGTACTCACAACCGATACTGTTTTTTCTACGCAGATACGTGTATGTTGCACAAGTTTAAATCGACAAGCGCGCAATAATCATAACTGGAGTTCGCAAAGTTGGCAGCTGTTCTTATTTAACAGGGATATTACAGATCTATACGGTAAGTCATAACAATTATCATCACTCCAAATAACGCAGTTTTGTTAATTGACGTATCCATTCAAAAAAAAAAAATGATGAACGATTATATTAACCGTAAAATGGACGAATGTATATTTCTAACAGAGACATGCCTTTAAAAATAACTAATAGTGTTGAAATGCCAAACCCAACTAAACATAAATCTTGATATCTGACAAAACGGCCGCCAGATAAAAAGTTTTGCCAACTTAAAGTTCTATACTTCTATAAAAAATTTAAATTGAAATGAAGGTTATTTTTTACATCTTTTTGGCTAGCGTGCTCCATAAATACCTTTTGGCTCTAAGGCCACATATTCTGATTAATTTTGTACATGAATTCCGCTTTATAAAATATAGTAATAAATGTGAATATTTTTATATTTGGATGTTTGAATCTTTGTTACTCAATCTCGCAGAAACGGCTGAACGGAATTCAATGGAATTTGGCACACAGAAAGCAAACCAGCTTAACACATAGGCTACCCCTTTTCATGATGATCAAACAAATTTGCGGAAATATGCATTATACACAGAAAAAACAGTATCGGTTTTGAGTACCATAATTGTTGCAATTCGCATAGTTTAGTTGTGATAGTAGAACTTAACGGTTGTTTCTACAAAATTTGGTTTCGAAATGTCGATATATAGGCAGCACTATAAAATTATGATTCTTGCAATATGCAAGATGCTTTTTTGTTTTCTGGATGTATATTTTTTTTGTATTTAGTTAGTCGGTTGTTCATGGGTTTCAAGAACCCAAAATATATACGTACAGGCAAAAATAATCTAAATAAGTATTTGGAATTCAATATTTGCATCTTAAATCCTATCTTACGAGTATGTGCGATTTACCGCACAGATAGATAACAATTATTATAAAGAAACTACCTTTCGTCCTGATAGTAACACAAATGAAGACGCATATAGGCTAGTTGTAAATAAAAAAATCTATCTATTGGGCTTGAAAAAACACCCTATACATACCGTAGAAGAAAAAGATAACATGTGGTTTGCACTTAGTAATTAATTTATATCCAGAAGTGGTAGGTTTTGCGATCTATACCGTATTTTGTTTAGCATTTTTAACTACTAAAACATAAATATTTTAAGTATAAATTTCAAAATCGTTTTGTAGGAGGCTAAAGATATTTTATAAGCAGGTAATACCGGGTGTTTTTTTCAGTGGTATAGAACTTCGAATTGAAATAAAACACAAGAAAATCGTTTTAATGACCATCAATTTGGCTTTATTGGAAGGATAACTTTATGCCATTAATGTTTAAATATGATTTCAGGCATGTGGCCGCCGCGGCTGGTTCGAATAAAGCCAATTCTACAGGTCCAATTTTTAACCACTTTTTCGAGCATATGGGGCCGTATGTCGGCAATAACGCCACGAATGTTGGCTTCCAATTCCCCTAACGTTTCTGGTTTGTTGGCGTAGACGAGCGACTTCACATATCCCCAAAGAAAATAATCCAATGGTGTCAAATCACACGATCTTGGTGGCCAATTGACAGGTCCATTCCGCGAAATTATGCGCTCATCGAATGTTTCCTTCAATAAATCGATTGTGGCGTGCGCTGTGTGGCATGTAGCGCCGTCTTGTCATATTTTGGTTGTATCCCTACTGTGTATGGTATGTTTATGATGCTGTCATAACTATTAACATACCTGCGGCGATCGGATAAGAATCTGCTAGGCCTAACCATCTATAATATTTGTAAGCCGCCCCTCCAATTTCCGTTAAAAAGATATTTTATCAACAACGTCCACAACAGTCATATTTTTGTATGTTTTTATTTTAGAACATTTGAATTTAGGACACCTTGTGAATGCAGTCATGTTATTTAAAAAAGGGTTATTGGTTTACAGACAATAACAAATTAATTATCCTTTTTCATGGTCACTTTTCAATTTTTTGCCAATTTAAGGCAAAAATAAGGGAGTTTTTATTGGAAAGTGTTGCTAAACTTAGACGTCTGGAATAATCGTGATCTCTTCGGATTGATAACAATTATTTGAGCAATTCTTGCTAATCTTCACTTTTATTAAAAAGGCAAAAATATTAAAGTATTTGATAATTAAATACTAAAGGTCAAAATAGTTGCTACAAGACTAACTAAATCTAAATTCTATATAGATAAGCAATATGAAGACTATGACTGAAAGGTTTTGTCCTCGGTTTTTAAGCCAGTACTTCCGTAAAATGTAAACAAAAATATTTTATATAAATACTAAAGTATCTTCGCCCGCGTTGTTGGGCAATAGAAAAATGTTTATCATCACAAACGTGTGCGTATACGCGTATGAGTAGAATTTTTTTTTGATGAGAGTAGACCATCAGAACGCATGTATTACTTTGTTAATCACTTGAGTGTTTTTTATGCATACAACAATGACTCGCTTAAAATAATTTAAAATACTATCTCCACTGAAGTTTTATGTTAAACTAGCATACGTTTTATGTGATTTAAAAAATGTACTATACTCTAGCGTAATCCTTGCAAAATTTTCTATAATATATTGCAATTTTCTCCAATGTATTTAAATCCTTTCAACATCTAATGCAGATTCGAAAAGCAAAATTGATGTCTTTTGTTAGGACAATGCAAAAACGAAACTCATAAAACAGCATCCTCTTAAAATAACATCTACACATGAATGTTAGATTCAATATTTTTTTTTTTTTTGCTCTTTAGACTAAAAAGGATATTCCTCACATTTGTTTGCAGTATTATATTGCTGCATAATCGCTATTGTAGAGAAAAACGATACTTTCATTGTTTTCACAACATGGTGTTTATTACAACTTTTATGCAGACAGGGTACTATAATAAAAAGTGTTATTTAATGAAGAAGTCAGAAAAGTAAGATCTCTCATAATATATATATTGAGTTTTAACGAATATTGGTCATAAGTATAAAAAAAATTCTAAATTTCTTCCTTCACTTAACAAAGCAAAACAAAAATTATTAGTACTTTTCTTATGCATGAATATTTTTGGCATTTTCACAATTTTAAAATGGTTCATGTGTGAATACAAGTTTCAAATCAAAATAAACTTTAAATAATATTTTAATCTACATGTTGAGCTTTTAAGTTCAATACAGTTAGGTGGAATTGATCCCTCATCTAGTTCATAGTGTCTTTTAGTGAAATCGTTAATTTTCCAGTTAAATTTTATGGCAGCTGAGCGCTTGTTTGTTTGTTTTGATCAAAAAATCTTTTAAAAAACATGAACATTTTAGAGCTGCGTTGTGTGTACCTTTAATCTGGATAACATTATAGTTTTCTATTTGATGAAGTTAAATACCAAACACTGACACACAGACTCAGACTGACACAAAATGAGCAAATAAAATAAAATGATTAGGTAAAGGGAAAAACAAGTAATGCAAGTGTCACAAGTAACACAAAGGACCCAAGTGAAACAAAACAGCTGAATAAATCTAACTACTTAGCGGTGAAAAATCAGTTAAAAGTGTACATCAATTTAGCGCTCAGGACGGATATATCTCTACAACAATTATAAGATATCTTTAATTTATTGAATATCTCAATGCCAAATCAATGTTATTTTGTTACAAGATTTAGAAGGTTATAACGTTTCCATTATATCTTTGATTACAGGTAAAAAGACCTTAACTAAAAAAATTGTAACTTTGCAGGATAAGACAAAAACGTAATAGAAACTGTATTCTCATAATGTAATTAATTTTGAGAAATTGCTTGTAAAATTGTTGTTTCTAATACTATTAAATTAAATTTTTTGTGTTGATGTGTGTTTGTGTAAAATATATTGGAATCACTCGATTTCGTAAATATACGATTAGGGCCTTTGTACCCATGACCATCGATGTGTAGATATCAAAAAATATTTTAAAAACCAATAGTTTTCTAAACGGAATTATATGGAATTTAGTTTATTACTTCTAAAAATTACAAACCAAATTAGTTTAGAGAGAGAGAGACAAAGAGATAAAGAGAGAAAAAGAGAGATGGGTTCATAAAATTCAGCACAACCGAATACAGGGGCCAAATTACGGCATTCGATTACGATCGAAACTTTACTCGACCGATCGAGTTCGCTGTGCTTTAAGTATAGAGATTCTAATAAAAATTTCTAATTTTGATCACTTTCGAACTCCGTAATTTGCCCCCAGTTTTGTTACTTTCAATTCTTTTGCAAAAAGGTCTTACAAAATTTAATTTTAGCTATCAAAAATAATTGGAGCTAATGGCGACAATATTAAAAATACTTAGATTAAAAAACTTATTTCTTAACCCTATTAAGGGAGGAATTTCTTTACGGTTCAGAAAAATTAGCTTTGAGTATCATAATTTGAAATAAAAATGTTTAGTACAATATTAAATAAAAATTGCTCAGATGCAGTATCGAACATCATAATTTCCAAAAAGAATAATTACAGGATTTAAAAATACTTTCTGCTTTAAATAAGGGGTGTCTCGAAATGCTTTTTTACATTTTAAAATGTCTCCCAAATCTAGTTTTTTTTAAAGAAAAAATACATTTTATTGGCGTTATGGAGAAAAATTTCTAAACTTTATTATGCAAAAAACCAAAGTTTTAAATTTTATTTTCTTTTGCAAAATTTCGCACTTTTTTCTTAACGCTTTGCATTAAACGTTGGACACACGTTTTACCGAAGTGTTTGATAGTTTTTTTTCCAAATAAATCCAAATTTTTTTACATTTGCAGAAGCTTTGAACTTTGTTCTTAGGTACTGCTTAATTATAGCCCAATAGCGTTCAATAGGCCTTAGCTCTGGACAATTAGGTGGATTCATGTTTTTCGATACAAAATTTATTTTGTTGGTCTCATACCTCTCATACGTCCTTCTTTGCTGTAGTGGCAGCTTGCCAAGTCGGTCCAAAACAGTAGAAGTACATTGTGGCTTCTGTATAATGGCAATACAGCCTTTTTCAGGCACTCATTAATATAAAATTGGCTGTTCATTGTACGATTCACAATGATTGCCTTTGAGGTTTTCCCACATGCACATATTGCTTGCCATATCATATATTTTTTGACGAATTTTGAAATCTTTTTATACTTAAATTTATCGAAAACATTAGCTCTTTTATTAGAAACATAAAACCCTGACCAGGAAGCTCTGAATAGTCAGCCTTACAATAGGTTTCATCGTCCATTAAAATACATCCATTAAAATTATTTAATTTGTGACGTAGCAACTGTCTTGCTCTTATTATTGCCATTTTGTTCCTTTTGCGTTTCGGTTTGGAGCTTTCTTGACTTTTAATGTTCTTAAATTTTCTTTTTTCTTTATTCGTTCTACAAGCAACTTCGAAATATTTAGTTTTCGTGCGATATCGCGAATGGAAATGTTTGGATTTTGCTTCTAAAGTGCCTTCACCTTTTTAACGATTTGAGGATTCCTAAAACCACGAGGCCCTCCACCTTTCTTGTGCTTAATATATAAGTCTTTTTTGAATTTTAAAATAACGTTACGGGCAGTCTGTCTGGACACTTTTGCCCGTCGCGCAACTTCAGCGTAATAAATTTGTTTATTTTCATTATAAATATCTACAATATTTTTTATCACTTTTTCTCTATTTAACGACATTTTAAATACGGATTAAATAATTTGAATAAACTTATTAACAAAGTATAATATAACTATGACAGAGTGGAAGAAAAAAATTAATTAAATAATAATTGTTTGCGTAGTGCCCTGTAAAAAATTTAAAAAAAGCGTTTCGAGACACCCCTTATAACAAATATAAGAATGCTTTTCTATGTGTATAAATGGCGATAGGGATAACTATAAAGCAAGCAGTCTCATAAAATACTTGGGCAAATAACCATGCAAGGACTTATACTATAACAACGTTTACAAATCGTGGAAATTTATTTCCAGAATTCGTACTAAGAATCAACTGGAAGATAAATCAGATTAATCAGCGATGATCCTTATTTCTTAAGAAGTATGCAAACAGGACGAATTGTCGTTTTTAAAAAGAGCTCAATCCTCATTAGCCATAACATTGACAAAAAATCTCTGTTTATTGCGGTTAATATGTCGAAGGCGACTTTGGCTCATTTGTCATCAAATTCGAAACCAGTGTCAACATTATCGATAATGGCGAATGCTTTAGGCAAATAATTGTTATTTTTTTATAGTTCTTACGTCATTGCAAATCATTTAATGGAGAGATAGTTTTAACGGCGGTGTAACTGTGAACGTCCCAGCAAAATCTTTACTTACCTAGTAAGTTAGCAAGTAATATTAGAGATACACATAAACTAGCTACTTTTCGACCGAATAACTACTTATTTTTGTTTGAGTTGTCCCAGAAATCATAACCCTTGCTTACAAATGAACTTACAAAATGCAATAAAATAAGTAGTTACCTATAAAGCTGAATTATAGCTGGATATTTTTATACTGTTGCAGTACAAAAAATTATAAAAACTATAATATTGGGCATATTATAATATTTATGAAGTTAATTTAAAGTTCCCTGTTTAAAAAAATTTATAAAAAGTATTTACAAGGGTCATAACCAATTGGCCATTACTCTGTACTTTAAAATAATGATGTTGGTAACGACCCCTCATTACTATGTAATATATGAAGTAATGACAACCTATTAAACAATTTCAAAAAGATTTTGCTGGGGTGTGAAAAAACACTTAGTTGAACCAATCGTTTAACGATTGAATTATCTCAAGAAACCAGCCTGTGAATTTTTGATCATTCCAATGAATTTGTTGTACTCGTATTTAATTTTTTAATAAAGTTCTATACGTAAAAAAAAATAAATACTCACTTATGAACAAGAAAGAATCTAAGGTAAAGAGTTTTATTACAATACCACATAAAGATGGTGAATGTACAGAAGCAAAAAAATTGTTGAAAATTTACTAGGCACTGCTACGCAAATACATTTGTCTAAAATTTTTTTTTTAAACAAGATGTCGATAAACTAATAAAAAGATATGTGATTTATCGTTTAGTGATTTACCACGTTGACAGTAGCGGGGTTCCTTTTTATACCCACCACTGTAAAAATGGTGGGGGTATATTCATTTTGTCATTCCGTTTGTAACACATCGAAATATCCATTTTAGACCCCATAACGTATATACATTCTGAATCGGGGTTTCATTTTATGACGATCTAGCTATGTCCGTCCGTTTGTCCGCCTGTTGAAAGCACGATAGAGGTCGGACCGAAAAAGCTAGGAGGCTCAATTTTTTGCCAGACTATTTCTTATATTCAAGCTTTGATTGGTATTGAAAATGAGCTAAATCGGAATATTAGGAAGAGAGTTTTAGCTCGAAAAGCAAGAGTAGGTCGAAAAAACCGTGTCCTTTGAACATCGAATAAAATGGAATTGTGTCCAAACGCATTAACGTAGACTCATGAAACTTGTTTATATACAATTTGCATTATTTGTATGTTGGCATGATGAAACCAAAGCGTCTGTCAAAAGGCCATAGACCCATAATAACTTTCAACTAAAAACAAACACATAAAAAGTTAAACAATAATGTAAACTAAAATAATTTTTTACAAAATTCCAAATTTTTAAAACAACGTGGAAACGCTCATACAGTCATGTAAACTTTTTAAACATTTTTCAAAATATCTCAATGCACACCGGTTTTTGTGCATACTTGTTGTTCTTGCTGTTATTTGAGTTTCTTCTCTCAAACAAAAATAAAACTCGACAACAAAAAATAAATGTGTTCCACTCCGATCAGCACCGGTAGTTGCATGTTTTTTCTTTGTCGGTTTTATTCGTTACTAAAAAGAGAAGAAAAAATTGCTTCAGTTAAAAAAAAAATAAAAATCCTTTGAAATATTGTTGTTACGGCAAAAGTGGTTGCGATTGGTCAGTTGAGCACGCCATACATTTTTGGCCGACAAAATGTTTGTTATTGTTGGCGCTTTTATTGTTGTTTTTAATTTTAACGATGCATCAGCATGTGTATGTGTTAGTTGCTACGACAGTGCAGATGCACCCTACCAGCAACTAAAGGTGCTTGATACCTTGATTATTTTCAATGGGGCTAACTGATTCGATGCCTCGTTTACTCTAACCAAAATATACGTATATTGTTGTTGTAATTGTGAAAAAAACGAGGTGTTCGTCGTTTTTTGCTCATATCTCAGAAAGTTATGGGGCGATTGTGCTTAATTTCAATAGCGATTCATTCCTGAATATTTTCAAAAGATTGATAACATACTCAGATAAATATAAGGAACATATACTTGCTTCTAAAAGTTGATTTCAACCAACACACAGACAGAAGGGCAGACGGACAAGGCTTAATCGACTCCCCTATTCATAAGCTTTCAGAAAATATATACTTCATGGGGTCTCAAATTAAAATTGTAGAAATTACAAACGGAATGACAAAGCTATATATACCGTTGTACACCACAGGTGTAGGGTATAAAAAGCAACCAATAATACTATTAAAGTCTTTCGTAGAGCAAAAAAAAAACAGATAAGTAAAAAATGATTTTAATTTGACTAACTGCATTACTTTGTAACTAACTTTATAGTTAGTTGATAAAGATGAACTTATTTTCGTAGTCGACTACTCTATTGCTTATAGGGTAGTACCGCAGTGAGTCTGTAATGTAGTTGTTGCAAGTTTAAGCTCAAGTTACTATTGTGGTTTTATGCGTAAACGATGTTCGACAAGAACAAACAGCTCGGGCATACTTTGTTTTGCGGTAGTGTCTAAAAATCGGAAATGTTCAACATGAATTGTTTTTCTCTTTGTTTTATTTTGCATTTTTGCGTATGCATGTATGTAGATGGAAGATACTTGGTATGTGGTCTAAAAATGGTATGCGTGTTAGGTATATGTGTAGCAAATTGCTTTAAACAAACTAGTAATTGCAAACAATTCAGTTCTTAAATTCTGTTTAAACGAGAGCTTATTAAAAAAATGAATTTAAATATTTTATAAAATATTTGAACTATTGTGCCGGCATTCAAATTATGAAATAAATCAAAATCGGTCTATCAAGAAATAGAAATCAAAATCAAGTACATTTTTACGCAATAAATTCACAACATAATAAAACAAAACGTTAAGAGAAATAATTTTTCGATTTCTGAGTTACATATTAAAATATTACTGTGTATATGTGGCACAAAATATTAGTAAAGGGTGGTTAAAGCTTAAGGGCCGATGTTGAATATGAACCACACCTAGACGTCAAATTTTTTCTCTGCATTTCATTTAACATTTCTCAATTTCAATTTAACTCAATTTGAACCATGGATAGATACACAATCGAGCAACGCGTTAAAGTTATTCAGGCTTATTATGAAAATGGGCGTTCAAATCAAAATGCATTTCGTGCACTTCCTGATTCTTTTGGTCAACATAATCGTTCAAATTCGTCCACAATCAGAAGAATTGTGAAAAATATTTACATTTCAGCAAAACAGGTCTGTATGAAATCTGAAAACATCTGTGAATGCCTTCTTAGTTCGTTGAATGGAAAACATTGCTGTTTAGTGTGGCAAAAGAGTAGTTAACCTCGACTAATCATCGTGCCCAACAATTGAACATCAACATTGTCAGTGAAAATTTTAATCATCGGATGGAGGTGTGCCGCCGATATCGCCCTTAAAATTTAATCACCATTTAAAAAAGTCATTTTATAAAGGACATAAAATCGGTAACATTTTTTTTCAGGGATGGAAACTTCGTTAGAGTAGTAAAGAGTATAAAAACACTAAATGATGAAAGTAAATTATATAGACTGCTAATTTGAGAGAGATATTTCCCCTTAAACGATATTTTTCTTTTGATAAGTCACAGTTTTGGCAGCCATTAAACAAATAATACATTAAATTAAATAAACACAAAAATAAGCTAGGTAGCACATGACTAAAGCAGGAAAATTGGCTGTCTGTCACTTTTCGGTGCAAACTGACCATAAACGTAGCATAATAAGCTTGGGGAATTAGCACAAATATGTTGATATAAATTTCATTTATGTTCTTTACTAGCATGCGTGATATATTTGGTGTTGTATAATGTTATCTGCAATTGCCAGGGATTTGTTATAAATCTCTATATTAATAAAAATAATTCCCCATTTAAGTAGCTATTTTATAAATTCCGCGCTGCTTTAATTAAATATCAAATCAGTTTTCTTAGTTAAATTATAAGTTAAAATATGTTATTATTCCAAAAATGTTCGTTAAAAATATATAGAAAAAAAGGTTTTTACGACCTGCAAAGTTGACCAAAATAGTTGAAAATTTGTCTGAGGGTAGTTTTAAATTGCGATATTTTAATGGAGTTATTGTCATAATTTTAGCTTATATCGACTTATATTATTGCCAAAAATATATTTCTATATTATAACTAGCCTATTTGTGCTATAGTGGTTTCCGTAGTCTAATACTGTCTGCAGAGTCTGTCCGCCAATGACCGAAAAAAAAGCAAGGGGTGATGTTTCGAATCTAGATTATTATTTTCGTTTATTATACCCTTCACCTATGGTGCACAAGGGTATAAATAGCTTTGTCATTCCGTTTGTAGTTTCTACAATTTTCATTTCCGACCCCATAAAGTATATATTTTCTGAAGGCTTATGAATAGAGGAGTCAATTAAGCTCTGACCATCTCTCCGTGTGTTAGTTGAAATCAACTTTAAGAAGCAACCATTTGTTAGTCAGATCTGTGTATGGTATCAATCTTTTGAAAATATCCGGGAATATATCGATATTGAAATTCAACACAATCGCCCTATAACTTTCTGAGATATGAGCAAATAAACATGACTGCCTCTGTTTTTTTTCCATATTTTTACCACCAAAATTAAAATTTTCAGTCATAGAATAATTACAGGTACTTTTGCTACTATTTGTAGATATAATATGCCTCTAGAGATATTCGAGAAAAATTTTGGATAAAGCGGGCTCTAATAGGTAAAGTTATATTCCAAAAATTTACAAGGAAAATTCTTTTTTTAGCCTTTAGACAACCGAGAGAGTCAATATTGGTATCGTCTGAAATGACTTGACTAGCGCAATATAAACACTATAAAAAAATTAAAATTCGTGCTGGCCGCCACTACAAAATGGCCGGCAATAAATTTATATATGACCCAAATCTGGTATTTTAAAATGTAACTTATTCAACCCAACCAATATTGATATCAAATGAAAGGGCTTGACCAGTAGAATACAGTAAATGATTAAAAACTGTAAAATCCAAGATGACGCCTAAAACAATATGGCGGATCAAATTTTTAACCCCATTATTATAAGTATCAAATAAAAGGGCTTGACTAATAGAATACAGATAACTACGTAACAATTCAAAATCAAAAATGGCGTCGAAAATAATAAGGAAAAATGGCATATAACATGAAATATAGGTTAGGCTACGATGTGGGATTATACCTATGTACATGACGGTGAAGAGTATTATCAGATTCGGAACGGCCGAATATAGCACTTTAACTTGCTTATATTTATATTAGATTCTTAAAACATTTTTATTTTTATCGCATATGTACTCATACCATAAAATATACACTTTCAAGTATTCATGTATGCTGAACTATAATTATTAAGGAGTTGATTAAATTATATTTGTGTGATGTTGAGTGTTGTTTAGGAAACTTGTGAACATTGAACTATGTGAACTATGTGAATTGTAATCATAAAATCACTTCCCTTTATTATAATAAACCTTGTAGGTATATGCAAAAAATCACAATCATTTGTTTTAAATATAAATTAGTTTGTATATGAAAAACCAAATTTTCTTCAAAATTGTTTATCCATTTTTGTTTAGCTAATTTTGGAACTAACAACATACAAAATCTTTGAAATATAAAACAATGTGACCAGAGAAATGCAAACAAAGGAAAAACTTTCTAATGAAAATTTTGAAACTTTCCAAAGATTTTTAAAGGAGATGTTATTTACTCTTAACGAGGGTCGAATGAGCAAAATAAATTATTCAACCTGTTAGAAAGTTAAAAAAAAATTTTCTTGATGCTCGTTCGGAATTGTGTGTCTTCGTCGGGTAGTCGTCAGAACCGAAAGCATATCGTATGTGGTCTCAAAGAAAAAGAGACGTAATAATAAGTCGCAATGTAAAATTTATAAATGAAAACGGGTTTAATAAACCTTTTGTGATATTGAGAACGATAATGTCATCGAAATCGAATATCAAAATAATTCTCAGCAAATTGATGCAGTAGAAACATTAGCCGATAACCAGGACGACAAAAGTGAAAAATGAGGCAGAGGACGTCCAAAATTGCAGAGATTACGTATACGTGGACGGCCTAAGAAACTGTTTCAAAAAGCAAAGCAAACCGAACGTGAGTCAAACGACGACGATTGTGAAATCATGACTCAGTCTGAGGATGAAGAATTTGAAGAATGCGAGTTGGCATTTTTGACGATGGTAACTGATCCCGTAACGTTAAATCAGGCTATGAAGAGAAACGATGCAACCGAATGGAGAATGGCAATAGAAGATGAATACTTGGCCCAAATACGTAATAATACCTGGGAAATAATCGAACGACCTGATATAAGAAAAGTTATTGATAGCCGATTAGTGTTTCGCACAAAAGATGATGGAAGAAAAAAGGTTCGACTTGTAGCAAAAGGCTATGCCCAACGTCCAGGTGAAAACTTTACTGAAATTTATTCCCCTGTGGCCCGTTCTTCATCAATTAGACTTCTAGCAGCATTGGCAGCAGAAATGCATCTAAAGATACATCAAACAGACGTTGTTACTGCATACCTGAACGGTGAACTTCAAGAAAACGTTTACATTAAAATTCCAGATCAACTAGAGCCAATATTGAACAAAATAAAATCAGGTAAGCCCATTGGTTCTAATAATATGAAAAAGCATAACTAGAACATCGAAAAAACAGCTGCTAGATGGTTACATGAAATATCTAGTACCACATACCCAGTATGTCTGTTAAAGAAGGCCCTGTATGGCCTACGTCAATCTGGCCTGATGTGGTATTATAAATTGACGACGAAATTATTTGAAATGGGATTAAAACCAACCAAAAAGGACCCATGCTTATTTTCAAGGAAAGAAGGATTTGTTATTAGCATCAAACAATTCCAAATGGATAAATAATATAAAAATGTCATTATCCCACTAATTTGACATGAAAGATATCGGTCCAGTAAGGCGTTGTTTGGGCATTGACTTTTATCAGAATCTATTATCAGATCAAGTTTTCTTATCCCAGCGTAATTATGCAGAAATAATTTTAGAACGTTTTAATATGGCAAAGTGTAAGCCAGCATCTATTCGTTTGGAGATGAATTGTAAATTACGTCGTCTGTTAGTAAGAAATGAAGTGGAAATGGCTAAATTTCCGTATCAATAATTGATAGGAGCACTAATGTACATGGCGGTAACAACGCGTCCAGATATTTCTTATGCAGTCAATTTTATAAGTCAGTTCTATTCCAATTACAATGAGGAGCACTGAAAAACAGCAAATAGAATTCTTCGATACATACAAGGAACACTTGATTACGGACTAATGTATAACAAACCCGATTTAGAATTATACGGCGTAGTCGACGCTGACTGGGGAGCAAATGTCGAAGATCGCCGATCGTATTCTGGCTTCGTATTTCTGTTAGGTGGCGCCGCCATAAGTTGGGAGGCGCGTAAACAGCGAACAGTTTCTTTATCTTGCACAGAAACGGAATATATAGCTGAAGCAACGAAGGAAGCTCTATACATCAGAGGAATTCTGAGCGACATTGGCATAAAATACGAGAGCGTAATTTTATTCAACGATAGTCAAAGTGCACAAAAATTAATAAAAGGTTTTGGCTATAATTTACGGACGAAACATATCGACATCCGTCACCATTTTGTGCGTGATTGTATTCGTGCTAATAACATTGCTCTCGAGTACTTATCAACGGAGAAAATGCCAGCTGACGTATTAACAAAGCCACTTAGTAGAATAAAACACCACACCTGTTCAACAAACTTAGGTCTGGTTTCTTACAGTATCAGTACAAAAGCTTGTAGTATCTCTACTTCGAGGGGAGGTGTTGGAGCAACGAAGCACATCAACTACAACTCTTAATTTACATACGATATTAATCACACTTGAAATGTCAATCATTATTTTGTATTTGCATCGTACTTTTTTATATTCCTTTTTCTTAATTCTATTCTTAACGTTTAATTCAATAAAGTTACTTGAATTGCAAACATCGTGTGTGCGTTTTAATATGTGTTTTTATAACTTAGTTTTTTATTACAACCCTCGTATATTTATTAGATTTATAGTGGTTATTAATAGTTTACAAACAAGTATTTCAAAAAGGAAACGGAAGTATTTATAACAAGAGATTCTTTACTAAGTATAAAACATGCATACAAAATACTATTTAAACAATATCATATCCTAAAATCTGTGGGTGTATAAATGTGTAAAAACACTATTAAAATAATTAGAAATTTTGAACACTTAACTAAATCCCACTTGTGCAACTTTAGTTTTTATTCGTACCAAGTAGCACTTACTTAAACAATACAACAAAGGGACACAAAACGAAACCAACACATTAATCTTAAGAACTTTCTGTCATTTTAAAACAAATATTTTATTGTATTTGTTAAGTTTCATTCCAATTCTTCACAGTTTAATGAAAATGTTTTGTTTCGTCCTTGGAGGCAGCTTCATTTTCATCATTACCATCATGTTTAACTTGTTTTATACTTTCATTATAAAAAAAATTAATTTTTTATTTGTCTCAGAGCAAAAGGAAAACCATATTTCCAGAAATAAGTAATTAAAGAAACAAGAATTATTATAACTGTGTACTTAGCTTAGCTGTCCAACTGCTTAGTTCTTAATTCCTTTTTTTTTAATAGAAATTTATTGTTTTATGTCTTTTTCTATTGTACAAGTTTAATTCGTGTATTTTAATTCTTCTTATCATTAAATAATAATTACATTTTTATTTGGAAAAGAGCATGACTTTCTTATTATCCGTCTAATTAACTATTTGGTTACAACTATTATGGGAATTAACAACAACAAGTAGACAACGAAGTAGATACAGTGGCAGAATACACTTATGACAGAGTAAACAATTAAACTGCACAATTGATTTAAAGGCTGTTTTTCGGAGTTGAAGAAGAAAAACAAATATTTTTATTAGAGAGAATTATAAACCTCCTACAAAATATATTTGTTTGTTTGTTTAATTTTAACACTTCTATTACAATATTGATTAAAAATAAAAATAATTAAAAATATCCCATTTTATACGATAAATCATTAGCAGAATTCATTTAGAAATATAAGAAGTTTGATATTAGCGATAGTAAATATTAAATAGCTAACTACTTTGTTTCTATAAATGCCTTCAGATGTTGTGGAATTTGAAATTTTTTTGGAAACTCTGTCGCAATATTATGTTATTCTTCTACTAGTGCCTACTTTAGTATATTTCTTGTTTATATTGATATTGTTCTCGGCTACCAAACTTTTCCTATAAATACTGTATCAGATTAAGATCTTTTATTTTTTTCATTCCTATCCTATCTTAGCTAATGATTTGCATTATTTGTGCAAATATACAATTATTATATCTTAAGATTCTGTAGTTTCCTTCCGTTTGTTGCCCATTTTTAATAAAAAATTTTCTTATTAAAAATTTTGACACACTTGCATGTGAACTATACAATTTAAGAAATTTGCATGATCGATAACTATTACTTTTATTAGTTTCTTATTACCAATCTTTAAAGCGGGCTTTATTCCGACAATAACTCAATGTTTTTGATATTAAGGCTGTTTTAACCATAAATGACGATGGTTATTGTGAGAAACACCTTAACATCAAGTTTTTTTTCTAAATTATTACCGGGTCTGGAGAAAATGCAGAAACCCCTGTGTATGCTCGCTTATTTTGTTCTTCGGAAAACATTGCTGTTGTTCGCGATAATATGGCAGAAGAGCCGTCAACCTTGACTCATCTCCGTGACCACAAACTGAACATCTCACGAAAATAACTGATGCGAATTTCAAATAAAGATTTAAATTTATTGCTAACGAGGTTAAGTTAACTCAAGAGTTAAAGCCTATTGACCACTTCAAGCGTTTTCAGAATTGCCAAATTGACTCACTTGGTAAAACGAGAATCTACGAGTTATTACCGAAAAGCCGATTAATACACAAATAGTAACTATTTGGTGATGTTTATAGGCTGACTGCTGGCCGTCCTCTTAGAAAATTAGGTTGGCCAAGCACTTACCGGTTTTTGCTTTCGCGAGATAATAATGATCTTGTTATGGCCAGAAATTGAAGATATGGACCTGAACGATATGTGGTTCCAATAGAATGGTGCCACTTGCAAACAAAACAACAGCCAACGAAACAATGGCTTATTTGCACAAGATATTCAATGGCCGTGTTATCTCTCTTTGAACGATGCGTCGATCCCATAGAGCGAAAAAACAAAAATAGCAGGAGTGTTCAAGAGTTTTGAAATTTGATTTACTACTATAAAAATCTTTAATTAAGAAAAATTCTGCTTTGTGAAAAAATCTGACAAAGAACACTGCTATTGCCCATATATGGTAAGTACGAAAGTTTAAATTTTGGCTACATAGCTGCGCAGAAAGTTGAAAAAAACCGAAGAACATTTACATCCCGTAATTGTGAGATTATTTTTATGGTGATTGACGCAAAGACTCTAGGTCCTGTCATATATGCTTTTTCGTAAAGAGTTATAACTCTTACAAAAGTTATCCTATTCTCATTAAATTTGGTATCGTTTGTATGTATTTTAGGTAAACTTGAATATGAGTACTCACATCAGCAAAAGTCAATCACTTGTTACACTCTTATATATTCAGTTTAATGACTTTATTATTTTTGTTCCGGCTCAAGTTCATGCTAATACTAAATTTCTAATTTTTTCATATAAAGAAATCAATTTTTATTTGTGATAATGAAAGAATGTACTGAAAAAGAAAGTTTAATCCCGAAATGAATTTTCGAAACTGTAAAGAAAGTAAAGAAAAAGTAATAAAGTGGTGATTTCTTGATTTTTGGGTATCGGACAACGCACTGTGCTCCGTGGCTATCTAAATTGATTTTACACCGTTGGACTTCTTTCTTTGAAGATTTTTAAATGAGAAAACATACGTCAATAAGACAAAAAAATGAAGACCTGAAGGATGAGATTATTCTGCATATTAAGGATATTGAACCTCAATTATGTCTTAGTGTCGTTGAAAAGATGGACCAGCGGATATAAGTATGCTACCGAATTTTTTTTTTCAAAATTAATTGTCATAGATCAGTCATCACAATAAAAAAAAGAAGATAATTATCTGAAGCATTTTTGTTTTATTTACAATTAACAATTAAAATATGTAGTCCAATCATATCTAGCGGGATAGTTTTGTATTTTAAAACTCATAAACTTAAACATGTCTAAAGATATTTTTATTTTTTTAATATTTTTTCCACTCCTGACTTCTAGCAAATTTAATGATAAATTTAAAATCTATCGTAGGAGTTGTACTTTGTTGTATTGAACGATAATTATACATATTTTGTTGACTAATATTTGATGCCACACATACAATAATTTTGCCTATGTTTATGTAAAGTCATATAAATACATCAGAGTTGTAAAAATAAATCTTATCTTTGTTTTTCTCTAATTTGTTTAAGTGAATTACTTGCTTTGTACCACTACTACGATATGTGGTGAATTGGAGAAATATTTATCTATTGCAACGGTTTTACTCCCACAGGAACATACTTGGAAATAAATTAATTGTTTATTGTATAAATTATATATTTATTTTGAGCTTTATCAAATATAAAATGAATTTATGTTTATACCCTTGATGATTAAAAACTTTCCAAAACAAAATTACAATTATTTATGGAACACATACATTCGTAAAAGAAGGAAATTATTATAGAAAACCCACTATACCAAAACAATGAAAAATCATATTTTCCATCTGGCCGTTACAGTCAATGGCGATCGTTATCGGGCCATGTTGAACGGATTTTTGTTCACAAAAATTGAAGAGGAGAATATTGGCAACATTTGGTTTCAACAGGACGGCGCTCCGTCCACACAGCCGAAGCTACACTTAATGTTTTGCGCCCTGTTTAAAAAAAAGAAGTTATTTAACGGACCCATTATTTAATTTTTTTGTTCAAATATATTTGGTTAAAACCGAGATAAATTATATTTAATATTCTTAAGATGATTGAAATATAATATGTTTAAGAAATATTTATATAATATTAGTAGTTGTGCTTATTTGTAAAATATTTATCTAATATGATCATAGACCAAGAGCCTTATTTATTTTTTGAAATTCGGTTTCTAATATTATATTAATATAGTAAAGATAAAATGTCTATTTTCATATTCTAATTTAACTCCAAATTTATTTATTTGTTTTTTTTTTAATAATCACAAATATTTTAAACTAGAAAAGCCCGGCGCGCGTTGCTACGCCCCTTAATGAATAAAAATCCATTCTAAATTAAAATTTAATATCAAGTGCAAAAAGCTAAAAATTATAACTTTTTTTAATGGGCGTGGCACTGCTCACTTTTCTCGTCAAGAAAATATAAAGTCATGATAACTCAAAATGTGTGCAAAGTTTCACAAAAATCGGTCAAGAGCAAGTAGCTAAAAATGATAACATATTTCTTATGGGCGTGGCACTGCCCACTTTTCTAATCGCAAAATTGTATAATCATGAGAGTTCAATATTTGAGTGCAAAGTTTTTTAAAAATCAGTAAAGTTCAAGTAGCTGAACATGATAACTTTTTTTATAGGCGTGGCACTACCCACTTTTATAACCACGAAAATGTAAAATCCTGACAGCTCAATATGTGTGCAAAGTTTCAGAAAAATTGGTACAGTGAAAGTATCTCAAAATTAAAACCTTTTTTATGGGCGTGACCCTGCCCACTTTTCTAATCACGAAATTATACAGTCATGAGAGTTCAATGTGTGTGCAAAGTTTCAGAAAAATCGGTCAAGTGCAAGTAGCTAAAAATGACAACTAATTTTCATGGGCGTGGCCCCGCCCACTTTTTACCACCCATAAAAACGGAATGTGTACAACAACTTGCCAAAGTTTGAGTCCGATCGGTTTTACAGTTTCGGAGTCTATAGCTAACACACAGATAGAGTTTCACTTTTATATATATAGATAGATAGATAGATAGATAGATAGATAGATAGATAGATAGATAGATAGATGTACCACTTGAACGGACGTAACTGTTAGTTTATTTATAAGTGGTACTAATCCATACAAATGAAACACATGTTGTGGCATATTTGGAGAACTATAATCGTTATTCACTTAAAACTTTCCACTTTACTAACCACTTCATTATGAAGTTGATTATAATAACTAGAATTAAAATATATTTAAATAGTTTTGCAAAGAAAGTGGCGCAATATTAAAGTCATAATTTTAATTGGCTGCCATTTTTGTAGATACCGCCAAATATCAATATTAAATTAATTCCACGTTCTAAAGGTATATATCGCTTCGATTGTTAAACGCTCATCACATAATTGCATATGAAAGTTTAGTAAGTTTATGGTTTAAAAAAAAAACATCCTAAACTCTTTGCCACAAATAGCGCTAACCTGTTGAATGAATACTTGCAGAATATTAAAATTTTTCTCAAACAAGCAAATTTAAATAAAACTAAAATTAAAAGGAGACTTTCGTATTCTGCTAAACTTCAAATATATTTATCTGCATAATTTTGAGTGCAAACAACAAATATGTTCGACATATTTACCAACATTGGGGCTTCTTAAAGTTGATTTCAACCCACAGACGGACATACGGGCAGACGGACATTGCTCAATGGACTCCATAAATAAGCTTTCAGAAAATATAATATATTCGAAAATCCTATGTATTAATAGGCAAGTTGATTTTTTGTTACCAAGTTTACGCTCACATTATACAATAGATTTTAGTCAAAACAAGTAAGAGAACTATATTCGGCTGTGCCGAATTCTCGATACCCACCACCAATGTTATGTACATTTATAGCACAGTAATCGCTATGGAATAATCTCTTTATACAGAAATATGTATCACTTTCTTAGTGTATCTTCGATTTGTTATTAAAATATTTTCGTACGTTCAGTCTTGCAATGAAAGTGCAACTTAGATATTTCAATATAGTCCTTTATTCTTTCAAAATATTTATTCATAGTGAAATTATATGAATTTGAGATAAAGCGTTGTGGGCGTAAAAGTAGGAGTGTCACATTAGTTTTTCGTAAGTACAAATCTTTTGATGAATGGTTGCAAAATTTCAAAATCATACATATAATTTTGACAGCTTTATTACGTTTTATATTTTGAATGTACCAAATAATACACTCTGTGGTGTAATTTTTTGTACATTTTAATCTATAACTCCTCTCTTAATGCATAGATTTAGAACCAATTTTTTTTTTAAATCACGTAATATACACTGGAAATTCCATGGCTTTACAGAAATGCGTTAAAACACAATTGCATTTATTCGATGTTGGATGGACATGGTTTTTTGACCTACTCTTGCATTAGGAGCTATGACTCTCTTCCTAATATTCCGGTTTAGCCAATACCAAACAAACCTTGTGTATAAGAAATATCTTGGCAAAATTTTATCCCCTAGCTTGTTCGGTCCGACCCCTATCGTGCTTTCAACAGACGGACGTACATAGCTAGATCGTCATAAAATGAAACCCCGATTCAGAAAATATATGCTTTATGGGGTCTATAATGGATATTTCGATGTGTTACAAAGGGAATGACAAAATGAATGTCCTCCCACCATTTTTATGGTGGTGTGTGAATGTTGATACAAATTGTTTTTGCAAAGTATGTTTTTTTGTATGGGATAATGAGTATCAATGGTCATTGAAGATCGCTACAGAGAGATGATCCAAAACTTTTTGTGGCGGAAAATTAATGATTTAGTCGTAGAGAATATATGCCACACATCAAGAAAAACAATTTTATCTTAAAAATTTCTCGTACAGGACAAGAGAGTCGTCAACCAAAATCATGCGATTTGACATCTCGGAATAATTTTTATAGCAGTGTTTTGAAATAGAATGTAGTGAATTAATATAAACTTCCTTTAAAAAATTTTTTTTATTTTTTTTTAGATTAAGTGTTTACAGTTTAATGAATTTTAGAAAAAAAATTCAAGTCGAAATAAATCAATAAATGTTGAAAACCTTGCTTACAAGAGATATATTTTTAGCTTAGAAATTTATTTACAATTAGATTACGTTCGCATTGGTTGTCTGCAGAGCAAAATTGTATAATTTATGGAGTCTGTAATGAATATTGTAGAAACTACAAAAGAAATGACAAAGATATATTTCCCTGGCACCACAGCAGAGGGGTACAAACATAATGTTTGCTGCTTTGTAGTTAACAGGGCTATATTAAACTTATCAAATCAAGTGCCACAGGTTTTTATAGCAATAGTAAATACCGGGTGTTTTTTTAGTGGTATAGAACTTCGAATTGAAATAAAACACAAGAATATCGTTTTAATGACCATCAATTTGGCTTTATTGGAAGGATAATTTTATGCCATTAATGTTTAAATATGATTTCAGGCATGTGGCCGCCGCGGCTGGTTCGAATAAAGCCAATTCTACAGGTCCAATTTTTAACCACTTTTTCGAGCATATG
Source organism: Phyto melanocephala (assembly GCA_941918925.1). Classification (NCBI taxonomy): domain Eukaryota; kingdom Metazoa; phylum Arthropoda; class Insecta; order Diptera; family Rhinophoridae; genus Phyto; species Phyto melanocephala. The sequence goes on along the minus strand of OW799236.1, from coordinate 91,842,245 downwards.
GGGCCGTATGTCGGCAATAACGCCACGAATGTTGGCTTCCAATTCCCCTAACGTTTCTGGTTTGTTGGCGTAGACGAGCGACTTCACATATCCCCAAAGAAAATAATCCAATGGTGTCAAATCACACGATCTTGGTGGCCAATTGACAGGTCCATTCCGCGAAATTATGCGCTCATCGAATGTTTCCTTCAATAAATCGATTGTGGCGTGCGCTGTGTGGCTTGTAGCGCCGTCTTGTTGGAACCACAACTCATCCACATTCATGCCATCCAATTCGGGAACAAAATAGTCGGTTATCATGGCGAATCGATTCATTCGGGTCCTCTTCAACACTTTGCTCTACAGCGACAATTATTTCTTCGGTGCGCACTGTTCGACGTCTCTGCGGATGCGTATTATCACATAGAGTAAACGTAGTGCGAAAACGATCCATGGTTAACCAAATTAATTGCTCTGATGGACGATTATGTCGACCATAAAATGGACGGAGCTTGCGGTAAACTTCGCGAACTGAACCGTTATTTTCGAAATAAATTTGCACGACTTGCAAGCGTTGTTTTTTTGTCAACCTGTTCATGATGAAATGGCAAACCAAACTGAACATAAATGACATTAGAGTTGCCAGATTTGACCACAAAATGCCAGTTTTATCTCTATTCGAAAAACAAACCTGTAAAAAAAACACCCAATGCATTTGTCGATTTTCTAAGTACTTCAATTAACATGGCTAATAATAACATTAACAGTTGCACATGACATCAATTACTTTACGACAAATATGAAAATCTTCGGGTCAATGAGATTAGAAATAAATTGGTAAGTTTTTAATATATGGTCAGATGGGGACATTTATTTATAAATTTATGAATCTATGTGTTAGAAAAAAATGGATTTTTATGACACAATTTACATGCATAACACATAAATGCAAATGAATTCTATTTGCACAAAAGCACCTCGGGACAATTTATATTTGTACGCAGCAGCAAAGAGAAAGAAAAAATTTAAATCTAAATTTTTTTTTACAGTTTCATTTGTGTTTTCTTTTGTAACTTTAACTAAAGTCCACATTAAGGTAAAAAGTAGTGGTGATGATGTTGAACTAAGCAAGTACAAGAATAAAAAAAAAACACAAAACTAAATTGCTATATTTCAAAATTTGATTGCTATTGTAACTCAATAAAAAAATTTCAAATGCATACATTACTTTACACACGTACATTTCTAGAATGTAAATACAAACATTTTGCTGAATGCGGGCCAATAAATAAATAAAAACGCTCTTGTTCCTTATATGTTTTTATGACCATTTAAGTCAATTGATTGTTAAAAAAGCGAAAAAAAAATTCTATGAATAGAAAATCTATTATAGTTTTTAACATTTTCTTCTTTGTTTAAGCACTTGAAGAAAACAGAAGACTTTAAATTTGCAAGTGAGATTTAAGTGAGTTCAAAAAGAACTACTGGTGCGCTATAAGTCTTGATATATGTTTCTGAATTGGTGACCTATCAGGGTGTATTATCATGTCGTATTATAATAACATTTATTCCTAAAATTAAAAAAAAAATAGTTTGAGATGGTTCATTGAAAAATGCTTAAACCATATTAAAATTGAGTAAAGTTATGACAATGTAATGATAGCACACCTTGTTAATAAACTAATCTAAAGTGACAGGCGGACATAGCTTAATCGACTCATCACAAGCTTTCAGAAAATATATACCTTATGGAGTCGGAAATGAAAATTGTAGAAATTACAAACGGAGTGACAAACCTATATATACCCTTGTACACCACAGGTGAAGGGTGTAATAAGAAAAACTAAAAGTAATTTAATAATTACTGATGATTTTCGACTTAACCATACTAAGAGATGCAGCTCATTGCAACCTTAATTACCGTATTAATGATGAAACAGAATTCAGACGTAATGACATCTAAACTACGTTGTAGAGAGAGGGAGAGAATTTTTTTGAAGACAATTTTTCTCCAAGATGTTGGATAATGTTGAGCCTAGGACAATAGGTTAACAGCAGCGTATTTTTATAGATATTTAGTTTCATATAATCTCACCAATTAATCATGGATGATGCACAGTTCTTTGTAAACGAAAGCTTTTTCTTTTGATTGAGGTCCCCCATAGCATCCACACTTAATGTATGCTTCGTTGTGATCCTCAATCTTTAGCTTGCCAGTGCTGGATATTCGCATACTACATGCGCTGCAGTCTCAGCATACTTCAGACAAATTCTAAAAATACAGGCATCCTCGATCCGCATTTTCTTATGATATTTTAAGTTTCCATGTCGTGTCATTAACGAAGTCATCTAGCTCACTGCACTCCGATTAAAACCGAGTACTTTTACTGCACCACTGCCGAAAAGCCACTTAAGAGCCTGTCTATGACTAGTTCCTTATATCCACAATCGCAAATTTATAGAGTTTAGCCATTGAGTTTATCCAAGACCTTTGCTCGCACAAATCCATCACTCAGAGGAATTTCGAATTCTGGTCCACAGAATGAAGCAGTAGATTTCCCCTTCCTATGCCTTTAACCCACATCATCTTCACTTTATTTGTAAAGGCACACTCATTCAGCTTTTTAACACACTCAAACACTAAAGAGATGTTTACATCTATCCAGCGCACATGCTTAATAACCAACTGGCAATAAAGTATTTAACATTCCGACAGGTGATCCAAAGTTTGCAGCAAACCAAGCACATCTGCCTGATAGACGGGAACTTAATTCACCAGACCTAAGGTGCTGTATTGGTTCTACTCAAGAGAGTATACACCATCCATAAAGGAGCCATCAGTTAAAATACTGATGTTTTTCCCCAAGCACATATTTTGAATTGATCTGTTCACTATGAGCATGCGATGTAGCCTGTGGACCACATTTACTCGACTTATACGCTGCAACGGCATCTAAGTGTCCCTAACTTTTTTATTCACGTGGTTCAGGATTCTCCCTTTTTTTTTTTACTATAGAAAATTGTACATAATTAACTTGCAGTAGCAATCACCTATTGAAGCATAGGACGCCATAATAAACATGAATTAAATTTTTATGAATAATAAAGTTGCACAAAATAAGAGCAACTTTTTATACTCCGTTACAAATTATAGTGCAACAATTTAAATGAATCGAAATAAATATAAAAAACTAAACCAATTTACAGGTCATGCATATAAAATGAACTACATTGAATGCAAATTGATATTAAATATTGAACTTTGATTCTTAAAAAGTCAAATATGTAACGAAAATAATAGAAATAAAATTAAGTATTTTTCAATAACAATTTCGCAATCGAATTTAATTTGTTTTAAATAAAATTGAATATCTGTTTTGGAAAGAACAATGATATTTATCTTATTTAAAATTAAGAATTCATATTTTCGAGAATTAAGTTGGTGGTATTAGTCAATATAAATTTAAAAAATACTGCCACGTCATACTTATGGATTTTAAATAAGAAATCATTGTTACTTACTTAAATTACTTGACAATTCTGATTATAATTTTACCTGAAATAAAAGAAAATAAATATGTAAGTTCGTTCATTTTAAAAAACATTACGAATAGAATTTTTTATCAATATATTTAATAATTATTAAACTGTACACAGCAAAAAAAAAATGCAATTACGAAATTATATTATTAATTAAAATTTTATTTGATTTTGCTGCAATCATTAAAACAATACTACGAGGTTTGACATATATTTCGAACTTTGAGGCAACAAATCTTCAATAAAAAATATAATAACAAATAGCTTTATTGATTTGCAAAATGCTCTCCATGAAGCCCAATACACTTTTGCATACGTGTGAATCAATTTTCGTACCACTTTTTCCATTTCGATTGAGGTACCTCCAAAACATGTATTTTTAACGCCTTTTGCATGAATTTTGTAGGGTTTTGCTTGTCTTGGAAAACCCATACAATCGACTGCTGTTTAGTGTTGGGTTTAAATACTTAGATTTACGATTTGTCATCTGTCACGAAGAATTTCTTACGACCAATTAACACCAGCAAGTAAATCATTTTTACAGCCTAATGTAAATGCATTATTAAATGTATGCTGGTTCCAGTAATATCCCAATAATTAATATGATGATATTTCAGTATCATTTCCGCACAGCATCAATGTTTTTCGAAACAACAACTGAATTAAGACGACCTTTACGAAACTCGTCGATAAACAAACTAAGGCCACGATTGAATTCAGTAAACTTTCGATAAAGACTGATACCCGAGGGTGCCTCATCGATGTGCTGTTATTGATTTCCACTACGTCGAAAATTGTAAAAAATAATCGCACGAAAATGCTTAAACGCATTTTTTGGACGACATGCATTTTTTAAGCTACAATACTATAAACAACACAAATAGAATTTGCAAATGTCAAACTATACAATAGGAATGGCAGTTGTCAGATTGCAGTATAGGATTGCCCAAGCCGAAATTTTTAAGGCCACCCTCGTATTAAATAAATCAAAATGTCTTAGAAACATTTTCTCCATTTGCTTCAGGTGCCAGCATGAAAAACTTTACAAATCTTCTCTTAACGCTCTCCCTTAGTTTTGGCAAAATCCAACTGAAATGTCTCAAATTGTTACATTGCAGCCGATCTAATCTGGTTCTTACAGTTATTAAAGTAGACAAAAGTTTTCCATAATAGCAATTATTTTCCTGTATGTAGTCCGCAGCCGTAACTATTGGTTTTAATATTTCAATGAATTCCTCTAAGTACTCCTGAGTAGCTGAGAACGTGTTAGCTTTATCAAACTTAAAAAATAATCCATTTTATTTTGATTTTCTTTTCATTAGCTGTACTATGGAATCGAAAAGAGAGTTCCATCTTGTGGGACATGGATATACTAACTGATGTCCGGGGCAATCTTTTATGACTTCAGCTTATTGGGGTCTTCTGGATTAATTCCATAATAAAGTACATTTAGCAATTGCCGAGTAGTGAATCCTACAGGCACGAGAATTTTTTATGAAAATATTCATATCTGTTGTGGTTAAAAGATTTAATGTGTGGCTGGCACATCTCAGATGCCTCGGCAAATATAACTCTCTAGCTTTTCATTGGATACCACATGATCAGTGTAAATGAATTCGCCTCAGACGGAACAATTTAAAGCTGAAGAGTATTTTTGTCAAATGTGAAATTTTAATGGTCATAGTTTTTAGCGATTTTCGCTTTTGTATGACACAACTTATTTTTAAATTTATTGTAAAAAATATATGTATTTTGTCTAAATGTGTCTTTGAGCCACATGTATTTGAAATACACATGTAAAAAATACTTTTAAGTTGTGTATTTGAAATACAAAATACTTTCAAACCATGTATTTCAAATACAGATACAAAATACGTATTTGTATCTGTATTTCAAATACAAGCATTTCAAATACTACCCAGGCCTGATTATATCAATATGCACTTACTAAAAGTCTCTCCTTTCGTTTTGTTTCCATTTAAAATATTTATCTGTTTACTTAGCCGGCTTACAAAAATATTGTTATTATAACTAACTAATATTGTTATTATAGCTAACAAAATTAAGTCTTTAAAAAGTATTGGTGAAGATTTTTTTAATTTTCAGTTTTTAAATTTTTTCTACTAATGACAGAAAATGCTTTGCCATACGAAAAACATTTAATATTTATATATAAAATATTAAGATAATTCTTTGAAAACTTTTTGTTTCATTTACAATTTACAACGTACGTTTTGGATAGACCACCCTATAAAAATAAATTCTTTAAACTCTTTAAAACCTTAATGTAATATTTATTTAACAATAAAATACACTTGAACATTATCAGTAAGTATTATTTTAGTTTTTTGCACTAAATTTGTATTCTCAAGGGTGTTGTTAGAAAAACTGATACGACTGTACAAGAATATGATTTGCAAACACATACACTAAATATGACTTTAAAATAAATTAGCTGCAATATTTGGTTGGGTAGATAAATAAGTCATTGCCAGCATTACTTTACACAGAATTTTCCTAAAAAATTGAAACATATTTTGCGTATTTTATTGCCAGAAACCAATTTTATTAACACTGACTTTAATTGTGGCTAAGTATGATGCAACATTACTTAAAGTTTTATGAAAAAATAAAATTTAATGAATTTAAAGACTTTTATTTTTTATATTTTTCAAGGTATAAAACATAAAGTTATCAATATTACTGGGAATGTGTTCAGTTTTGCCAACTATTAGTTGCTATGTGTTTAGGATGGTTAACTTTACACTAAAAGCACTTACTACGAATTGAGTTGAAGGTATCTCAAAATAGTTCTTCACTATTGAAGGCAAGTACCTACCACGCTTGCTTACAAATAGAGACTCAAACAAGTACTTACTTTACTCACTTATAAGTAGGGACTTTTATAAGGACAATATAAGGATTTCTATAGCATTGACTAAACACCAGAATTATTTGCTTGTCATAAACAGACTCTAGGTTTATGACAAGAAAATAATTTTTTAAACATTAAATATAAGGTCGTAAAGAATGCAATTATCTAAATAACCTATTAATTGTATTTTTTTTTTTTGCTTATACTGCTATACTTTGATTTGGAATTAAAAAATCAGTGATAATCTATGTTGGATCTTATTTTTATTTAAATCACAAATAGAAATCTGAAATAGAAATCATAAATCAAATATTTTATTTCTATTTTCTATTTCAATAATAACGTACATACTGTCACAGTTAGTGAGAATGAAATTTTGGCACAACTTAGCCTTTTTCGCTCTTTGTTATTCCTCGCCTTTTTATTATCACTTTTTCCATTTTTATATTTCTTTTTGCTTTTAACCATCAGTCTGAGGATAATGAAAGCTTTGTTGTTGCTACACAACTTATTGTTTTTCTCATAATTTTGCATGTTCCATTATTCCACAGAATGATGGCACTGACCGGTCTATATGATTGCTACACCGTTACATGCGCTTTTGTTGATTAAACTAATTTTTAAACGAACTTTAATGTTTTAAAGACAATATTTATTTATTCTGGCTTGAGTTATTATACCCTTCACAGTGAGTGTAACTGTATTTATAGGCTTGTCATTCAGTGTGAAATTTCTACAATTTTCATTTATGACCTGAAAGCATATGAATAGGGTAGTCACTAGGCACTGTCTGTCTGTCATTCTGTCCGTCTGTCCGTGTGTATGTTGAAACTTTTTGAAGCCCCCAGGTATTTTCAAGACTCGTGTAAGGTACCAAAATATCAGAAATATTTGGCAGCAGATTAGTTTTGAAAATCAGAAAATCGCTCTATAAACAACTAAGATATGATAAAAAAAACAAACAGAATGAACGTAATACATACATACATAATTTATAATTTTAAAATGGGATGTTTTTAAGCGGATAAAAGTCATTATAAAGACAATGAAACATATATATATGTTTATACGTATTTCATATTGTTGAGATGAATGGTGATACAAACAATTGTTATTGCATGATTACACGTTGTAAAGGGTATATGAGATTCGGTACGGCCGAATATAGAACTCTCACTTGTTTTATTTTGAACTTTTTTATATGAAAATATTTTATTTTCTGCTTGAAATTATTAAATCAATAAACTGAAAAACTAAGATTTTAAAGTCATATAAAGTCACCGTTTGGTGTGTTTAATACGCCGAAAGAATAACTAGTTTGTGTTTCTTTAAAAACGATGACGTTCATAATATTGCAGTAAGGGGTGACCAACATAGGGTTAATGTTACTGATTTTTTTGTAACAAAATTGTCACAATTGATTTATTGAAAATTCGTTGAACAAATATTTTCTCCTAATAGATTCCAAAACCATTTGATTGAACACCGTTAAGTTATTTTTGTGGGGCTGTATGAATAATTTGGTCTACACAAAAAAGCAACTGATAATTGGACGTTTCGACTGAACATCATTCAAGCCAACCTAGGAAGACAAATAATTTAATTTATATCAATTCAAATATCTATAACTATTAAAAAAAATTCTCTTTGTATACAGTTGCTATGCAGGGAATTGAGCTTGTATCCAATAGTCTTAAAAATATTTTTTTTTCTTTTTTTGTGTTTCATTTAGCTAAAAATTGCAATTGGAAATTGATCTTATCGATATAAATTGTGTTTATAAAACTCTACAATCCGAAGAACACTTTTCACACAGCCAATATTCTAAAGTGGCTTTTAGTTTTCTAGTTTTCATTAAATGCCACAAGCTGTTGCTCTTTTGCTGCTTGTTTCTTAGAACATATGTGCATACATTCATTTATCTACCAGCATTTACACTTAGATAAATAAACAAACAAGTGAAGAAACGAGCAAAAAACTTTGTTTTACTTATTTTGTTTTTTTTAATAAAAACAAACGAATTCCAACACTTCTATTAAGTTTGTCATCAACTGCTATGCTTTTCACTTCTCCTTTTTTATCTCTCACTCTGGATTTCGTGGGTTTTTTTGCCGCCACCAACTAAATAACTTTGTTGTGAACATACAGACTAAGGAGAATTTTAGATAAAATTATAAAACATCCGCTTTGGTAATACCACAATTTAGGCAGTGAACACAAACAGTATTGTAATCGCTTAGATATGTACATACATACATACAGACATGCAGATATAGCCTCATATATGTGTGTATGGACCTCCGAATTTAGTGTGAATAAGTTTGTTGTTTATATGTGCGTTAGTTATAAGTTTGTTTATGCATCCGTCAATTACTCCTAAATAATTGAACCGAATTTATTGAAATATAAAACATGATTGTGGTAATCATAATCTGAGAGTAGTATACTATAATTGAATGGTATGATTGCTATTAAGACATCTAATAGTTAGAAGTTATCATTATTTCGTTTCATTACAGTACACTCTAAAACTTTATACCAAAATTAAGGATCATATAGTGTGTAAGTTATTGTTGAAAAATTCGTGATGTCTAAAATTAAATCGATTTTGTGGTTATTTGTAGCAAAAAAACATAAGTTGTTTTATTTTACTCAAAAAAACAAATATGGTGTTAAAAGTGTTTATTTTTAAACATATTGGCTTGTATTCATAGTCGCAAACTAAAGTCGGCTCTTACTAAAGTTAATCTTTAAGTTAAAAGCTTTTACTATCTTTTTGGTATTCATAGTCAAAAAAAAAGTATACTTTAAGTTGAGCTGGCTTTAAATGGGTGTCAACACTTATTTGTTTAACTCTGGCATACAATTTCTTTTTAAAAAATTAAAAATGGCAACTTGATCAGCTGCTTTTCTTTTGTTTACTTTTGTTGAAGCAAACAATAAAAAATAAAAATTTTAAATCGTTTTACATCTATGTATAAAATCAAAATTTATTAAAATAGTGGAGAAAACAGAAATGGTAAGTTTCAATAACATACTTATGTATGTACGTACACATGTACATATGTGTGATATAGTTTTAGTTTGGCATTTAATAAATGTTTTACTTTCAGAAACTGAAGAAGCCAAGAGATGCAAATTGGAGTGCTTCTGAGAAAGAATGCCTCCGGGAGTGTGTAAACGCACACTTGGATGTGGTAGAAAACAGAGGAAATGATATTTCATTAATACAGAAAAAAAAAAAATTCGTGAAAAGCTAAAAGGGAAACGATGCTTTCATCTTACCAAAGCTTAACAAAAAACGAGTTGTAATTTTGTCAAATCTGTAGCGGGAATAGAAATCCTCATCGCTTAGGTCGAAGGGATTAAATCTATTTTTGTAATTTTTAGGCTTCCTTACACAAAAATCATCCTCACAATAACCAGTTATTGAAAAATCTCTTTCAGTATCTTGAAATCTTGGCATTTTTTTAATTTTCAATAAATCTTTTAACTTTACAATGAACAGCTGATGTTATTGTAAATAGAGTTAACAACAGGTTCAGCTGGTTTTAAATTTAGAGCCGACTTTAATGTCAAAAACCAACTTTAAGTTGTCTATGAATGACTTAGAGTAGACTTTTTTAAGAAATTTACTTAAGTACTGTAAAAGTCGACTTTTTTGATGACTATGAATATGCCCCAATGTGTTTAAAAATCAGCTACATATGCCTAAGTAACATCAAAATGTTGAATATTAAGCATATCTGTCTAAAAACAGGAGAAAAATGTTTAAACAAAGCTACAAAAAAAAAGAAGAAGCATAAAAGTGTAAACGCTTCAATAGAAGCACGCCATATTTTTCGATAGTGATCAAAACAAATTTATTGGGGCATATTCATAGTCATCAAAAAAGTCGACTTTTACAGTACTTAAGTCAATTTCTTAAAAAAGTCTACTCTAAGTCATTCATAGACAACTTAAAGTTGGTTTTTGACATTAAAGTCGGCTCTAAATTTAAAACCAGCTGAACCTGTTGTTAACTCTATTTACAATAACATCAGCTGTTCATTGTAAAGTTAAAAGATTTATTGAAAATTAAAAAAATGCCAAGATTTCAAGATACTGAAAGAGATTTTTCAATAACTGGTGATTGTGAGGGTGATTTTTGTGTAAGGAAGCCTAAAAATTACAAAAATAGATTTAATCCCTTCGACCTAAGCGATGAGGATTTTTATTCCCGCTACAGATTTGACAAAATCTGTTTCCCTTATAGCTTTTCACGAATTTTTTTTTTCTGTATTAATGAAATATCATTTCCTCTGTTTTCTACCACATCCAAGTGTGCGTTTACACACTCCCGGAGGCATTCTTTCTCAGAAGCACTCCAATTTGCATCTCTTGGCTTCTTCAGTTTCTGAAAGTAAAACATTTATTAAATGCCAAACTAAAACTATATCACACATATGTACATGTGTACGTACATACATAAGTATGTTATTGAAACTTACCATTTCTGTTTTCTCCACTATTTTAATAAATTTTGATTTTATACATAGATGCAAAACGTTTTAAAATTTTTATTTTTTATTGTTTGCTTCAACAAAAGTAAACAGAAGAAAAGCAGCTGATTAAGTTGCCACTTTTTTTTTTTTTTTAAGAAATTGTATGCCAGAGTTAAGCAAATAACAGTTGACACCCATTTAAAGCCAGCTCAACTTAAAGTATACTTTTTTTTTGACTATGAATACCAAAAAGATAGTAAAAGCTTTTAACTTAAAGATTAACTTTAGTAAGAGCCGACTTTAGTTTGCGACTATGAATACAAGCCATTGTGTTTAAAGTAATTTAAGGTTTATAATAATTCGTTTACTTTATGTAATATTTATACTCTGCTTAGATTATATATTATAAAATAGTGATAAGACAAAGTTAAGTTATAAAATTAAAAAAATGTTTTTGTGCAAAATTTGTAAAAGAAATTGCAAAGTTTAAGAATTTATTATTTGCATTTGTACTCACATAACGAAAAAAAATAAAACAATGTGTTAAAGTGTTTGTATTTAAAATACGGAAAAATATTTAGCAATTATAATTACTTCGCAGTACATTTCACACGGAATCACTCTTCTATGGGCCTCGACCGCATTTTTTTACGCTCATCTTTAAAGAATATAAACCTAAGTTTCTTAAATATGTATCCTTTTTGTAATTCACAGTTTGGCTCTACAATGGACGAGGTTAAAGACAATATAGAAATAGTTACTCCGTGGATACCTATAGTTGGTAAACATCATTTTTATACTTGATTTAAATTTAAAAAAAATTGTCCTAAATTAAATTTTTCATTTGTGCTTCTAGAAATATCCACAGAGGTCGTACATCCACTGCTTATATTTAGTTTGAAAAGGAGATTACATCGAAGGCGAAGGATTTTAATATACTTGACCTAGTTTTGCAGTTGATTTACTATTGTTATATATTTAACATTGGTTATCCTAAGGACATATCGCAAACTTTTGAGTTCTTAATCCGATATTTTTTTAGATTTTATCCTTCGCAAATGAGAGGCAAAAAGCTTCATATAAATAATTTTGGTTTATTTGTGTATAATGTTCTGTTTTAATAAATGTAATTTTACAAATACAAACATTTTATGCATTTTTTATTAAAGAAAAAATATTAAAAATTATACAAAAATGGGAAGAAATTAAACACAATTTGTGTAAAAAACTTAAACATTTTTTGTTCCAAATTAAACAAATTATGTTCAAAAATCAACACTATGTTTAAAAGAAATAGTTGTGTAATTTTAGGTCTACAATAGCTTGTAAAGTGTTGCCTACTATTTATTATCGGCACTCACATTTTTAATTATAACTTTTAACATCCATGTGTTTAAACACTTTATTACTTATCTTCTTATGTTATTTATTTAATTTCCTCAAACTAATTACATTTTCGTTTTTAACTAATAAAAGTTGTTAAACAAAACGATAAATCGTTGAAAATAAATTATGGTTAAGAGTTACTATAGCTTAATTGTTTTGCAAATATACTATTGTTTCACCTAATATTGATAAGACATTCGAAAGTTGCTAAAAAGTGAAGATTTAAATATGGTTTTGCAGTTATATAGGTTATAGAAAGAGTCTTAGGAAAATATCGTCGACGAATGTTAAGTTTTAGTAAAAAATATGCTTAAGTCATTCCAAGCAATCGGCGAGACCATGACATTAAAACTTCACTTTTTAACTAATCATTTGGCAGAGATCGAAAAACCATTGCCAACAGAATCTGATGAGAAAGATGAGCGCTTCCACCAAGTAACCATCCCAGCGGTTCATAGGGAAAAAAATAGATGCGATGCTTGGGGAAGTATGCTGGTCTAGCCATAAAGTATTTTCATACGAAAATAAAGCTAGCAAACGGTCGGAAATATGTTTTCAGATGATGAGACTAGCCCCGAAAGCGACGACTAAAGTTCAATATATATTTAAATTGACTTGAAGTGTCCTTATTTTTCATTCCTTATGTTCAAAATCATAAATTTTTCTAGGTATTTATTTTAAAATACTTGAAGTGTCCTTATATTTTCCATCATCAACAATAAAAATCTTTGACGAAATTTTATATTTTTTGACAGTTTTGCTGTTTTCAGTAAGATATTGTTGTTTTTTTGATCTTATTTCAAGGTAAAATTCTTAGATCTGATTAAGAGCTAAAAATTTGCCGAAGAGAGACAAGCAATATTTCGAATACTTCACGAGATATAGACTTAAGAATAAGTACATGCTTTTTTGAAAATTGTACTTAAATCTAACCCCAGTCGAAAATTTAAAAAATGAATTAAAAAAAATCTGAGCTAATAATTCAAAATTCAGCTATGGTTTTTCTTCTACCATCATAAGCTTTCAGATTTTGGGGGTCTCAATTGGTTCAAGATTATGAAGTTGAAAAATGTGCTAATGTTTTATTGTTATAGAGAACATAATATTACCATCGTGATTATGTCGTAACTACGGTTTTTCTCCACGTCTAATAGCAATATTAATTTATTATTTTCTGCTTAACTTTGATGACATCAGTATGGAATATTTGCTCATCGTTAATTAATTTTTTTTTTGGATTTTTGTTTTGAACACTACAGCTCATAAGTTGAAAAAATTCCGTAAATCCAAACTACGCCGGGCACAAGCAATTTGATAGTACTTCAACACTCACAGCGTTGTATTTACACTTCTGTGTTTTTGTATGTGTTTGTTTACTGCAAAGTTCGTAATCATGTAGGTATTTGTGTAAACAAATTGTAAGGAAGAGTCACATTAGACTCATTTAGAATTTTTCCGTTTTGTAACTTTGTCTTTTATGTTTGGGTACTAAGGAGACTACATACATACTTATGCATATTGCGGTAATTGTTGTTGTTTATAACTTTTCTAATGAGATAATATAACGCAAGCACCAGTGTGTTTGTGCAAGAAATAGCCAACAAATAGAGGTGATGATGATGATAAGGAAGTGCAACAAAACTAAGCAACGGAGGAAGAACTACAGGAACCGGAAATTAAATAAAAGTTAAAACATTAAAACAACATATCTTTAAATAGCAGTGTCATCTAGTAGCACGAAAGTGTTAAGAAGACTTAAAATAGGTATAAATTTACAGAAAATTTATAAGTATTTTTTTCCAGTCATTGTCATTGGAGCTCAAGGCTGTTTGTATGAAAATATAACATCGCTGTGGATAACAAATTGTCTGTCGAGGCAAGATTTTTTTGCCTAAAGAGAATTGAAAATTATTGATTTAAATTGATCATAATTTGAGTTGGCTTACGCAATCAGAACAAAATTTACAAACGCTACAAATTCCCAAAGTAAAATAAAAACAAAAATAAAGTCTTTGTATGAAATTTTTGGGTTCCTGTATAACAAGTTAATGCGATTATAAGTCACATCAATAGCCCTCCCAATACATAGTGAAGTAACAAAAATTAACGAACGCCTTTTTAAAGAAATTTTAACGTTTTGGTAAGCAGAGTAGTAAAACCTACTACTAATCAATAGGTGATGCTTCACTACTAATCAATAGGTGATGCTTCACTAAAACACAAAGCATTATCATATACAATTAAAAACAATGTTGAGGAATTAGTTTCTAATCGTCTATTTCACAATTTGTGTAAAGATTTACTAGTTCCATGTACACGATTACAGACTAAAAGTATTAGCAATAAAGGCCATGACTGACTATCAGATTTAGTCGTTCGATATGTCAAAAATTGTATGTGTGTTCAGAAAGTGTGATAGTGTGGACACAAAGTGCACATGTGTGACACATTTTTTGACAAGTGTGTCCGATTTGATAATCTTTTGGAAATTTTCATAAAATAATAGTTTCTGTGCGATCAGAGTTGCTTTTTCTAAGCAAGTATGACAGTGTGGCATCCAATAACACATTTTGTTGCGATTTTTTCATGTAGGACAGAAAACTATCAGATTTTTATTTGACATAATCGCATGACTTTGTAGGATAGTCAGTATGGCCTTAAGAGCCTACTAGACCGATTCTCTAAGTTTTCAATTTTTAATCTAATAAATACGATTTTTTTCTTGGCTAATATTTCCCTTTTGAGGGAAGCTGTATTTTAAATATTTAATTTTTATTTTTATCGAACTTTTCTGTTTATTCAAATTTTAATCAGACTCGAGTTCATATTAACATTCTTATTGTTACAAAGAATTTTTTTATTTGTGATAAATGAAAGAATAATTTGAAAAATTATATTTTTACCGACAACTAGCCGAGTGGAATGCATTTTTGAAACCAGCTACGATTTCATCATCAGCACTCTTTGATCGGTGGGTGCATGTTGGTTGTAAATATCATCAATTTAACTCACGGGACTTAAGTTAATTGAATTCGGTAACTACTTTAGTTTTTCCTTTTTCATATATTTTTACCACAAAACAGTATCGTTGAGATAACCAAAATTATTGACAATCGCAAAGTTTAGTTGTGATTGTGGAATTTTACGGTTGCATCTACAGAATTTCCTTTTAAAATATCAATATATAGTCTGCACTATAAAATTAGGATTCTTGCAATAGAAATTTTATAACCACAAAAGAAATCTTCGTTTTAAATAACTAAACCATTCGATTAGCAATGAATTTGAGTTTTTGTTTTCTGGGTGTAGATAGAGTGAAATATTCTTATACTTGTATATTAACAGTCTTATATAGCCCATAGATTTTCGCTAGCAAGAACGTTAACAGTACCTTTTTTGCTGGAGTTACCTCCAACGATTAGGGACGTTCACTTGACTGATTTCGGTGAATACATAAAAAGTTCTTTCTATCAGACTATAAGGTGTAGTCCCTATTATATACAAAAGGGTAAGGTGATTGGAGAGTAACCATTTATAGGTCCATATTTTGTGATTTAATTTATTATTTATTTAAATTACAAAATATAAGGAAATAAACAAAATTTCGGAGTCGATTAAAATTAGCTGGATATGGCCCCTTTTTGCCTTAGCTTTGGCATTTAAACTGTTACAGTATCGTGGCACAATGACATTCTGTAGAGCATATATTCTGATATATATTTTTAGAGCTCACCTTTCTCTCTAAAATAACTAGATAAATAGTCTATCGAATTTGCATCTGACAAATTCGAAACTCACTGTGGTACATGGTTCTTTAACCATTCTTAGATCACACAAGCTTTGTGATATGGTGACATGTCTTGTTGGAACGTCCATGGTCTACGACCAAAATTTTTGCATTGATATAGCTCCAAGACAGCTTCCAAAATATTATCTTAATAAAAGGTCGAATTGGCGACAATCAAAGATAATAATTTTGTATAATTTGAGAACCAATAATCATTTCCTAAGCACTGGCAAGAGAGTTTACAGAAAGAATTTTGTCTTAAGTAGCGTCAGTGAGATATTTTTTATTATATCTATATCGAAACTTATACGGGCAAGAGTATTTGGAAGAAAACGAACAAATTTTTGAACAATTTGCAGCTCTTTGAACATAATTCCACCATCTTTTAAAACTATTTTCCGTGTAAAACATTTTAAAAATCACAAAGTAGCTGATGACCCACCAATTGTAATTAAACTCAATACACCATATGATAAACACTTTTTTTGAAATCTATTGCAGCTTATAGTCGTAAATATAAATCGCCGCTACGGTTACATAATGCTGGCTTTGAGAGTGACTCTGTCTTTAACATTAATAAAAAACCTTACTCCGCACTATTATGGAATTTTTAAAACCGCACTTGGCTTAAGAAAAGATAATCTGTTAAAGTCAGTTTACACTCAACGAGGAATTGCCTACGTGAAGCAAACTGAAAATGATGACCCAATAGTAATCAATTTTCCGGATCAACTAAAGCAGTTTTTGTTTCGCTCTACTGAATACATACGTTTTTTAATATTTTTTATTTACGTTTTTTCGCGATTAAAAATTAGATTAGAAATCTAAGGTTAAGTGATATTGGACATTTAGGTTTGAAAATTTGATAAGGTTAAACATGGGCCTTTCGTATTAAGACAAAAAATGTTCTTTTACATATATGTTAATATTAGTATAGTGCCCCTGTGGACTAGTCAGTAAAGGACAAGTCAGTTGTTTTGGGGTTGCGGGTTCGATTCCCGTCGGAGACTCTGGAATTGTCTGCTTCTCTTTCTCTTCTATCCTAAATATTTCTATTCTTATTCTATTCTTCTCTCTATTAAGGCGTCACAATGGACCGTAATGGTCTCCGAGTGAAGGTGTGAGGGTAACTTTGCACCAGCCTTACCTACCTACCTACCTAATATTAGTATATAAATTTATCCGAGGCACTTCAATAATTTCTTTATGCAACATTTTACTGTCAATCAAAAAAAAAAAAAGACGTCGTAAAGAAGATCTTTCTAACCTTGAATGAAGTGTTGGAAGCCTATGATTGATTGCGAATAACATGCAGCAGGTTACAGAATTAGAACCGAATTTGATATAACACGTGATATAACGTTGATAATGTGTATTTTTGTTTATGTAGTGTGCAAATTGATTCGAATCTCTATTATAATTTTACTTAATATTCCCCTAAAGTTTCAGTTGCATGTATTCCATCATTGACAGCTTCTTCATTGTAATCGTCGTCATCACGACAACCACAGACATCATTATTCTAATTTTATTCATCGCCATCATATACAGTAAATAATTATGAATACATCTAGGTTAAGAAGATTTTAATTTAACATAAATTTATTCATAAGATAAGATATTCTACTTTCACACGAAATGTTTTACAATGTTATACTATCAGGCTGCTATAAAACTAACAGATTAATGGCGGCGGAAAACGTGTTAATTTGCAACACCTTATTCATACTTTCAACGTTTTTTATGAAGCTCTCTTAACGAATATATAATTTTGTGGGAAACAGTTCTAGTTTAATATTTCCATATACACGCGACAGTTTTGTTGTTGTAATTTGTTTGTATAATGAAGGACATAGAGATGCTTATTATTCAAACAATGTGTATGTTTGTTAATACATTATTAATAAGATGTAAGTAGTTTTTAATAAAAGTTTTTAATTTTCAACACACTTCATAAAAATATTGTTTGTGTCACATGCTAACATTTTCAAAAGAGTTTTCTAATAGTATGAGTTGATATTGAGAAAATATATAAACTTTGTGATGGTAGGAGTAAATTATAGCTTAGATTAAAGGCTTTTGCTTGTCGTTATAAAGTACGGTGTTGTCAAAATGTTTTAAAAGTACCTTCGACCAGAGAGATATATGAGCCGTATATACCTGATAAGATTTCAAATGTAAAGAGCATCGCCTAGTTAAAATTGTGATCATAGACTAATGACATCAGAAACTAAAGTAAAATAAGATATGTGTACTTGATGTTAGAATCATCTCTATACTATAAAAAAAACTTTATAGAATGTCTCATGTGGTGTTTGCTGTGCGGTATGTGGAGCTTTTAAACTGGAATTAAAAATAACCCGTATGGTTCAAGGCAGACATAGCAAAATGTCAAACGAATTATCACTATCATTTGGCCTTAATAATTCCAGACTTTAGACGGAAGTACAGTAGACATAAATAGAGATCGTTATCGGCTTGTAATAGAATAGTTTTTATGTTTATTAAGATGTGGTTTCAATTGGATGGATTTATTGTCCACACTGCCTGAAACTAAACGGCATTCCTAAGCCAAATTTTTGGAGAATGAATAATTTTAAAATGTTCAGATTTATTATCATCATTTTCTTTGAGGATTTTTGAAAGGGCGATTATATGTGAACAAGCTCGAGACAATCCTTGAACTTAAGGCAATTACAATTGCAGAAATTCGATTGCTACAATCACAAGTTTAAAAAGGTATTATGGAAAATACTCAAAAATTAGCCCATCATTGCGATATTAAAAACGAAGGCCATTTAAGTGACTTTGTTTTCCATACTTTATGCAAACAAAAACCTTTTGCATATTTTACAGTATTAGAGGTTTTGTACTTTTAAAACTGTATTCTTACTTGGCAGTGATCTTAGTAGTAGTTAAAAGGGAACAAACAAGCCAAACGGACGTGATATACGTTATCTCAAAAAAGAAAGTTGTTATGCAGCAAATATACATTATTGTTACACAAAAAATTAAAATATTTTAATATAAGCAGTGTATCGAAAAAAATTTGTAGTTGCACTAAGTTATTTCAATAAAACTCAAATCGGGCAATAAATAATTTTTCTTTTTATCACGTTAGCTTTTATGTGTATTTCAGATACCATTATTTTAAAATTCATTAATTTTCAAAATGGTTTGCGAAAAAAAAGTACGTGAAAATATAATTAAAACTTTTAAAAAAAATCCGTTGTGGACTTTAAAAAAAATAGCAAAAAATTTGAAAGTTGACCCTCGAATTGTTTCAAATGCCATTAAGCGGTATGAGGAAGACCTGAGCATTAAAAGAAAACCTGGACCAGGAAATAAAAAAGGTGCAAGGGATATTGGTAAGGTAAAAGGAGTTGAGCAACTGTTTCGAAGAGCACCTAACACTTCTATCATAAAAGCATCGCGTACGGTGAAATGCTCTAATAGTTTTGTGCAAAAGGCCAAACTTATGCTAGGCTAAAGACATACAAAGTTCAGAAAGTTCCAGATCGCAATTCGGTAAGGAACTTAGAAGAAAAAAAAACGAACGAAAAATTGAAGGCAAATTTTCCACCTGGCAGACTTTTTTCAACTTCCCGGCCAAGATTTTTATGTTGCTGATAAAAGAGGTAATATTCAAGAAGGGTTTCGGACAAAAAATCAAACACAATTCCCTAAGAAATTTCTCGTGTGGCAAGCTATTTGTAGTTGTGGCAAACAAAGCCAAGCATTTGTATCAGGTACGATAAACATAGAAATTAATATCAAGGAGTACCTACAAAAACGACTTTCGCCTTTTTTGAGACAGCACCAAGAGCCTACATATTTTTGGCCTGATTTGGCTTCATGCCACTATGGAAAAAAGGCACTTGAGTGGTATTCAAAGAATAATGTCATTTTTGTACCACGAGAGGCAAATCCACCTAACTGTCCAGAACTTAAGCCTGTGGAAAAGTACTGGGCTCTTGTAAAAAAGGAGTTAAAAAACACAGGAAAGGTGTCCCGGATTATGTCCGATGTTGAGTGTAGATGGACCACCTACACTGAAAAAAATATCGTAGGTAATAATAACGAAAAAATTTAGTAAACCCTTAACGACAAAAATAGTTATATTAACTGGATTTTTATTCAAATCTATACAAAATTTTTTTAAACTAAATAATTATTTCCATTAAAATTATGTCTTTTTTAGTTAAAAGTCCATTTTCGTAACATCTGTTGTCTTGAATAAAAATTTGTTAAAAAATTGTGTTAAATCAAAAAAAAATCTGTTAAATTAAGAAAAATTTTGTAAAAGCAGTAGTAATTTATTGTAATCAAAACTACATACGAAATTAGTTAAATTAACACGCTTAAATGAAGTTAATATAAGTAATTTTTTTGTTGATTTAACTAAATTTTGTTATTTAACTTCCTCGAAATGAACAACAAGAACACAATACGGAGTTAAATTAACTACGGATTTGTTAA
The DNA here is from genome assembly GCA_941918925.1 of Phyto melanocephala. Taxonomy (NCBI): domain Eukaryota; kingdom Metazoa; phylum Arthropoda; class Insecta; order Diptera; family Rhinophoridae; genus Phyto; species Phyto melanocephala. Next base: position 91,821,715 of record OW799236.1, on the reverse strand, counting down.
AATTTAGTTAAGCTAAGAAGAAGAATTATATTAGTAAAATTTAGTAAGCTTGAAGAATTTTCGTTAAAATTTAATTCGTATAATATATATATTTTTTAATTTAATTTAAAGCATGTAAAATTGAAGAAAAGTCGTTTAAATTAACATATTTATTTTAGTAAAATTTAATACAATTCTTTTTATTGGTGCAGAGTATGCAGTGTTGAATAAAAACCAGACGAATTAAAGAAACTTTATTAAATTTAACTTATTTATTTTAGTACATTTGAATAAAGGCATGTAGAAATGAATATTTTTCTTAATTTACCGTATGTATTTGTAAGCAAATCATAAACAGTAATGGCTAAGTGTGCGCATTAAACACGTGTGTATATAATAAGTTTGCAAAGAAACTACATACTTAATTTGTGATACCTATTTAAAGTTTTTGGTGTGTTATTTTTTTCAGAATTATAAAAATAAAATATTGAAATATATAAAATCTCTTATAAATTATTTGTTATGAAGTGTTATATATGTAAAAAGATGTCTTTTTCAATCGAAGCTTTAATTGTGCACTTAAAAATTTATCATTGTCTTTCCTCACACAGTACATTTCAATGTTGTGAAGAATCGTGCTCACAATTCTTCAGTAATATTCATAGTTTTAAACGGCATCTAAAAATAAAACATATACATTTAGAAAATCAAACAGCTCACAAGGATTTTGATTTAAAAGTTTCAGTTCAAAATGGTGAAAGTGTAAAAATGTTAAAAAAAAATTTCCATGATCCTAATATTAAACAACATTTATATATAAGTAATAATAATATTACAAGATTGCCGAAAGATAATTTTTCCATGGCTGCAGCTAATTTTAGTGTATCGCTCCATAATAATAATAATTTTACAAAAAAAAATGTTGAAGACATACAAAAATTAGTTACAGATACTATATTAGCTCCAGTTGCGACTCATTTAAAACATTGTGTTTCTTATATTTCTAATGTTGAAGCAAAGGTTCATTTAGAACGTCTTATTGATCACATCTCTGATCCATTTATTATTTGCAAAACCGATTATTTAATGAAAAGGTATCTTAAAGATAACGATTTTTTGGAAGATTGTGTTCAATTTTCTATTGATGAATCCGTTAGACCAGTGATATACAATGGTGATGTTGTTTATAATGATGTTAATACTAAGGGAATACTTCTACCTATTAAGTTTCAGTTCAAAAAATACTTCGAGAAAACTAACGTCCTTAAGGAAACATTAAACAAAATAAGTTTATATCAGAAAAACCCCAACGGCTATGGTAATTTTATACAAGGAAATTTATGGCAAGAGAAGGTAGCTAAATACGAGTCAAGTGAAATTTGTATCCCATTTTTTCTGTATTTTGATGATTTTGAAATCAACAATCCTTTGGGAACTCATTGTCAATAGATTTGTGGAATTTATTATAGTTTTCCTTTATCTGAATGTTCTGAACTTGATCATATCTTTGTGGCGGGGTTTATTAAATCTCACGATATCAAAGAATTTGGGAATGAGTCGTCTTTTAAATACTTAATTTATCAACTAAATGAAATTGAAAACCAAGAAATAATGTTAAATACCTCAGATGGAAACGTAAAAGTCAGATTTATTTTGGGATTAATATAAGGCGATAATTTGGGATTAAATTCTCTTTTGGGATTTAGCAAATCATTTTCGAGTTCCTTTTACTGCCGCTTTTGCAAAACTCCTAAACACATGACTTATAAAATGATAAAAGAAGATTCTACGTATTTACGTAATGTTAAAAATTTCAATGATGATATTAGAAATCACAATTTTTCGGTAACTGGTATACTTGAAAATTCGCCATTTAATAGGCTTACATCATTTCACGTAGTTAATAACTATGCCGTCGATATGATGCACGACTTGTTTGAGGGCATATGCCACTATGACATTTGTCACATTATAAAGTATTATACGGAAAAAATTAATATATTCTCGTTAGAAACTCTTAATTTACGCAAGCAAAACTTTAACTACGGACCATTAGAAATTGGAAACTTTTCAAAACCAATTCTTGAAAAGCATTTAAATCAAAACCGCTTAAAGATGACAGCAAGTGAAATGAAAAGCTTTATTCGATTTTTTCCGTTGATAATTGGTGATCTAATAGCTGAAGACGATCCTGTTTGGAATTTTTTTAAGATTCTGTTAAAAATAATCAAATTACTCCTTAAAAACATTTTATATATTTCTGATATATCACTCCTTAAAGGGCTAATTTCAGAACATAATGAAAAATACGTTACTTTGTTTTCAGACACGCTTAAGCCAAAACATCATTTACTAATCCATTATCCAACTATAATAGAAAATTCTGGTCCGCCAAAATATTTTTGGTGTTTTCGATTTGAAGGAAAACATAAAGAAGTTAAAACGTATGCTAATGTTACGACATCAAGAAAAAATATTTTATTAACTTTAGCTAGGAAATATCAATTTAAATTTTCTTATCTCCTTATGACACCCGAAAAAAAAAATATAACATTCGAGCAAACCCATATTATTGATAGTAAATATACGAATATTATATTTAAAAAACTAAAAATTAAACCTCAAAAAGTGATTGCTTTACATCAACTAAAATATAAAGGAACAACGTTTCAAAAAGGGCATATTTTGACAAAGGTTATCGGAAGCCTAAGCGTATTTGAATTAGTTGAATTATATGTCTTATCTGAATCTTCTGAAATAATTCTTTTACTAAACGAACTGTTAATTAAATCTTACAATGCCCATTATGATGATTATGAAATCAATTCTCCTAAAACAATAATAAGTGAAAATTTAGTATTTAGTATTAAAGACTTTAAAGTTAAACCCATTAATATACACCACACTATAAAAGGAAAATTAATGATTAGATTAAAGGAATATTTTTAAATTTATACATATTTATAAATATATATTTCTAAGTTTAAAAAATATAATATAATAATATATATATATATATATATATGTGTATATAATATAATATAATGTATATAATTTCATTTAATTAGAATTTAATACCTTAATTTTAAAAAGATAAGTTAAGAGTAAGTTTTAATTATTAACTGTACAACATGGATGGGCCATTCCTTATATATACACCAAACGAACCGGAAACAAACGCCAATTCAAATAATCAACAAGATGTTCATTACGAGTATCAGGTACTAAGTAATGTTCCAATATGCAGTAACGATAATTTAACACCATCAACAACTATTAGCAACGATTCCCAAAATAGATTCTTAACAGAAAATATCAATTCATGTTCAAGCTCTTGGATGACTCCAGCTGCAATTTGTGAACTTAAAGAATTACTAAATGAATGGAAATTCGGGAGCCTATTTCATGTGTTTTACGGTAATATATATTTAAATATAATACTTACATAACTACATATATGTATATACTTATATTTATTTTATAAATGTATTTTTTTACAGATGAATGTATAGATGTTGATGCGCTTAAAGTTATGACTCCTCAACATCTTAAACAACTTGGAAAAAAATGGAATATCAAATTAGGTATTCAAATCAAATTTGAGAGATATTTAATGTCTTGGACAAAGACCAATATCAGTAAATTAAGTGCAGATGCAGATATTAATGATTCTGATCATGCCTTTTGTTCAGTTGAAAGTAAAAATCAATCCATTACCATCGATATTGAAGCAATACTGAAGTCATCATCTCAAGGAAGATTAGTTTTAGATTACTTTAAAACCAATTTAAAATTAAATGAAGGATCTCGAGTAATCTTAGTTGATCTTGTAACAAATTTTTTAATTCAAAACGATATTCGAATGACTGTTAAATTAGTTCATAAAATGGCACAGGATATAGTTGAAGTTTTTAATACTGAAAATTTGGTAAGAATACTTTCTGTTTTCTATTATACGGTAGAACTTAAATATTTTTTTATTTTTTAGGAATATTACTACTTAAAACAAGCTGGAAAGAAGCCCAGAGGTAAACTGTACGACAAATATTTCAATGTTGTTCGCAAACTTAAACAAAGTGGTGTTCTGAAGAAACGACCCTATTCTAATAAAGCTCTACCGGGCCATAAAAGAATTTTTAATCTAGGTAAGAACTAGTTTTTTTCCTTGTAAAAATGTTTTAATTTTATGTAAACATATTTGTATTTAGACCCGCCAGAAGAAAATATTGGCGATAGAATTGAAGCGATTTATGTGGACAACTGCTCTTGGGAAGAAGTTGAAAGTCATTGGGTGGCAACCAAAAACTACCGACTAAATGAAATATCAACAGCAAAACTCACTTCTGATATATTAAATCAGTGGCCGCAGTATAAAAAGCCATTAGGTTTTAAGTTGGTAAGTTGTTCATATAATTTGGCTATATTTGAAACATCATCAAAAAATATATTTTGGCTTATTTTTATAGATAAATATTGATTTTGCTCATTTATATCCAAAAGCGGAATGTTTTCGAACTAATTTTGTGACTTTCTGTTTAAAAATTGACTCAGTCTTCGAAGACCGTATCAAAGATCAAGCTAATAAATTATTATTTCAAAATATGAGAAATATGCAAAGCATTAGTGAAAGTAAGTTTTACTATATTTGTAATAAATTTAAAAATTTGGTATAATACACAAAATTTTTTATATTTTAGATGGTCGTTGTCTTGCCATTTTTTACCTTTTACACAGTATTTTAGTACCATCAACAAAAATTTTTAATGTAACTAATGGAAAAAAATATGTACTAGATTTTCTATACGAGACTCACAAAAAAGTTTTATAATTGATGGTAACACAGTTGCTGCTTGTGAAGAAGAGTTGCTAAGCAAATTCGAACAAAAAGTAAAAATTCAACCAATAATTTTAATTTCGGGCTCAATCTTAGAACCAAAAGAAATTGTAATTTATTTTGAAGGGATAAAATATAGCATGCACTCCGCGTTAAATGCTATAGATACTTGTTTTAAAATATTTTTTATATTCAATTTAGAGTACCCAAAAGAATCTCTGTTAGTTTGGTCATTTATTCAAAAACACTTTTACAATATTGCTACAGATAGTGACTATAATAGTCCAAAAATAAATTCCTTAATTTCAAATTTAAAAGAGCTGTAGTTTTAAACAACACAATTTTTTATCTGTTTTTTCGTTATTGTTTTATAAACCTAAATAAAAATCTATGTAATGAATTGAGCAATTGCAGAAAATTTTAGTTTTACTAAATATGTAAATTTATAAATATGTACGTACTAATAGTGAATATAAGTTATATAAATTATTATTAGTATTAAATGCTGTTAAGTTTTTTTTAAAAATGTTTTGTTGACTAAAACTGAATTACAAAAATATAATTTAATTTCAAAAGACTATGTAATTATTTATTATAAATGTTGTATGTATTGTAAATATTTATTTTTATAATTACATACATATGTACATAAATATACATAAATAATCATAAGAAAATATTTTTATTTTATTTGTATTATTATATATAAAATATGATTAATGTATGTATGTGTGTATTAATTATTAATGGATATGAATTTTATAAATATATATTTTTTTCTCATAAATCTTGTCTTTTAGTACCTACGTTGTTTTTTTTTTTTGTAAATATATTTTTACTGGCATATTATTTCAAATATCAGTTATTAAATAACAGCACAATATATTAGTTTTTTATAGTTTAAAAATAATGTACCTTTTTAAGGAGAGTCATTCTATTTAAATTATATAAAACTGTATTGACTGTTAACTTCATCATATTATTTCATTCCTACTGGGGTTTAGGAATTGTATAAAACGATTTATTTAAAATGAATAACAATTCTTCAATACAAATAAAATATATTATTCAAATTAACTAAATTTATTAGTATATTTGAAGATATTTTCTTTCATATTAAGGCAAAAATATTTAAATTAATTACATTTATTAGTAAGTTTAAATAAAATTTCTTTAATATGAATAAAAATTTACTAATATCATTAGTTAATTTAATTATTTTGTTAATAAATGTAACTAAAATTTCATCATTTTTACACCTAATTAAATAACGAATGAAAATAGTCAAATTTAAAAAATTTCTTCATTATAACTAATTTACTAAAATTTAAACTTTTACGAAAAATGCCCGTAAAACTGAATAACGTTTTTGTTAGTTGTATAATAACCTACATTTCTTCAGTTTTACACCCCTTTTTACCGTATTTAGGTAAATTTTTGGTTCAGTGTAGTCCAAAAGGGTAACAGAAGCAATTGTAAAATCTTTAATGAAAGGACTGCCGAAAAAAATCGATAATTTTATAAATACAAAATAATAAATTTAGATTTCAATTAAGATAAATTTGTATAATATGCCAATAAATTTGCGTATTTTAAAGAGTTTTTATATTGCACGATTTGAGTCTTATTTAACTTAATGCAACTTCAAATTTGTTTTTTGATACTCCCTTTATTAGAGGTGTTTTACTCCAAACATTATTTAAGTATATCGTGGACGTCGTGGAAGTTTATAATTGATGTATGGTATTGTCTATTGCCAATTTTTTTAGTTAATATATATGAAATTAAAAAAAAATTATTTTTATAATTTGGAAATGTTTATTTTAAATACAAGTACAGCGTATTTATAGCAGGTGACCTTGCAAGGTAGGCTGATTAGATTTTTTAGTAGGGTGTACAAACAACTCCACATAAAAAATTGTTTATATGAAGTTTGACTTTTCAAAAAGGCTAGCAAATTTAGCACCGTTTCCAACTGTTATAAATTCGTCTAGCTACTACGATTTATGTTTGTGCCGTGTTTGTAGTAGAATTGGCAAGTCACTTGTGTGGTTTATTCGGGCATTAAGTGCGCTACGATCAGGGGCCAAATTACGGCATTCGACCACGATCGAAATTTTACTTGAACGATCGAGTTTGCTGGGCTTTAGGTATAAAGATTCTAATAAGAATTTTCAAATTTTGATTACGTTCGTATGCCGTAATTTGGCCACTGGTAAATTTTAGATCGCTGCTCATGTTCGATAGTGTGTATTCTATTTCAGATTAATCAAAATGTTTACCAACACTTTGAAACGTATGTATGTATATGTATGATAAAAGTGTTTTGTGACAAATTACCCTAATCATTATTAGTCTTTAATATATCACTTTAAATATTACACCAGTTAATTGGATATCTATTGCTACATATGCTTGTGATATAATAAATTATTGACTTGGTACTTAGTTCAACGTAAAACTATGTAATAAATACTGTAGTATAGACTCGATGACAACAGCAGTAAAATTCGAATATTTTATTCATGTTTTTAATGAGAGTTTGATTTAGTTTCATGAAAACAGTAACAAATTAAAATAAATAAAATAAAATAGTAATTTAGCATCCACACTTCGTATTTGTACAAGTTGCAATTTAAACATCATTTAAATACTCACACCCTTATTAAAAAAAAACAAAAAAGAAACTGTGTAAATAGATGTACTGAGTTCCAAAAATTTTAAACGTTTCAATTTATTCTTGTTTGAAACGTAAAACTTTTTTAAACCTTTAATAGTTTTAGCTAGTTTTATTTGAAACTAATTTTATTCTGTTTAACCGCACACCATAAAACTTTTGTGTTGACTTTCGAAAAGTAACAAACTACGCATTTCATAGCATTTGACATTTAACAAAGTTTCGCTGGAGTAGTACCAGAGTGTAACTATTACAATTTGAAAGCACACAAGCATTAATTCATTGTTAAGAGTTAACTTAAACATTTCAATTTGAAATTATTTTCGTAATACTTACAGTTGTATGTGTCATTTTATTTTTAAATTTAAATAAATAATTTTAGTTTAACGTTTTATGAGTAGAAGAATTTTCAAAATAATTTCTAAACTGTTTGGAAATTTTAGAACTTTGTTTGATTTGAGTTTGAGTTTGGTTACATTAAAAACTATAATAATTATTTATTAAAAGACTTATATTGGTAATAGATTGAGAATTTGTATAAATGTATTCAACTATTAAAAACCAACACAATTGCTTTATAACGCACTGAGATATTTATTTATTTATTTGAATCTATGGATTCTAGATCCTTACAGACTATAAAGCAGTATATACAAATTGTTTGATATAAGTTGTTCAAAACCAAAACTATTTTACATTTCACAATATTAACATTTAAGGAAAAATCTTTATGTTGATAAAGTATATCGAACTCGGTACAAATCCTTAAAAGCGGATCGAAGTTGGCATATTTCGTTCTGAAAACTTTGACCATTGAACTTTAATGCCTCTATTTTTCTTAATATTTCAACCATAAAAATCAAAATTTTGCAGCTTTAGGATAATTTATAGACACGATTGCTACCATTTGTAGATATGATATGCCTTATGAATATTTACTTTGGACAAAACAGTCACTAATCGCGAAAGTTATAGACAAAAATATTTTTTAAAGCTATTATTTTTTTTTTTTTTTATTTATCAAGAAACTAAAGCTCCTAAATTATTTTTGTACACATTTTAGACACCAAAACACAATTCGTGGTCTAGAAAATTAAAAATTTGCATATAAATACAACTATATCGATGTTTTTGCAAACTTTCTCGCGAATCAAATTAATTTAAAATTATTGGAGTCAACTAGATGGTATTTACATCCCTGCGGCTAGTGTGGCAAAACATACTATTTCAAATTATTTTTTCATTATCACAATTAAAAATTCTTCTTTAAAATAAGCATGAAAAATTAAATCTAGACTGAATACAAATTTAAATATTTATCTATTTAAACAGAAAAGCTCAACATATAAGTAAATTGAAAATTATTCGCTTCATTTATAAAGTTCAATATTTTTTAATCCGTACCTAAAAAAAAATTGCAAAATTTAATGAAATGATACCTAAAATAAAGGAATTATATTTCTTCAATTTAAATTTGGATTACTATTAAGATATTAACTTTATTAAAATTTCATTATCATTCATGTAAAAAAAATGATATAAGAAAATAAATGACTAACTCACCAGAAAACAAATATCTATGTTTAATTAAAGTCGTTAAGCATATTTTTGATCAGAAACAAACATGAAAATTAAATTTTTCGGTTCAATCAATGAGCCTAACATAATAACATTCGTTAAAGCGGCATTTCACTTTATATAACTTTTGATATTGTAATTATACATTAATATTTATGAGTAACAGTTTGCAATTAAAATTTCAAGGTTTTGGAAACAATTTTATAATTTTATTTAAAAATTTCATTCAATCATTTAAGTACAAACTGAGAAATAAATGTTCGATAAATTACAAAAGAAACATTGTTTCGTTTAATTTGATTAAAAATTAGAGCAAAATGTGAATCATGTACAGATAACGAATATAAATGCATGTGTGTAGTATTCTCGTATCTTATAAACTATTGTTACGATTAAAAACTAATGTACATATATTAGACCGTACCAAAAAAAAAAGTTCGCCGTAAGCATTAAAATTTAAATTATTTTTGTAAGACAATTTAAGAAAAAAAAACATTTTTTGTTAAACGTAGGAGCCATTTGAAATTTTATGTTGTGTCCTCGGATATACGATATTTTTCCATATTGCTTGCAAAAATATTTAACATTCGTAGGGGTACGGAGTAATATACATACATACATAAATACACACGTATGCAAATTTTCGTTAGATTCTCTACAAACAGAACAAGTAAGAGCGCTATATTCGGCCGTGCCGAATCTTATATACCCTTCACACCGTGTAGTCATGCAATAACAGTAGTTTGTATCACCATTCCATATGATATACGTAGAAACATATAAAAACCAAACATATGTAAAAACATCCACATTGTAAAATTATAAATTTAAGTATGTATGTTAAAAAAAAAATAAAAAAAAATTTAAAAAAAAATTTAAAAAAAAAAATTTAAAAAAAAATTACAAAAAAAATTTAAAAAATAATTAAAATATATATAATAAATATGAAACAAAAAAAATAAAAAAAAAATATTTAAAAAAAAAAATTAAAAAAAAATAATAATAAAAATATAAATAATATATTAATTAAAAAATAAAAAAAAAAATAAAAAAAAATTAAAAAAAAATTAAAAAAAATTAAAAAAAAAATAAAAAAAAATTTTTTTGGCTCAGCTGGGATTCAATTACACGTTTTCTCTAACCAGTATACACGTTTGTATGTATGTATGTTGTTGTTGTAATGTTGTTTTTGTGAAAAAAAAATCGAGGTGGTCGTGGGTTTTTGCTCATATCTCAGTTGTTTATGTACCGATGTTTCTGATTTTCAATACCGATCTACTCCCGAATATTTCTGATATTTTAATACCTCACCCGAGTCCAAGCGATGTCGGGGGGCTTCAAAAAGTTGATTTCAACATACACACGGACAGACGGTCAGACGGACAGACTGACAGACTGACAGAGCTTAATCGACTCCCCTATTCATAAGCTTTCAGAAAATATATACTTTATGGGGTCGGAAATCAAAATTGTAGAAATTTCACACGGAATGACAAACCTATATATACCCTTTTTCACTGTGTGAAGGGTATAAAAATTGCACGTTCCGACGAATGAAGGCCTTCTTTCGTAGAATTCAAAATTATCTTAATATCTTCAATATTAAAGATAGAAAAAAATGTATGGGAAACTAATTGTAGGTAAAATTTTTTGTAAATTTTTTTTTATATTATATATAAGTTTAAAATGTATATGTGTGTACGTCTAAGTTATTAGGCTTAAGTATTTAAAATTATAGGAAGCGAAAAAATTAAAAAAAAAAAACAATTTTTAGTTCAAAAGAGTTCACCGAGATAAAACCACTAGTTCTAAGTTTCATCAAATCAAAATCCGAATCAAAAATATTTCCTAAAATATAAGCTACCTCCTCTTTATTCATGCAAATAAAAATCAATTTTATTACATTTATTCCGACGTTTCGTCAATATTTGTTGACTTTTTCAAGGGAATAGTAAATAAACAAGGAATTTTTATAACGTTACAAATTTAACATTTAGCCGGGACATTTAAGCTTTTATTTTTGTTTATTTATGTAAATATAAAATTTTTCTATTTGTTTATTATATTGCAACTCTATAACGAATCGCTTAATGATCTCTGCTAAATTTTCCTTTCAATTTCCGTGTTATACAAAATGTGCAATTTCCTAGAGAATTGGTTTTGATTCACTAGTTTTGTAAGTAGTTCTTTAATTTTGTTATATACATACATATGTATAATGGCAATTATTATCAGGAACAAATTCTTAATTCTTTATGATAAATTTTTTTTCTTTTTATTTTTTTACTTTTTTAATTCAACAAAAAAAAAAAACAAACCAACTATTCAATTGGGTTTTAATTTCTAAAAATATCTAAATTTTTCAGTCAACCAAAAACATTTCAATCAAAGTAAAAATAAAATCAAACTTTTCAATGTCATAAAAAATTAAGTAAAGTAGTTTACAGTTAAGAAAAATTAATTAGCTGCAGTTCTCACATTGAGTTGTTAACATGGTGCTTACCAGCTTCCCAGAGCGCTTCTAAAAGGCACGACTATTATATTCGATACCCCTCTTTTACATTTAATAAGTGCTAATTTCACCGCTACCGGGAACAGCTTAATTATGCCTTTCCCTCACGCACTGCTGAAATAGGTAACAGCAAACTAACGAGAAATACATTTAAAACAAGTAAGAGCGCTATATTAGGCTGTGCCGAATTTTTGATACCCACCACCAATTTTGTGTACTTTTTTAACACAGAATTTATTATTTTGTTATTAAGAGAAATCGCTATCGAATAATCTCTTTATACTAAAATATGTTTCACTTTCTTTTTGTAACATCGATTTGCTATTAATTTATTTTAAATTTATTCTTACAATGAGACCTTAAATATTTCTACAGGTTCTACTGACCCTATTTTACTACAATGATGTATTTTTACGGAAAGCGAAGAGTTTAATTTGGTACCCAGAGGTGATTTCACTGGAATTAAACTTACATTGTCATAGTTAAGTTACCCAGAAAACTATATATGCAAAATTTCATCGTCATACCACTTATTCTCTCTTATTTATGAGCTTTTAAATTTCTAAATTATTAATCTATTTTGTGAGGGTTGAAATAGGCGTGTCAAAGTAGTTTATGCTAATAAAGTCAATTTAAATATTTAAATATAGGGTCCTTTACTCTTCCAAAATCTGTGTTCATAGAGAAAGGACATGAATTCGAGATAAAACGTTATATGGGAGGTGGGCGTGTTAATTAAATTTTCCGTTCTTACAAGCCTTTTGATCAAAAAGCAATGTTTGCAAAAATTCAGGATCGAACATCTAATTTTTTCAGTTTTATTACATTTTTAATTTAAAAAACTTAGACTGAAAAATACACTGAGCAGTATAAATTTTCGTACATTTTGATATATAACTCCTTTGGTAATGCATAGATTTGAGCAATTTTTAGGGAAAAATATTTTTTTTTACTTAGGAAATATTCCCTTAAAATTTTAGCGCTCTATGTCAATGCGTTTATATACAATTTGCATTTTATTCGATGTTGGAAAGACGTTGTTTTTTTGGCATATTCTTGCATTACGAGCTATAACTCTCCTTCTTATATACCGATTTAGAATACTTTCAATACCAGACAAGTCTTGTGTAAATATAGAATATTCTGGCAAAATATGATCCCCTTATTTTTTTCGGTTCAAGCTCTGTCGTGCTTTCAACATACGGACAGATGGATGGACATAGCTAGATCGTTCTGTAATAAATAAAGACTCAGAAACCATATACTTTATGGGGTTTAAAAGGAAAATTTCGATGTGTTACAAAGAGAATGACAAAATGAATATACCCCCACCATTTTTGGTAGTGGGTATAATAAATATGGAAATTCTAAATTCTATTTAGATTTGTTTGACAGGTTAAATTTTTAAATACAGTGTATCCACATATTAAGCGATACAGAAGACAAGCAATTGATTTTTGTAAATTTCGATGATTTTTACTACCCTCCAATATTAAATGTAAAGATGTAAAGAAGTTTTTTTAATTCCGGTGATTATTTGTTGTTTCATTATAAAAAAAAATTCATTTTATTTTATCATTAGTATTTGTGATTTTGATTTTTGATTTTCCATAAAAAGTACACATTATTGAATTTAAAAAATAAAAAACTGCAGGTAATACCCTCTACGCTTGGTGGTTAAATACGTAAGACTGGAGACTAAGTGAATACGTCATTTTTAATCTGAAACCCCTAAATATATAGTATACCGTATTGAGAAGAAAGTTCGTCGTATACTTTCTATATGTATTATTTTTTTAAAGTGAGTCCTACGTTCGAAAAAACTTAAATTTTATATGTATATATTAGAAGAATATAGCGAGTTTTACTTTGCTTGTGAGATGGTTCGTTCCATTCTACAAACTTCTTTAAATTTCAAATAAAAACGTTAAATGTTTTCATTTTAACGCTTCCCCATGATTGGTTCCTATAAATAATTTAAATTAAAAAAGAAAATTACAAAATTTATAATTTGCACGCTGTAAAATTGTAAAAATAATATTTGCACATAAATGTATATGACTTATATAAAGTTGATTATAATTTAAAACATTCCTACTACATAATCACCTAAACTATTTTACCCACCCACCGGTTTATTCTTCTTTTGGAATATTTTGTTTTCCTTTGCAAGTAAAATTTATTACTTTTGCATAATTTTACATGGAGATTTCTTTTTTTCTACTACTATAAATAGTTTGTTGTTGCCTTTTGAAAATATTGTAATATTTCATATTGTTTTATTACGAAATAAAACAATTTGTCTTCAACATTCAACCATATGGCAGTCATTTGTATTCATTTGCACACACACACCAAGACACAAAATTTAATATAAGGTGTGTGTAAATATTAAATAGAACACACATTATTGTTAATAATTTGAAGTATGTGAAACTCTTAATTGAATGAATTTTTTTTGATAAATAATAAGATACATTGTTGTTAAATGTTATAAAATACTAGCCAAACCCGGCGCGCGTTGCTACGCCCCTTAATGAATTGAAATGCATTCTGAATTTTAATTGAATTTTAAGTGCAAAAACCTAAATATTATAATTTTTTTTATGGGCGTGGCACTGCCCACTTTTCTAATCACGAAATTGTAAAGTCATAACAGCTCAATATGTGTGCAAAGTTTCAGAGGAATCGGACCAGTGCAAGTACCTCAAAATTATAATTGTTTTTATGGGCATGGCCCAGCCCACTTTTCTTATCACGAAATTGTAAAGTCATAATAGCTCAATATGTGTGCAAAGTTTCACAAAAATCGGTACAGGCAAGTACCTCATAATTGTAACATTTTTTATGGGCGTGGTCCTGCTAATTTTTCTAGTCACAAAATTATAGTCATGATAGCTCAATATGTGTGCAAAGTTTCAGAATAATCGGTCCAGTGCAAGTACCTCAAAATGATACCTATTTTTTATGGGCATGGCACTGCCCACTTTTCTAATCACGAAATGATTTAGTCATAGCAGCTCGATACGTGTGCAAAGTTTCAGAAACATCGGTCTGGTGCAAGTACCTCAAAATGATACCTATTTTTTGTGGGCGTGGCACTGTCCACTTTTCTAATCACGAAATTATTTAGTCCTGACAGCTCAATATGTGTGCAAAGTTTCAGAAAAATCCGTCCAGTGCAAGTACCTCAAAATTAAAACTTTTTAGGGCGTGGCCCCGCCCACTTTTCTTATCATAAAATTATTTAGTCATGACAGCTCGATATGTGTGCAAAGTTTCCGAAAAATCGGTCATGTGCAAGTAGCTAAAACTGATAACTAATTATTATGGGCGTGGCTCCGCCCACTTTTTTCCACCCATAAACACTCCCTGGTATGTGTAAAACAACTTGCCAAAGTTTGAGTCCGATCGGTTTTACGATTTCGGAGTCTATAGCTAACACACACACAGAGTTTTTTTTTATATATATATATATAGATAAAAAAGAAAAAATTTAATTCTATATTTGAAAACGCGATGTATATATTTAGCAAGATTTAGCATGTTATTGCAGCAAGTGGAATTTGACATGATAAAATGTCTGTTTTTTAAATGCAGCAAGTAAAAAAATTGGTGTGAATTCCAACTAAAGAAGACAAATGCTTTTCCCAAAGTCCTGTAAAAAATTCTTTAACATTAAAAAATATTTTTCAAAAATATTATTTTTTTGAATATTATTTTATCTTCTCTCATTTGACATTTTTGAATTTCTTAAGTTACATTTCATTTTTGCTCACGCCTGAAGTTAGTACACTTTAACATGCATGCATGAAGATGACAATGAGTTTCTATGTACATAATTTTAAACAAATCGTGAACATTATTTTTCATTTAACAAGAACAAAAGAAATACTCCATTACAAGAATAATTTGCTAGTGATTGTGTAAAAATTTAAATATTTGCTAAACAACAAATTTAAAATTAAGGAATCTATTTTATTTAAGTTTCGTATTATACAATATAAAAGCAAAATAATATTTGACTTATGCATTATTTGATAACATTAACAAAAAGACTTTTTTATACAATTTTATGCAATTAATTAAAATGCTTCAAAAATATTTTAATTTTTTATTGTTTTGATTTTTTTCTAATTACGCCAATATGACAGCTCAACTTGTGAACTCACCGACCGTTGGCAAATGTTTTATAATTTTAATGAACAGGCACATTCACAATGTAGTCTTGTCCCAACAGCTAATTTAGAAGCCTATATATATTGATTTTCCTTTGATTTCATTTATCGATTATTACAGGGATGGAAAATGAAATATTTTTGGTATTAAACAATTAACTTAAGGGTATTCCAAAATACAAGATAAACATATTTGAGTTTTCTAATCTTTGTAAAGTATTGTCAACGTTAGAAAAACTGTTCGATAGGTGAAGCTAAAAGAATTCGGATGGGAGAAAAACTCGTTTTAATTGTTTGTCAATATTTTAGTAATTATACAAATTTGGCTGCTAAAGTTCAGAAATTTTGTGGTCGGAATATTATGTAGTGTGTACATGACGCGGTGTTTATCATAGCGAATATATATGGCACGCACCATAACAAATAAACACACAAACATGTATCGTGCGCCAAGAACTTATGTACAATAAACAAATAAATATTGTATACAATAAGTTCAAAGCACTTAAGGCTGGGGCACAATGAATCCGTCGTCCGTCAAACTTCAACTTTTTCAACTGACATCAACGTATTGACGGAGAGGGGTTGGCACAATCAGTACTTTGTGTTGACGGATCATAAGTCAAAGTTTGACGGACGACGGATTCATTGCGCCCCAGCCTTTACACTCAAATGAATTTTTTGCTGCGCTGAACAAAATATAATATCATATTACACACAGCAATTAAACAGTCAGTACTCAATACATGAATCAAAGAACTGATGTCTTCTACATTAGTTAAGTGCAGTTGTTATGTTGATGGTTCCACTGTTAACGTAATCATACAGGCAATGCTTTGATTACTGAACTGTTTGGTGTTCAATAATAACTAAAATCTATTAAAACCATGATACACATTCCACTGTAACTAGAATAGCTAAGTAAGCAATAATTATGTATAAAAACCGAAGATTTTTAATAAAGAAATCAATTCTTGCTTAACACCAATCGAGCGTTTCAGCCGCTCTTTGCAAGAAGTAAATAATTTGTAGTTTCATTGTTTACAATTAGCTTAAATTCGCGATTTGTATAAAAGTAACTAACAAATGTCCTGGATATTAAATTAATTGTTTACAGTAAAAGCCCTTAAGATTCGAAAGCAAACTTTTAAAATGTGCAGTGTGTTAAAGTTCTTTATCTTATTAAGCCAAAGAAGCAATGGCACGTTTTGACTAATATGTAGTAAATATATAAATATATAAATATATAAAAGAAATTTTCAATATAACATCTTCAATATACATCTTCAGTTGAGCCTAAACTTATCTACCTTTACACAGTTTGTACAATGTATATTCGTAAGTATGTATTAGCGGCAGCTACCTTTTGGTGTTGTTTTGCTATGTCGACTTCTCTATCTATTAATGGGTTAACAAATAAATACTGTAGAAATTATTTTATTTCCGTAATTTATTTATTTATTTATTTATTTTATTTGTCAATTCCTATACAACAAGATTTAATCTTATATTTAAAGTATAGGAAAGTAGTTTTTATAAATTAAATTTAGGGATTACACATTAATACAATTACATACACTTAGCTATATTATATTATTATTATTATATTATTAACTATAAAAAAAAAAATATATTATACTATAACAAATACATTACAATTAATAACAATTTACTGTTGTGCAAAAAAAAATCAAATAAAAAATGTTTAAAGCTATTTGCGTTGCTATTGAGTTGTTGAGTTTGGGGAAGAATATTCCAAAGACGCGCCGCGTGTATAAAGAAGTGCCATTCAGATACAAGAAGACGGTGTAAAGGAATTATAATCCTTTTCCCTCTAAGCGATCTGGCAAGCCTTATCTTGTCTATAAGATATTGAGGAGCTTCTGAATAAATAATCTTATGCAAAAATAATAGAACGCGTATGTTAAGAAGATTGTCAAAGGAAACACCGTAAAGTTGAGCGGAAAAATTAGAAGCATGGTCATATCTTCTCAAGCCATACACATATCTAATTATGTTATTATATAAAACGTTTAATTTCCTTTTATTAATTGAGTCGCAGCTTGCAAAAAGCTCACAGCCGTAAATTAAACCTGGAAGAAGATAGGATTTTGCAAGAAGCTTCCTTATCCCTATGGGAGTAAAATATTGTGTCGGCCAAAGGCACCTTAGCTTAATGTAAATTTGGCCTACGAGTGTATTAACATGGTTTGTCCAAGTAAGTGTATTATTAAACACTATTCCAAGGTTTTTTGCAACATTAACGATGTTGATCCTTTCCCCATTTATTAGAATGTTAACATCGATAACAGGATCGATCGTTTTCTTCCGAATTATTAGGCACTTTGATTTATGGGGGTTTAAACAAAGTCCATTCGCTGTTGCCCAACGAAAAATTCTATCCAAATCATCATTAACCCTAACAACACTTTCATCAATAGATCGTACTGGACTGCTCAAATATAACTGTACATCATCTGCATACATGTGAACTTTGCAATGCAAAAGCTGTTTTGGCAAATCATTGGCATAAATTGAAAAAAGTAGTGGTCCCAGAATGGACCCTTGTGGCACACCTCTTGTTAAAGGTTTTAAAGATGATTGAAAATTATTAGAAGATACAAATTGCAAACGATTCGAAAGATATGAAGACAAAAGACGTGTTGAATTGTTAGAGAAATTAAAGAAGTGCCGAAGCTTGTTGCAAAGTGTTCCATGGTCAACAGTGTCGAAGGCTTTTGAGTGGTCAAGAAGAATTAAGAAATTTAATTTTCCTTCATCCAGTTCACGTCGTATATTTTCAGAGACATCCAATAAGGCAGATACACAGCTATGGTTAGAGCGAAAACCTGATTGATTTTCAGACAATAATTTTTTCCCTTTTATATGTCCCGAAATTTGAATTTGTAGAATCTTTTCTAGCACCTTAGACAAATAACACAAGATAGCTATTGGCCTAAATTCTGAATTTGTTTTCGGTATAGGAACTACCCTTGCACATTTCCATCTGTTCGGAAAAGTATTGGTCATTATTATGGTGTTAAATAAATGTGTTATATATGGCAGGAGTACTGGAAGTAATATCTGAATAAATTTTGGGTGCATATTGTCGCAGCCCACTGCATTTGACTTAATTAATTTAAAACATGAATAAACTTCAGAATGACTCACGCAAGAGAAATTAAAGACATTATGACCAATATCAAAATCGTTTGACTCTAAATTGGGAAAATTATAAAAACTTTCGTCTGCCGCTACAAAAGGTATATTCATGAAGATACTATTTAGCTCTTCAACATCTACTTGGTCATTAAGAACGTTTTGTGTACTACCAATACCAATTTCCCGAATGTATTTCCATGTTCGCTTGGAACCAGCTGCAGAGCCAAAACGTCTCGAATAATACTCAGTTTTTGCAATTCTAATGCTCATATTCACTTTTTTTCTGGCAGCTTTAAATACTTCCTTCAACTCAGGGGTTCTGAAACGTTTCCACCTTAAGTATGCAAGGTCCCTCTTATGAATTAGAAACTTTATATAAGAAGAAAACCAAGGTCTTGTACTAGCGGATGTACTTATAGATTTAACTGGAACTGTGTTTTCATACAAATGCTGAATACTGTTTTCAATAAATAATACTTGGTCATCTACAGATGGCATATAGTAAACCTGTTCCCAATCGATATATGATATATTTTCCTGTAGTAAACTATAGTTTATGTTCCTAAAATCGCGAAAATAAATTTTCTTTTGTGACAGAGGAATTCTAAAGTTGTATGTCAAAAATATTAAATCATGTTTCGAAAAACATGAGGCAGACACCTGGTCATATAATAAAATGTTTGATATGTTGGAAACAAAGAAAATGTCAAGCAAAGTTCTATTGGTTGTAGTATGGTGTGTTGGATTAACTGTATTGGTGGGAGTAAGTCCAAAAGATAGCATATTTTCAATTAAAACTGATTCTAAAAGAAGATTCGAATTAAAGTCCCCAGTTATTATTACCTCATTATATTCAACGGCAAGTGTTTCTAGCGCTGCAAAAAAATTAGTAAAAGGAATCCTTTTATTTGGCCTATAGGCACAACCGACTAAAATTTTTTTACCGTCAGAAATTATTTCTATAAAAATAAATTCAACGTTACACTCATAAGATATTAAGTTCGTTGAAGACTTCAAACAAACTCTGCACGATAAATTATCTTTTACAAAGATAGCTACTCCACCAGCATTTCCATTTCTATCCTCTCTAAATATTCTATAGCCACTCAAACAGATAAAACTATCTGGAGTCGAAGACGAAAACCAGGTTTCGGACACACAAACAATATCAACGCCAGAATTTTCAAAAACAAATCTAAATTCATCAAGTTTATTATTCAGGCTTTGGGCGTTGATATGGGCCAGAGTAAGTCCTCTTTTGTATTTAGCCAGGATCCTAACCAAGTTCATAGTAGTGTCTTTAGAATTTCCTCCTACTGTAGCATTATTATCATCCGCCACCATTCTCAACTAAATAATAAGAAAATCTAATAGCAACGCAAACAAAAATAATATTGACAAAATTAAAAGTATGACACAGGAAACATGTAAATATAAAGTGATGTAAATATAATATAATAATAAAGACAAATTTTTTAGTAATATAATAAAATTTCAAATAAAATTTCAAATATATGAAGCATGGTTTAGGTCCGAAAAAGTTGCTTTAACTGGTCAGCGAAATCAATTTTGATGGGATCATCACTATCGTGTTTTTTTACGTACACAATTCCACGTTGAGTGTAGGCTGATTTAATGCTATTATTCTTTTTTAGGCCTAAAGCTGTTTTAAAAATACCGTGATTGTACGGAGTCAAATTCTCATTAATGTAGAACGGCATGTCACTATCAAATCCTGCATTGCACAAACGTAAAGGTGACTTGTGCTTACGTCGATAACTAGCTGTGTTTTTTAAAAACGAATTTCTCTCATATGGGGGAACACATTTTGATAATAATTGGCGCATCACTCACATCACGAATATGTTTAAAGTTTCTCACACGGAAAATAGCTTTGTAAGGTGGTACTGATGTTTTTAACACGTCGCAAATATTTTTAAACATACGCGGTAAGTCTTCATTCTCAAAATACGGTACGCCTGTTATCCGAATATCAGATGCGACTACGGAATTATCATGTGCTAAGATCTTTAAATTTAAATTTTGCACATCATCTTTAAGTTTTTCAATTTTATTATTGGCTGACTCTAGCTTTGTTATTCTTTCATTTAGCTGATTTATTTCCATTTTTACGTCATTCATTATTTCATTTTTAAAATCACTAAACTTTTGTTCTATTTCACGTAGTAGGCAACTCTTATTGTCTTCAATCATTGTTTTTATTATTTTTGATTGTTCTTGCATATACTCGTTTTGTTTTGTAAATTTATTATCTAACCAACTCCATAAACGAGAACGAAGAGTAGGATCATTTGTTGTTGAAAATAAGAGTTCAGTTATTTCAGTGTTGTTGTTTGACAATTCATCACCTAATTCAGCTTCGCGCGCATTTCTCTTTTGACGACGTGAGCTCATAATTGTTGGGATTTTTTTAAAGAGAAAACAAATTTTAATGTGTTGTGTGTATATTTTTGTTTTGTTATTGTTTTGTTTTTGTTTATTTTGTTATGCTGTTTTTTTAACAAGAGTTTTGTATATATGTAATTGTTAATATTTTTATATTTTTTAATAACTTTTATATTAGGTTTTTTGTTCGAAAATGTTTTCGTTCTTACACAAACTCAACTATGTATTTTTATTTATTATTTGTTTGCGGTTTTGCAAGATATACAAGCTTTTTTATTTGTAATAATATATGTATGTATTTTTGCAATTATTTTGTTTAATTTATTGAGGAGAACAATCAGAACACGTCCGTTTAAGAGCAAAGCACCAATTTTGTAACTTATCACCACCAACAGTTTCAAGGCAATAACTGACAATTTTATGCTGCAACTTTGACCAAAACTTATTTGGGAAATCAATAATCTGAGCTTTTAGTTAAAATTTTTCCAAAATAACTTTGACTTTAATTGACCTATATAAACAATATTTTCGATAAATGTTGTCAAAGGTACATATTTTATATATACGTAGCAAAAATTTTAAAAAGTTTCAAAGGAGCTTCAAAATTTTGCTTTATTTGAATAGAAACAGTGGTAGTAGTGTTTATTCGCTTATATATTAGCTCGTAATGTGCCCACATAACAATCATATGTTCTTATCGTTACAAAACTGGTGGCTACAGTAGGAAAAAATAAATGATAATTTTAACAATAATAATTTTAGCCTAAGTTCTTTTCAATAATAAAAATATTGTTTTCAATTGTATTAGTTTTCTCAAAATTTCGCTACTCCATTATGTAGCATCATCAGGAAATGAAATTAATATTTAGATTTTAATAATATTTTTGTGTGTTTAGAAAAAAGTTTGAGATATGAAAAAATTTTATGAAAATTTTAAACTCAAAAATTAACAAACAGTTTAACAATGTTACATGAGAAAATTGCATATATTTTTAATGTGTTACTTTTTGTGTATTAAATATCTGTAACTCTGGGAAATATTAGCAGTTTCTGCCTCATAGTTATATCTAAGTGTTGACGGTAGATTAATAGTTTGTAACATTTACAACATAAATCTACGTTTATAATTAATATTTTTCCTTAAAACTGAAACATTTTCAAAATTTGAAAAGTCATCTAATTTATAAAAGTGAGAGGATAGTGCTGCCTTTTGTGAGTTTATATTTTCCCTATGTCGTTATTCTGACTAATGTCCTGTAATTCTTGTTTTAAGTTTATTTTCAGTCGTACCTATATAAACTTTATTGAATTTCTCACTATCATTACCACCACAAGGTATCTTAATTACTAGATTAGACTTATCCCTTTTTTGTATTCTGTCTTTTGTTTTACTAACCTAACCTACCTACGATTTATAGGCCATTTTATAACTATTAGTATCAAAAACTTTAGATTGTTTAACCTTTTTTGATATTCCTGGTAGTCAATGACTTATAAATTTTCGGTTCAACTATATTCTCTAAATTATTTCTTTTCTTATTTTTAAATTAATCTATAAATTATTCTAATTGGAAATTTATTATCTTTTAGAATATTATTAATTATTTGCTTATTCTTTTTATGAAATGTGTCACTAATTGTTCTCTCTATACAAGTGTCCAATAATTTCTCCATAATTATATCCGCTAGAAAAGGGGAAGCTGTTGATCCTATATAAAGTCCCTCTTTCTTTTGAAATAACAAGCAAGTTAATATGGTTGCTGTTGCCAATTTTCGATCTAACTCATTGTGATAAGAAAATGTGGAAACAGATACAAATTAGTTACCGAATTCAATTAACTAAAAAACATAGGAGATAATTATATGATATTTAAATCCAAACACGTAATCATCAATCAAAGAGTGCTGATGATGAAATCTTTGCTGCAATTCACTCGGCTTGTGTGACCAAAATATACTTTTTCAAATTATTCTTTCATTTATCATAATTAAAAATGATTTGTAACAAAATAAAAATGTTAGCAATGAACTTGGTCCTAAGTAAAAATTTAAATATTAGTTTAAGAAATAATTTTATTCATAATATTCTCATAATGAATTGATTCATGTATTGTTTTAGAATCCTTAGGATCATTTTGGGGAAAAATGTTACATGTATTTTGTTGTATAAATAATTATAAATTACATGCCACACTTTTACTCAAAGCGATCGCTAGTAATGTACAAAAACTCCTTTAGTAGTTGTCCACATAAATTGAATCCTCAGCTAAAAATTTTCTAGGGAAAAAATTTTATTCAAAACAAATGCGTGAATTTACCATTATAAATGTATTCACCTTTAATGTTTTTGCGATAAAATAAGAAGATTCTTAATATCGATGTTCTCCCATTCTTTCGGTCTTTTATTTTTGGCTTAACTATGTACTCTTGCGAACTAACTTTAAAATCTCTCGTATTTTTCCTTCTTCACAAAACGAATTGTATGAAAGGTGGGCATAGTATCAACGCTTTCCAAAAAAAAAAAAACGTATAGCATATAATTCCTTTAGATTATTTGTAACATATGGTTGATGTTAAAAAAAATCAATTCAGCGTTTCATATGTACATGAAAACGAGCAATAAGTATCTCCCGCAGTAACCAAGTCATCTACTTTTTAGTTTTGTATACTTACATATACTTCATATAAATATGTATGTATGTACATATGTATGTATATACATATTTAATCTTTTACTTAATATTTACTTGACACAATTTTTAATACTTTTATTTTCTATTTACTTTACACATTTTACAAATGTACGAAGTGTCGGAATTTTATTGAACTCTTTATCTCTATAATAATCATAATACTCATCTGTATGTGTAGACACACACATACAAATGTGAAGATAAAACTTGCAGTCATTCGCACATGTACTACATAGTTATTGTAATATAAGCTTAATACAAAATGGAAATACTTAAATATTAACAATAACTTAAGTAAAATGTAGAAAAGAATGTATTTCGCAGCGTAGTAAAATGATGTGACATATTTAGTAAAGAAAATGCTCGCACTCGCAATGGAAGAACACGTCAGAAAAGATGTTGTTGAACAAATGCTTCTGTTATTTTGAAACACTTGTCACGCATTTGTATGACATTTATGTCAAGTGCTTTTCTTCTCTTCTATATGTATTGCTCTTTTCTTCAAGAAGCACTTTTCCAGGATTATTGCGTAGAGTACGTTAGAGGGAAAACAAAATCATTAACACAAAAATATTTGTATGAAATTTTGTTTTGTTTTTTGTCTTCGAACATGGTAGAAAAACAAAGTCCTTGAAAAAATTCGAAAACATAAACAAATAGAAAGCTGAAGTTTATTTTTGTTCTTCAAATTAAAATGAATATTTTAAAGTCTGTTTAACTGAATACAAAAAAAGTTAAGTGTCAAGCACACAAATGCATTTCAAAATTATATTGCTGACACAAAATATTTTTTAAAATTTTAATAATGAACTTCAAGATAATACTTTAGTATTTGTATATTTAAAAAGCTTTATGATTGCGTATAATTAAAAAATAATGACAATTATTATCTATAGTCATCAATAGAAAGTAATCACGTGAGTGCAAAATGGCGTGCATAGTTCATTAGCATTTATGGTAATTTGGCACCTAAAGGTCAATGCTTTGCTAAAAAATACTCTTTTTCTGTAAGACATTTAAAAACGAGCAATAAAGATGCGGTTTATAATTTGACCAGTTAATTATATAAGTTTGGGTAAAGATTTTAAATTTAAATTTATATATAGAATCACCATGTTTAGGATAAGTTTTTAAAGATTTTTCTTTTCCAACTTATCTTCTATATTCTTTAAAAAAGTTATAAAACAAAGCAGCTTATGTACTACCTCTAGGGCTATTCGTTACAATTTTTGGACAAACAGGTCACAAATCGGTAAGTTGTACCCAAAAATTATTTTTAAAATAATATTTTTTAAAAGGATATATCTTAAGCTCCTAGATAATTTTTGGACACTTTAAAGACACAAAAGTATAAGTCTTAGTCTGGAAAGCTGTGAAAATCTGACAAATCGGTTAAGAAATATAATCTATATATAAAGTCAAATGCTTCGGTTCTTTTTCTTAGACTAACGAACAATAATCGATTTTTTCAGCATGCTGAAACATAGAAAATGTAATACGCTATAAAAAAATTTTAAATCAATGACAATAGCCACTACATAGTGGCGTACAATAATTTTATACAGTAGTCAAATTTATTAACTTAAAATGTAGCGACTTCAACCCCCACAATATTGGTATCGAATTAAAGGGCTTGAGTATTCAAATTTAATTAACTATGAAAAAGTTGAAATCAGAGATGGGGTCCTTAACAAGATGGCGGATAAACCCCATTGATATGGATATCAAATGAAAGAATTTCACTACTAGAAACCATTAAACTATTAAAAAATGTAAAAACAGAGATGACGTCTGCAATAATATTAATGAAGCAAAATAGCGTATAAAATCTTGACGATGATGGTGAAGGGTATTTTTCGATTCGCCACAGCCGAGTAAAGCATTCTTACTTGTAAAAGAACACCTGGAGGAGCATACTTTAGAGTGTGTTTGCCTACATGCAATGTATCGTTTTGTTGAAATATCCAATATAACAATATAAGGTTACCAAAATAAAAGCAATAAAAACTCAATTATCTTGGTTCTATTCCATAATATTCATAAATACCACGTTACTGAAAATGGCTAAATAGTGTGAGGAAAATATTTATTTTATATTGCTGCTTTTGTTTAACATATGTGATAATTCGCAGGGCAATATAAATTCCTTTAAAATGGATATCTATAATATTACTATTACGATACAAAAAAAAGTATGAGCACTATATTCGGCTGTGCCGAATCCTTTATACCCATTACCAATTTTGTGTACTTTTATAGCACCGAATTTATTATTTTATTATTAACAGTAATCTTTATACTAAAATATGTATAATTTTTTGTATAACTTCGATTCGCTATTAAATTATTTTCGTAAATTTTGGTTTAGCAAAGAAACTAAGCGATAAAGTAGGCGTGTCAATACAGTTTATCCTAACAAACTCAACTAAGATATGTCGTTATAGTCCTTTAGTCCTCCAAAAATTGTTCCCATAGAGAATAAAAATATATAAATAAAAAAAAGCATTATATGGGAGGTGGGTCTTTATTTTCTGGCCTTACAATGCATTTGACCAGCAGGTTATATGTTCATTATCAAACCTCTAATTCTCTCGGTTTTATGAGTTTTTAGTAATCATTAACAGAAGATTAAGTGAAAAGTGGGCATGTCAATGTAGTTTTCGCTAATAAATTCAACTTAGATATAGATCTGCATTATTTCAAAAAATTTTATATGAATTTAAGATAAAGCGTCATATGAAAGGTGGGCGTGTCACATTCACTTTCCATTAGTATAAATCATTTTAGTAAAAAGCAAGGTTTTCAAAATTTCAGCAACTTACATCTAGTTTTGTAGGTTCTATGACGTTTTAAATATTGAATGTAACGAAAAATACACTGCGCGGTATAAATTTTCGTACATTTTGATCTATAACTCTTTTTCTAAAGCATAGCTTTAAGGAATTTTCAGGAAAAAATATTATTCTTACTCAAGAAATATACATTCGAAATTTCGTTTAGACACATACGCAATTTATTCGTTTTTAAAAAAACATTGTTTTTGACCTACTCTTGCATTACGACCTATAACTCTTTTCCTAATTTTCTGACTAAGCCAATTTAAAATACTAAATAAAATTTGTGTATATGAAAAATTCTAAGAAAGTTTGAGCGTCCTTGCTTTTTCGTTTCGAGCTATATTGTGCTTTCAACAGATGGACAGACGGACAGACATTGCTAAATTGCCATAAAATAAAACCAGGACTCAGAAAATATATACTTTACTTTCCACTCGGCTAGTTGTCGGTAAAAATATAATTTTTCAGATTATTCTTTTATTTATCACAAAAAAAAAAAATTCTTTGTAACAATAAGAATGTTAATATGAACTCGAGCCTGATTAAAAATTTGAATATTAGTATATACTTTATGGCTAAAAAAAAGAATATTTCAATATGTTACAAGCGGAGTGACAAAATTAATATACCCCCACACCCCCACACCATTTTTTTCGTAGTGGGTATACAAATAGTCGTCTAAGGCAGATAGTCTTTTTTAAGCTTTATTTATAAGAGAATATTTTGCATTTAATTCTTAACCCCGTGCTTGTCAAATTGGATTCATTACAAAAAAATAAGCTGTAGGTAACATAAGCTGCATCACTAATCTTTATTATGACTTGTTAAAGTAACACCAAAAAAGAAAATAAATTTAATTTTATAATAAGCTAGAAAAGCCCGGCGAGCGTTGCTACGCCCCTTAATAAATAAAAATGCAATCTGAATTTTGATTGAATATCAAGTGCAAAAAGCTAAAATTTATAACTTTTTTTAATGGGCGTGGCATTGCCCACATTTCTAATCACGAAACTGTATAGTCATGACAGCTCAAAATGTGTGCAAAGTTTCTGAAAAATCGGTGAAGTTCAAGTAGCTGAAAATGATAATTTTTTTATGGGCATGACACTGCCTACTTTTATTATCAAGGAATTGTACAGTCATGACAGCTCAATAAGTGCAGTACCTCAAAATTATAACTTTTTTTATGGGCGGGGTCCTGCCCACTTTTCTTATTTCGAAATTATATAGTAATGACAGCTCAATATGCGTACAAAGTTTCAGAAAAATCGGTTCAGTGCAAGTAGCTAAAAATTATAACTTTTTTTTATGGGCGTGGCACTGCCCACTTTTCTATTCACGATATTGTAAAGTCATGACAGCTCAATATGTGTGCAAAGTTTCAGAAAAATCGGACCAGTGCAAGTAGCTAAAAATGATAACTAATTTTTTATGGGCGTGGCCCCACCCACTTTTTACCACCCATAAACACTCCCTGGAATGTGTACAACAACTTGCCAAGGTTTGAGTCCGATCGGTTTTACAGTTTCGGAGTCTATAGCTAACACACACACACACGCACACACAGGGTTTCACTTTTATATATATAGATAGATAGATTGATAAATTGCGAGATTTTTTACAAAACAACACCAAATACGAAAGTATACCTTAACAAATAACGATATCGACAGATCTGAAAATGTCGAATTCGATGTCTTTAAAAAACATCGACAAATCAATATCATACAAATTTTCATTTTATTTCCTGATAAAAATAAAACAAGAGCACTATATTCAGCTGTGCCGAATCTTTTATACCCACCACCAATTTTGTGTACATTTAAAGCACAATATTTATTATTTTGTTAATCGCTATGGAATAATCTCTTTATAATAAAATATGTATCACTTTCTTTGTAGAGGGTGGTTAAATTTTAAGGGCAGATGTTGAGGTGAACTACACCTAGTCTTTAAATTTGTTTTCTGCATTTCACTTGACATTTCTCAATCTCAAACTTACTCAATTTGATCCGTGGACAGATACACAAATGAGCAACGCTTTAAAGCTATTCTGGTTTTTTATAAAAATGGGCGTTCAAATCAGAATGCGTTTTGTGCACTTCGTAATTCTTTTGATCAACATAATCGTTCAAATTCGTCCAGAATCGGGAGAATTGTAACAAATATTTAAATTTCTGCAAAACAGGTCTGTATAAAATGTCAGAAAATCTGTGAATGCCTTCTTAGTTCGTTGAATTGGAACCACTGCTGATTTTTGCGATAGTGTGGCAAAAGAGCAGTCAACCTCGACTCATCATCATGCCCAACAATTGAGCATCAACATTGTCATTGAAAATTTGGACCATCAGATAGAGGAGTGGTGCCAAGGATGGGGGGGGGGCCATTTGGCCGATATTTTCTTAAATACATAATTGAACCATACAAATATTATAATTACAAAAAGAAATACTAATAATATCGTAATTAATTTGTGTTTTATTTAAATTCAACATCGGTCCTTAAAATTTAACCACCCTTTATAACTTCGATATGCTACTAAAATGCTTTTGTAAATGTAGTCTTTCAATAAAAGTGGGTGTTAAAGTAGGCGTGTCAATAAAGTTGCTGCTAATAAATACAACTTAGATATTTCAATATAGTCCTTTATTTTCCCAAAAACTTTGTCAATAGAGAAATTACATGAATTTAAGATAAACCGTTATATGGGAGGTAGGCGTTAAAGTGGGCGTGTCACCTAAACTTTTTGGCACAACAATTAAATTGATTAGAAGGATATACGTATCATACCTCTAATTTTGGCGGTTGCTGTGAAACTGCCATTATTTCTTTTTATATAACTATTTAAAATACAACTAAATCGAAATGAACGTAATATCATCTGTACACTGAAAGTACATTAAATATGTGGTTTTCTTGCAAAACCGCATATCTCTTGAAGTCAAATATTTCAGATTAATCCGTTGGTTGGGTTTTTCAACTTTTTTCTTTAGTAGTCATGTGAATATAAGTTTTTTAATAATTTTAGACAAGTACCTTTAAAAATTGTATCCTAACATGGCCGCATGTTATGAAGACTGAAAGTAAATTCATTTTATTCGAATTATATGAACACAGGTGGATCTCACTGAAGAAAATTATTAACAATGCTTGCAAGGAGATTTGACTTGTACACAAGTAATTCTAAATTCCTGTTAGCTAAAAGGTAATCAAAATTAATTTTTAAATGTGTTTGAAAACAACAACGTAATGCTTTTGTATATTATTTTTAAACCCGCCACCAAAAAAATGGTGGGGGTATATTCATTTTGTCATTCCGTTTGTAACACATCGAAATATCCATTTTAGACCCCATAAAGTATATATATTCTGAATCAGGGTTTGATTTGATGACGATCTAGCTATGTCCGTCCGTCTGTCCGTCTGTCCGTCTGTCCGTCTGTCCGTCTGTCCGTCTGTCCGTCTGTTGAAAGCACGATAGAGGTCGCACCGAAAAAGCTAGGGGGCTCAAATTTTGCCAGAATCTTTCTTATAGACAAGGTTTGTTTGGTATTGAAAATGGGCTAAATCGGAATATTAGGAAGCGAGTTATAGCTCGAAAACCAAGAGTAGGTCGAAAAAATCGTGTCCTTCGAACATCGAATAAAATGGAATTGTGTCCAAACGCATTAACGTAGACTCATAAAACTTCGAATATATATTTCCTGAGTAAAAACAATATTTTTCCCCGAAAATTATCTAAATCTATGCATTAGGAGAGGAGTCATCGATCAAAATGTACGAAAATTTATACCGCACAGTGTATTTTTCGGTATATTTAAAAACAAAAACGTCATAAAAGCAACAAAATTGGATGTACGACCCTGAAATTTTGCACACGTGGCTTTTTGGTCAAATGCTTTGTTCTAACGGAAAATCAATGTGCCACGCCCACTTTAACGCCCACCTCCCATATAACGTTTTACCCAAAATTCATATAATTTCTTTATTAATAAAGATTTTGGAATATTTAAGGACTATATTGAAATACCTAAGTTGTACTCATTAGCGAGAACAACTTTGACACGCCTACTATAACGCCCACTTTTCACGTTATCTACCGTTAATGAATTTTAAAAGCTCATAAAACCGCCAAAATTAGAGGTATGAAGATAAAACTTGCTACGTATATCCCCCTAGGCAATGTCATTACTGTGCCAAAAAATTAAGGTGCCACGCCCACTTTTACGCCCAACTCCCATATAACGTTTTAACTAAAATTCATATAATTTCTCTATTAATAAAGATTTTGGAATAATAAAAGACTATATTGAAACACCTACGTTGTACTCATTAGCGAGAATAACTTTGACACGCCTACTATAACGCCCACTTTTCACGTTATCTACCGTTAATGAAATTTAAAAGCTCAAAAAAACGCCAAAATTTGAGGTATGATGATAAAACTTTCTACGTATATCCTTCTAGGCAATTTCATTACTGTGCCAAAAAATTAAGGTGCCACGCCCACTTTAACGCCCACCTCCCATATAACGTTTTACCTAAAATTCATATAATATCTCTATTTATAAAGATTTTGGAATAATAAAGGACTATATTGAAACACCTAAGTTGTACTCATTAGCAAAAACAACTTTGACACGCCTACTTTAACGCCCACTTTTCACGATATCTACCGTTAATGAAATTTAAAAGCTCGCAAAACCAACAAAATTAGAGTTATGATAATAAAATTTGCTACATATATCCTTCTAATCAATGTAATTGTTGTGTCAAAAAGTTTAAGTCACACGCTCACTTTACCGCCTACTTCCCATATAACGGTTTATCTTAAATTCATGTAATTTCTCTATTGACAATGTTTTTGGGAAAATAAAGGACTATATTAAGATATCTAAGTTGTATTTATTAGCAAAAGCTTTATTGACACTCCTACTTTAACGCCCACTTTTACTTAAAGACTAAATTTACGAAAACATTTTACTATCATATCGAAGTTATTAAGGGTGATTAAATATTAAGGGCCGATGTTGATTTTAAATAAAACACAAATTGCTTAAGAAGTTATTATCATTTCTTTTTATAATGATAATATTGGTATGGTTCAATTATGTATTGAGTAAAATATCGGCCAAATGGCCCCCCCCCATCCTTGGCGTCACTACTCTATCTGATGGTCCAAATTTTCAATGACAATGTTGATGCTTAATTGTTGGGCATGATGAGGAGTCGAGGTTGACTGCTATTTTGCCACATTATCGCAAAAAACAGCAATGGTCCCCATTCAACGAACTAAGAAGGCATTTACAGATTTTCTAACATTTTATACAGACCTGTTTTGCAGAAATTAAAATATTTTTTACAATTCTCCCGATTGTGGACGAATTTGAACGATTATGTTGATCAAAAGAATTACGAAGTGCACAAAATGCATTTTGATTTGAACGCCCATTTTTATAAAAAACCTTTATAACTTTAAAGCGTTGCTCATTTGCGTATCTTTACACGGATCAAATTGAGTAAGTTTGAGATTTAGAAATGTCAAATGAAATGCAGAAAACAAATTTAAAGACTAGGTGTAGTTCAACTTCAACAGGGGCCCTTAAAATTTAACCACCCTCTACAAAGAAAGTGATACATATTTTATTATAAAGAAATTATTCCATAGCGATTAACAAAATAATAAATATTGTGCTTTAAATGTACACAAAATTGGTGGTGGGTATAAAAGATTCGGCACAGCCGAATATAGTACTCTTACTTGTTAAATAAAGAAATAGTATGTCAGCAATCAAAGGTTCACGACAAACCTGGTTATTGCTGAACACATTTTGAATAAAGAAAGAAGTACATTGTTATTTCGTTAAAAGAATCGCTATTGGTTCATTAATTTTTAAAAAATCAGTGATAGTTTACTAATGAATTGATTTGCCGCTATAAGGAACACATTTACTACATACTTATATTTTAAGTCTATTAAATGAAATGAGCATTATAGAAAGTTATTTGAGTGGCTTTTTAAAAATTTCACAATAAGAAGATATACTACAGTGTGTGCATCTAAGCAAATGTATGAAAAAAAAAGTACTTACGAATCACATTATAAAACAAGTTATTACTAAAAAGCTCCTTGGTAAGACAAACAATATGATGTAGTCGTTAAAAAACATGGTGCTCAGTAACAGCACGTCATTATCTAGTTTTGCTGGGAAGTCTTTCTAGATTTAATACACTTTTAACTTTATCCAACAGTAAATAATTCAAACTATCTATTTAGATTGTATCAAAATTACTTTGCATTTGTTTTTTTTTATTAAACCAATAAATTGAAATGAATGGCCCAACACTTACTTTAATTTATCAAAACAAGAAACAACCACTTTTACTGTCAGTTTAAGTGATTTCAGCAATCTTTTCAATTCCTTTTTTTTTTTGTTTTTCTAACAAATTAATACTATCGAAGTGTGCTTCAATGGGCAGCTTAAATGCTACCATAAAACTTCAAAAATATAAAAACAAAATTTTATAATATTAGAGTGAGAGCGGAAGGAGTAGAAGGAGAGAGTAAACAAATATCCGAAAGCGAGAGGAGATAACAAGAAATAATAACGCAACAAAATACTGTGAAAATAGAAAAAGTTTTTCTATCATGAAATCCGTCGAGTATAAATGCAATGAAAGCTGGCATCCGTTTCCTACGGCAGCATTATTGCGTTGTGCTACCGAGAGTTGTGTTATTGGTTTGATTTCATTTATTCTGCTAAAACTGCACGAATATTGTTCTGGTGGTTATTTATGCAAGAAGAACTACTGGCTGGCAGACTGACTGAAGTGAAACAAAATGTTAGTTAGTTATTTATAACTTTTTGAAAAAGGGTAGCACAGATTTTGATATGCAAAGCAGACAACGAATTTAGTTGCATCTTTTATACCTAAAAAAATTCCTTGAAAGAAATCTATAGATGTTTTAATTTACTAAATTTGCAATTTTTGTGAAAATTTTTAATTCTTTAATACCATCAATGTTTGTGTCCTTTTTTTCTAGAAAGATCCTAATTCGAAAAAAAATTATTATGGAAAACAACTTAAATTCACATAATCTAAACCTGGCAATATCATAATACTAAGCATGGGTAAGCCGTTTTAGAGACATATTTGAAAGTGGTTTTTGACACAGGTAACAAAATACTTTTTTGTCTTATATTGGGTGTTCTAACTAGAACGCAATTTTTAAATTTTAAATAAAACACAGATATTTAAAAAAAAAATCGTGAAACTTTATTATATTGTAAAGTAGACAGAATGAGGTTATGTATGGAACAATTTATCTTGTAGATGGCCGCCGCGGCTTTGCTGGCACACACGCGATCTTTTAATGAAATTTTTAATGACCTTTTTGCATAAATGCTGCGGTATTTCATTCCTCTTTTAATGCTTGAGTCGTCGTCGGCTTATTCACGTAAACCATCGACTTCAAAAAACCACAAAGAAAAAAATCTAAAGGTGTTAAATCACTATTATTTAAATTTTTTTTTTTTTTTCCACGATCTAGGCGGCCAATTCTGGTCTCCAAAACGCGAAATAACACGACCGGGAAATGACTGATGCAGCAATTGAATTGTTTCTCTGGCTGTATGACATGTGGCGCCATCTTGTTGAAAACACATGCCCTCCACATTCATTTCTTCAATTCTAGACAAGAAAAAACTGGTTATCATTTCCCGATACCGAACACCATTGACTGTTTGCGCTTGACCTGCCTTATTTTTATAAAAAAAGTTTAATGATTCCTCCAGCCCAAAAACCACACCACACAGTGACACGTTGAGGATGCCTTTGCTTCTCGGGAATCATTCGAGGATTTTCCTCACCCCAAATGCGACAATTCTGCCTATTGACGAGGCCATCAAGATGGAAATGGGCCTCGTCACTGAAGATGATTTTATCGGCAAAATCAGCATCTTCATTGGTAAAACAATTTCACAATGAGAATGCGTTGTAGCGCTCCATTTTTACTAACCTCGTACCTTCTACTAGCAAACAATAACAATTGTTCAAATGTCAAACAATGACACTTCGAATGGCGACAAATTTAAAAATTGCGTTCTAGTTGAAACACCCGGTATAAGTGGGAAAATATGAATAGCCAAAAAGGTTACTGTCACATATTAAGACCAGTATACAGGAATTTATCTCTATATAGAAATATAATCGTAATGTTATACATACTTTACACAATTTACAAAAATATTTAAAATATATTCATCTGCAAAGAAAAAAACTACGAAACGTCAAAAATTCCTTGACCAAACAATTGTCAGAATTATTGATTTTCTTTTAGTTGATGGCAAAAGTCTCCAATAAGTGTAAAAGCCCATTTGTATTATATATTAAATGTCAAAAATTCCATTCACACATTATTCATTTATTATTAATATTTATTAGAATTTCGTATAGATCAAAATATTTAGCTAAGACGTGAATAGATGAATTCTGATATAGTGTTTTTAGACGTATAAAGCTTCCCAAAAGGATAACTGTATAACTTGCTATAATACTAAGCAGTTGTGCTTGACTTTTTCAGTGTGCAATGGCAAATTGTCATCTGTGCACTTATGCTACAATAACTTTAACAAATCGTTAATATTTTTTTCCAAAATGTGTGCTCTGCTCGCCAGACTTTTTTTTCTCATTTATTTATTATTTTTTGTATCTTATTTTATGTATTTTATGAACTAACAATAAGTATTCAAATCTTACATCTTAAATAATTATTATTAAGGTTCAGCCAGTGCTGCATCAAAAATTTTGTATTCAAAATTTTTATTTATATTTGACTAGAAAAGCCCGGCGCGCTGCTACGCCCCTTCATGAATTTTAATCGCATTCTAAATTTTAATCGAATATCAAGTGCAAAAACTAAAAAAACTATAACTTTTTCTTTATGAGCGTGGCACTGCCCACTTTTCTAATTACGAAACTGTATAGTCATGACAGCTCAATAAGTGTGCAAAGTTTCAGAAAAATCGGTCCAGTATAAGTACCTCAAAATGATATTTTTTTTATGGGCGTGGCACTGCCCACTTTTCTAAATACGAAACTGTATAGTTACGACAACTCAATATGTGTGCAAAGTTTCAGAAAAATCGGTCCAGTGCAAGTACCTCAAAATGATACCTTTTTTTTAGTGGGCGTGGCACTGCCCACTTTTCTAATGACGAAAGTTTAAAGTCATGACAGCTTAGTATGTCTGCAAAGTTTCAGAAAATTCGGTCCAGTGCAAATAGCTAAAACTGATAACTAATTTTTTATGGGCGTGGCCCCGCCCACTTTTTCAATCACGAAATTATAAAGTCATGACAGCCCCGCCCACTTTTCTTATCACAAAATTATTTAGTCATGACAGCTCGATATGTGTGCAAAGTTTCAGAAAAATCGGTCAAGTGCAAGTAGCTTAAACTAATAACTAATTTTTTATGGGCGTGGCTCCGCCCAGTTTTTTTCACCCATAAACACTCCCTGGTATGTGTACAACAACTTACCAAAGTTTGAGCCCGATCGGTTTTACAGTTTCGGAGTCTATAGCTAACACACACACACACACACACACAGAGTTTCACTTTTATATATATAGATGTTCAGATCTTTAATATTTGCAGTGGCTCCACAGTGTCCTTCGCCAAATTTATTGAGTACTTTGTCAAGTTTACCGTATTTATAATCGTCTATTGGAGAAGATAATACACAATACTGTGAATATATTCATAACCACATTTAATATCTTAGATAAAATTCATCCAAGTTGAGCCAGTACCTTGCGTACAGAAAAAGACGTCAGCGTTGTAAACTCGAGTGTGAGAGAGGACTCGAATTTATTACCTCGACGTCGTTCTCAGCAACTCTGCCTTCGCCGTCCACTACTTGAAATATACTGTGGATCTGCATCTACATCCATATATATTTATATCCAACTGGTACAAAAATGAAAGCTAGCGGACCATCAATTTCGTCGGGTGTTCGGTGAGTGAGCTGAGAATAAATTAGAAATTGAACATGATTTTTATCGTCTAATTATTTTCAGCAATTATGCACTAAAACTATCTTATTGGTTTTAAAAAAGGCCACAGTTCTAATAAGACTCTTAAGACTTTATTTCATCCCGAAAAAGTCACAGTTTGGTATGGTTTACATGGCGAAGATGTCGTCGGCCCATTTATTATACCCTTCACCTATGGAGCACAAGGGTATATATAGCTTTGTCATTCCGTTTGTAATTTCTACAATTTTCATTTCCGACCCCATAAAGTATATATTTTCTGAAAGCTTATGGATAGAGGAGTCGATTAAGCTCTAACCACCTGTCCGTGTGTTAGTTGAAATCAACTTTTAGAAGCAACTTTATGTTCCTCATATCTGTGTATGGTATCAATCTATTGAAAATATCCGGGAATGAATCGCTATTGAAATTCAGCACAATCGCCCCATAACTTTCTAAGATATGAGCAAAAAACCACGACCACCTCGGTTTTTTCACAATTACAACAACAACATGCATATATACTGGTTAGAGTAAACGTGACATCGAATCCCAGGTGAGCCAAAAAAATTTTTTTTTATTTTATATATTACTAGCCGAACCCGGCGCGCGTTGCTACGCCCCTTAATGAATCAAAATGCATTCTGAATTTTAATTGAATATCAAGTGCAAAAACCTAAATATTATAATTTTTTTATGGGCGTGGCATTGCCCACTTTTCTAATCACGAAATTGTAAAGTCATAACAGCTCAATATATGTGCAAAGTTTCAGAAGAATCGGACCACTGCAAGTACCTCAAAATTATAATTGTTTTTATGGGCGTGGCCCTGCCCACTTTTTTAATCACGAAATTGTAAAGTCATAATAGCTCAATATGTGTGCAAAGTTTCAGAATAATCGGTCCAGTCCAAGTACCTCAAAATGATACCTATTTTTTATGGGCGTGGCACTGCCCACTTTTCTAATCACGAAATTATTAAGTCAAGACAGCTCGATATGTGTGCAAAGTTTCAGAAAAATCGGTCTGGTGCAAGTACCTCAAAATTATAACCTTTTTTTATGGGCGTGGCCCCGCCCACTTTTCTAATCACGATATTATATGGTTATGACAGCTTAGTATGTGTGCAAAGTTTCAGAAAAATCGGTCCAGTGCAAGTACCTCAAAATTAAAACCTTTTTAGGGGCGTGGCCCCGCCCACTTTTCTTATCACGAAATTATTTAGTCATGACAGCTCGATATGTGTGCAAAGTTTCAGAAAAATCGGTCAAGTGCAAGTAGCTAAAATTGATAACTAATTTTTTATGGGCGTGGCTCCGCCCACTTTTTTTCACCCATAAACACTCCCTGGTATGTGTACAACAACTTACCAAAGTTTGAGCCCGATCGGTTTTGTAGTTTCGGAGTCTATAGCTAACACACACACACACACACACACACACACACACACACACACACACACACACACACAGAGTTTCACTTTTATATATATAGATTTATATATGTTTTTTATATATTTAGTTTTAATTTTTTTAAAAATTTTCTTAAAAATTTTTTTTAAAAAATTTAAAAAAAAATTTTTTGTTGTTTTTTTAATATATTTTTTTTGTAATTTTTTTTTTGTTGTTTTTTTTTTATATATTTTTTTTAAATTTTTTTTTAGAAGCATACATACGTAAACTCAATTTAAAATTTTACAATGGTTTTTTATATGTATGTTTTTACATGTATGTACGTATTTCATATCAATGTGATGAATGGTGATACAAACAATTGTTATTGCATGACTACATGTTGTGAAGGGTATGTAAGATTCGGCACGGCCGAATATAGCACTATTACTTGTTTTTAAATTGAAATGAATGACAAACGCTGCGGGCAAAAATTTCATAACTTTCATTTTGTGATTACGAATCAGTTAGTTCGTTCAATGACCGAATTATCTCAAAAATTGGAACTTTAGACTACTTTTTGTTAAACTACATCAAACCTCTTGTATATGCTAATTAATAAAAGCTGTTGATAATTTAGAAGCCAACATTCGACGAGCTAAGTATTGACGAAATAAGACCGTTTAAGCTCGAAAAAGTAGTTCAAAATTTGAACAAGAGAATGACCTTCATATGACGCTGTCGTGGAAGTCATATGCCAGAAACTATTTTTTAATATTCAATTCCATTAAATTTGTGAGCCAAGATTTTGTTAATTACAATAAATTTGTTGTGTTTTATTTTAAAATAAAAATTCTATGCCATTAAAAAATACCAATATATTTATCAAGGCGAATTCAATAAGGTGAACTTATTAGATCAGCTGATCATCAGCTGTTGACTACTTCTAGAGACCACTTGTCAAATTTTTGTGTATTTTTGACATATCGTTTTGTTTTACAATAACAAAATACACGTTTGTACTTTTTCTTTTTGTAGTTGTTTTCAAGAATGATTAAATAAAGATTACGCCATCACGCAGCCATAAAAAAACATTTCTGCACATGTAGGAATTCTGACGTCACTCAAGCTGTGTTCTGATTGGCTAATAAAATGCAGCTGTTTAACTAATAATGTTTATGTAAAAACATGACAGTGGGGCAAGTTGTTATTTTTCTAACTAAATGTTTTGAAAGCAAATAAATTCTTTATATATACATACATATATATTTTCATTATTTTTATTACAATATTTCACTATTATATTAGGTGTATAATTCATTTCATTTTGTTATTTTATCAAATTTTCTTTTTCGCTTATAAGTATTTTCAGCGATTTCGACATTTAGTTTCCTAATTCTAAAATACATTCGACACCTAAAAAAAGTTTTTTCACGTATTCACTGGCTTCAATTTCTTTGGCTTCCAACAAATGCTTTTGTAAATATCCGCTTGAAAGTAATAATTTGTTACCATTTAATTTGAAAAATATGGTGTAAGTTTGGAAGCGATCTTCTTCAAGATCAGTCGGCCTTGGAGCATTTTCCGCGACCAATTTTTCTTCAAAACTATTTGGAATATCATTTTGCTTTTCAGTTTCACGTAGTCCTTCATATACATTTGCAACTTCAGTTTCATTAGCAGTTTTCGTTTCACATTCAATAGCACTAGTGTCTAAAGACGGAACTGCATGGGATTTTAAAATTTTTGCACGCCGTTTGCTAAATACTATTCATAATGCCTTAGTAATGTACTGCAAGAATTAATTTTGTTTTTACTTACCCATTTCAAATTTCCAGCTTCTTTCTAAATCTTCTTGCTTGAAATGTAAATCACAAATTTTTTCTTTATCCACATTTACAGGCTTCACTCGTTTGCAAAATATTACCCATAACTTCCTTCGAGATTCATCTTTTGGAAAATTGTAAAATGATACAGCTTTTTCAAAATACAAACGTTTTATTAAAAATGCACAATTTATTAGGTTTTAATATAATTTCTCATTTGTTTTTTTTGCTGTTACTTTGCTTGCATTTGCCCACTGCACATTTCATATTTGCTCTCTTTCTTATCTTTTCACTTTATTTTGTTTTCTGTTTTGCAGCTTTTAAATAACCAAATTTAAACACTTTTTATATAATTTTAATAATTTTAATATTATTTATATGTATTTATTATTAAATATGACACGAAATTCGTTGTTTATTAAACACCGATGTAATATTTTTTTTAGAACTCTCTGAGTAAATTAGTTACAGGGCTGCCAACTATCTCAAAATACATACATTTTTTGTAAAAAATTATAAATTTTACATATGATACAGACTTGGTAACCTTTGCGAGGGGATTACTACGTCATCTAACGGTAAGTCATGCGCAAGGCGTAATCTTTATTTAATCATTCTTGGTTGTTTTAGTGACGAGTTCACCTTATTGAATTCGCCTTGATATTTATAAAACACAAGTAATGCCATAGACAGACGACAGTGTTTATTTGCATTAGAATCTCACTAATGCAAATGAGAATTTTGCTGCGGCAGACGACAGTTTTTACATTAAGTAAACAGCTGTTTGTTTGTCAACTAATTTCTTTACATCGTAGGCTTAATGATATCTTTTAATGGACGTTATAATTCATATGTAGGTATATGGTATTTTTTAAAGGTTCGTAACAGCACTTTGTGGAAGTGTGACGTGCTTAAGATGGATAAAACCAGATTTAAGGAAAACTTGCGCCTAAACAGAAAGGCATTCCAAAAAATATGAAAAAAAAAGTTCAACATTTCGAAAGATTGGATACCAATATGAGGCTTTTTATTACACTAAAAAAGAGAGTGGCAATAGAATTGTTCGCATTGGAATCGGAAGCGGATAAAAGGACTGTTGGCAGCTTATTGGGTGTGGGACGCAGTACCGTTGATTTTAATATTTCTTATTTGACACTGACAGCTGACACTGAATTCATTTTAATTTTACGTTTTTGATTTTTTAATTTTTTGATAGATTGCCGACTGTGTTGCCATATTGAAAGAGCTAAATTGAGTATAAATTCAATATGATTTAATGCATTTACGTGAAATCTAATACACATTGGGATGGGGATAATTCAGAAGTTAATTTGAATTAAGACTTTAAATGCAAATTAACACTGTCTAACGTATAAAACTTAATAATAATATTGTAATGCAAATAGAACTAATTGAATGACGAAAATTTAAACTTTTATACAAATGAGTATAAAATTGCATGATCATGGTTATCCCATTGGGACCTAGATATACATATAAGATTTACAAAACTCAGTCACTAGTATGAGCATCAGCTATTAAACTGTCGCCTTCTCTACGCGAATTGGGTTTATGTAACAGCATTTACGTGATATCAGATATAACTTTCTGTAGTCTAGCATTAAGATCCTTTAATTTTGGGTTCCGTGATAGTCGTGATAGTAAGGTATTACTATTCCTGTTTTGCTGTGGTTGCAAATTAAGGTGGGGGTTTTTATAAAAATTAATGCTAACGATGGTGGTGGCTCCTGGGTCTGTGTAATCTTGCTAGAGTTTATTTATAAGCCTTGACTCAAGATAATTCTCAAAAAATTTTAATTATAGCAACGAATTCAACGATGGCGGTTCTTGATCGATTTAGCTTTTTTCAATTTATAGACACAATTTAAAGGGTTGCTTTGAAATATACCGCAATGTATGCAATACTTCTTTAACCAACACTTATTTTAATAAGCAGGTTTTCTAATTTTCAAGTGCTGCTTAGTTGGGTAGTTTTTCATTTCACTTCATTGCCAGAATGAGAGTTTATAGAGGGTTTATCAAATTGATTTTCTATCGAAATTTTTGGAAAAACCTTTCACTAGCATTTGATAACTGGCATTCATATTGCAGAAAATGCCCGACAAATGCCACAAAAACAATTTGACTGCCACTAATTGTTAAAATCGATCTGAACTTATTATAAAATGCAAACGTATAATATTATCCAGTTTCTCTAAGGCTATTCCTGCCAAGCATATTGTATGTAATTAACTAACAACGAATGCAATATATACATTTCCCAATTCCTAAAAAAATGATAAAACAAAATAAAACTCCACAACAGCTTTATTGAGTTTGTAAGAAATGCACGTTCCATTTTTGCTGCATCAAAACTGCCAACCAAGCAGTCAGTTCTTCAGTGAACCGTACCTAAAGCAGACCGCAAATGTCTTTTTTGAAGTTTTGACAAATTTTTTGACAAAAGAACTGTTCAGCAACAGTCCTATTAAAATAAGGTCAGTGTAATGTAAATTCATTTATTTATAATTTGTTTTTTTTTCGTATTTTTATACCCTTCACACAGTGAAAAAGGGTATATATAGGTTTGTCATTCCGTGTGAAATTTCTACAATTTTCATTTCCGACCCCATAAAGTATATATTTTCTGAAAGCTTATGAATAGGGAAGTTGATTAAGCTCTGTCAGTCTGTCCGTCTGTCCGTCTGTCCGTCTGACCGTCTGTCCGTGTGTATGTTGAAATCAACTTTTTGAAGCCCCCCGACATCACTTGGACCCGGGTGAGGTATTAAAATATCAGAAATATTCGGGAGTATATCGCTATTGAAAATCAGAAACATCGGTACATAAACAACTGAGATATGATCAAAAACCCACGACCACCTCGATTTTTTTTCACAAAAACAACATTACAACAACAACATACATACATACAAACTTGTATATTGACTAAAGTAAACGTGGGATTGAATCCCAGCTGAGCCAAAAAAAAAAATTTTTTATATTTAAAAAATTTTTTTTTTAATTTTTTTTTTTAATTTTTTTTTTATTTTTTATTTAATATATTATTTATATTTTTATTATTTTTTTTTTAATTTTTTTTTTTATCTTTTTTTTTTGTTTTATATTAATTATATATATTTTAATTACTTTTTTTAAATTTTTTTTTTAAATTTTTTTTTTAATTTTTTTTTAAATTTTTTTTTTAAAATTTTTTTTTTTTAATTTTTTTTTTATTTTTTTTTTTAACATACATACGTAAATTTATAATTTTACAATGGGATGTTTTTTATATATGTATATTTTTTATATGTATGTACGTATTTCATATGAGATGAATGGTGATACAAACTACTGTTATTGCATGACTACACGTTGTGAAGGGTATATAAGATTCGGCACGGCCGAATATAGCGCTCTTACTTGTTTTAAAACGATTTTCTTTTAAGTAAAAACTGTAAACATAAATTTAAAAATGAACATCAGCTTTTATTAATGACGCTGATGATTCTTACCCTCATTTTGTATCTCTGTACATTTGATTTCGCAAACAGCAATTTAATTTATGAATTACGAGTGAGAAATATTA
The DNA here is from genome assembly GCA_941918925.1 of Phyto melanocephala. Lineage (NCBI taxonomy): Eukaryota > Metazoa > Arthropoda > Insecta > Diptera > Rhinophoridae > Phyto > Phyto melanocephala. Next base: position 91,778,017 of record OW799236.1, on the reverse strand, counting down.
ACAATGCAAACAGTAACAAAAAAAACATGAATAAAAACAAAACTTTTTGTACTTTTGCAGGTGTTGTTGTTTAAGGATTTCAAATTGATGAACAACGTTGCACATATATTTTTCATGTTCCAAAATAAATATTATTTAAAAAAACATATGCACACACATGCACACTTGATTTTGCTTGGCTATACAAATACAACACACATTTAACATTCAAATTGGTTTACATGCGCTAATATGAATGAATGATCTATCTTTATGCATGTATTTTTGTTCAATTTGTTGTTAAATATTCAACAATATTTACTTGCATCCTCTGCCCATTAACATGTTTGTTTATCCGTTTGATGTTTTAAAATATTCGCACAAACATTGCGGCGTTTCCGTTATGTTTCATTTTGCATGTGTGTGCGTATGGGGAGGACTGCGTAAATAGCGTTTTTTTTTTTAATTTTTGGTAATTAAGTGAACATGTTTTGGTAGTGGTACGTTTTCAACAACCAGTAACCAAAATATATGGTCAAAATAAATTTTAAAATTATATTGACCAAAAATGAAATTTTTTTCAACATGTTTTTGTTTTTAATTACCACAATTGTTTATTTATATATAATGTTGCTATCGTTTATTTGAATTCAAATAACATTTAGTACAAATTTGTAATGTCAGAGGCACAGTTATTGATTTTAAAATGTTTATTTTTAATACATACGCAGGTAACGAAATAACCAATTACATACAGAATCAATTGTATACAGAGATTTTATCTAATATTTGTTTCTAAAATGTAAGAATGATAATAATTTATTATGTATATATTAAAGGAGTCTACCGGGAAGGTGGACTTTGTTAATTTGTTTATAATTTTTGATTAAATTAAACAGAATCGATCTTATATTGATAAATGTTTTATTTAGTAACGGAAATCATGTATGGACCACAATATCAGATAAATCTCTGCCTCTGTTAGCCTTAAAAATTCGAGTCCTTTTGAGCACAGTTTTGTTTTTTGTTTGCATAAACTTTGCCTTTGCAGATATCCCCACAAAAGGAAGTCCGAAGCAGTCAAATTAGGTGACCGTGGGTGGCAATCAACATTACCATGTCTTGAAATAACTTGTTGTGGAAAGAGGTCTCGCAGTAATTTAATTGTACTCCTGGCTGTATGCGATGTGGCACCGTCTTGTAGAAACCACGTATTAATCAAGCCCACAGCATGCAGTTGTGCGGTTAAAAACTATTCAATCATATAACGATATCGCTCCCCATTGACAGCCAATACTAATGTTTACTAAAATGGCAGCAAAACAGAAGAGTATACCTTCCTGGTGGACACTCTGTAGATATTAGAACATACCACTAGTATCGAATGATGAAATATAATAAAAAAAAAATGTCTTATATATAATGAAATTATTTCCTGCTTAAGTGACTTCACGAATTTTCAACCAAATAATTAAAATGCACTTACAAAGTTATAGTATTTGACTGTTTTTATATCAACCACTGTTAATATATGGAGTAAGTAGGGTATCATATACTGGAGTAAGATAAATAATTTTGCACATTCACATAGATTTTAAGCATATATATTTTACATTTCTTTCTCTTATTTATGAGAATAACACAAAATTCTCTATATGATATCTTTCCATGTATAGATAAATAAAATAGTTTCGTGCATTTTTCGAACTGCACACTGCCCTTTAACTATGATATCTTTAAGGCAAATAAACCAGGTGGTCCATGTAGAGGTATATTTTAAAAACATATGTTATATTGACACTGATACATATTTTAATGATAACTTTACGCTTAAAAGGCGCTGGGAAATATTGACAGAAATCTCTAAAATTTCTAAACACCTAATTTGCTCGGGTTGTTCACTTATAATAAAAGGAAAATATTTATCAATCACTTCGTTACGGCTTCTTTTTTAAGGCCGTATAGAAGATCTTTTTAGATACCGAATTTGGCTAAAAAATTATTATGTCTGATGAGGAGTACCTTTACATCTGCGGTTAAGTAAACAAATATTATTGCACCTTAAAAGATTGGGAAACTTGCACGACATTGTCAATACTCCAAATAATCTGCATATAGAGACAATTTAGAAGGGCTTAATAGTGGTGGCAACAATTGGCAATTTTTTCTTCTCAAAGGAAAAAAATCTTAAACAATATAAAAATATAATTTCTCAAGTCACAACAAAACTTAAAATTTAAACTTACATTTAAATGAAATATTTATTTCAAATTTGATTGTAAGTGTATAACTACTATCAATTTATTATACTTCCAATAACACATCAAATCAAATTGTGTGCACATAAAAATACTAAAAAATTAATCCGATACTAGGCGAATATATTTTTGAAATCAGCTGCAATTTCATCAAGAGCACCTTTCATCGGTATACGTATACTTGATTTGAAACCACTATACAATTTAACGAAACTAGAAAATAAGAAGCATTTATTTTTCATTTAAGAGAAAGAGTGCTGATGATTAAATGATAGTTAATTTCAAAATCGGAATAAAAGTACAATATTCTTTCATGCTTACAATTTAATTTAAAAATGTTAAAGGTAGGGGATATAATAAATTATATAAATGATCTTAAGCGGAATAATTGTCTTAGAAGTAATTTTTGAATTAAACAACTTTACATTCATTACGCAAAAAGGAATGCTTATGTGTCAATATATTTTGTTGTTTTATATTCAAGTTAAATAAAATCTTCAATCACGTAACGGCGATGTCAATTAGCTAACTCGTAGCTGTGCTTTAGGCCTTTCAGATGTTTCTAATAGGGTGCTGTTAAAACCAATGATACACCCTTAAGGCTAATATTATATAAGCCATTCGTCAAATAAAACCGAAAAAGTCTTCAGAAATTCGACTGACAGTCAATGATATTGAAAAGCCAGCCAAGATAGTCACATTAACAAAATCATACTCCACAAATAAAAGAAATAATTGATATTTTTAAAAGAGCAAAAAAAAATTTAAGAAATTAGTCTTAGATTAGTTAATTTTGTTAATTTTTAAAAAGATACAAAATAGTGTTTGAACGACCATTTAGAGAGATCAGATGGCAAATATAGAAAAATAATCTTAAAAGAACATAGTATGACTTATCAAACTGTTCCTAGCTCTGTATTTTTAATATCACGTACGAATATATGACAGCATTTAAAAAGTTCGATCCAATTTTTAGTGGGCCGAGCCAGTGTTTATGGAATACTGTCTAGTATGTTGATCTGGAGCTCATCCAAGGTGATTAGCTTATGATCACAAATAAAGTCCTTGAGTTTCGTGATTATAAACGTTCGTCATATAACTGGTAATCATCACATTACTTTTATGTTATTAAAATTTATCTGCATCGATACCGAGTAGCATTAACCCCAACAGTTTATTCCTTCTCATTAAAAAATGCCATAAACCACACCAAACAGTTAATTTTTATAGATGCGATGATGCTAGATTAAATACTTGTGGATTGTATTCGCGCCAATGACGTCAAACAAAATTATTAATTTTACTACATGTTCAGCAAAATGTTTTTTCCACAGCTGTTATTTTTACCATGTCAAAAAGTAAATGACAAACAAATTGTAAATACGTGTATGATTATCATATTAATGAACTAATTATTTTAAGAAGAAGAAACATGCATGATTTTAGTAATAGTATGTCATTGACGAACATTGTTATAAAACACTCATCATGCAAAGGAGGACCTAAAACAAATAAAAGTTCAATGACTCAACTATATTTTATCATTTGTAAGGAATTATAAATTGTCGATACGTCTACATTAATTAACAAAATTTATAAATGTACTACCTGAAGTTGACTATTTGAATTTCATTCTGAAAACATTATTGTTTCTTACAGACATATCACTACCTATTTCGTTTAACGAAGTGGGAACTTTGAAAGAAACTTATTATAAAAACAATGAAGTACACAAGATTTGTTTGTATGCCAGAAACTTGAGGGAAATTGTATACATTTTACAATACTTTTAATAAACTAATTCTTTTTCTCCTATCACAATATTTTTAAACATTTGAAATTTCATTCCAAGTACAATTAATAAATCGTTATTGAATCGCGCTGTGGATCTCTATCTGATTACCGGCTGTCCCTATTTCTTGTCTTTATATTTCGCACAAAGTGAAATATATAAAATAAACAACAAATAAAAAACTATAAATCGATTGACGGTAGGTCACACAAAGTTTTACTTTGAAAAAAAAAAAAAATTATTTTATATAATAAATGTATCCGATATATTTTTTACTTTGATAAATGGTTTTCATTTAGTTAGTTTTTAATTTGTCCCCAAGTAAAATTGTATTGCATATGACATGATAACAGTTGTTGGTTCAAATCAAAAAAAAAACAAGAAAAACAACAAGAAACAATTTGCTATAAATCCTAGAAATTTGTTCATACACTGAGAACAAATTTTCAATTTTAGATTAATTCAACTTAACAATGAAATCCAATGTACCTGAATCATTATAAGATGATTAAAAACTGTAACATTATTTTAATACAATAATTTTATACCCGTCTCCTGTGGTGCCAAGGATAAAAATTATTACATAGATTCGCCATTCCGATTGTAATTTCTTAGATACTAATTTCTGCTCCCACAAATTATATATTTTCTGAAAGATTCTGACTAGGGGAGTTTATTTATTGATTAAGGCCTATGGATTCAAGATCCTCACAAGCTTTTAGGCTGTACAAATTAGTTACATATTTTAAATTATTCAAGATTAAAATTATTTTAGATTTGACAGCATTAACGTTTAAAGAAAAATCAAAATATTGATCAAAATTTATTAAATTCAGTACAAATTCTTAAAAACAGATCAGAGTTGGCATAATTTCTTCTGAAAACTTTGACGGATAGTGAATAAAAATAACGTGTAGAACGAGATGGTACATTAAAAGAGATATTGGAAATCAAGAAATCAGAGCATACATTTCCCTTTATAAAGTTGAGAACAAACGTGACATTTTGCATCGTTGTTTGACTTTTTAGCGTTGGCAGCTTTATAAGGGCAAGTCTACTTGTTTAAGGCGGCATGTTTAACGGATTCCAGTTTAGGCCTCGAAGACAAAATAACAGGAATTGTTTTTGTACAGATTCAATGTCATTATTGTAAAAATTATACGTTGGATCCCAAATTATTGAACCATACTCAAGAATAGGCGCCTGACCCGAGAAGTATATAATTGTTTAATTATGTATGGATCCTTAAACTCGTTCGCTCAGCGTTTTATTAATTCAAGACCTGCATGTGCTTTGTTAACAGTAACAGAGATATGTTGAATAAAATTTAGTTAAGGATCTAGTGAAATTTTAAGGTCGGAGACGGTTTTAAGTCTGTCTAGAGTATGACCGTTTAAGACATAATTCACGTTAATATAACATCTATGAAAGAAACATATGTATTTGCATTTTTCAGTATTCAGCTCCATTAGGTTAAGATTACACCAAGAACAAAGAGGATCTAGGTAGTTTTTAAGGAGGATATAGTCAGAGTGATTATTATAACTAAAGAATATTTTTACGTCGTCAGCATACATTAGAACATCCGAGAATTTAATCGAATTTGGCAGATCGTTAATAAATAGGGAAAACAGCAATGGGCCAAGATGACTTCCCTGTGGGAAACCAGAAATAACAGCAATAGGCTCAAAAGTTATATTTTTAAAATGAACATTCTGCCTTCTATTCGTCAAATACGAATAAATCCAGTTAAAACAGTTTTCCGTAAATCCCATCAGATTATGTTTTTTTATTAGAACTTTGTAATTGACTTTATCAAAAGCTTTACTAAAGTCGGTGTAAATTGCATCAGTTGATTGATCAATGTCCTTTGTCCGAGTGTTGGTTGTAATTAGTATAGCACAGATCTTTGTGTGGTATTGCGTTTCAAATTTAGCACTATCGCTTTATAACTTTCTGAGATATAAACAAATAAACTCGACGGCCTCTGTTTTTCTCCAAATTTTTACCATAAAAACCAAGACTTATCAGCCGTAGCATATTTTATAGATACGTTTACAACTTTTTATAGATATACCAATAAGTCTATCTATTTTAGACAAATCGGACACTATTCAGCAAAGTTATAGACAAACATAACTTTTAAAATATATATTTTTTAAGCTACTTAAGTTCCCTATTAATTAATGGACACGCTAGGGACTCAAAAAAAAGATAAGTAGTCTTAATAACTACTGCTATGAAAAAGTGACAAATCACTTAAAAAATTACTGAGATATAAGCAAAAAAATACACATACTTTGTTGTTGTTTTTTTTTCTAAAATTTAAAAACAATAGTCTATATTTTTCGAATTCTGGATAACAAAAAGAAACAATATGGTTATCAAAGAAAAGGACGTGACTAACAAAATATAATGCATTGCAAATAAAGTTAAAATTCATGATGGCCGCATCTTAAAAATGGCGTAGATAAAATGTATATATGGGTCAAATCTATTAGTTTATATTGTACCCCTTTCAAACCCCTCAATACTGATATAAAATTAAAAGGCTTGATTAGTAAAATACAGTAAACTTACAAAAAGTTAAAATTCAAGATGACATCCGAAATAAAATGGCTAATACATGGGTCATATGTAGCATTCTAAAGCCCCCACAATATTGGTATCAAATGAAAGAGCTTGATTAGAAGAATGCAGTAAATTATGAAAAAGTAGAACTCAAAAATAGTGTCGTAAATAAAATGACGGATACTATTTTACCCAATCAAATGATTGGATAAATGATTTGATTTTCATTTGATAAAAGGTATCAAATTAATAAAGCTTAACCAGCAAAATACAGTTAATTAATCTAAAATCTAGGCTAACCTACGATATAGTAACTGTAACAATGTACATGATGGTGAAGGGCATTATCATATTCGGCACGGTCGTGTATGTAGCATTATTACTTGTTTCGTTTTAATTTTATTACAATACAAATCCGAATAATATTTTCGTTTTGTTTAGCATGTGGAGGAGAGAAGAACATTTTCTCCTTAAAATGCAACAGATCAGATTAAATCGAGGCAATCGGATCCATAACTCCCATGGCAGACTATTACAATCCCGAATATTGACATTTATTGTGAATGCATCTAATTTAGTATTACAAATTGTAAAATTTGATAGTTTGAATTTTTTTTACACTATATTTTTGAAGCTAACAGCTGTCTTAATAAATTTTGATAGTAAAGACTAAACAACATCCCAACTAGCATTTGGAAGATCAGTTTTTCAAAACTCATATTGGTGAGTCTTCTTGGAGCAATTTGTTTTAATTAAAAACTGATTATTAACTTACACGATCAAAAAAGAACTCGAAAATGATTTGCGCTAATGGGTAAATTGAGTTTGATTTAAAATACAATAACAAATTGTACACTACTCTCAAATTAATCATTCAGACGTTTGAAATGTGACTTTTATGTCCGTTATTTATTATCATCTTTCGCTCTTCTGGAAGATTAAAAATTCTTAATCAAAAACACATCATGCAGATGTTTGAAAACTGATTATAATTATATATTTTATGATCTGGTTCATGAGTTATAGCCATTTTAGTGAACACTGCATTCATTTCGAACCATGTATTTTGAAAATATTTCATTTAATTTTTTGAACAACTGACATACGTTTTAAAATTCATTACAATTCGATTTTACTTAAACCATTAATTTAGTTTATATACTTTGCTATTGTAAATCACATCTTCGGGGATCTATGAAATAAATCTATATATATAAAAGTGAAACTCTGTCTGTGTGTTAGCTATAGACTCCGAAACTGTAAAACCAAATGGACTTAAACTTTGGTAAGTTGTTGCACACATCCCAGGGAGTGTTTATTGGTGGCAAAAAGTGGGTGGGGCTACGCCCATAAAAAATTAGTTAACAGTTTTAGCTACTTGCACTTGACCGGTTTTCCTGAAACTGTGCACACATATTGAGCTGTCATGACTATATAATTTCGTGATAAGAAAAGTGGGCGGGGCCACGCTAATAAAAAAGTTATAATATTGAGGTACTTGCACTGGACCGATTTTTCTGAAACTTTGCACACATATTGAACTGTCGCGACTATATAATTTCGTGATTGGAAAAGTGGGCAGGGTCACGCCCATAAAAAAAGCTATAATTTTGAGGTACTTGCACTCGACCGATTTTTCTGAAACTGTGCACACATATTGAGCTGTCATGACTTTACAATTTCGTGATTTAAAAAGTGGGCAGTGCCACGCCCATAAAGAAAGTTATAATTTTCAGCTATTTGAAGTTCACCGATTTTTCTAAAACTTTGCATACATATTGAGCTCTCATGATTATACAATTTCGTGATTAAAAAGTGGGCAGGGCCACGCCCATAAAAAAGTAATTATTTTGAGGTACTTGCTCTGTACCGATTTTTGTGAAACTTTGCACACATATTGAGTTGTCATGACTATACAGTTTCGTGATAAGAAAAGTGGGCAGTGCCACGCGCATTTAAAAAAAGTTATAATATTTAGCTTTTTGCACTTGATATTCAGTTCAAATTCTGAATGCATTTTTAATCGTTCAGGGGCGTAGCAACGCGCGCCAGGCTTTTCTAGTTCATTTATGAAAGGGTGAAGAGGTGTTTAGTTGTTAAAGTAAAATATGAAAAATAATAAAAACTTGTGACTTAATATAATACTTCCACATATTAAAATCATTAAAGTAAGATATTGTAATTCAATTTAAATAAAAATGGTAATATCAGCTAAACAAAAAACTATTAAAATAATCACAAAAGACTCGTATTCGATTCGAAAACATGACTGAAAGACGACTCAAAAAAGAGTCACAAATGAAGTGAAGCAAGACTAATAAATGATCAGAAGATACTTTAAATATTACTAGAAAAGGGGTTGAAGATGGCTCTAAACAAATAAAGAAAAAGATTTATAAATGACTTATCAAGAAGAGTCGCAGGTAGTCACGTTTTTCTTCCGACAAAAGTATCTTTTAAGTTCAGAAAATTAACAAATATTTTGCCTTTTTAATCACGCAATTGAGTCGAAAATAAATAATTTAAAAAATGCTAGTTTAGATGTGTATAGTGGATAGTCTAGCTGACTGGGTTAGAGTAAATATACTGAGTGCATAAAAATAAATCTTTCGTTCTAATCGATATAAGAAACTCTTCCTTTCCTGTAATATTTTTCAGAATAAATTCTTTCCTCCTGTGTATGATTTTCTATTCATCCAAATGCACAATAAACTGCCACCCTGACACAGAGGGACACACACAATCGAACAAAAAAACACCTCTACACACACATAAAATAAAATTGAGAAAAATGCATGGACAAATAAATAATGAAACGAAACAAAACAAAACGAAACGAGATGGAAGATTGAGTTAAAGTTTGTTGTTAAATTAACGTAATTAAAAATTTTTTTGCATTTTTCTCAATTTGTCTTGTAGAATGTTTTTCAATGGAACCACTCTGGCGTTTTTCATCGTCCCATTTCTAGTCCGTTTTTAATTCTTCCAACCCGACTGCTGTAAAATTATATTGCAACCGAAGAACAACACATGCAGGTTAGTTATTGAACACATTTGCTTTTTTTTCCTTCTAGTACATTCGTGTGTTTTATTTTTTCTCTACGTAATTTTTCTTGTAACATTTGTTAAGCAACTGTTCATAGAATTTGAAGAAAGTTGCTCTGGCTTTTCAAAACAATTCAAAGTATAAGACAAACAAAATTAAAGAAAAAAAATGTATGTTGCACTAATGAAAAATGTTATACGTGATCTTTACAATGACCATTATTTATCAAGAAATAAGCTGAGACATGGACATGTATTGAGCGACAACAAGAATGAACGTTAATTTGCAATAAACCATAAACATGCTAGAAATATTTTAAATTAAACGTTGTTTGTTACAACAATTGTGATGTCATGTTAAAGGAAATCCACATTGTTTTAATATAAAATTAATAGCAAGATTTAAGGACACATTTTTCTAACTAAACAGACAAATAATATGTTGGGATACTAATTTAAAAATGAATGTATTTTTCTGAAGGACAGACTTTTGCCTCTCGTAATATTGAACAATATTTTAAAGGATTCATCTTAAATATATAATACAAACTCAATAAAATAATTGCCTAAAAGGCTTATAAAAAACGTTAGCAGGACTCACAGGCTGGCACAAATTAAGTATGAATACTATGGGGAACTCAGTCTAATGTTTTTTCTTATCAAAAGTATTTAAACATCAAATGATAAAACCCAAACGAAGTAAAAATAAATATAACTTGTTTTCAATAGCTAAATATTGTTACCACGGATATAATACGACCGCCTTGATTATGTCGAATCCATAGTTTTTCCTGGCGTGAGTGCAGAAATAACAAATTTTTTTCAATTTTTTGTGCAACCATGTAAACACAAATGCTGCGTTGGATATAAAAAATGAAATCTAGTTTCTTAATGGTATACTAAAAATATTCCTACGCAAACTCAACACACTTAACCCTAACCATACTGATAACATTTATATACGTAGACTCCTGACAAGGGTACCCCGGTACCCGTATCCTTTTTTTGTTCGTTATTTAAATCTATATCATATAGATTTATCGCGTTACATTTTAAAATGTGGAATCTCCCCTTTTTACTGTTGATATGCCTCATTTTAATTCTATTCTTGTACTCTCAGTTCTTGTTTTTTTTTAAATATAACATTTTTCGGTGTAGGGTAAACATCCTGCACTAAGGTATTCGAACCATACGTCAGCCCGAAAATAATAGAAAACAAATCATGAAATACATAAAATGAAATCATGAGACACAGCAATAAAAAATGCAATAAAACATTAGATTTTATTAGAATTTTATTGGCAATGGCTGTAAATCGTGGCAGCGATGATCCTCTTGCCACTCTTTAAGGAAATTATTATCATTAAGACTACGTTTCGACAATGTACTTATAAGATAGTCACGTGCTCCAACAGACAAAGCTTATTTCTCAGATATTTGGAATATGCTCAGATATTTGGAATATGGAATTTGGTTATGTAAGGTAACCAATGGCTATTCTGGGAATGGAAATATTTACACATACAAGCCACCTGCTAGTCAACAACAGCTAAGTGTAGAAAAAAAAACATCGTTCTAGATCTGGTTGATTTTTACAAACAATCTAGAATAAATGTAACAACAGACAACTTTTACTTTACTGCCTTTGGCCATTCGGCTACATAAGAGAAATAAGTCTCATCGGTACTCCTCCACAAAACAAACCCTACATTACGTTACGGCTATATCCAAACCGAGCGGGCGATATTGGTTCACCTCAAAATGCTTTTAACAAAAACGGAACTATTTTTTCAGTTGTGATAAATAAGATGAAGAGCATTTTCTTTCTGTTAACAATGCATTATACTCGAGGGTAGACAGCTTTTAATGAAAAAGAGGAAATTAATGACTTCTTCAACAAAACATAAGGCGGAGTTAATGTTAGATGGTGAATAAATATAGCACCAAACAAAAAACGAATAGATGACTATTGGCCATTTGATTCTTTGAAATGTTTGACTTAGGTGCTTTAGGTGCAGTCTGTGTATTCTCTATTTTCGATGCGAAGAAACAAAAATCAAAGTTCTCGTCGGATATTTTCGACTTCCCTTGGCGTGGATTAAGCAACTATAAATATGATAAAAAGAGCTAATGACAATCGAATAACACTATACGCTAACGTCCGAGCAGCTCACGAACTTATGATAAATAAAACCAACAAATAAGCGGGATACAAGGGGATGGTTGCCACTAGAGGGTCGCTTTTACTTTTGCATGACTTCTGATCCAAAATTTGAATAAAAAACACGGAAAATATACGTTGGCTATAGCCAACGGCCAATGTGCAATATGCATAGCAAGATCAGAGGTTCACACTTTGATGTTAAATAATTATTTTTCTGAATAACGAAAAAAACATATAAAAATACTTAAATTTTTTTTTTCATAAAAAATTTAAATAGATATTTAGGGGTACCCGGGTACCCTTATCAGGAGGGAAAGGACTACTTGCCTTTGGGTTGCTCCAAAGTCAACCCAAATAAACTAAAAGTAATTTAGATGGGAAAAAACTACATAAAATGTTTATCTAAAGGAACTTACGAAACCTCTAATTTGTATTTAATTTTGTTTAAGTAAAACTCAATTTTATAGTACGTTTGGGTACCGGGGTACCGGCGTCAGGAGAGTTGGGGTTAATAAAGATAATCGACTTCAATTTTGTTTACGTTAAGCCTGTACCGCAACAATAATGTGGATACAGAAATACCGAAATACAGAAATTAATATTTAAGAAATACAAAATTATTAATATATATTAATTAAAATTAATATGAAAATTAAAATAAAGAGGCTTCAACCCCCCTCCTGATTGTTTAACCCAAAAAGAAAAAAACAGCCCCCTGATCTTCCAGCTCGAACCTAGTAACAAAAAAGGTCAATCTTTTATGGACGTGTTCGGAGTTACACCTACAGGAGCCTATTGCAAAAAACAAATATTAAGCAATGATTCAAGTCACACATAATAGCAAGGATCTGTAAGTTTATATGTTTAATGTTGTGACAGTAATGAAAATGAGAGTTGGAATACGCTCATTTGTCGTTATAATTTCAATATTGTGACGACAATGTTAATTTGGTAAGCCACTCAAAGAATTTATTACTAAATAATGCTTTTTGCATCACTGACATAGTGCTCAACTGCTTTCCAGACAGACTTTAGAAGGCATGATTTTTATTTGCGATGTCCCACTTCGTAGGTCCCCTTTTTGCAATTAAAAAGCGCTAATTTCATCTCTACCATGTACAACTAAATCATGCCTTCCCCTTAGTAATGGTGAAAAAGATACCAGCAAGTAAAAAAATATATAAGAAAAAATACTTTTTATGTTAATTTTTCTTTTTTTTTTCCTGCGGACATACTTTATTGTGCTTTTGTATTCAAATAATTTAAGCATTTCCATAGATCCTATACAGCCAGTGAATAAAATTTAAGAACGTGTGAAGTTCATTGCCGAAGAACTTTAAAGCGAAAAAAAAACTGCTTGTGCAGTAATTAGAGCCAAAAATATATTGCCTGAGATTGAAAAACACTGAATTCACGTTTAACGAGTTTTGTGATTGATCGCACAAATTGAATTATACTTTGAAGTATATTACCATCTGATAAGCGTTAGAGGGAAATATGAAGGAAGACGAGAATCTTAACCCAAATAAGAAACGACCGAGAAGCGAAGCTACCATGACAATGTTAGTATAATTTGTTTAATGGATTCAATTTAATAGAAAAATTGATTTTTTAAATATTATACAAAAAAGCAGACATAAAGTAAGCAGACAGGTGTCAGGTACTTCTTTTAAAATTGAAAAGCTAAGTGACAAAAACCGCTAAAAACTTTATCTCTGGTACTTTTTAAGATCTCATCTAACTTCTAGACTAATTTACGTCGGAAAATAATTTAAAATTAATTTTTCATTTAAAAACATGTAAAAAATTACAAAATTTTTAGCTTAACACTAATTTGTGATAAAAAATATTAAAACTAGGTACTTTCAGGTTATCGGGAATAAAACACAAATTTATCCATGGATTTTCTTGTAATAAAATTTATTTTATTTATAATAAATGCAGTTTTAAGAGTAAGTGCTAAAACTGGTAATTATTTGTTGCTTTCTTTTTTTTTTATATATTTTTTAATTTAAAAAATTTTATAATCGTGAAAAAAAAAAAATTTCTGACTTGTTCCACGATAACTCCAAAACTGATGGCTAGATCAGAAAATAATATTAAAAAAACTTAAAGCTGGCGTAATTTAAAATTTTCAGACGGATTGCTAAGCAAAATCAAGTACGTCGTTGAAAAGTTAAGATATAATGTATGGAGCACCCTCTTTAAAAATCTCAAATTAAAAAAAAAAATGTTAAAAAAAACCTTAACATAAAATTTGAAATTATGATGATTTTTGTATTAAGGTGACTATAGCAGATCAAAAAAATAGGCATAACTTATTGCATAGTGTAATATACAATGGTTTCGTCATTTAGGTTTATAAGGTAAATATGCAACAACTGTATATTGACAATAACAATATGTAGCAACAGCATTGTTTGACAGTGATTAATGTTTCATGCAAATGCATTCGGTAAACAGAACACAACAAAACACACCAGCGTTACCAACCAAAATAAAATTCAACATTTACTGAACACAATTTGAAATTAAGTTTCTCAATATCATTGCGACATATAACACTGTGTATGTATGTTGGTGGCATACTACTTATATGAAATAAAGAAAGAATCTTATTGTTTCAATTAAGTTGAAGTCAATTTACGACACAAAATTGTCAGTGACCATACTGAAAGCATCCTGTTGCAAGTTTTAATTATAAATGTATGGCTACATGTTCTCACAATGAAATCCTGCAAAGAGTTTTGTTTAATCTGTCTGTAAAAAAATTTATTATTAAAAGGATATGTATGCTTTTTTTAATTTTTTGAAACAGCAGTGATGAAAACTTATGTATGCTCATAAAAACATATACACAAGTTGGCTTCAAGTAGAAAAGCCTAAACTTAAATAATTGTAACTTTCCAGGAGAAATAAGTAAAAACGTAATTGGAACTGCGTTATGATAATGAAAATTCTTTTGTAAAATTGATTGAAAAACAATTATTTTTGATATTATTGCCTTCAATTTTTATTTCAAGGTGTATTTATATAAAATCTATATATAGACTGGGGAAATATATACATTAATGTGCTTTTTTTGATCTTGGAAAATTAGATGTTTTATCTCGAACCGAAACTGGCTAAATCAAAAATTGCTTGTCATTCATGTTTTCAAACAAAAAGTCAGTAGTCATTGCTCGATAACGATCTTCATTGACCGCAGCACGAGCATCTCACTCTATTTGCGAAAAATTTGTTTATTACAAACTAGCTAAATCTAAAATTGGCCTCATTGCTGAACACAAGTAATAGTAAGTTGAGCGAATCGATTTTCAAAGAAAATTTGGATTATTTGGTAGCATTGTTCAAGCGTTAGTCTATCCATAAAGATTCGCTGAAGTATTTCGATTATAAATATAAAAAAGTAAGCGCCCCATACATTTGAAAGTAAATACTTCATAAATTCTATCGAGCTTAAGGAACACCATATACATTTTCGTTACCTGGCAATATAAGGGGTCCTCTTTTTTGTAATCTTAATTTAGTGAACATATTGTCTTATTAAAGTATAAGCCGACTAATGCACAAAGAGAAATAATTAAGTTGCCAAAAACAATCATTTTCCTATAACCAACTTTATTAACATTTAAAATTCTTTTCATTACTTAATCGAATAATTGTTGACATCATTTGTATATGAACCACATACAACTTTTAAAATATATTCTCAAGGATGAAACAAAAACCCATTAAAAAGCGCTCTTACATAATTAGCCTTTTTGTAAGAGAAATATTATTTTATACACGTCATTAAATAAACATAAATTGAAAGTGTTTTTAAGTAAAAATGTAATTTTTTTTTGATTTAATTATTTTTAAGCTGAACAAGAGTCATGGAACAATGTGTGAAGGTTTTTTTTTTTGTTACGTTAACTTAAAAAACAAAATTTATTATAAACTTATTCGTAGCAGCAATTAAATATATAGTATAGGTACTAACACATGTACATATAAGAAAGTGATATTAAACTGTTGGTAATGGTGTCTGTGTATTTTGGTTCGTACCTTTATGCTACAATATAAGTACTTATACATACTTATGTATATCCTTAGTTTTGGGATTTTAATGTTTTTGTGTTCATATAGTTTTAACATTAACCACTCATCTCCAAAAATTACTTAACATTATTATGCACAATCTTCACTACTTCTTCGGAACTCATGTACGCGTATACGTGTAAGATAAGATAACTGTGTGATTGTGTGTATCACAACACATCAGCGAAAATGGAGGTGTAAAGTGCAAATTAAATTTATGCTTCAGTTGTTCTTGTTCACAAAAAAGTTTAAAACTTATTGCTTTTACTCCTGTCTACTCTTCTGTTGAATATTAATCCTTGAGAAACAATAAACACAGTTACACATGCATTTTTAATCTCCGTTTTTTATTCTCCGTCTTCTTTTAAGTTTTATTAGAAAAACCTGCGATTTCATTGTTCTTATTTATATAAAATTACTTTAGTTTATTGACATACTTGCCATTAACACCAGGTATTTACGAAATGTATGCAGAAATTACTTTAATGACCACAAGTAAAGAAACAAGTGGTCACGTGTATCTATTAATAATATGTCTGGGTATTTCTACAACAAGCTTTGTTCGCCTTGAATACTATTTATAATATTTATTTCAATTATAATTTGTTGTCTTTTAAAATATTTATTTTTAAAAAAGTATAAAAAATAAGTTCTTAAAGGGATTTCCATGGGAGTGACAAAACTAGTTATGCATAATACTCATGCTTTGCACTGGAGACTTCTAAAAGTATGACGCATAAATTGGCATTACTTTATTAAATTTTTATAACTAGTATTGCAAATAATAACCGAATCTACTACTTAGAAAATATATAGCTGCCTTAAATTTATCTGGAGTGTGATCTGTAAAAAATTAGTTCCTTCTAGGATACACTTAAGCTGTAAAGGAGCTTTTTATAAACAAAAATATTTTTTTTTTTAAGTTAGAGGATAAAATCATTCACGATACTCTTCACAGAGAGTGTAAGGTTTTTTCATTCCATATAAAATTTCTACAACACTCGCTTGCGATCCCATAAAGTATATATTTTCTGAAAACTCGTGACTTGGGCAGTCGATTGAGCAATGCCCGTCTGTCTGTCTTTCAATCTGTCCGTGTGTATGTTTAAATCAGTGTTAGAAGCCCTCCGACTTCGCTTAGACCACTGTGTGGTATCGGAATATCAGAACTATTCAGGAGCAATCGGTATTAAAAACCAGAACAAAAAGTCGATAAACAACTGTTATATGAGGAAAGAACTAGGACTACCTCGTTTTTTTACAAGACATCCATACAAGCGTAGTATACTGGTTACAGCGAACTTGGTTTCGAATCCAGGCTGAGACAAATAGATTTTTTTCATTATTGATATATATATCTTTTAATTTAATTTGATGTTTTGAAGCAAATTAATTCATAATAAATCTTTCAAACGTATTTCATATTATGGAAAAGCAAATTTTGTAAAAATTTAACAAAAATAATATTTTTATCAAAAAAAAAAATAAGTAAAAGCACTATATTCGGCTGTGCCGAATCTTTTATACCCACCACCAATTTTGTGTACATTTAAAGCACAATATTTATTATTTTGTTAATCGCTATGGAATAATCTCTTTATAATAAAATATGTATCACTTTCTTTGTAGAGGGTGGTTAAATTTTAATGGCCCATGTTGAAGGTGAACTACACCTAGTCTTTAAATTTGTTTTCTGCATTTCATTTGACATTTCTCAATCTCAGACTTACTCAATTTGATCCGTGGAAAGATACGCAAATGAGCAACGCTTTAAAGTTATTCAGGTTTTTTATAAAAATGGGCGTTCAAATCAAAATGAATTTTGTGCACTTCGTAATTCTTTTGGTCAACATAATCGTTCAAATTCGCGCACAATCGGGAGAATTGTAAAAAATATTTAAATTTCTGCAAAACAGGTCTGTATAAAATGTTAGAAAATCTGTAAATGCCTTTTTAGTTCGTTGAATAGGAACCATTGCTGTTTTTTGCGATAGTGTGGCAAAAGAGCAGTCAACCTCGACTCATCATCATGCCCAACAATTGAGCATCAACATTGTCACTGAAAATTTGGGCCATCAGATAGGGGAGTGGCGCCAATGATGGTATGAGAGGGGGGGGGGGGCGGTGGGTTGGTCATTTGGCCGATATTTTGTTAAATACAAAATTGAACCATACAAATATTATCATTACAAAAAGAAATGATAATAATTTCTTAAATAATTTGTGTTTTATTTAAAATCAACATCGGCCCTTAAAGTTTAACCACCCTTAATAATTTCGATATGATAGTAAAATGTTTTCGCAAATTTAGTCTCTTAGTGAAAGTGGGCGTTAAAGCAGGCATGTCAATAAAGTTTCTGCTAATAAATACAATTTAGATATTTCAATACAGTCCTTTATTTTCACAAAAAACTTTGTCAATAGAGAAATTACATGAATTTAGAATAAACCGTTATATGGGAGGTAGACGTTAAAGTGGGCGTGTCACCTAAACTTTTTGGCACAACAATAACATTGATTAGATGGATATACGTAGCAAATTTTATCATCATACCTCTAATTTTGGCGGTTTTTTGAGCTTTTAAATTGCATTAACGGTATACAACGTGAAAAGTGGGCGTTATAGTAGGCGTGTCAAAGTTATTTTTGCTAATGAGTACAACTTAGGTGTTTCAATATAGCCCTTTGTTATTCCAAAATCTATATTAATAGAGAAATTATATCAATTTAAGGTAAAACATATAAGTATGTATGTACGTATTTCATATTAATGAGATGAATGGTGATACAAACAATTTTTATTTCATGACTATACGTTGTGAAGGGTATATAAGATTCGGCACGGCCGAATATAGCACTCTTACTTGTTTTTTCATATGAACATTTTTCAGGGAAATTTTTGTAGTTAACGTATATCTGAAAGAACTGTGTGTAGCAAATTTTAAGATTTTTCTTTTACATAAAATATTTTCACAACGTTACTTAGTAATCAAATTGTTATATCAACATGACTCTAAAAAACGTGGTTAGCTTTTTACTGGACGTAACTTTTGAATGAAGATTGTATGGTTATTCATTGTGCCGAGCACAAAACTGCACTCTATTTTTTTTAAATTTGTATAAAGTAAAATAAAATAGTTCTATTGTATATATATATATATATATATATATATTATAGGCATAACTTGAGGACGTCTTATCCAACTCAACAAAACCCGATGGTATGCAAAATATTGTAGAACTATAAATAAATATTATTTAATTTAATTAAAATAATTTTAAAAATTATAAATATAAAATAAATAAAAAAAAAGAAAAACTTGACCTCAAGCTCAACTAATACATAAATAAAAAATTTTAAAAAGAAAAAGGTCGAATAAAGATTAAACTCAAATTAGAAAATACGAAACTCTATAATAATATTTCATTGGAAGACACGATAGAATTTTACCTAATTCTGCCGATTGACTGACTGACTGTTGTGAACAGAAAAAAGCTAAAATATTTTTAAAAGTAATTTGTAGCACTTAATTGAAATCTGTATTCGATTTTTAAATGGCGTGTAGGAATATATGATTAAATACAAAATAGAGGATGTTGCACAACGGATCTTAGTATAACATTTGAACTGTTTGACCTTTTAACCTAATCTACTAAGTCTTTTAATCTTTACAAACATTGTTATTTTGTAAAAGAAGAAAGCAAAGCTCGGTATAACGAATCTCGCTTTAACGATAATCCGATATAACTATCGTTATAATTATTGATATTGACTAGCGAACTTGATATAACGAATATTAAAAAAAAAAAACATCAAAACACAAAAGACTAACTCAAATGAAACAAATTTGGCCAACCGCCTGAGCAAAAAAACTACAAGACGTTGTAACATTTGGGCAATATTCATGCCTTCTGTTGTTACATCGCTTATCAATGAGTCATGCCTTCTGGTGTTGCTCCGTTTACCCATGCGAAGTTTTTTATGAAGTACTATATATCTAACACAACTGTTACCATTTTTTTAATATTTTTTGTGGTTGGAAAATTAAAAATATTTAATATATTTTTATGTATGTTATTAACTGAATAATTTTTTGTTGATGTAATAAGAGAAACAAATAAAAAGAAAACTGCGATTTAACGGATTTTTCGATGTAACAAATGTGCCTGGCATTATTCGTTCATTATATTGGGATTTGCCTGCATTTTTTTTCGAAAAAATTAAAAATGTTTGTTTTATATTTTTTTTTATCCATAAAAGATAAAAAACGATAACAAAAATCAACATTTTTCACTTACAGGCAAAGACAACATATATCAACTATTGAAATCTATGCAAAACTATTGATTTTATTCAACAGTGATAGGAATCATAAAATAAGTGTCAGAGTATTGGATGCCGATAACAATTTTTACCTCACTTAATAATACCGCCGGTATTGATGCTGGAACTGTGGGGTAAACAAAAACTAACATACTAATGCAATCTATAATCGAGTACATGTACGCTTGGGTTCGCTTTAGTGTTTAATGGTAAACAAAAATATTTTTGTAAAATTAAAACTTTTGTTTTTACGTGAGAATTTTTGTTTTTTGTTTTCACTCATGTTCGCTTTCTACTTCATGCTAAAGTATTTGCTCCTACAAAAAAGTGCCAAGTAAAACTTTGTTTTTTATTTTCACTCTTTTGTCCTAGAAAGACTGCTTTAGTACTTGAAACTTAAAAAAGAAAAGAATGAAGGTAAACAGAAAAAATAATAAGAGCTTGTTCTTATAGGTTATATATTTTAGTGCGTTAAAGTTTTTTTTGTATACTTAGTAATAAGTACAGGTTATTTTAGGGAAATTATTGGCACTTCAAAGGATTTTGCGCATTCTATTACATAAAAAATATTTTAATTCTTTCTATTAAAGTTTATTATATGTATAATAAGCAAATAACACATAAATATCGAGGTAGAATTATTAAAAAGGAAAAACTAAATAACTCTTAATTTATTATACATTTAGCTCTTTATAACTGTTTCTATTTGAAAGCAAAAAAAAATAATTTTATTAAGAAGTAAGATAGTATTTATAAACGTAATAAAATTCCACAATTTTATTAAAATATAAGCCCGCAATTCATTTTTGATTCTCATTGCAGTACAACAACATATTTCTAGGTATCTCAGCAATATATTTATATGTTAATCTTTTTTTTTACTAAATATTTCTTTTGAATAGATAAACCAGCAAAAACCGGGTAATAACTTACAACAAGGTAATGGCCTGTGTCAACGAAAAAAGTAAAGCGTTAAAAATATGAAAAAGAATACATTAAAAGCAGTGCTCAAAGCACTGAGATAACAACGCTCATCACTTAAAGGATGAGTTACACATAGCTATTCACTGATAGGTAATTTCAAATTAAGATATCACCCCTAAAATAATTGATTGACTCTACTGTAAGTCAATAGTACGAGGATTGACTTTTATATTTCGAGCTTAGAGGCACAACACATCGAAATAAACAAATAATCATCGAAAATGTCTTATTGAATCTAAAAATATATTTTTCATAAAGCTTTTAGATGAGAATTGAATTTTTATTTTTTCGAACTTTTTTGTTTAAACTGCAATGCATTTACGAAACCAGCTACGATTTCATCATCAGCACTCTCTGATCGGTGGTTACATGTGTGGCTAGTGTCGGTAAAAATATAATTTTTCAGATTTATTCTTTCATTTATCACAATTAAAAAAAATTCTTTGTAAAAATAAAGAGTATTAAAATATGAACTCAAGCCTGATTAAAAAATTTAAATATTTGCTTTTAGATGGGTATTTTTTGTAATTGCATATGCTACAGAAATGCCCTAGGATGTGCAAAACGCTATTAGTAACTTCCCTTAACTAATTGTCCATAACAATTGAAAATTGAAACCGAACGGCGCAGTACTATGGAAAAATTCACCTAGTAGGCGCTTTACTTTACCTCATGTTAAAGTTTTTGTGATTAAAATTCGACACATTGGATTTTATAACTAAAGCTAATTTTAACAAATAATACTGCTATATTCGGCCGTGCCGAATTTTATATACGCTTCACAACCTGAAGTCATGCAATAACGATACTTTGTATCACCATTCATCTCATATGACATACGTACATACATATAAAAAAACATGCATATATAAAAACATCTCATTCTGAAATTATAAACTTACGTATGTGTGTTAAAAAAAATATAAAAAGAAAAATTAAAAAAAAAAATATATAAAAAAATTAAACAAAAAAATAAAAAAAAAATTTAAAAAAATATTAAAAAAATAAGAAAAAAATATAACAGACATTAAAATATAATAAAAAAAATTAAAAAAAAAATTAAAAAAAAAATAATATAAATATAAATAATATATAAAATAAAAAAAAATAAATATATATAAATAAAAAATATAAAATAAAAAAAATTAAAAAAAAAATAAAAAAAAAAACTAAAAAAAAAAATTAAAAACATATAAAAAAATAAGAAAAAATTAAAAAGCACTAAAAAATAATAAAAAAAATTTTAAAAATAATAAAAATATAAATAATATATAAAATAAAAAAAAATTTATTTGGGCTCAGCTGGGGTTCGATGCCACGTTCACTGTACCCAGTACACCACGTTTGTATGTATGTATGTTGTTGTTGTATGTTGTTTTTGTGTTAAAAAAAACGAGGTGGCCGTGGATTTTTGCTCGTATCTAGTTGTCTATGTACCGATGTTTCTGATTTTTAATACCGATCTACTCCTTATATTTTAATACCTCACCCGGGTCCAAGCGATGTCGGGGGGCTTCAAAAAGTTGATTCCAACATACACACGGACAGACTGACAGAGCTTAATCGACTCCCCTACCTACCCTTCATAAGCTTTCAGAAAATATATACTTTATGGGGTCGGAAATGAAAATTGTAGAAATTTCACACTGAATGACAAACCTATATATACCCTTTTTCACTGTGTGAAGGGTATAATAAATAAGCTCTTAATTTGAAAGTTAATTCCTAAATGGTAAATTGTTAGAAGAAGATATTCAAAGACCATTTTTTGTTTTTATTTTTGGAAAAATAATTAGATATGATTGAGTGAAATATTTTTTATCTTGCTAGATCCTTCTCTCTTAGCTATTAATTTTAGTAAGTAATAGTAGTATGTAAAAAATGAAATAAAATTTAGCTGCTCGAAGCTGCCCGTATGTTTTTTTACAAAAGTACGTATAATGCTTTAACGCGATCTAATCTTTTCACAGCCAAACGTGCACTTAACATTAAATGTATGCTGGTCTCACTAATATTTAAGGTTGTTCCAATCTCACTATTGTCTACATCACGATCGTGCAGTATTATTTCATGCACAGCACTAAAATTTTTTTGGAATAACAACCGATTTTTGTTTAGCTTCACGAAACTCGTTTATTCAGAAAACCGTCAATAAACACTGGTCGTTAATGGCGATCACTAAAAATTAAACTAAGTTTATTGTTGCATTGTTGTTTATTTAATTCATGTCGAAAGTTTTAAAAAATTATCACACGAAATTTTTTACGATTTTATTTTATTTTTCGGCCAACATGAACTTTTTACGCTGCTGGGAATAACACAATTTGCGTCCTTAAAACAAAACGTTCTGAGTACTTATGTACGTATATTGTCAGAAATATAAAATTTTACTTTAAGAACGTTAGTTGCCAGATTGCTGTATTGAAGTTTCCTAATCCCGAAATATAAAAGGCAAACTAATTATTATTATTAAGGTTATCAATCAAGCCAAAAAACGTCTTTTAAATGTACTCTCTGTTCTTTTTTTGCAGCAACACATATTACTTTGTTTATTTTTTTGTTATATTAATAGCTTCTTACTCCCAAAATACTGAACCAATTTTAAAAATATCTTTCAAATTGAATAATTGCTTTATTGAAATCAGTTACATTATGTGAGCAAAAATGACGTTACAAGAAATTGGCTTGTTAATTAATATATAAAGCATGAAAATAAATAAAAACCTGAAGTTCGCAATTAACTTTTTCTACATGCTTTTACCATATTTTTGCTAGTTATAGTCTTAAAATATTTTTATAACATAATATTGTGAAACTGCTCCATAACTGTCTAAGGTACAGACAATAAAACAATACTATACCTGCGTATTTCGTAAGTAAAAAAGTTAATTTCGTTCAGCATCTCAAAAATATACGAAAAGTGCACAAAGTACAGGACATTCTAAGAATTGTGGTGATATTTAATAATTTTTGGACAAAATTCAGAATAAATGCAAGTATATGTTAATTTGCATTTCTGAGAATAATTCTGTGGCTTGGAGATAAAAGGGCCAATGTCACTTTTTTGCTCTTTTGAGTTTATCATTGCATTAGATTTGTTTTCTTGATCTATTTCATTATGGTAAAACATTGGAATAACTGGGGAACTCGAACTGGAGATCCATTAGGAGTTACATTGAGGGGACTGGGCTCTTGGACTAGTCCGTTATTTATGGGAAATTATGTTTATGGTTTTTGTTTGGGAATTCCGTTTTCCACATGGAGCACACAACATGCCAACTGGGCATAAGTGCATACCTGTCATGGGTTTGGGCTTTTAATGCCCCTCCTTTTCAACCTAACCTAACCTATGGTAAAACAGCTAAAGTCATACTTAACCCAGAACAGCTTCACAAATAAAATGCTGGCTAATGTCACTATGAAAGCATCTATAAAAGTTAAAGTTCAATTCCAATTTTCTCAAAAGTTAATACTTTGACATTGGCCCTTTTAGCTCTAAGGCACAGAATTGTATTTGATCTAATCTAATAAGTAGGGCCATTAATACCAAAAAAAATATATCTTAAAAGTTATCTTGTATTTTAATAGCCAGTTTTATATGGATATAAACTCGGATGCTCTTAAATCGAATGCGACTTTAATTCAGTCTGTATACTTTTACTTAAATGTGAATATTACAAACAAATGGACAAGATAAGCAAATTCGACACTGCACACCACGTATATTTAAATAATTTAGCAATAATTTTTTATATAAAAAATAATACGATAATCTTCAGTAATTAAAAATTTTTCACATATTAAAACTAAGCATATAAAGTCGTCAATTAATTATTTATCTTCTCTAAACAACCATAAAGACTGCAAAATATGAATATAAAGATGCAACGAGCTCTCATATGTTTTTGTCATGAGATTAACTAGTACAAGTTGCAATACCCAATATATCAGCGAATTTAGAAAAAAGTTACAAAAATATATTTTTGAAATTTATTCTCATGACATTTTATTACCTTCAATAAGCTCTTGAGCTTTTCACAAATCCATTGTATACATTTATGTATTTCCCTAGTGGCAAAATAAAAACTATCATTCCTGTTTGAACTCATTCAATGTTCATGCATACCGATGTCAAATTAGTGACAATACCACAGAATTCATACAAAAATGTTGTCATATAAATGCAGCATTTACCAGGAATATAAACTTGCACTGGCTAACAAACGAAAGCAGTTCTACCATTTATATTTTCACACACATGCATGTATGTATATACACACATACATACGTTTTTACGTAAAGATAAATAAAAAAAAGAAAAGGTAAACATGTATTTCTATGGTACTGCCACATATTTATTGCAGCCAATAATCATTTATCCTTTCATCCATTCGAATTTACTATTCATGCCTTTAATTCCGCCATTCCAACTTCATTTCTACATCTCTCGAGGAAATTGATCGCTTCCAGCTGTATGAGTACTGTGTCTGCAGCAGTATCAGCAACACACACTGTCATGCCACCATTTGAATGGTGTGTAATGGAATTTTAACTATTTATATTACACTCTTTCGTATGTAAATGTCAGATGATTGTTTATTGCAACAAATACCAATGTGAAGGGGAAAAATATGTGAGAGTGACTAAAAGAAAAGAGCTAAAAAATTGCATATTTATAATTGAATATTTTCTATCTATAAACATAAAATATGATTTAAAAAAGTAAAATTGGTTTTATATGCTTTAGGGTTCTCCTGAAATTAACATATACACCCCAATTCTAAATAACAATTCCCTGGGAATTTTTTCCCTATTCCCTGTTCCCCTATTCTAAATAATTTCTCCCGGGGAAATTTGTTCCCTTTCCCTTTTCCCTTTCCCTGTTCCCTGTTCCCTGGAAAAAAAGTAGGTATTACGAAAGACAATTAAAGGGAGAATGTAATAACAATTTTTGGGAAAAAATCCGCCAACAAATTCAAAGGGAGTTGAGACAAAAATTTAAGTATTTAATATTTTTTTATAAATATTATATATAAAATATTTATTATAAATATTATAATTTATTGTTACTTTTGGGATAAAAACAACAAACAGGAAGCATAATAATGAATTGTTTTTTAGTTTTAAGATAATTTTAATTTTTATTTATCTTTTTTTTTAACTTTTGAAGTTTTTAAATTTTTTTAATAAAACGTTATATTTTTTAATTGATTTTTCAAGCTCGAGGTCTTTATAAATATTTGTTGATTTATTTATTATTCAATATTTCGCTACTCCTTTGTGTAATAATAAATAAGTCAACAAATATTTATAAAGACCTCGAGCTTGAAAAATCAATTAAAAAATTTTATAAAATAAAGGTCAAATAAGAGCAATAAGAAAATGTTATATTTATTTAAAAAAATGTATATACTACATACATATGTATATAAGAAATGGCTTTATTACAGCAATTTATTAGAGATTATTCGCAATATTTTTTCTAATATTTTTCTATTATATTTTCTAATGTTTTGGGCAATGGATAAATATTGTGGCGAGTCTAAGGATACCACATCATTATCCTGAGCGCTCAAATAATCTAAATTTTCTACATCGCTTATCCTCATCCTGTGGGCAAAAAAATGCATGTTTAATTTATGAATTGTCTGTTATCATTTAAAACTTTACCAAGAAGCCAATAATTGCTGCCACCTCTAAGGTATTCTTGCTCAAGGTGAGCACGCAATTCGTCAGAATTCCAAATAAATGAATCGTGACACGCTCCGGGATGTGAGGCATCAACGTACTGAATCCTCAGCTCATGATCACAGACCTTTAATTTTTTGAGTTCCGTCAACACATCCAATAACGTTTTGAATGCCATACTTCACATAAAGAGCTAACGCAACTTTCCGTTTTTGCACTTCTGCAGAAAGTTATCTACATTGGGCGTAAATGTTCCTTATATATTAATAACTTCTGCCAGAACTTTGCTAACACTACACTGAGCCACAGACACACCGTAATCTTTACCAATACCCGTTTGGTACAAACCTTCAGAAAAGAAGCGGAAAGTCGCACTTAATTTCACGATTGGAGAAATTGCAAAGGACTTACGTTTGGGCTGAATACCTTAACACGTCTAACAGATATTTGAACGCCGGTTTATTTACTCTGTTATATTTTTCTAACCTTTCAAAAGTATAATTTACAAAGTGTGCGGCAACTCAAGTGGGTTGCTGGCGTCACTTAGCATTTTCCTTTCTACCATTTGCTTATTCTTGTGCTTCAGAGTTTTCTGCTTCAGCTATTATTATTATCAACGCTACAATAAATATTTTTGTTCACTTTTAACAATTTTTTTTATTATTTACGAATATTCACTTTTTACGCTAAAAATTATTAGCAAATATTTTGTCAAAACAAAACAGCAACAGCAAACAGCTGACTTCGAAAATGTAAAATTCTCTCTCCCTTGTTATTCCCTTCCCCGACTGTTTAGAATAGGGGAATTTTATTCGCGGGAAAAATGAATTCCCGGGGAATTCAATTCCCTGGGAATATTTAGAATTGGGGTGATAAAGAAACATTTAAATGCGATGCAAACTTTTTAATTCTGTTGTGGACTTGTAATGGATTTTCAATTAAATGTAGATAAATATGTTTTTAATGTGTTTGTCATTTATGTGATAAAAATTCATAATTGTAATTTCAGTTTTTCAAATAGATTTTAAAAGAAATTTCTATATTTTAACAATCAACAATTTTTTTTTCAAAAGTCTTGTGAAAGCATTTATGTTTAAACTCAGAATGTGAAATT
The DNA here is from genome assembly GCA_941918925.1 of Phyto melanocephala. Lineage (NCBI taxonomy): Eukaryota > Metazoa > Arthropoda > Insecta > Diptera > Rhinophoridae > Phyto > Phyto melanocephala. The sequence goes on along the minus strand of OW799236.1, from coordinate 91,750,015 downwards.
ATTTTTTGTTGATACACATACTAAGATCGAAAACTAGTTTCCAGTTCACCATCTTTTGTCTACTTGCAACCCATATTTATTCATGTGCAGTAACGGCATTGAAGCCATAAATTCTCTGGCTGAAGGAAAGAACTGCTTAAGTCGACATAACCTAAAATTGAGAAAATAAAACCACTTCAATCTCGCAATTTAAAACTAACACCAAACTACTTTAGACGACGTCATTTTATAGTATAAAAATATATTGATAATATATTTTATCAACGAACAACAATATTTGGAATAATAACTTATTTGAACTTATTATAATTTAACTATATATAGGGGAACCGATAAACACTTTCAATCATTAAGCGCAGAATTCATATTAAAGTTCTTATTTTGAAGACAATCAATTCATAAAAATCAACTCAAAACTTTAAAAGTTCTTTCCTGAAACTAAATAAACATACATAAGCAGTTCTTCCTAATTGCCGCAGAATTATTCTACCTATACAATTACACAGCCGGTTTTTGAATAATTAGAAAATTTAATAAAAGCCTATTTCTAGGTATTTACACTAAAAACAAATTCAAATAAGTGTTTTTGTATATTTTAATTTTTTAATATAACATTTAAAAAGGAAAACAATTTTATTTTTGTATTAAAAATTGCGATTCACTGAAAAAAAAAATTAATATATTTTCGCGGTTAATTTTATTCTAATAACACAGGTCAACAGCAAAAAAAGAGTTTGATAACCACTATATAGATTTGATGCATCATGGAAACCTTAGTAAAAAAATTGTTAAATTTTTAAATTCTATGGATATTTTTTTTTTTTAATTTTTGTTTTTAAATTCAAGATTTTTTTAGACGCTGCTCCACATAATCAATAATAACTCAAAAACGATTAGTCTGCTGTTCTTAAAATAAGCTTTGAAAAATTTAGATTTACATAGCTTTTAATCCATTTATATATTGTGTTTTAATCGGATGAGTAGTTTCGGTGTTATAAAAAAATTAAAGAAAAAAATATATTTTTTACGTCAAAATAGCAATTTTTTTTTTTGTTTTCAAAAAATCATGAAAAATCGAAAACGACAAAAATTTTTCAAATTTATTACTTTATCACAAAGCCACATGTAATAGCAACAAAATAAGATATCGATCATAAAAATCAGTTGATTCGAATTCAAAAGAGAATTTAAGGAAGCAACAGTAATTTATGTGAAGAAGGACACAAACGTTTATTGAAACGTGCCAAAATATTTGATATTGTCGAATTATTCGAGAAGAAAAATTAGGTTTTCAAATAACTCAAAAGCCGACAATTGAAAATACCATAATAAAAATATTATTTTGAATTATTTGGAAAACTATTTTGAATTAGAAACTAATTTTTGATGGTCCGGTACAAAATCCATATAAGATTTAACTGGTGTAACCATTCAGATAGCGCACCATTAATTGCCTGGTGTGTTGATAATCAATCTCATCTTTCAAGAAGACATTTTTTTTCCTCAAGCAGGTAACTAGAAAAAACTATAATTTTTTCAAAGGGAACAATTCTCACAAGATTCATGAGACACTATTATATACCAAAAACTACTGTTTACACATGCCAAACGAGTCATTGGCCCATTTGTCTTTAAATCTGAAACCAGCGCCAACATTACAAAGGCAAACACTACAGGCAAGTGATTCGTGGCTGTTTCTTTTTTTATGTCATTGCAAATCATTGTAAAGGGAAATAGTTTCCACAAGATGACACAACACGTCATATAAACTGCGTGGAACCAGCACTTTGTTGATCTAACAGTTTGGTGACTAAATTATCTCAAGAAATGGATATACAAATTGGTTACCCTTTCCGTGTGATTTAAGGCTTTTTAACTTGTTTTGTAGGGTTCATTTCATTTCTGAAATCTGCTGATACACCTTCTTCATTTAGAAGTCAACATTTGACCCCAATAATGATGAAATTAGATTGTTAATGCCCAAAAAGTAGTGCGAAAGTTAAGTAATAGCGTATAAAGGAAAGTTTCTTTAATAACATGAAATTGGTAATCAAGCCGAAATTTCAATAGAAAGGCCTATTAAATTTATAATGGTTAATTTAAGAAAACAACTTCTATTCCTTTAAACAAAAACACCCATCAGCATAATTAATTAGATACTTCTCTTAAAAGGATTACTTATTAAACAGAAACCAAGCTGCTTTATTGACTTGATCTCAAAAGTACTTTATTTTGTTATATCGTCTTACTATTAACGTATTGCTCTGCCAGCCTAAAAGTTAGAAGTTTGGATTATTGATTGTATTTTTTTTAGAATTGCTAAGAAAAAAGAAAGAATAATTTTGAGTTTTAAAAAATACTTAAAAACGAACAATAATGATGTGTAAGGAAAATGTCTAAGTCAAACCTTGAGCATCTATGGGTTAAAAATGAAGGACCATTTATATATTTGGATGTTAGTGGTGCCGTACGATGTTACCCTTAGAACACACATTTGATCAATTTACATCAAAAGTAATAAATACAAATACTTCGACAACCAAAATCGTTGCTGTAACATCAATGCAAATATTTTTTAGAAAAACTACATTTTCACATATCCTTTTACATATATGAATGTGAATATGTGCATAACTTGTAAACATTAGTATTATGTGGGTATATATAAGAGGGATTTCATTTCACCCAGCTCTTAAAACGATGTATTTCGATCGGGATGAGTTTTGCATCAAGTGTAGTTCAGCCACTTTTTTCAACAAGACTGACCCACTTCGAAAGCGACAAGGGAACTATATTCACAGTAGTAATTTACTACATGAAATATGGAAAAGTAAAGCACAGTTATGAGTTCCAGAAAAAAATACTAAATTATCTATAATCTAAATTAACTACTATCCAATAGAACTAAACTTAGTACAAATTTCACCCCGATCGGAAGACATCGGTTTCAAAAGTTGAGTTACTTGAGATGAAATCCCCCCTAACTTAGTCTTGTTTCAATAAAAACACACGCACAGACATTGTACACATTCTCAGCCTTCACACACGTCAAGCTCAAAATGACATGACATGTTCAAAAGAAATTAAAAAAAAAAGTATTTTATAAATAAAATATATTTGTACACATGTATACGAACGAGTATATTGCAATTCTGTCGATAAAATAGGATTCACTGTATATTTTTAATATTTTTATTGCAGCAAGATTTTTTTATAACTATGACGAAGAGTCATTGAGCAGAGTTTGAAAAATGTTGAAGCATATTGAAGTAATGATTTTAATGCAGGTTGACACATTTTTAATGGGTTTGACTATACTGGTGAGCAAATATTTGCTTATATAATTGATATGCAAAAAGCAAAGATAAAAACAAAAATGTTATTTATAAATATGAAGAGGACGCATGGCATCATCATGAGAAATATATTTTTAATTAAATATATTTTAATGTCACCTACAAGTTGTTCGTTTTAAAATCATTTATACTTTTCTTTGGAGAGAATTAATAACTGCTAATTTGTATCCAATTAAGTTTTATTTATGCGCACTGAAAATGCTTTTTGTATAGAAGTTATTTAATAAAAAAAAACTTGTATACTTAATACATAACAAAGTAAAAGTCACGGCCAAAATTCCAAAAAAATATTGGAGTATATCTACAGAGAACAAAAAAAACTCGAAGGTTTAATAAAACATAAATAAACAATAGCTAAATTGTAGTAATTTTATTCAAATTTACATACAAATTTATTCAAAACTAGTTTGAGCCCGCGACCCACAGTTCTCTGTCCCCATATAGTGAATCAGCAAAACTAGATACTAGATACTGATACTTAATGTCAAAGTTAAGAAAAATTTGAAGTTTGAGAAAAATTGCTGCAAGGATATGCCTACCTCCCATACATCCTGAATTAATAAATTTGTTTTTAAGCCACAATTTATATAAGAATGTAGCAAAAACTTGTATATGTCTGTAAATTTTAAAATTCTAGCATTGTTTCAAATTTTTTTGCATTCGGTGCAGGGACATGCCTACCTCCCATATATCCTTTTTTTAAATATGTTTTAGAAGCATTTATGATTACAATACACTAAAAATTAATAAGGGATTCTTAAATAATGCGTAATAGATCTGTTGTAAATATGGTTTCATTCGGTACATTCATTTCTATAAAAATGCGAAAATATGATGGTGGTACTAAGTAAGGTTTAACCTAAAGGCTTTTGTTTTCTTATTATATAATTTTTAGGTTTTATCCGATTTCAGTCCAATATAGTTTAAAATTTTTGTAATCAAATGGGCTTTACAATAGAATTACAAAGCTAAGGATTTTGTTATTTACTGTGGTACAAAACATCTTCCGAAGTGACAATAATTGGTGATAAACAATAAAATTTTCATAACATCTTTGCTTTGTACCAATATAACTCAAGTATATTTTATTCAATTAGCCCCTATTGGACGCGTAATTTAGCATCCTTTAAAACAAGATATAATTAGTTTTAATTGAGCCAGCATTTGACCGACTGTTGATGGAATGTAACCGCGCCGTTTACTTAACGTACGACTTAAGTGTAGTTATAGAAACTTTAAAAACGTACCATATGATTTGTACATAAGCAACCAAAACAAAATGTGTTGTCAACACGGTGCTTTAGAATTTAGGGAAACGTTTTACAACGATTTTCCGAAAACAGCTTAAGACATTTAAATGCGATTTTTAAAGTTTCTTGAATAGTATTTTTAATATAGACGTATATATTTTTTTTATAACGTATATTATATAAAACATTTTGCAAAACAAGCAAGAAAAAGTTATTTTATAAATTGTATTTTTATGATAGTGCTGCGATTTGTTGTACGATTAATACCAGTTTTAAAATCAATTGTAAGGTTTAAGTGGATGTGTATGCATGACATAATTGTTTTATGTCACGCGTGGTCGTGATTAGATGAAAAATTAATCAAGCATGAGCATGCGTGGTTAAGAAAGCTCGCAAAACCTAGGATAAAATGTTAAAAAGTTGTGCTTCAAACCGAAAGAAATTTGGTATCTTTGTTTATCTACGTCATAATCAAAGAAGCTTTGGCATCTAATAACTTTTCATGAGCGCTCGAGAAAAAAAAAAGATTGCGTGATTAAAAAATGTTAATTATTTGGAATTATAGTTATTATGCGTGTTTTTTGTTGAACAATATATTTAAACAAGGTTTATAACCAACTGCAGCGTTTAGGGGTAATTATATAAGCCCGTGTTACAGCAGTTTGATTTATGTACATAAAGGAAAAAAATTAATATATATTTTTAATTTTTTATTAAAAATCAAAAGATTTTTTTCTTGATTTAACAAGTAAATATAGAAACTTGAAGATCAGTTATTTTAAACAAATGTAAAAGAAATATAAAATCCTTTAAATAAAATTTGATCGCTCGTCTTCTTTACAATTCAGGTATAGCTAAAAACCTTTTGTAGGTAAAAAAATTGATTGCCCATTTCAATTATGAAATTTTAGGAAACTTTCTACATAATATTATGTACACACTTTTTTTATATATACATACCTACATATGTATGTATATAAATAAAAAAAAATATTTTTTTTTTCATTAAATTGACTTCAAAAATCAACAAGTTGACATCACTCTTTATAAATGTTACCTAGAAACGTAATAATTTTCTATTTTTAACAGGTTTGGACGTTACAGCTACATCACATAACATTACTATAACTGCTCGAACTGTTTTACACATAACAAAAACGATCAGACGTTCCGTTCCGTTAAGGAAACATTACATTCCGGTCGGCTAATCCAGCCTTAATTCCATTTTTTACTTCTGAATTATTTAATATAAAAAAACCGTTTTTATGAGTGTGTTCAAAAAATACAAAATTTCCATTTTCCGGCAAAAAATCTTAATTTTTTTTTTAACATTCGTTAGACATCCAAACGTAGTATCTAAATCAAAAATAAGAAATCACTCATTTTTTACTTTAAATTTTTTTCATGTTTTTCTTGTAAAAAAAATACTTATTACATAAAAATTCAGTAAATTTTTTGTAGTAAAGAAGAAACAAGAGATTTATAATGTAATATTTTCCAAGTTTGGCAGTACCATAAACATACCTCTTTGTAATTTTTTTATTACTTAGGAAATATGACTCAAAAAACGAATGCAGTTTTCATATTTCCGGCAGAAAATTCTAGGACTTCTTTGTAGATTCTGCTAAAGCACTCCAAAAAGTATTTAAATCTTAAATAAAAATTTTGGTACTCTAAAAAAATAGCTAACTATACTCTGCCAAACATTACAAATTTCGGGGACTTCCAATAAAAAAATTTTAAGGTTTACGATAATACAAAAATTTTTCTCAGTAATATTGCTTACCAGCAATAATTTTCTTTTTTTGTGCGTTTAATGGTAAACAAAACTGCCAAGTTTGAAAAGAATATATTAAGAAATGAATTTTTGACATTTTTTTTAATAAAATAGGTAAAAGTCGTTTTTTTATTAAACAGTTTAAAAATTGTTTGTCTTTGGTGCCCTCTACTGTAAACAAAAAGTAAAAATTATGAATTCTACTTACAAATCTATTTAAGGTACTTTGTTAGCTTTACAAAAATGTATATTACATAATTATTCTTAACACTTTGTTAATCTTTAGTTTTGCCTATTGGACAGCGCACTGTGCGACTTCGTCTGCGTAAAAGGTAGACTTAGTAGTAACTTAGGTAGTTATTTATATGTTTGCAAAATTTTTACGTGATTTAGTTCTAGATTCGCCTAGAAAATATAAATAATACCACATTCATTTAGTTCCGTTCAGAAGTTTTTGCGTGATTGAGTAACAAATATTCAAACATACAAACATTGACATTAATTATATTAGTAGGATTAGTAGGATTATTAATTTAAAAATTTGAATTTGAAAATATGAGAGAAAAGTCAAAATTTACAACAAAAATAAAAATATTTACAACACAAACAACCCGTTTAGGCTGTTTGATGATGATTTTGCCAATGACTTTACCTGGCTATCGTGATAAAAGTAGTATTTATGTTAGTAGGCTGTTATCTATCTATGTGCCGAATTTCATTGAGTTTCGTTGAACAGTCGTTTTTGCGTGATTAGGTAACAAAAATTCAAACATCCAATCATACAAACATTCACATTTATTGTATTAGAAGAATTAAATTTATATTAACGATTAGTGTTTTTTTAATTTGTATGTTATTTTGAAGAAAATTTTTTGAAATATTTTGAAAAATTTATTCGAAACTAAAAATTTATATCGAAATGGGTTGTAAGTCATTGTAATCGACTTTAGTATTGTAGAAACTATAGTAGTATTTACGCTGGGTCTCCACGTAGCAATTTTCATTGCTAAGCATAAGCAAAAACGTCGGCAGAATAACGGCACTTTATTGCTAAGGTATGTTTATTTTCACTGGGTGGAGAACACGACACAAATAATTTATTTTTATAATTTAATATTTTTGTTTTAATTTTTATGAGTTTTTTTGGAATACCTCACTCTAAATTATTATCAGGTAAAATAATTTTAATTTTCCTTTGTTTCTGCAAATAAAAACATAAAATTCCAAAAAAAAATTAAACGATTTTGACATCTAATTGCGGCAATAATTGCTCAAGCAATCAGCAGAGCAATGATTGCGCAATAAATTGCTACATATGGCAATTTGCGGTCTACACCTTGCAATTTCTATGGACGCAATCAAATTTGACAATTGCGGTAATAAATATTGCTACGTGGAGACCCCGGGTTAAATAACCAGCCTTCAAGTATGTTAAGTTGAATAATTTCCTTGGTGATATGATAATATATTGTCAAATATACTGCTTCAGAATGTATACGTATATATTATCGTATAAACATACATATCCATGGTCAAAAATCGAAAGGCCTTAACTCATATTACGAATTTGGGTTTTTTCATTGATTGCAATACATACAAACACACAATACAATACAAACACACCTTAAAACAAAAGCTTAATACAATAGTATCAAAAATAGAACTTTTACGAACAAATTTTCAGAAGAAATTACCTTCTTAACATTATTCGGTTTTAATATTACATATCCTTTTAATCTTTAAGTAGTTTTTAATGAATATCATGTTAAAGTTTATTTCCTAAATTTAAAAACTATTTCGCTTTGCCAATATGAATTTCAACTTTATTCTGTGTATTTTTCTATTGGAATTCCTTCTGTTCTCCTTTCACCACTATTCGTTCGGCAACATTTTCTTTTGAACTGTATTTTCTGTGTGTATGTCTTTGGTTTTTTTTTAGTTTTAAATTTTCCAACAATTGAATTAAACAATTTTATTTGTTACAAAGATGAGCTGCAGTCGCTTATTTGAGATTTTTTATTTTTTTTTCTTTGCATTTTATCGTAACATTTTATTCCTTTTTGTATTCAAAGAAATGTTTAGTCATGTGTAAGTGTATATAAAATTTTCCAACCAAACTTAAGTTGTACAAAGGAAAAAGGAGAGAGCAAAAAAAATGGTAACAACTGTAAAAAACAACTAAAACATTTCAATGAACAACAGAGGAAAAAATGCAAAAACATTCCTTCTACTCAATTTTATCATCATCAACAACAACAATAAAAACAGAAAATGTTACTTACGAATTGAGTTCTAATTTCCGTTTTTCTATTACTAGTAAAGCAAGAACAACAACAGTATCAACAAAAATTGACAGATCTACGCGCAAACACACAAATTTACACAACAACTGCTAAAATAACAGCAGCAACATCTAACTGCAGAGTATAATGCATTTTCAATACTGATTTGAAGTATTTGCAATTGCATTGATATAAGTATCTAGTGTAATGCATACGCACACAGTAAACACCAGTGCTTAGATAGATGTATACACAAGCATTTATATGGATACATATTTGCTAACGTATATACTTACTCTAACAGTTAAAGTTTCTTGTGTACAAAAAAAAATTTAAATATATTTAAGTACTTTTTTAAATATTGTACTAAAAATTACGTAAAAAGTGTTGATAACATTAAAAAGCCAATATGGAAGCCAGTTTGAAGCGAGCGTGTCAACCCTCAATTAGTTTTTATTTACTTTTGCCATTAAAATCGAGGGAGTATATTTATTTAGCCATTTTCTTTCCTTATCTTTATCTTTAGTTTAGCAAAATGTTTATTTTTTAGATCCGTATATAGTTGAAGATGATCTTCAAATGTCCGATTGATTGTTTGCATATTAAAGGCACTATAATACAATTTCAAAATTGAAGTTTTTCATAGAAGCAATTAAGTGAGGAAAGCTTTTTTTGAGTGCAGTGATCCACTCTGAAGCAACTTTCTATTAATTGGCCCTAGAGAAGTCTTTGCCACACCTTATTACATTTCGTCGTTTGTAAGTTATTGTGTTCTATGTGACATATAAATCCCATACATATAGAACACAAAAATTTACGATCGATGATTTATAGAAGATTTCTTATAACCTTCACTTGTGATTCCAAAGAAATTTTTTGCTATGTCATTAAATTTGTAATTCCTATAATATTCAGTTCCGACCATATAAAGTAAAAATTTTCGGATTTCCTATGGCTGAGGCAGACGATTAAGCATTGCCTATTTGTTCACATGGTGGTTGAAATCAATTTTAAAAGCAACCACATGTTGCACAGACTTGTGTGTGTTGTTAATCTTTTGGAAAATTTCTAGAACTAATCGCTATTGAAATCCAGCACAACCGCTTCATAAATTTCAGAGATTTGAGTGAAAAATCACAACTGCATATATTTTTTCTTCCATATTTTTACCATTAAATTAAAAATTTTCAGTTCTAAGATCATTAAAAGATACGACTTTTACTTTTTATAAATATAATATGCCCCTAAAAATAGTCCTTAATAATTTTTAAAAATCAGTCACTAATCAGCAAAGTTATATGCAAAATTTTTTTTTGGGAATATAGTATATGTATTTTTAAAATATGTATATCAAGCTTCGAATTATATTTTAGACACGTTAAAGGCAAATAGTTAACCGTAGTCTCAAAATTACTCCTAAGATCAACTAACAAATCGGTTTGAAACTCACTGAGATATAAGCACGAAAACACAACTTATTCGATGTTTTTCCAAAAATTTGCAGAAGAAAATAGATTTTTCTAAGCTTCTGGACAACAAAATTAAAATAAAAGGACTTAACTATAAAAGGACTTAACTATAAAATATAATATACTATATACAAATATGCCAAATTCATGATGGCCGCCACTACAAAAAAAGCGTAAATAAATTTATAAATTGGTCAAATCTAGTATTTGAAAATTAAACCTTTTTAATACCCTCAATATCGGTATCAGAAAGGGCTTGACCAGCAGAATAGTGCAAAGTCTTAAAGAGTGTAAAACCCTAGATGGCGTCTAAAACAATATGGTAGATTTGTTTTTCATATTCCGAATAATATGTGTTTGAAATAATAGGGTTTCACCACTAAAATACAGCTAACTTAGTAAAAATTTACAATTAGAAATAGCGTTGGAAATAATAAAATAAAATAAAATAGCGTACAACATTAAATCTGAAATAGAGGCTAAGGTGCGATATGGTCACTAGAACTTTGTACATGGTGGCGAGGGGTATAAACAGACAAGGCAAGGTCGAATATAACCTTTTTACTAGTTTTAAAATTTTACTACTTTTGAAATCATCATAGTCGCATGGGGGAGAGCTCGAAAATAACTAAGGCGTTAAAATTCTACTAAACTTCACTATATATCATAGAAACTAAGTACTGAAAATAGAAAAATATCAGCCTAAAAAATATAAGTTTTGCAAACGGTGAAACTTACTAGTACTAGTATGTTGAATAACTAAATTTTATAAGTGTATTTTTGGTATAAAAAACTACTTTAAATTAATTTTGTTATATTAAAATAGCTTCAAATTAAAATTTATAATTTACCGCTTACCTTATTTCTGTGGGATAATTTAAAATTTTATATCTAATATGCGTGCACTATTCTGGAGTTTCATTAATCTAACTTTCTGACCAATAACCTTAATATTATGCCCACTATAGAACACACCGAGAAATATGTCCGCTATTCCCTTTTGAAAAAATGTTGGGGTTATATTCATTTTATTATTTCGTTTTTAAAATCTTGAAATATTCATTTTAGGCTTCATACAGCATAAGCTTTTAAGTAAGTCATTGTTTGATTTTATGACGATCTAGCTATGTCCAGCCGTCTGTTGAAAGCACGTAGAGTTTGAACCGAAAAAGCTAGAGGACTTAAATTTTGCCAGAATATTTGTTATACACAAGAGTTGTTGGAAGAGAGTTATAGCTCGTAATGCAAGAGTAGGTCAAAAAAACCATGTCCTTCCAACATCGAATAAAACGCAATTGTGTCCAAACGCATTGACGTAAACTCGAATTTGTATTTTCTGAGTAAAAAAATATTTTCCCCGTAAATTGCCAAAATCTAGGAATTAGAAAAGGAGCTATAGATCAATATGTACGAAAATTTATACCGCACAATGAATTTTTCGGTAAATGTAGAATTTGAAATGTAATAAAACTGGGCCTTCTTTACAACCACTTTCATTGAAAGACTAAATTTACGAAAATAAAAAAAAGTTATACAAAGAAAGTGATACATATTTTAGCATAAAGAGATTATTCCTTAGCGATAACTGTTAATAACAAAATAATAAATTTTGTGCCATAAAAATACAACAAATTGGTGGTGGGTATAAAAGACTCTTCAAAGCCGAATATTGTGCTCTGCCTTGCTGCAATTCAATTTCGAATAAAAAATTCTATTTTTGATGCAATACTAAAAAAAATTTAAACCTCCATAATTAATGTTCTCAAGTAAATTTATATTTTCCCAAATTTGTATATAAACGGTATGGACACACTTAAATGTCACGTATAATAAAGTAAGTCCGTAACATGAGTGGTCTTGTGTAAATGAAATCGTAACCGATTATGCATCTCAGACATTTTGGTTTATATTAATTGTTTATAATATTGATATTTGATAATAAATTAAAAATTATGTGTAACTACAATTTAAGTACTTTCAAATTTTTAAATGTACCAAATTATGCTATCCTATCGTAGTAAAATGACGTGCATATCTGGTAGTACTTTAAGTTTATATCAATGTCGGTATGTTAAAATTGCGTGGCATTTTAAAAGCAATTGATTTAGTTTGTTACGTTTAGCTTAGAAAGCTTTTTTTATTTGATCCTCACTTATATGCAGTGTATGTGTGCGCACACGTACACATTTACAAAAACAAATAAAATATAGAGTACAGGAATTTAGTTCAATTTCAATCCATTCATTTGACTGCCTTTATTTAGTTAGTTGGTATGTGGAAATAATAAAAACAAAGAAGAATACAGAGAGAACTAAACAAGAGTAAAGAAATAAGGATATAAACTATGATATGTTTGTGTAAGCGTCATTTTTGAGTACCACTGTTTAACAAAGTGAAGTTATTTCTGTCGTAAATAATTTTTTTCTTTTCTTTTAATATTTTTTATATTTTGCTGCTGAGGATGCACATGTGTTTCCTGAAGAGAAATTAAATAAATAAAAAGAATTAAAGTTGCCAATACAGTTTCTCAAGGAACTTAATGAAATATATTTATAGTATTTTGTAAAAGAAGTTACAAAGAATTGAGTTCTTTAAGAAAATACAGACTAATACAGAATCGGCAGTAGAAACCAAGTCACCTACGAAATAAGTTTCCAAAGAAATTGTATTAAAGATCCCTAAATTTTATACAAGGAAAAACAAGAAGGACTTTTTGGGAATCATTTAATTTTTTAGGAAAATTATATCACACTTAGAAGTAGGAGATTAGTTCATAAAAAATATTAAATTATCCACTGTAAATAGGCAAAAGTATCGGCTAATTAGGAATATGTCATTAGAATTTTATTAGAGATTACTTATAATTGTAGTTTGGACAAAAGAAATAAATATAAATATAAATACGTGTGTACATATGTTTTGGACTCAAACAAGTAAAATGTTAAAATTAAGAGATTTATTCTACAATAGATTTGAAACAATTAAAAAATCGCAAGCGCGATTTAAGGAAAGTATAAGCTTTATCAAAACACCAAAAATATGCCAGCTACACCATGGCAGTACTTTAGTCTGTAATACCCAGCCAGCAGTTTTTGAAATTTTTTATCAAACTCGAGTCTTGTTTAACTGCTCTGCTCGATTAAAAATGCTAAATATGAGCTCATTTTCTAATCGTAAAAGATACTTTGTTCGGGAGAAAACTATCCCTAGCCGCGACTCTTCTTGATGTTTTATTTATGATTAATTTTTTTAGTCAGTTTAGAGTCATTTTCGATCCCATTTATTATGCCTATTATAGCGTTATTCGATTCGTTTTCTAGTCATTTATCAGTCTTATTTCTCTTAATATTCGAGTCATTTATCACTCATATTCTAATCGCTCACGAGTCTTTTTTGAGTAATTTTTTAGTCATTTTCTTATTTTTTGGAAGTGTTTTTATAGTCATTTGTTAATTTTTTTTAATCATTTATCAGTCGTATTGCTAATCGGATTTGACTCTTTTTCTATTGTTTTTTCAGTCAATTTTTTTAATCCTACGTTCACACTGATGGAATTTCTAAAAAGGCTTTGACTTTGTTCATTATAAAGGGTGTCTCAACTAGAATGCAATTTTTAAATTTGGCGCGATTCGAAGTGTTACTGTTTGACATTTGAACAATTGTTATTGTTTGCTAGAAGAAGGTACGAGGTTAGTAAAAATGGAGCGCTACATGAATGAACAACGCATTCTCATTGTGAAATTGTTTTACTCAAATGGTGAAAGCTACAGTTTGCAAATTGCGATCAATTTGGGGTCACAATAGTGCTCCAAAAGAGTCAACTGTAAAGAGATTAATGGATAAATTTGCCGAAACTGGGTTTGTTAGTGATGTAAAGACAACAACGCGCCTTCGACCAGGTCGATCGACCGAAAATGTCGCAGCTGTACGTGATGATGTCAATCAAACTCCATCCAGGCAGGTCTAGCGCAAACAGTCAATGGTGTTCGGTATCGTGAAATGATAACCATTTTTTTCTTGCCTAGAATAGAAGAAATTAATGTGGAGGGCATGTGGTTTGAACAAAATGGTGCCACATGTCATACAGCCAGAGAAACAATTCAATTGTTGCATCAGTCATTTCCCGGTCGTGTTATTTCACGTTTCGGAGACCAGAATTGGCCGCCTAGATCGTGTGATTTAACACCTTTAGATTTTTTTCTTTGAGGTTTTTTGAAGTCGATGGTTTACGCAAATAAGCCGACGACGACTCAAGCCTTAAAAGAGGAAATTGGACGCTGCATTAATGAAATACCGCAGCATTTATGAGAAAAGGTCATTGAAAATTTCATTAAAAGATCGCGTGTGTGCCAGCAAAGCCGCGGCGGCCATCTGCACGATATATTGTTCCATACATAACCTCATCCTGTCTACTTTACGATATAATAAAGTTTCACGATTTTTTTTTTAAATATCTGTGTTTTATTTAAAATTTAAAAATTGCAATCTAGTTGGGACACCCGTTTAACCCCATTAACCGCGTAGTGGTAGTAGAATAATCAAAATCGAGTGGATTTTTAAAATCAAGTCCATATAAACCTGCGGTAACATTAAATAAAAACATATAAAATTCATATTCATTTGATGTAAAGCGTGTTTTTTTAAGCCCGATAGAACTTGAAATTGTAAAAAATAACACAAAAAATTAAATTGTAATCAAAATTTTTTTTTTATTCGAAAGATCAATACGTGACATTAACATTTGAAAATGATTTCGGGCATATGGGCACCGCGGCTGTTCTTGACGAAGCGCATTCTGGACGTGCAATTTTATCGCAAAATTGTGTTCAGCGATGTGGCGCATTTTTGGCTTAACGGGTTTGTTAATAAGCAAAATTGCCGCATATGGAGCGAGACCAATCCACAAGAGACCCTACAGACTCCATTACATCCAGAAAAATGCACCGTTTGGTGCGGTTTTCACGCTGGTGGCATCATCGGACCTTATTTCTTCAAAAATGAGGCCGGAGCTCGCGTTACGGTCAATGGAGATCGTTACCGCACCATGATCAATGATTTTTTGTTTGAAAATATGGATGACATTGATCCGGAGGAGATGTGGTTTCAACAGGATGGCGCTACGTGCCATACGGCGAACGCAACCATCGACTTATTGAAATCAAAATTTGGCGATAAGTTGATTTCGAGAAATGGACCTGTCAATTGGCCTCCAAGGTCGTGCGATTTGACACCTCTCGATTATTTCCTGTGGGGCTACGTGAAGTCACTGGTTTATGCTGATAAACCAGCAACAATTGACGCCTTGGAGGCCAGCATTGTTCGTGTTATTCGTGACATACGGCCAGCAGTGCTCGAAAAAGTGGCCCAAAATTGGATGTCCAGAATGCGCTTCGTCAAGAACAGCCGCGGTGCCCATATGCCCGAAATCATTTTCAAATGTTAATGTCAAGT
Source organism: Phyto melanocephala (assembly GCA_941918925.1). Classification (NCBI taxonomy): domain Eukaryota; kingdom Metazoa; phylum Arthropoda; class Insecta; order Diptera; family Rhinophoridae; genus Phyto; species Phyto melanocephala. Next base: position 91,734,430 of record OW799236.1, on the reverse strand, counting down.
ATTGATATTTCGAATAAAAAAAAAATTTTGATTACAATTTAATTTTTTGTGTTATTTTTTACAATTTCAAGTTCTATCGGGCTTAAAAAAACACCCTTTATATACATATTACATCAAAGTTTATTTAAAAGAAAATTAATTTTTTTCATTAAAAATAGTTGGTAAAATAAAAATTAAAGTCCAGCTTCAAGCATTTTTACAACCTAAAAATTACGTGGGTTTTAGAACATTTCACAATTAAACGATGTATACACCTCGATATTACTTTTATAAATGAAAAATAATCTAAACTTTTTAAAATTTTCTTAAAAATACGAAAAAAAAATTGTTCCGTAATAATAATAAGCACATTTCGAACACCTGCATTATCTGTTTTTGATCAATCAGTCTTAAATCTTCCAGATGCGCAAAATATGATAATAAATAACGGATTAAATGCTCAAATTTTAAACGCCTGGTTGATCGATTTGCTATTGCAATATAGTTTGTTATTGTATTTTAAATCAAACTCTTTTTAATCATTAACGCGACTCATTTTCGAGTCATTTTTTAATCGTGCAAGTGACCAGTCAGTCTTTCGTCACCGAAAGTACTCAAAGAACACTCAGAAGGTGAGTTTTAAAAAAGCAGTTATCTTAATGCTAACTGGGTATTACTATTATTTTTAAACTAATTAAAATTTACGTTGTGTTGTCTACCTTCACAAAACTGTGATATGTGTTGTGGAGTCTACATTTACGAAGCTGTGATATTAATTTAAGAATAATGTATTTTCACTTTAAAGACAAAATATTGAATAAATATTAAATCCCTGTTGAAGTTGAAAAAAACCCCACCGAAACGTTGGAATTATTTAATATTGAAAATATAAAGTCTTTTCATTACTTTCGATGACTTTGAAAGCCTGATTAACATATTGACTGCCATGTCGTACACACATGTGTGACACTGCACTATTTGGTAAACGCCACATCGGATACATATGTTTGATTCTAATTTCATTCTCTCTAGCCATGTCACACATAGTGACTGACGATAATAAGGATTATATTGCATGAAATTTTTTTAAAAATGGTTTCGGCACAGCTCAAAAATTATTTGAAAAAAATTGTTTTTGAAAAAAAAAATTAATTTAATTTTATTAAGCAGAGTCTTCTTAAAAAATATTTAACATTATTTTTTTTTAAATTAAAATGCACAAATTAACACGTTAAACTTGTTTCCAAAACATTCTAAACACATAAAAGCCTTTTGCGGACAATCCAGGGAATGCTTGTATACACTTTTTGCCTTCCTTCTGGCGGTCTCTCACCCTTCCATCTGTTTTATTCTTAAATAACATAAAGTACATGTTCGAAGTACGTTTTATTTGCATATAAATTTGTTTTTAGAATATGAATATTGTTGGATTTCGTGAAAAAATATTACGTAAGTAAATATTACTGAAAGCAGCCTAAATTCCAATATTAAACTTTTTGAAAAAAATAAGCAAAAACAAAATGATGTTGCCCCCAGCATCTTATTTGCTGAATGTGCCTTGGCAGTTAATGTGCTAAGAAAATCATTAAAATTGTAAAGTTTTGAACTTTATAAAAACCAATACATTGACTTGAATGGTAATAATAGAGCTGATGCACTTGCAAAAGCCGGTAACACCTTAGATTCGGTTGAATCCAGTTGTGCTTTGGGTATTACCTTATCGAAGGGTAAGCAGCTAGTCTCGCATCGATTTTATTTGAATGTCAAGGAAAGATGGGTGAGAGAACGCACTTGCTCGGAAACTAGAAAAATCTGGCCTGACATGGATGCGCATAGGACGCAATGCGGTGAATATGCCCCGAATCTACCTTAGGAACCTCATAGCGGTCATTACCGGACGCTGGCCTATAGGAACACATGCGAAAAGGCTGAATATCCCTTACAACGACTTCTGCAAAAGTTGCGATAACGAGGAAGAGGAGGAGACAACTAAACATCTTCTCTGTAATTGTCCTGCATTCGGAGACCTGAGACACCGGATTCTAGGTCAGCGAATACTTGTAAGTAAAAGTTGTCTCTCCGCAGTTGATCTGGGAAAGATCCACACCTTTATAAACAGGACAGGATGGCTGAGGAACAACGGACAGAGGACATAGACAAACGGGTGTTGGTGCTTACGGTATCACAACGAGACCCTCGGAGGACCCAAGTGAGCTATGCCTTCGGGCGGCTGCCGAATCAACCTAAACTAACGTAACACATTGACTTGATTTCCAAACATGACGTTAACTTGATAGAATTCTAATTTATATGGAAAATGTTAAGCCCAATAATCGGAAGTATTAAATGGTAAGTATATAAAAAATAAGCACAATTAAGGTTTGTTTACATTTTGGCAAAATCATTAACAGTAGTGTATGATTTATGAAATAATAACTAAAAGTAGAAAAAATATAAAAATCCAATAGCACGATTGGACACAATGAAATATTGAACTGTTTTCTGTGATGTTACTTTCTTTACTCTATAATTTAACAAAATGACAACTTAATTCATCATCCAGAAAGGACTTAGTGTCTCCCGTTACAACAATCGTCACACCTGCACTCAGGGAATCCTATGGGAAATCCAACCAGTTTGAGTGCTCAGATAGACGACCATAAACTTTGTCTTTAACTAACTTACGAGCTACATATTTAAAAAAAGGTAAGAGGATATATGTTATATAGCATTTTTTGGTGTTAAAAGTCAGCTAGTATTTGACGTCCCTACTAATTCGTGATATTCAAAATGCCAAAATATTTATAACACTTTGCAGTCAAACTTTAACTACTATAAGAATAACTTAAATTCGTTGTAAAACGCTTTTTAAACAAAGTCATTAATATTAAATTTTCAAACATTCTTCTGTTTACGAAGAACATAATTACATGGTTTAAGCTGTAAAGGAGGTCATTGCAAACATTTGGTCTATAATAAAATTAAACGCTCTTTCCTGTGGCATAAAGGCAGGAAATGCAATTGTTTAGCAAAACGTATACAGGAAGTAAAAGTTGTATTTAAGGAAATGTTGAAATTGTAAAGTAGAAAAGTATAAAGAAACATTTTCTGTTTGAATACAAAAAAATTAGGAAAATGAAAAATTATGTCCTGCTTTCTTTTTAAACATAACACAAACATTTAAATTTAAGTGTTGTAACTTCAATATATTAACAACTGTACCTTGATATTAGTGCTTAGAGTTTTAACTTGTCAAATTCCTTTTTATTTTATTTTAATCTTTAGGTCTTGTTTGTCAGATTTTATTTATCTACTTGACTCATATAAAAATGTTTAGTTATACGTTTATTGCACCAATTATGATACAATGATAACTAATTTATAGTATAGCTTTATAGTCGTTACGAAAATAGAATCGATGGCACTACAAGAATAACAAAAATACGAAAACAGAATCGATGACACAACAAAAGCAACAACAATAAAATAATAATCCGGCTTTTTGACGGCACAATTATGTATTTTAATAATAAATACAACTTGAATACCGACAATCTGTATAAACTCTTGATCATAACTCTTTAAACATGCCGCAACATACACAAGGTAAATTCTATGCACATTTACAAATACCTGAAAGCAATTAAGGACCCATATTGAGTGTAAAATGGACAAATCAATAATAAATATGGTTCTCATTTATTTATGCACACCGCACAATAGTTAAATACTGCTGGAATGCTGGCAGCATGCACACCATGACGTATGAATAATAATAATTTTAATTAATTTTACTAAGGTCATCCATTAAATGCATGCATGTATGTGTCGGTTCACTCTTTACTGGCACTTCTCAGGTGGCTTTATTATTGCTACTTTTGTCGTGTAGGTCACTTGTAGTGATGTTTGCTTGACTGGTTTATTGGTTGTTTCAATGTTTGTTAGTTGTTGTTATTATATGGCTGTTATGAAGGTAAGAGGTGTGGTAATAATTATTGTATAACAGCTACTAAATTGACATATGTACTTGTCAATACATACATACATTAGGTCAACAACATCAAAAACCATAGCAATAATACGTTTAATGTAGATATGGCAAATTGTGGTGCCAAATTGTTGTGCCTAAAATGGTGGTTTGATGTGAAATTAAACTTTTTAAGTGCTGTCCAAAGTCATCTGCTTTAATATGAGGAAGAACGAGGGCAATTCAAAGGTTTGTTTAACAAAATCTTGTCATGTAAACAGAATGTGTATTAAAAATCCAATAGAATAGTTTGTGTTAAATGGAACTGGTCTAAAGTAAGTTAACTTAAAGTTGCCCTCAGATTCACTCACTTTGCATTTGTATTTATAAAAAAATTTTTTGTCTTCATAGGTCTTTTACTTCGCCAAATAATAGATGCGAACTCTGACAGGAATATGGTTGGACTTACCGTATAAAACATCTTTAACTCCATGCAGCCCCTTCCCTTGGTTTCTGATATAAAAAACAATTGCTTTAACTTCAAGTTATTTCAGTAAAATTTTAGAAAGTTAAAATTTTTATTATTTACATTCAGAAAAAAACAGACTGGCCAGTACATTATATTTTTTTTACCAAAAAAAAAGGTCTAATACATGGCAACACTTGTGTGATTCTTAATTGTTTTAAAGAATTCTGATTAGTCCTCGGAAAACACCAAAGATAAACAAACTTCCTTTAAGGTTCAGTCTACGTGACTACGCAGAAAAAATCTCAGTGTATAGACTTTTATGGACGATTAGACCAATTAGTTGAATATAATCATTTGATAGGATTTAAAATCATATCGATCTCACATTGACAATACAAATAGTTGGCAGGTACATTAAAGGCTCTCCAGTTGCTTGTTTTTTCGATTTCTAAAGCTTTTTAACCATCTCTATCACTTGAAATTTGAAAGCAACAGGCTGATGAGCTTGGTAAGAAATTTAAATATAGATGAGTGCCGATCGGCGTTGTTCTCACGCTACCTTACCAGGTAACTAGCAATCAAGTTGAGCATTTGTCACGGCCACATTCTATCTTTCGACTCTTCAAAGAGGCCGTATTCACAAAGCACATTGACATCACATTATGGTATACAGACCACCCTAGCGACATATGCTTCCTCATATATATGTTATCAAAAACAAAAGCAAGCTTTCCATTATTTAAAAGTGTTGTCCAAGTTTCGCAATGAGATTCCATAAGAGTGTCTTAATATTTAACTGACAATGCACTGAAAAATAGCCTCCAATTTAAAACTCTTATTATACACTTCACTGAGAGTGCAAAGGTATACTTATATGGATTTGTCATTCCGTGTGAAATCTCTACATCTTTTCAAAATTATCAAACCATATATTATATATTTTCTAAAAGCTCATAAATACGGAAGTCGATTGAGTATTGTCTGGATGTCTGTGTATATGTTGAAAATAATTTTATGAAGCCCCCCGACAACGGCGAAACCTGTGTGTTAAGTCAAAATATGAGGTCTGGGAGCAGATTGATGCTGAAAATCAGCATAATCACTTGACATCATTCTGAGATATGAGCAAATAAACTCTTCTTTCTATTTTTTTCATCACAAAAATTAAAACGTCTTAGCCCTAGGGTAATCTGTAGGCGCACTTGAATTATTAAAAAATATTACTTCTAAAAAAATTAATCGGTTTAAAACCAACTGAGATATTAGCACTAAAATAAAACTGCTTCGAAGTTTTTCCTAAATTTTACAAACGAAAATAGATTTTTTTCAGATTCTCTTCCACCGAGGGACCCAATAAGAGTATCAAATGTAAATGCTTGGCTGGAAAAAAACAGGTAACTATGAAAAATTAAAAATTCAAGATGGCTGGATGAAATGGCGAACATATAAATCAAATATAGTAGTTACGGCTTTTTCCCTTATAATCACCACAATATTGGTATCAAATTAAATGGCGGAATTTTTTTGACCCATCAATATGGGTATCAAATGAAATTGCTTGTCTAGGAGAATTCAAATAACTATTTATAACTATTTAAAGTCAAAGACGGCGTTAGTAATCACAAAGAAAATGGAATTTAAAATGAAATTTAAAGTTTAGGCTTAGCTACGATGTGGTCATTATACCTATATCCATGATGGCGAAACATATGTTAGATTCGGTCGAAATAGCATTAAAAAGAAGAAAAATACAACAAAAAAGGAGACAGACATTTTTTATAAATCGATTGATTATTAGAAAGGATTGGCAATTTAACTAGACATTTAAATTAGAATGAAAACCCAATAACACCGTAAAACAACATTGTTTAAATACGAAAATCAAACTGGACAAAATGGAGACCTTGAACGTAGTTGCTCAGGGAATAAGGATAACAAGTGTAATCATAAAATAAAAACAATAATTTGTTGGGCCAAGGGTAAGTTTTGGCTTAATATCAGTTACAAGTATTTTTCTCTTTTACTCTTTATATGCCTTTAGCAGTTTAAAAGATCAAAGCCCCTTTCTGAATCGATTTCACAGCTCCAAAATTAATAGACTCTACTGCCTAGGACTTCTAAAAATATTCAACCAGGTATGACGACTTATACACATTATATTTATTATGACATATTTTCATAATTCTTTTCAGTTTGCCCCCATATTTATCGATGTATTTTTCAGTTTGAAAAGTTCGTAACGATTAAAGTTACACACATGTACACACGTTATCATACAATATGTATACAATTACAATTTGATTATTGGAAATATATCTAGCTGCCAATTATAATAGCTACTTTGATAAATTGTTTATTAATTACAGTTTCATGATGCATTTGATTTAGTGGCATAAAACGACAAAGTATAGAAAATGAACAAAATACACTCAAAGCGAACATATATACAATTAATCTTGAACGGGAATTTATATTTGTTTAATTCACAACACCCTCTTGTATTCCGTATCGTTTTATGGTTTTAGTTTATTTCCAACAAAACTTCTGTAGTATGTGATTGTATTATGCATTGTTAAACGTCAATTGATATTAAACGGCAATTAAAAAAAAATTATGAATGAGAAAATGTATCAAGTTTTACATCTGCAGTGTGAAAAAAATATTTTTAAATTATTTTTGGTAACAATTTTTAGCAAAGGTGAAAAAAAAGCAAAAAACCCTTTGGTTAAAGAAAAGTAATATATATTTGTTGTTTAGAGAGAAAAAAAATACTGCAAGATTTATTATATTTGGATTCTGCAAAAAAAATATAATTTCCCATCTCTGTGTGAGTTCAATACCACACTATGAATGCAACACTATAAGATATGAAATTAAATGTTATTGTTATTCAAAATTCAAAATTACTAACAACAAACATACATTACTATATATAATAACATATAAAAGTTGTACCAATAGCACAATACCACGGGGGTTGTGAATTGAATTAATGTATTTTGCAGTATTTATTAGGTGCATATTGTTCAATAAGCAGGATATATTAAAAAGATAAATTGTAACATTATTCTGTTAGATGCTTAGATGCTTTAAAAGTATTTTCTTACTGAACAGTCTTCAAAAACATTCATGCTTATTCCATTTGTTTACGTCATAGTCCTCGATGTCGTTGTTAAAATTACTTCTTTATTTTGTTTATAATATTAGAGCTGTGCTCTTTATTTTATGCCAAACTAGCATTTAACCCTCTACTTCGATAGCGCAGTTGTTACTATTTATTGAACACTAGTTCTATTTTTAATTATTTAATATTTTTGGTTCAATTTATGAAAATTTGTTTCTCTGATTCAATTAACTTAGAAAAATAAAAAGTAGAGTAAGGATTTATCGGGAATATATTTTTTTACTAAAAGCAAGATCAATGCTACTGAGTTTCAAAAATTAAGATTCATATTTTGCAAAAATTACTCTAAAAATAATAAAAGTAACATTTTTTCCTTCACTAAAACTTCCACTTGGTTTACTATTACCTTCATTCAGAATTCTATGCATACAAAATATAAAAAATGAGGAAAAGTAATTTTGGTCGTCCATAATATTAGGAGTTAGACCTTGGATCAAAAAACACTAATTTTAAGAATCTATGTTTACAAACGTAAAAATAAAATGAGAACAATAAAAATGCGAAAGGGTTTTCCTTGTGTCTCCAATATCATTTTAACTCTCAACTTGAATCAATAATCCTTTATTTCACAATTTTAACTTTATAAACGTAGAAAATACGAAAAGTCCCATTAAAATTCAGAAAATCACCTTCTTGATCGCCCATAACATTTTCAGTCCCACCTTGTAGCAATAGCCACTGATTTCAAAATTCTACCTTCGCAAACGTTGAAAGTACAAAAAGTACCATAAAAATTCAAAAAAGTACCTTTTTCGTCGCACATAACATTTTAAGTCTCACCTGGAATCAAAAGTCCTTGGTTGTGCAATCCTACCTTCATAAACGTAGAAAGTACCAAAAGGACCACAAAAATTCAAAAAAGTACCTTTTTGGTCGACCATAACAGTTTCAGTCTCACCTTGTAGCAATAGCCACTAATTTAAAAATTATACGTTCGCAAACGTTGAAACTACAAAAAGTACCATAAAAATTCAAAAAAGTACCTTTTTCGTCGCACATAACATTTTTAGTCTCACCTGGAATCACAAACCCTTGGTTGTACAATCCTACCTTCATAAAAGTTCAAAGTACCATAAGGACCACAAAAATTCAGAAAAGCACCTTCTTGATCGCCCATAACATTTTCAGTCCCACCTTGTAGCAATAGCCACTGATTTCAAAATTCTACCTTCGCAAACGTTGAAACTACAAAAAGTACCATAAAAATTCAAAAAAGTACTTTTTTGGTCGCCCATAACATTTTTAGTCTCACCTGGAATCAATAGTTCTATGGGTGACCAAAAAGGTACTTTTTTGAATTTTTATGGTACTTTTCGTATTTTCTACGTTTATGAAGGTAGGATTGTACAATCAAGGGCTATTGATTCCAGGTGAAAAAGCATAACAATGCGTCACTTAAATTTACTGATAAATATGCTGATGAACTTTATTTTTAAGTATTTTTGAACACATTCCATAATTTTAAATGTGTACAGAAAAGTCATCAAATGATTTTTGCGTCATTTTAGTTTCATTTATTAAAATTTTACAGTTAACATTTGAAACAGCTGTAGAGCATAATGGGCAATTAGTATCTCTTTAAATACAATTTGACAGCAAAACTACATTAAATGCCATTTTCATGAAATGCTTTCTACTTGCAAACAACAAACTGACATTTATATCATCATGATTATTTAGAACTTAAATGCTCGTTTACTTGAACATTGAAAATTGTCAGTATAAAAAGGACAGTTTGCATCGAGGCAAAGTGAGTATGAATGCAAACAAACGGCAAAATTTTTCGGTACTTACAGTTGTCAAATGTATTTGATAGTTAAATAAATTCACAGATATGTATGTTTGTATATATGTGTAATTATTTACTTGCAACAAAGAAAAGTGTAGCCGAAAATGTATGCCAAATCTCAAATTTATTTAACACTTCATAATTGAGTGAGTGGTAAAATTATTCATAAACAAGTATAAGGAAAAACCGTTTTTCAAAATTCCAAAAAAAAAATATAATATTTTCATATTTTATTTAACCAATAATAGTTAGTCTTAAATTAATTACAAACAATCTTTAATTGCTTTTCAAAAGAATCTCTTCAATAATATATATTTGCTTAAAATAATTTTATTTTATCAACTATAAATCACTCAATATGTCAAAATATTTAATCATACAAGTTGATGTTAAAAAAGAAAAACGTTAAGCTTCTACATGCATGTGTTCATATGAATATAAGAAAATTTGTTTCAATCACTCCAAACTGACAAGTATTATCCCATTTAAATGAAAAATGAAAAAATAAAAACCCGCAACTGGTTAAAAACACTTGAATGGCATTTATTCAAACTCTTGAATATTTTTCATTTTGTTTTCAATACTCCCATGTATGTATGTGGTATTGTATTCGTATGTTTAATGATAAGTTGCAATATAATATTGAAAACACCAATATGGGGTGAATGAAAGCGTTTACCAGACGAAAAATAAATAACGCAAATTGCTGTTGACATATTGGTCAGAGTAACCAGGTGGGTGGTAATTGTTGTATGTTCTTTTTGTGCACAAAATAAACAATATATTTATTTATTCACAAATTTTATATTAACGAACAGAAATTAGTCATAATAAAGACTTGTGTATCCTTGGTGTCATAAGACTTAATCACTAATTTTAAGCTTTCGGCGTAGCGCTGTATAGAAACCAGTAAACCGATTTTCGTATATTTCTTTTTTAAATTTTTTTAAAATTTGAAGATTGTTAGACCGCTATTTATGCATTAAAGCGACTCATATTGAAAATATAATTTTTCATACTACATTTTCTAGTGAAAATATTAAATCACGTTTATTCTTTTGTATTTAGAAATTAGTAACAATAGTACTGAAAGCTTGTTGATACGAAATTATATACAAATCGTTGATCGTTTGGGCTCACCTAAGTAGTAATAAAAATATAAAACTTTACTCTGGTTAATGGTCTAATTTTCACATAAAATAACTGTTAAGCCCAACTTAGGTTGGTTATACTATCTTCATTATAGCTGAGGTTGGTATAACATCTTCCATACCAAGTAAGTAACAAGTAAGATTGCTAAATTCGTCATGCAAAAACAATTGTTTGTAGCACCATTCATCTCATATGAAATACGTACATACTTAAAAATTATAAATTAAGTTTACGTATGTGTTTAGAGAAAAAATTAAAAAAAAAAAAATAAAAAAAAATTTAAAAAAAAATAAAAGAAATAAAATAAAAATAAAAAAAAAAAAATAATAATAAAAATATAAATAATATATAAAATAAAAAATAAATAAATTTTTTTTTTTTTTGGCTCAGCTGGGATTCGTTTGACGTTTACTCTAACCAGTATGTATTTATGTGTTGTAAGTTGTTGTTGTGGAAAAAAAAAGAGGTGGACGTGGTTTTTTGCTCATATCTCAGAAAGTTATGCGGCGATTGTGGTGAATTTCAATAGCGATTCATTCCCGGATATTTTCAAAAGATTGACACCATACACAGATCTCAGGAACATATAGTTGCTTTTAAAATTTGATTTCAACCAACACAAGGACAGATAGGCAGACGGGAAGATGGACAGACGGACAGGTGGTCAGGGCTGAATCGACTCCTCTATTCATTAGCTTTCGAAAATGATGATTGTAGAAATTACAAACGGAATGACAAAGCTATATCTGTGGCCAAGGGCCAATGTCACTTTTTTGCTCATTTGAGTTAATTAATGCATTAGATTTGTTTTCTTGATCTATTTCATTATGGTAAAGCAGCTAAAGTCATACTTAACGCAGAACAGATTCATAAATAAAATGCTGGCCAATGTCACTATGAAAGCATCTATAAAAGTTAAAGTTCACTTCACATTTTCTCAAAAGTAAATATTTGGACATGTGCTCTTTTAGCTCCAAGTTACAGATAAATACCCTTGTGCACCACAGGTGAAGGGTATAATAAAGGGTGATTAAATTTTAAGGGCCGATGTTAAATGTGAACCACATGTAAACGTCAAGTCTTTTTTCTGCATTTCATTTGACATTTCTCAATTTCAGACTAACTCAATTTGAACCATTGAAAGATACACAATTGAGCTATTCAGGTTTATTATGAATACGGGCATTCAAATCAACACTTATTTCGTGAACTTCGTGATTCTTTTGGACAACATAATCGTTCAAATTCGTCCACACTCGAGTCTGTATGAAATGTGAAAACATCTGTGAATGTCTTCTTAGTTCGTTGAACAGGAAAGATTGCTGTTTTTTGCGATAGTCTGGCAAAAGAGTAGTCAACCTCGACTCATCATTGTGCCCAACAATTGAACATCAACATTGTCATTGAAAATTTGGACCATCGGATGGAGGTGTGCCGCCGAGTCAACCATTTGGCATATATTTTTTCCATACATAATTGAAGCATACCAATATTAACATAATAAAAAGAAGTGACAATAATTTCCTAAATAATTTCTGTTTTATTCAAAATCAACATCGGCTCTTAAAATTTAACAAACCTTTATTTATACTAAACAATTTTTTAAATGAATAACTGCTATTCTACTTGTGTTTATAAATAATAAAGTTACTTTTTTTACTTCTGATTAATTGACATTTGACTGATTGACTTGTGCCTTTTATGTTTTCAGTAACACTTGAATAAATAAAAACGGGGCTTGGGTGGACTAGTCAGTAGTGTGTTAGATCTGCTAGTCTGGATGTTGAGGGTTCTATTCCGCCATATACGCTAAACTGATCTGTTTCTCCTTTTCTTATTTTCTAAACTTTCTATTTTATGCAGGTATTACAAAAGGATTAATATGATGAACTCAAATGAGCTGCCTAACAGCTGCCTTCTCTACAACCATAATTACACCAACCTAAATAAACAGAGATATAAAATTGCACGGAATCAAATGGCATTCTAAAAAGTCAATTTAAAAATCTATCTGCTTGATACCATTGAAGATTATGTTTCAAACATTGCAGTTTTCATACAGCCATAAATGGATTTTTAAACTCAATTTTACAATATGAATTAAAAAAAAACATTTCAACTAAAGTTCAATAGACCACATCGAGAAATTAAGAAAAACATTTTGTTCAAAGAAACAAAAAATAATTCTGTTAAAATGTGTTTAAGTGCTTTAAGAGTTTTAACAAAAACTACATCAAATGTCATAAGAATATAAATAATAAGTCTCTTGAAGAAATGGTTTTTGTAGAATCTAACACTCTTTTATACATTTATGCATGTGTAGACAATAAAGTAACATCAATTATCATTAAATATTCACTAGATTTATTTTATAACACATCCTTGCCGTAAGAATATTTCAACAACTTTCACAAGCATCGCTCAAGGCTTGTCTTGCATATTTAAAGGGATCCCAAGAATGCAGTTAGCGTTCTATGTTACTTGTTTTATTACCGACATTTTTATTTTGTTATTACATTTTCTATATTCGTTTTTTCACAATTTATTGTATACCCTGCAGCTTAGCAGGTGAATGTTGTAAGTTCGTAACCACCATTAATAAAGTTTCGATAGTATTTTGATTAGCTGTGTAACAAAAACCCTTAAAAATTCGATTTCCATATTAAGTAAGCTACAATAATGCGAAGAAACTTTAACTAGCCCAGATCTAAAATATATTGCACACGTGTAGTTCGTATTATACCATACAAATTTGTCAATGTCTACCTGTCATGCAGGGGACTTATTGTTGAAAATTCCATTCACACATATTAAAATGTGCCTGTGATTGCAAATGTTTGTGTAATTTCGTATTTACATGTACTTTTTGATACCCTCCCCTATTATATGTCATGATCCATGTTACATATAGGTTTCTCATTCTGTATGTTACAGAAGAAAATGTGCATCTAATTCTTAACCAAGTACGCATAGATATTTTATGTTGCTCAGACTTTGAGCTTATACTAAGTCATGCCTATTAACTCGTTTGTCTATGGAAAGATTTCTTATGGCCAAATAATGTTAGTAAATTAAATCTATTATATTATTAACAGTTTTTGAATACAGTTGGAAATTGAAATGGGGATAATATGAGACTAGCAGAGAAAAGCTGCAAATAGAACTCGATGTAAAAAAGCCCGCGATTTTTTTTAATACAATAAAATTATTTTTTACATAAATTATAGTCTTTTTAGAAAAAATTATAGATTCAAATACAATACAAATTTAAAAAGTTCACCTGAAGTTGGTACCCAGCAGTAAAAATTTTTAAGTTTTAGACCTTGCAGACGGTGAACTTACAAATTCTTTTAGATAAAAAACCTATTTTTTCTTTCCTTTCTTCACGATTCTTGCACAATGCTTCTGATATCTTATCTTAAGAAAATTCATAGACATTCCAATTTTCCTTCTCTAGGAGAAACAAATATTTCCATTATTTGTTTTTTGCATTTTATACAAACAAAACAAATCCAAGGTTTTTTAAGCGTAAAAGCCTCTAAACGCACTTTTAAAAGATCCCATAGACATGCAAACTAAAAGAAGAATTGTATACATATTCGACTGTTACTGAAACTGATTGTTACAGTCTCATTTGCAGCTTTTCATGGGAAATACTTCTAGAAACCTCGCTATATGAAGCGAAAATATAAAATAGTAACTCGATATCCGAAAGCGTGAAAAATTAAATGAATATGAAATATATATCGGTATACAGGCATCTGTTAAATAAGATATTTTAGAAAGCCTACTTTCTCCTTGTTAACTTTATACTTTTTAAGCGTCATGAATGGCAAGAGAACTGCTTAACTCAGTTTTAATGCCTGCGATGACAAATCATCGACTACTCTTCGTTTTATCGTTAAGTACGTTTGTATTTTGTATCTGCTAGTTTATATTTTTGTAAAGAAAAGTTTTAAAAAGAAGCAAAAGCTTTTGTTATAACACAGAAAAAAATATTCCTTAAATTTTTTTAATTAATTGATTTTTTGGCTTGTTTTTAAATTCTAATTAAAATTTTATTTAATTTAATTAATTTTTTTAATTGATATAAAATATTTTCAAAAAACATTGAGATATCTGTCAGTTGAAAAAATAAAAAATTTTATTTTAAATAACATTTTTTGAAAATTTGCTTTAGAAGGATGAATTTAATATTTGTTATCCAAGGAGCAAAGTAATAAAAAATAGTGGACAATCTACAAGAGATAGTTCTGGTAGGTGCACACACATAATAAATATATCTTGTTTTAAATATAATAAATTGTTTCAGTTTAATTCTAGATGTGTCCAAAGCCAATATATCTTGTATTCTGGTATATTGCTCAAGATTTCCATTTTAATAGGTAAGTCAGTAGTATCCGGCGTTTGACTTGGCATAGTATATATACTTGTGGAACCCTACATCTTATATTAAATTATTAGTGTATAAGTAATGAAATGTAATTAAAATATACGTTATGCCAAAATATTAAAAAATTAAATTTTTTCTTTCTGGGTAATTGTATTTTAAACAGTTTTAATAAAATAAATTATTGACACAATAAATTCTTTATTTATATAAATCGAAAATTTCAATTATAGGCATTATTCAATTAATTAAAATCATTTTTAAAAATTAGGAAAATTTTAATTAATTTTTTAATACTGTTTTAATTGATATTTTTCGCAATATTTTTTCAATTACAACTATTAATTTTTATTTAATTAATAGTATCATTTTGATGATTGGAGCAAAATTAAACATTTTTTTAATTAATAGTATTAATTTCGTAATTGAAATTAATATTTATTTTTTTCTGTGAAAGTATAAAATTTTTGGCAAGATTAAGCTGTAAATATTTAAAAGTTTTCATCGATAACACTAACATAATGAGCGCCATTTTTTAACTTGTGTGGTTAAGAGGCGAAAAAAGCATAGCATGCATCTTGAAATGCAGAAATTATACGAGGTATACAATTTCACCTTTAAGGCGATGTCTGTATATATATATATATATACTAGCTAATACCCGGTGTGCTTCGCCACCACAAATTTTAGTATTTAATTCATATGTTGGTGCCACGCCCACTATTGTTAATGTACCCATTTTTTCAATAAATGTTTATTTGAATATCAAAGTTGCTCTTGCAAAATTTTACTACTCTAATCGATATCGTTTTCCAAATATACAAATTTTAGTATTTAATTCATAAGGCAGGTGCCACGCCCACTATTGATAATGCTCCCATTTCTAGCCTAAATGTTCATTTGAGTGTCAAATTTGCTCTTGCAAAATTTTACTACTCTAATCGATATCGTTTTCCAAGTATACGAATTTTAGTATTTAATTCATGTGGCCACGCCTACTATTGCAAGTCCGCCCATTTTATTGTTTAACAAGGCGTGGCACCCCGCCCACTTACAATTTCAAACCAAAGTATAGCCTATAGTTCCTTTCAGACATACAGAAATATTCTGTGAAAATTTCAAGGAAATCGGTCCAGCCGTTTAACCGTCTATAAAGCACAAACAAACATACAAACATATAAACATACAAACATACAAATACACATTGATTTATATATATATATAGATATATATATTTTTTTTATTAAAATTTATATATCGTTGGCTTAATATAAAAAAGATTTATCTCGTTTTTCTTAAACTTTACAGGAGAAGGAAAAAACTGAATAAAATTTTAAGCGATAATTAGAGAATGAGGTATTTTATGTTTGATATTAGTTCGTTATCTTTATCCACTAGCTTAACCAATTTTTTAAGAGATATTTGTTTCAGTTAGTTAAAAAAGCGATTATGAAAAAAATACGATATATAAAATTTTTAATTATATCGTCTAAGTTTCTTGATTTCTTTAATTGATAATATTTGATTTTTATTTAAGCTTGAGATCAACTTTTTTCTTTTTTAAATGAAAAACAAATATTAAAATTTTTAATAACATTTTTGCTAAATTATTTATGTTCTAAGCAGTTTTGTTAAATTTATATTGTAAAGTAGATTTGCAATGATACTATATTAACGAAAATTGAAACGAAAATTTAAAGCGACTTTAAGTTGCAGGTTAAAAAAGATTCGATTCTACAGAACGTAGTGTTTTTTACATGTTTGTATTGATTCATAAAATTCATACATATTAAAATTGGGTTTCTTTCGTTGCTGAATGGTTGCATTGTAAAAGGAAAAATATCAAATATTGAATACCTTGAATGCTTTGTGGTACATTTAATCATATCACATTTTAATTTCTTTTTTAGAAATAGTTTGAATGGTAGCTCTTGCTTTACACCTTTTATAATAAACTCATACATTTTTAGGAAAAGCCAGTTGACAAGTAACTTAGTACTTAGTTGATACCTAGGACTGTCATTGTCAATATAATCATTTTTCTTTAAGGATGTGATTAAAGGGTGTCTCGAAATGCTTTTTTGCATTTCAAAATTTTAAAATGTCTCCCAAATCTTGTTTTTTTTTTCAAACAAAAAATACATTTTATTGGCGTTATGGAGAAAATGTCTTAACTTTATTACGCAAAAAACCAAAATTTCAAATTTTATTTTATTTTGCAAAATTTCTCACTTTTTTCTTAACGCTTTGCATTAAACGTTGGACACACGTTTTACCGAAGTGTTTGATAGCTTTTCTCCAAATAAATCCAAATTTTTTTACACTTGCAGAAGCTTTGAACTTTGTTCTTAAGTACTGCTTAATTATAGCCCAATAACGTTCAATAGGCCTTAGCTCTGGACAATTAGGTGGATTCATGTTTTTCGGTACAAAATTTATTTTGTTGGCCTCATACCACTCAAGGACGTCTTTGCTGTAGTGACAGCTTGCCAAGTCGGGTCAAAACAGTAGAGGTATATTGTGGCTTCTGTATAATGACAATAAAGCCTTTTTCAGGCACTCAAGATAAAATTGGCTGTTCATTGTACGATTCACAATGATTGCCTTTGAAGTTTTCACACATGTACATATTGCTTGCATATCATATATATTTTGGCGAATTTTGAAATCTTTTTTTACTTAAATTTATCGGAAACATTAGCTCTTTTATTAGAAACATAAAAACCCTGACCAGGAAGCTCTGAATAGTCAGCCTTACAATAGGTTTAATCGTCCATTAAAATACATCCATTAAAATTATTTAATTTGTGACGTAGCAACTGTCTCTTTTTTTTCGTTTCGGTTTGGAGCTTTCTTGACTTTAAATGTTATTTGTTCTACAATCGACTTCGAAATATTTAGTTTTCGTGCGATATCGCGAATGGAAATGTTTGAATTTTGCTTCCAAAGTGCCTTCACCTTTTTAACGATTTGAGGATTCCTAAAACCACGAGGCCCTCCACCTTTCTTGTGCTTAATATGCAAGTCTTTTTTGAATTTTAAAATAACGTTAGGGGCAGTCTGTCTGGACACTTTTGCCCGTCGCGCAACTTCAGCGTGAGAAAGTTGTTTATTTTCATTATAAATATCCACAATATTTTTCTCACTTTTTCTTTATTTGACGACATTTTAAATACGGATTATATAATTTGAATAAACTTATTAACAAAGCATTGTATATATATATTATAACTATTACAGAGTGGAACAAAAAAATTAATTAAATAATAATTGTTTGCGTAGTGCCCTGTAAAAAATGTAAAAAAGCATTTCGAGACACCCCTTAGTTATGTAAATGTTTCAAACAGCCAAGTTCATAGACTACTCAGACTATCTCTGACAAAATTTAATAGTTTTATTATAAATAGTATAGAGAAGTTCTGATAAGTCCGTGTCCTATTGCCTGTCAACAGACATATGTCAGCCATTCATAACAATCCTCTGCGTAAATTAAGAAAAATTAAAAAAAAATTATTTTCATGCGCTTATTAAGCGTTATCTTTTGTTAAAAAAAAATCATCATTTATACAAAAGCTAAGCCTGATGTATACTACGGGAATTCTGCACTATTAATTTTGATAGTAAAAAGTGATTACCTTAATTTTGTTGTACCCGTAAAATCAAGAAAGCTGCCAAGCTTTCTATCATCGACTTGAGGTCTGTACACCCAAATGTATCGATAAAAGTCTAGTGCAAAGAATTATAGAATCTGTCGGTATCTCGCATGGCCCACAGGTTTCAATTTTCGCAAATGGGTGACGCGATTAATTTAAATCGCCAACAAATACAATCATTTATTAGTAGTTTTTAAATCGCTATATGAACAAGATTTTGCACCGATTTTGGATCCATCACAATAAACCAGGGACCAGACGTAAGTCATAATAATAATTTTCTCAGGGTGAATCCGCATCAGAAAAAACCAAATTATTTTTTAAGCAAATAAAGTCATGGTAACCGTTTTTAAAAATAATTCTCATTCACTACCTTCGAAAGGATAAAACAAACAGCATATCAACAGTCACCCTAGATCATAATTTATTACAATACATAATCTGAAAAATTCCATCAACAATTATTTTACTTTCGCTCTAATATTGAATGCCTATTCAACAACTAAAACTAATAACTTTTAGTAAAAAATTTGTTAATAAGGGTCATGTAAAATAATTCGATCAACTTATTTATCACCAAAAAAACTTATCAATAAACCTTTGTTACCGATATATTTTGTTAAAAAAATACTTGAATTATAGAAAACCCTATTCCAGCTGCATGTTTTTCTGTGAGTATATCTGTCTGTCTATCTTATACACAATTTATAAAATAAATGAAATTTGCATACGTTTGCATTATTATCTAAGGAGCCATCGAAGGTTAAATGCATAGAGTACTTTATATACACACAAACCCACAATACACACACTGACACAACCATAAACGTTTATTGCTGGCACATGCATACACACATACAATCTTATAGAAATTGACATACTTAGACACTCAGGGTAATTTAAAAACGATTTATTTGCATATTGATGACATCAGACCGAGTGTATCAAAGATGATGAAAGATGTGTGCAAATGTTACTTACAAGTAACAAACAGTTCATATAACATAACAAAAAACTAAGATTGAGAAAATAAAATCTCATTTTCTTACCACATGTGTGTTGTTTTGAATGAATATGATGAATAATTTGATTTGAAAAATTTAAATAAAATGCAATCTTTCAAGTCTTAAATTGGTCATAGAATCATTTTGTTATAATCTGGAAATGAGTTTAAATTTTAAGTTTGATTTCTTTAATTTGTAAATTAAGGTCGCTGTTACATAACCTTTAAAGCTGCAGAAAAACAGCAGCAACAAAAATAACCCATTAAATACTAACAATTGTTGTCCATTTTTTTATTTTATTTTTTGTTTAACGCTCGTTAAGTTTTGTTTGTTCATGTTACTTTTTATGAGTTTTTAATGTCAGTTAAATACAGTTTTTCTGCTTTTTTAAAAGTGTGAAAATGTTGTGTTTCGTTTTATATAACTTTAGTGTGTTATCACGGGTCTTCTTTTTTTTGCAAACAATTTAAAAACTCTAAAACGGTGTTATTTTTAAACATTAATTCTTATACCCTTTCAAGTGTGCTCGTTTGTATAAAATAACGTTGTGGAGAAAAAGCTAATTTATCCAGAAGATAACAGGAAAAACTTCACGTGGATGTATAAAAATAATTATGCTTAGATAAACTTTTTAATAAATTTCTAAAGGTTTTTTGTTTAGTTAAAGTAAAAAGTTGATTTTTTTATTTATTTAAGCACAATTATCAGTTAATATTAACATTGACTACACGGCAGCAAAAAAAAAATAACTTTTTGATACCATTTAACTGAAGCAGCAGTTATTTTTGTTTACGGTAAATCTCTTAGTTTTTTTTTAACTATATTTGAGGTATTCCTTATGTTCGGTTAACTAGCACAGCTCATGGCTACAGAGTTAAGCATTTTATGCAACCAAGCAAATGCTTACTCAAGGTGGAGAAACCTTTTCCAACTGATTTATTTTTACAATAATTTTTTTATTAACAACTTGAGCTTTAATTTCGAATTGTACTTATTTTATCCTGATTTTTGGCATTTTTCATCACTATTGCTTGGACTTTCGGACAAAGATTTTCATATTTCTGACTTTTATTCTCTTTGAGGACTTAAGAAAGAAACCCTACAAATATATTGGTTTAAGACGGCGAATGAGGCGACACAGAAAAGCAGCATTGCTCTATCCATCGTCATACTCCGTGGTCTCAACTTGCCTAGTTGGGGTAGGAAACGATCGTCCAGTATAGCTCTGCAACGGCCTTCGTTAGGAGTAGTCCTTTAGACTGCAGTATTTTCATAATAATTAGGACCGATGTCAGCTTAGGCGTAAACAGTACAACACGCAATAATTTTAGATGCAATTGCTCTTCATGATTTATGCTCGGATTTAAGATGCCGCAAAAGAGATAATCCTCTTTAGCCACGTATCGACAGAGCTGAAAATGAAACTGATTGCTCACCATGATTTTTTCGAGTGGTCGTGATTAAAGACGGCTTAGGTTAGAGGAACTTTACGGGCAACAGCTAATATGTTATGCACTTTGTAAGGGACCATTTTCAAGTCTTTTAACAAAATTGTGTATAAAGACTGCTTTTTGATGACAAATTGCGTAGCATGTGGCCTGGTTGATACTCCGACTTCTCCTGGAAAAATTTGAGCTTTAGCCGCGATATTTTTTATCAGAAAAGCTAATCAGGATCCACCTAGAGTAGATGACATTACATTATAAGTAAGTCGTTGCCTTTTAGCTCTGTAAGCTCCATTCCAGCAAAACAATAGAAGGGTATAAAATTTGTCTCAAAAATATAAGACAGGATACATTAAATAATGGCTTAAGACTTCATTGAAGGTTGCCAGTCTTACAATTTGCCAAATGATCGGCACAGGTATTATCCACATGTTTCTAATGATTCTCTTTAACGGCGCCTGGCTATACAGATAGGTAAAACTGGATAAAGGTAATGTTATAATTCTGATTCTGTCTAAGTCCAAATACCAAAATCGCCTTTTTAAACTACTTAGGTTACGTTAAGTTAAGTTAGATTTAAAAAGAGGGGCAGTAAAAGCCCAAACCCCTAACAGGTATACATGTATGCCCCATTGGCATGTTGTGCGCTCTTTAGGAATGAAAACTTCACCTAATGAAACCATAATCCTAATTTCGACTACGTTAAAAAATCGACTCGGTCAGAAGCCCAGTTATTTCAATGTAATCCCATATCAATCTCAAATTTTAATCTCTCAGGCATTTCAAGTTTGGCATAGTATCCACATTAAAATGCTCTCTCCTTATACGCCCATACGCAGGGCATTGACAAAGGTAATGTTCCAAAGACTCCTCCTCCTCCTCGCATGCCGCACATGTTAGATGATTTCTCATCTTCTTGTGACTCGTTATCACACTAGTTAAACTCCTTAGTTTTGGTATACTCAGTTGAAGAATTTCCTTCGACTTCCCCAGATT
This sequence comes from Phyto melanocephala, assembly GCA_941918925.1. Taxonomy (NCBI): domain Eukaryota; kingdom Metazoa; phylum Arthropoda; class Insecta; order Diptera; family Rhinophoridae; genus Phyto; species Phyto melanocephala. The sequence continues at coordinate 91,712,402 of OW799236.1, read as the reverse complement.
TGGGTCAACCCATAGTATGCTCATCACTTTACCGACATTTGCATTCAGCCATTTTCTGACGTCTTCCTCCATCGCCCAAACTTTAAGTTAATTTTTTAACTGCTGAAAGGGTGTAGCCTTTTTCAAAGTTATGTGATTTAAAATTAATCCCATTTTGAATAATTTATCGACTTCTTCGCTTCCAATTATGTCGTGATGACTGGGAATACAAACGATCACAATTCGTATGCGAGATTATCTCATTTCTGCATTTTAGGACATTTTGAAATTCAACCTTTTTATTCATTAGTGTCCTTATAACAAACTGGCTTTCTATGCATAAATTTGTAAAGTACATTATAATTACGGCTCCTGCCTAATGATACAAAACAGTAATACTAAAACCCAGTATCAATTGCAAAAAAACGTGAAATGTCAATTAATTCTTGATCATCCTATACTCCACGTTAATATAAAGGTGACTTTGTAGGGTTAATTATTCTTCTTTACTACGAATAATGATGTGAGATCTAATTCTTAAATAAAGATCGAGACATTCAATATTGCTCTGGCTTCCCACGGTCCTTTATCTACCTTTCACACGGAAGTGTAAGGGGTACATGAACGTTTGTCATTCTGTTTGCAATTTTATTTTTTACCCTATGTAGTATATAAATTTTGAATCTTTATACATAGAGAAGTTTATTTAACTATGCCAGTCTGTGCATTCGTGGGAATGTTAAAATCAACTCTTTGAAGCTACAATATATCCCACGGACTCGTATGTTGTATTGGTGTATTAGGAATGTTTTCTAATATCTACATTTTTGTGAAGCAAGCTCTTACTTGTTCTAACACATTTTATCAAATACACGCTGAAACAATTTTACATGGGCAATTTTTAACAACTTCTACTGGTTTCGTACTCTGTTGCAATTTCTATCTGTCCTTTTGATTAAATAATATATTTAATAGTTTTATGAAACATTCATATGTATGTATGTGCTACAATATGTTTGTTGATTCATAAGAATTTTATTTTAAAAACTTCATACGTTGCATGCCACGTATGTGCAATATATTTATTTAAATATTCTCAAATTATCATTACTCATACGCCTCATATTCATACAAAATTATATTTACATTTACTTAAACAAGAATTATTTATACGAAAGAGCATACGTGTAAGTTTACATGTACATTTTCTAAAACTGCATACACTGACATACAAGCTCCTTGGTACTGGAATTCAATTTATAAGACAGACAAAAAGAGCTGAAATGAAAAAAATAACTTAATATTTCTATTCACTGCAACACATTCAGCGTAAAACATATAAGAATTTGCAAAATTAAAAAAAAAATAAACAAGTTCTAGCAGTATTTTTCATTTTGTCTTGTCTTTGTGTGGAATCTACATATGCTGTGTATTTTTTTTGCGCTGAACACAGCACATATTGGTAACATCAATGCGGTGTAAAAGAACATGTTTCAAGTTATTTGTATTTTTTCCTTTGGGTTACTGGTGGAAAACCTCCATAAAAAATATATATGTTTGGGTATGCAAAAGGCATACTTTAGCATAAAAATTCTGGAAATCACAAAACTATTCACAAATACATTTGGTACTGGGAGCAACCAGAAAGACTGTCTAAAAAGTATTATAATAAAAACGAAAAAAAACGAAGCAAATTCTAACATTTTTCTGTATTTGATTGTTATGTAAATAGTAGAAAAATATCTTTTGGTTTTTTTATCTCAAACTTTTTTTAACGAAATTGTTTTATATTTCATTTCCTTTACATTACACGAAAACAGAATCATAATATTGCATTTAAGTTATAAGTATATAGAGCTTTTATAGACAAAAACAAACATGTGATGTTTTAAGAATTGAAACAGATGTTGTTTATAAAATAGATTTATTTTACACCAATTCCAACACTATTATTTTTTTTTGCCGTTGGTAGTTATAGAAGCTACAGATATTTTTCGCAGTCAAGATTAGAAACTACAAGAAGCAATTTTAAATACTTTTTAAATAAATGTATTTTTCAGATACTTAAGTAATTTATTATTTGTAAACACAGAAAAAAATTAAATATGAATTTCAATTACGAAATTAATAGTATCAATTAAAATTTTATTTGATTTTGCTCCAATCATCAAAATGATACTTTTAGTTAATTGAAAATTAATATTTTTAATTGAAAATTTATTGCAATAAATATCAAATAAAACAGTATTAAAAAATGATAAAAATTCCCAGAATTTTTAAAAATGATTCTTGTTCAAATAATCCCGCCTATAATTGAAATTTGAATTTAGTTAAAACAAAGTATTTATTTTATCAGCAATATGAATTACTGCATCTGTTTTAATTGAAAGAACCCGAAAGAAAAAAAATATTTTTTTACATTTAAATTTTTTTTTACTTTTCAAATATTATAAGCAGGGCAAGTATTATAAGCATTTTGCTTTAAAAAATTTTTTTTGCTTGTTTTTTACAAAAAATGCTTTTTTTAGTACACCATGCTTAAATTTGCTTTTTTTCGTGTTGGCAATATCTTTGTAAAAGAAATATGTTTTTTTAGTCATTCTGTTTTAGTATTTTACTAATTAATACTAATATTACATCTTTTCACACTTATGTATTTTCAATGTTCAACCAAAAATGCAACAAACTGCATTATTTTTGTTCTTAAAAAAAAAAAAAAACGGTAAATATTTGACATAATGTATACTTTACTAATGTATTTTTTATGTGGTACAAGTTAATTTAGTACATTCAAATTTATTTTTGCAAAATTTAACTGTCGTTAAACTGCCGAATTTTCGAGTGTCTTATATTAAAAAAAACTGATATTAACTGAAAAGAAAATGCCTAAAAGAAATCAAAAAAAAGAATTTAATGCCCGCATGGCAAAAGAATACCCAGAAATATTAAAAAACGATAATTCAATTTTCTTTTATGTGGTCTGCGAATGTCCTATTAGTGGCGTGAAAAAGTATAACGTTCAACATTTTGGAACATCAAAACATTAAACGGCTGCTGAAAAGAAAAAACAGAATTATGCTCAATCATTGTTGACTGCTTACATAGATGATCCGACTATAAATCCATTTAATATTTAGTTATGTAAGATGTTTGTGACTGCAAATATTCCATTGTATAAAGTTAATGATACTGGCATTATATCATTTTTAAAAAAATTTACAAATCACTCTTTACCTTCTGAAACGACGTTACGAATATAATACATGAATTTACTTTATGAAGCTTACCTTAAACAGCTCCAGAGTAACGCGGCAAACAAAAAAAATTGGGTATCATTGGATGAAACAACTGACTGTGAACAAACGTTTGGTTGCGAATGATGAATATATTGATGCCCCATCCCTAAGTGAACTATTGGTTTTTAAATATGCCCCTATAACTTCGACTGATGTAGAACGAATATTTTCAATGTATTCTACAGTCTTATGCGATAATCGAAGATCTTTTCAATTTGAGAACCTAAGAAAACATATTATTGTACACTGTAACAAAAATTTGCTACAATAAAAGTTAAAAATTATTCATATTTAGTATTTCTTTTTGTGTTTTTTTTTGTGCTTTTTTTTGAGAAATTTTGTGCTTTTTTGCTTGCTTTTTTTAATTTTATTTGAGCTTTTTTTGACTTGCCCTGATTATAAGTATGAGAAAAAGTACAAAGCATAAAAATACATTCAACATTACACACTTAAGAAAAGGTGGCATATCTAAACGTCATTCTTTAAAGAGTTAAGAGGGTTTATTCTAGACCTATTCACAAAGAAATTTTACGCTTAAGAAATTTTGATCAAAAAAAGGGAAAAAATTCAAATAATTATTTACATATTTATCCCATCAGAATATATCGCGCTGTAAGGAATATAAACTACAGTCCATCTGCCATAAAGTATAAGCTCTCAATGATATTTAGATATTGGGATCAAGGTCTGTTTTTAGCTATGTTAATATCAACTTAGATAATTTTTATTTGTAGATTATTTTTTTAATATTAACCTCCCTATTTTACACGGTAATTCAGAATTTTATTAAACCTCGTTTTCAAAATGAATTTTCGGAAATCAAAATAAATTTTTTCAATTTGATTTTTCAATATACTTTTTAACTGACAAAAATCTCTAAGTTTATTAAAAAAAAATTTAAATAAATTAAAAAAATTATTTAAATTAATTAAAAATTTAAGTAAAATTTTAGAACAAATCAATTTGTACATTATTAAATTAATAATTAAATTATTTTTAACAATAACTTTTTCTGTGAAACACAAAGGAATAATTTTCAGAAAATTGAGATTTAAGTTTGTAGTCCCTTAATCTTAACTGTCAAGTCTGTAAAGCCTTGTCATTTCCCTTCTAATTTCAACAATGATCGTTTGCAATCGAATTAAGTGTACATTGTTTTGAAAAATAATGAATAAAGGAGTCTATTATCAGTCAGGTGCTATTCGTAAAAACTCTTCACTACTTAGCAAAGTAATATACAAAAAATAATTGCAAATTTATATGGATTTTCTATATAAATCAAGTTGTTTAAGCTCCAAAATATTTTCAGCGACACTAAATGGCAACATTTGATTTTGAAAAAGAAAATCGGTTTAAAATTAACTGAGATGTAAGCCCAAAAATGTAACTGCTTTGGTGTTTTTCTCCAAACTTACAAATTGTAATAAATGTTTTAAGCTTCTAAAAATCCTAAAATATCAATATGAGTATCAAACAGATTAAGTAGCAGAAAATTAAATATTTAAAAAAATTAAAATCCATAATAGCCGATAAAACGATATGGCGTGAAAATTCGATATCAAAGATGGCGTCGAAAATAATCTATAAGCCTAAAGCTTACAAAATGGGTAAGCATAGCACCAACGAAATATGAGAAATCATTTTAAATTTACATAAAAATTTAAACAAAATTGGGTCAGAAAACGGCTTTGTGGCACACAAGTGCTAGCAGTAGTATAAGAAATAATTAATAATCCAGTAACAAAATCGGTTAAACTAGCATAAAACATAACAGAGATATCTGAAAAAATCATTGCATATCTAAAGTGAACCAACAAAAGCGCGTAAAATTCACAACAAAAAAATATATAAAACCAAGTCTGAGGTCTCTGAAAAATATATAATATAGCGGTGGGAGCAAATTTGAGCTATTTACAATTATTAAGCTGCCAAAAATATGACATTTAAAGAATGAAGCTTTCCTTGAAAAGTGTGTTACAAGTACCGTCAAACACGGTTGATGCTAGAACTTCATGGCAGCATGAAATTGGCAATCTAGTTTTTCATTGAGTCTACAATGATAAATTATAATTTTATAAATAAATAAATTTACTATTCAGATATTCTAAAAGAAATTGTCGCCCCTAGCGGTGAAAATTTAAAACTACCAGGCAACGATTGCTATAACAAATGCTTAAAACTCTAGATCATCCAGTCTACAGACTTATAGAGCATTTGTGGGCGCAGCTTGACAGAAAGGTCAAAGAGAAAAAAATTAAATGGATAATGAAGATGAACAATAAAATTTAAAAATATTAAAAAAGTACAATCAATATAATAAACAGCAACCAATAATAGTTTTCTTCAGAAATGATCAAAGATTATCCATTTTATACAATATGATAATTGCATAATCAATTAATCACATAAATGATAACTAACAACCATTATATGTTTTACCCACAATCATATAATTACTTCATAGTATATTGCTTTTCAATAATGACTACCACAACCATGTTTTTTTTTTGTTAATGTATGTTAATTAAATATTGCAGAAGTTTATGTTATGTCGGGGTGCATTAAATTTAAAATCCTAAAATAACACGCTATCAGGGAAGATATTGTCTCTTCCAGCTGCCCTCGTATCAACCATAGTCCTAAAGGTATCCAACTGGAATTTGTTTTAAGACCCCTCAATGTGGAAATTCATACAATGACACTTACTGTCATTATTAACCCCATCACAATTAATTTATTAGCGTATTTTTATTTTTTAATTGATAAATTAAATATAACATAAATAATTCTAAACATTCTCAAAAAAAATATTTTCTTTATTTGTACATTACAAAAAAAATGATTAACACAATGTTTATAAAAAAAAACAATATGATATCCTCCTGATTTGAAAAAAAATCTTTCTTATATTTAAGAAAATAATTAAATGTTTGCCTCTTTTATTTAGTGGTTAACAAACAACAAAAATTTTAACAGCATATACTACCCTCTATCTAGCCTGGAGGATTAGAAAGTCTAATAATAATTTATCCTTAACTTTATTATTATCCTATAAAAGAGTCAAAAATACACTAACCCTTCAAACTTGAACTCACGAGGACTCAGTTCTTTCTCATTTTTTTTCTTTTGCTTTGTAAAAAAAATTTACCTATAGACCTCAACAGATTTCTCTTTTTTTTCAGAGATTCACAGATATTATTATCTTGTTTCCTTTTTCTTCTTCTTTTACAAAGGACACAAAAAAACCTACCAACAAAAAAATAAAGTGAAAATCAATCTAATACTCTAATCATTATTTTTTACAAAAATTCTCTTCACTTTATTTTTCCTCTCTATTTCTAGCCAACTGCTCTTGCCGGTTCATCAGGATTCTTCTTCTTCCTCAGCCTCTTAATCCTTGCAGTGCATTTACATCATCAGCATCTAAATCCTGTAGAAATCAGTTGTGTGTGTTGAGTTTTAACTAGAAAATTTTATTTTTGTTATTTTATTGTTATTATTTTAATACAAATAACGTACTATCAAACACAAACCAAAAGTGACCTTAACCCAAATAGTTTTCCTATAATTTCCTTTTTATTGAATTACTTAAAATTTCCAGTATAATATTTAATAATAGTTTTTCATAAACTTGACGTAACAAACTCACATATATACATAAAAAACAAATCAGAATATTAGGTATGATGTAAGTTATGTGTCAATGGATTTGTATTTTGAATTCGCGTTGATTGATTTAGTTTTTTTTAATGTTTATTTCTAAGCCAGCGGCCCTTGCTAACTTGACTAAATATTTCGCATTGATTTGCGTGTTGTTAAACTTGTGCTAAATAAGTTATTTATCGTCTGCCATCTCCAAGTCTTCCAGATGTTTTCTAATATCCCACAAAATACCAATTTTCTTCGCGGGAAATTTAAGCATTATCTTATCACGGACCATGGCAATAGCATTGGAAAAAGAGGACAGTCCTTCTTCATACTGTGCTAAAGGACTTACATAACTTCCCATTGTGACGAATTTGTAGTGACGAATTGGTGTACATAGCCTAGATGCAAAGCATTAACCCGGCGGTATTTTAATTATTAATGCATTAGGTGTTTGGTCCGCACTCAATCTTAACCAGATGATTTATTTCCTTCGATAGTTTAACCTACATAAGAAATGGTGTAAAACCTATAAACACGGCTACTTTGTACAAACAAATATTGTTTACTTAAGCGTTTCATGTTATATTTTAACTTCAATCCTCAAGTGCAACCAAAGTTTGGCATTGTAAGGCAAAAAATAATGTTGATTTCATATTTTCAACTTTTATAAACTCTAGTTAAACTTTCAAATTTTTTTTTGTGATTTTTGCAAACAATGATGGATTTGTTTTTTATTTTTTATTTTTTTTTTTTTGTAAATTTGCCTATGTGAATTGTTATATGAGAAATGTGACTGATGTTAGCTATGTATACGTAAAATAAAGACTAAAACGTAAATAAAATAGCAACTTATTTTATAAGAATTTTGAAAATTTAAATTTTTTATCAATCATTTTAAAAATACATCGATTGCAAAATATAAAAAAGGTGTATCTTAATTATTTTTCATTGCACAGAAACAAATAAAAAAATTAATAAAACCTAAAATAGTAAAATTTGTTAGGGCTTTTATTTGTAACTGTAAGAACGTTATTTTCGACCATAGCTTACTATATAACGTTAAAAATGCGATTTTGAAACAAATAAGATGCGCCCTTTCATATGTATTTGAAAAAAATAAATATGAATTTCAATTAAGAAATTAATACTATTAATTAAAATTTTATTTTATATTGCTCTAATCATCAAAATGGTACTATTAGTTAAATGAAAATTAATTTTTTTTAATTGAAAATATATTACAAAACATATTTATTAAAACAGTACTAAAAAATTTGTTAAAATTCCAAGAATTTTTGAAAATGATTTTAATTATATTAATCACGCCTATAATTGAAATTTGGGAATAATTTGAATAAAGTATTAATGTATCAATAATATTAATTATTAAAGCCTGTTTTAAATGAAAGAGCCCGAAAGAAAATAGAAACATTTTTTATATTTACTTTGAACATATTTTTAGCATACCAAAATACAAAGCATAAGAATGCACACAATATTACACATTTAGGAACTGGTGGCGTAACCAAAGGTCATATTTTTAAAGTAAAGAAGATGCATAACTAGGCACAAAGAAACTTTACGCTTAAAATTTTTTGAACAAACAAAGAGAAAGATGTGAAATAATTATTTACATATTAAAGTCAGAATCAGTCAGAATATATCAGGCTGCTAGGAAATTTGACTTCAGTCCCATCTGCAATAACGTTTAAGCTCTGTATAATATTTAGTAGGATCAAAGTCTGACTATTAGCTTTGTAAAAATGTACTTTTTAAAATAATAATTTGCCGATTGATAATTTTTTTTAGTATCAAACTCCCAGATTCACATAATGAATTCTTTTGAAAAAATTTTTTCAATTTTATTTTTTTTTATATGTGAGCTTCTTTGAGAAAAGGGACCTAGTGTGTTGAAAAATGGGTTTGGACTTAAGAGTGGAATCTGGTACCTAAAACGGTATAGAATAAGATAAAATGAGTTACATTTCTGATAAGAATTTATTTACCCCATAAAAACGTACAAAAAGTCGTTGTGTTGGTCACTGGTTGCGGCTTAACAATCAAGTATCGAGTTCATAACAAACAGAGCAGCAACAATAACAAAGGTATTGTCACACTAAAAGCATACTATGCGTCACCACATAGGCATGACGTCACCAAAGTCGGCACCCAATTATAACTAACCATTCCAAATCGCATCTTCCAACTGAAGGTGTGTTCACAGTGATAATGCGTTATAAAACTTTAATAGCATTTCCTTCAAAACCTCATTTTCACACACTAGCTCCTTTTTCTCGGAGAAGATCAGATATACTTTTCCAAATGACAGAAATCTCCTAAGTTTTTGGGAAAATTTATTATCAATAAAAAAAATTATTTAAATTAATAAAAAATACAATTCAAAATTAAGAATTAATCAATTAGTCAAAATCAATCTAACATTTTTAACTATATTTTTTTTCTGTGTAGTTTATTTAAAAGTTTTCAGCAAGCGCTGCTTTCATGTCAGCAACTTTTTATTTTCACAGTCTATGCACAAGAACTTGCTTCCCTATAAGGGATGACGACGATGAGTATCTTAATAGTTTTCGGAAACTTCGATGTCACTTAGTGTGATGTTTTTTTTAAACAACTAAAAATCTAATATCTTTACTGGTTATTAAAGTTTGTTTTTTTATACAAAATGTTTTAAATGTGTGTACTAAACTAAACCAGGTTTCATTAAAATTTTTCAGATATGTTGGGAAACCATGTTATTCACAATTCAACCCGTCATTTGCTATTCTAATCGAATTTTCTTAATTAAATTTGATTTTAAGTATTACGAAAAACACTAAGTGAGACCACTTATGGGCCATTATTTGAGCATGATAGCATTTATCGGTCTCTCTAGCTTTCATTGCTTTCTTTTTTCTTCATTGAAAGTTTTTAGAGAAATATTAAATATTTTTTAAAAACAAGCCTTTTTCCGAACTTTTGTAGAAAAGTTGATTAACTCTAATGGAATAAACATCTATATATTGAACTTTTATAATAAAAATTTACTTTCTGGGTGAGACTTAAATTTTTCAATCTTTCGATCAAAGCTCTGCATCGTTGAACAGCATTAAGTAGAAGTCAAATTTTTTGGAGTAACGAATCTGATATCTTTTATAATAATACACATATGTATGTTAAATGACCACATGGTCGCGTAGCCTTTTTACTTTCTTATTTTTAATGCCATCCCTTATTTTGAAATTTATCATAGCAAACTATATTTTACTTTAAGTCCTTTCATTATACCAATAGTTATGGGGTTAAGAAAAAAAATTTGTGCAATTTTGTTTTGGATGCCATTTCTTATTTTTAAATTCTTCATAGTTTACTGTATTCTGCACGTCAGGCTCTTTCATTTGATACCAATATTATAGGAGTTAAAGGAATGAAAGCCCTAATTACAATATCTGAACCCTACACTATCTTGTATTTTTATTTACTATAATATTTACTACTATTAAGGGTGTTGAAGAGGTCTCATTTTCGAATATTAAATTTGACCACATATAAAATCTTTTTATGCCATTTTTAGTAGCGGCCATCGTATATTTGATATTATTTAAAGTGTACTATATTTCGCACGTTAAGGCTTTTTACCTTTTTTTCTAATTAACCCTCTGGATTGTTCAAATTGATTACTGTTTAAAAATTTTAGAAAAAACATCGAAGCAGTTATATTCTGGTGCTTAAACCTAGCCCTTATACCCAACTTTTATACGTAAACGTATACCCAAGTACATGTGTGGCCAGTAAAAATTATTTGCGTTTTTCCTTATAATTTATTGGAAAATTTTTTTTATTTATACAATTTGAGCTTTAATATATTACTTGGTTTTACTGGTTTTAATAAGTTTGAGTACATAGCTTTACTTTTATATTTTAACTGTTGAAAGCATTAAAAATTTTTCATCGCTGTTAGAAAAGTTGGTTTTTATACCCGCCAACAAAAAAATGGTGGGAGTATATTCATATTGTCATTCCGTTTGTAACACATCGAAATATCCATTTTAGACCCCATAAAGTATATATATTCTGAATCGGGGTTTTATTTGACGACGATCTAGCTATGTCCGTCCGTCTGTCCGTCTGTTGAAAGCACGATAGAGGTCGCACCGAAAAAGCTAGGGAGCTCAAATTTTTTCTTATAGACAAGGTTTGTTTGGTATTGAAAATGGGCTAAATCGGAATATTAGGAACAGAGTTATAGCTCGAAGGTCGAAAAAACCGTGTCCGTCGAACATCGAATAAAATGGAATTTTGTCCAAGCGCATTAACGTAGACTCATGAAACTTCGAATATATATTTCCTGAGTAAAAATAATATTTTTCCCCGAAAATTATCTAAATCTATGTATTGGGAGAGGAGTTATCGATAAAAATGTACGAAAATTTATACCGCACAGTGTATTTTTCGGTATATTTTAAAACAAAAGCGTCATAAAAGCAACAAAATTGGATATACGACTCTGAAATTTTGCACACATTGCTTTTTGGTGAGAGGGTTTTCTGTAACGAAAAATCAATGTGCCACGCCCACCTCCCATATAACGTTTTACCTAAAATTCATATAATTTCAATATTAATAAAGATTTTGGAATAATAAAGGACTATATTGAAACATCTAAGTTGTACTCATTAGCAAAAATAGCTTTGACACGAGTACTATAACACCCACTTTGCACGTTATCTACCGTTAATGAAATTTAAAAGCTCATAAAACCGACGAAAATAAAGGTATGATGATAAAATTTGCTACATATATCTTTCTAATCAATGTAATTGTTGTGCCAAGAAGTTTAAGTGACACGCTTACTTTAACGCTTACTTCCCATATAACGGTTTATCCTAAATTCATGTTTTTTCTCTATTGACAAAGTTTTTGGGAAAACAAAGGACTATATTAAAAAATCTAAGTTGTATTTATTAGCAGAAACTTTATTGACACGCCTACTTTAAGGCCCACTGTTATTAAAGGACTAAATTTATGAAAACATTTTACTAGCGTATCGAAGGTTTAAATGATGGTTAAATTTTAAGGGCCGATGTTGATTTTAAATAAAACACAAATTATTTAAGGAATTATTATCATTTCTTTTTATAATGATAATATTTATATGGTTCAATTATGTATTTAACAAAATATCGGCCAAATGGCCCCCCATCCTTGGCGCCATTCCTCTATCTGATGGTCCAAATTTTCAATGACAATGTTGGTGCTCAATTGTGGGGCACGATGATGAGTCGAGGTTGACTGCTCTTTTGCCACACTATCGCAAAAAACAGCAATGGTTCCCATTCAACGAACTAAGAAGGCATTCACAGATTTTCTAACATTTTATACAGACCTGTTTTGCAGAAATTTAAATATTTTTTTTCAATTCTCCCGATTGTGGACAAATTTGAACGATTATGTTGATCAAAAGAATTACAAAGTGCACAAAATGCATTTTGATTTGAACGCCCATTTTTATAAAAAGCCGGAATAACTTTAAAGCGTTGCTCATTTGCGTATCTTTTCACGGATCAAATTGAGTAAGTTTGAGGTTGAGAAATGTCAAATGAAATGCAGAAAACAAATTTAAAGACTAGGCGTAGTTTACCTTCAACATGGGCCCTTGAAATTTAACCACCGTCTACAAAGAAAGTAATACATATTTTATTATAAAGAGATTATTCCAAAGCGATTAACAAAATAATAAATATTGTGCTTTAAATGTACACAAAATTGGTGGTGGGTATAAAAGATTCGGCACAGCCGAATATAGTGCTCTTACTTGTTAAAGTTCATTTTTGTGAAAATAATAAAAATAAAAAAAAATGTATGGCAAAAGAAACTTTCAACTGTCTTCGAGAAAATATAAGAAGTGAATTCAAATACATATGTATGTAAGTATATAAAAAAATAATATAAACGCAATGAAAAAACCAGATTGTCTAGTGCAGATAGAAAAGAGTATGTCCAAAGACTTTTTGACGACATTTTAGTGGACGATATATATCCGGACACTGAAAATATCAAAGGACAACATGGAAAACTACTAACCGAAATAACATATTCGGATATTGAACAAACAAACAACAAACAAGGAGCTATGTATGCTAGTCATTGAAAGTCGGTCAGTCAAGATTCAGGTAATGCGCAACTCCAACACGAAACTTGGCATAGCGAGTTTTGTAAGTATGCAAGAAAGAGTTGACGCTTCACCTTCAATGTCTGCACTGCCAAGTTTGCGGAGAAAAAATCAAAGTTTGAAGCTGCTTTTTGTATTATATTCACGACGAGCACAAAAGACATCATGTGTGCAACATTCAAAAAATTACTTTGTATGCGAAAATTACAATAACCGCGACAAAACTTTAATTTAAGTTATACACAGAAAAAAATATTGCTAAAATTTTTTTAATTAATTGAATTTTTAATTTGCTTTTAAATTCTAATTATAGTTTTCATAAATTTAATTAAATTTTTTAATTGATATTAAATATTTTCAAAAAACAAAGAGATTTCTGTCAGTTGAAAAAAATTTAACAAATAAAAAATATTATTTTAAATGACATTTTCTTGAAAATTTAATTTTAAGAATAAATTTAATATAATTGTTACTCAAGGAGCGAAATAATGAAAAATTGTCGCCAATCTACAAGAGAAAGTTCTGGTAAGTGCACATACGTACATATATAACAATTAGTTCTGCTTTAAATATAATAAATGGTTTCGGTTTCATTGCAGGTATGCCAAAATTCATTACATATTTATTGTGTGCCTTTATATTCCTCAGAATTCTCATTTTAATAGGTAAGTTAGTTTAATTTCTTCACTCTGCCTGATCAAGCCTTTTTACCGATTAATGTTCCTTTATATCTAGGTCGTTGATACAAAAAATTATTTTTGGAAATCCGGCTTTTGATTCCTTTGTAATATAAATGTAGTATATTAAGAATAAACAAATATAAAAAAAAGAATATTTTCTTGTATTTTTTATACAGGTTTAATAAATTATATTATTGATATAATAAATGCTTTAATATTATAAAACCCAAATCTCAAATAAAGACATAATAAAATTAATTAAAATCATTTTTGAAAATTAATGAAAATTTTAATTAATTTTTTAATACTGTTTTAACTGATATTTTTCTCAATATTTTTTCAATTAAAACTATTAATTTTCATTTAATTAATAGTATCATTTTGATGATTGGAGCAAAATTAAACAATTTTTTAAGTAATAATATAAATTTCGTAATTAAAATCCATATTTATTTTTTTCTGTGTAATAAATAAAATAAAAACAAAAATTTACAAATAAAGAAACAAAAATTCTTTAATTTGAATAGACAATTCAAAAAATTGCATTAGTGGCCACATCTGTACTTGGGTATACGTTCTTGGGGATCTCGACTTTAGAAGCTAATAGCTCCTCAAAGACTTGATCTAGGGAAATAATTGAGGTGTCAGTTAACGCAGATTTTATCCGTTTTCAGTAAAAAAGTATAAACCGTTTATAAGGTGCATTACTCAGAAGTGTCAAAGGCCACACCTGTACTCGGGTATAAAGACTAGGGTTGAATCTTTGTTTATTTCAAGCCGATATTTGACTATTCTCAGAAATCATTTGCAAGTTTACAGTTTGAAGTTATATGTCTCTTGCTTGTCCGTAAACTATTTATAATAAAATTTGTGCCTATAACTTTGCCAATTAATGACCTATTTATCCAAAATCTTTTACGAATTATTCTAAAGATATATCATTACAAAAATTGGTAGCAAACGTGGTAAAAATTTTGATTTTTACGTTAAAAATATAAGACAAAACAAAGAAAGTCATATATAATCGCTAAAGTAGTTATGCTGGAGACTTAACGTGGTCAGAAATGAATATTGAAGATACTATAAATTTAATGACAAGGCTGTATATAGCATTGGCAACAAACGTAAATGATATCTTAATACAAGTTTTTTTCTGCTAATGCTATCCTAACACATTCCTCTAACTACAGAGGAATTCTTGTGGGCCTAATAAATATTTTGATAATCTTTAATTAATTACTAGCCTTTATTCTATTAAATTTAGAATTCTCCAATAATTAAGTTTAACTTGTTTCATGAAAATAAACCTTAACCATACGAATTGCAATAAAGCAAAAGACTAACCACTTTATTCATCTATTGCTACTGTCTTGACTTTGTACACTACATAACCAGCAGCCAGCAGGCATCTTTATTTATTTACTTTTTGAATTTATGTGAAACGACTGATATGGCTTATACTGTCCACAATCCATAAATGATTTAGCAAGCCTTCTTGGAAATAGATGATACCTAACTCGGTACTTGTGTGTTTGATATCCGGTACAATAAAATGATGGAGTGGCATCTTAAGAAATTTGCAACCATGATGATTTTCATTGTGCTCTTCATTTAGTGTTTTCTTTATCAAGCATCCACGTCTCTTCATTGTTGTACTTGTTTATGCTCATCTACATGATGGAAGAATGTTGTATGTATGCCAACATAAGTTGCAAATACTATTACAGATTATGAACATAAATTGTTACATCCATACACATCTCTGAATATTTTGTGAAAACGCAAAAATGTATACGACTTAAGGAACGAACGAATGAAAACCAGAAATGAATGAATTGTAGCACAAAAAGATTGAATTGCATTTTCTTTTTATTAAAATCTTTGTGCCATTCTTTACCTGCAGTGCTCAGCATGACATAGTCTGATCACAGCATTAAACGTAAATTTTTAACAAAAATTTCCTTGTATTTTCTGATTTTTTCTTTAGGGAAATTTATTAGTTTTCTTTGAAAATCTAGTACAACAGGGGAAATTGGCAATGATGACTTTCATAGAGTAAGTTACAAAATGTGTTTTATTTAATTACAATTTTAAATTATTAAATGCAAAGGCAACGCAAGCCTATAGTACACGATATGTAAAAAGCAACATGTACATGTAGGTCTGACGTCACTAAAATGTTCAGCAATTAAGTTACATTTATTAAAATAGTGGCTGCTAGCGGTAAGATTTTGATATTACACAAAATGTATTTTAGTTCAAAAGTGCAAATGCAAGATATGTTGATTTGTATGTAAAAAAGTATTCAAAATATTGACTTTAGAACTAGATATTGTTTCCGAAAAAATAGGAGAATCCGCTTTAAGTTGTTTGTTATTAAAACATTTCATTTGTTAAAACAACGATGCTATTGTACATTTTTTATGAGCTGCGATAACGTAAAAGTTAAAATTATACAACCTTAGAGAATTAACTGATAAAAAAAACTAAAGGCTGCTAAGCCTGTATTTAAGTAAAGTAATTCAAAACCATTCAAGGGTTTCGTTTTACTTCTATTATTTAACTATTTGGTCAATAAATATTTAGAACCTAGGTGTGTCGCACGCATACATTGAAAAACCGATACACCCAAAACGAGTCACTGTTTGGTGCGGTCCAGAGGCATAGTTGGGCAATTTTTTTTCGAAAATGAGCAAGTATTGGCCGAAGTTCACTTTTTTTGTAGCATTAAAAAAAAAAGTTATTTGGCGGACCCTTTATGTAAACTATCCTGAATACTAAATGAATAAAATAAAAAATATTTGGAATCAATTGTGAATCTATATGCGATGATTCAAGCACTAAATATGATCAGGCATTTTCCAGCTTTTAGCCATTTAAAGCACAGAGAACAGATGACATTATCCCGGTTAATCTGCAGTATATTTTTAAGCTAGACTCACCCTTACTAATTTATATTTACAGGACAGTACTGACTGGTCGCACAACCCCATAAAGTAGACGGTTAGAGACATAATTTTTATCCCAAAACGAGTAAGGCACAAAGATGAATGAGTATAGAGTGATAAGGCTTTCATTATTTTTACAGAAGACTTTGAATAGATTGATTGACGCTCATATCAGGTCTTAAATTACACAACCACCCTCTCACAATCCCAACATGCCGACACTAAAGGCAATTTGGTCGAAACGGCTCTTCATTCACTAGTCAGTCGTATTAAAAAATCACTAGAGTTTGGAAACTATACATTGAATACTTTTTCAGCGTACAGGGTATCTTTACCAATATTAATCAATCTTTTTTCATTGCAGCCATGGACGAACTGGGAGTTGACAACTCTCTCATCAATATGGCTTCAAATCTGCTATCATATACGATCATAAAATTTACATAAGGAAAGGCAATTATCATCAGGGAGGCTATAAGAGTAACGCCAGATGAACATAGTGTAATGATATCAGTATTCATCTTAGCATAATTTCGAAAAGGATGGAAAAGGCTCTGAAGACTATCAAAGAAATGGGGCGCAAGGAATGAGCTTAACGAAAGTCCCTCTAAAACGGAACTTGTGCTCTATGCAAGGAAGAAAAAAGATACCCTCCTTTACTCTCCCAATACTTAATGAAACTACTTTCAGCTAATCGGATAATGCCAAATATTTCTGAGTCATTTTGAGAGTAATGAAGGTACTGACAGCTATGTATGTAAGTAGACATGCAGTTGGGAAAACCTAGGGTTTAACCTCTGCAAATGTGAACTGGCTATATGAGGCGGTCATCTGATCAATTTTTTTCTACGGTACCGTGTTGGTTATCACGCTGCGGGTGGTTGGTACTAGAAGGCATGCGGCCAACCAAACATGATTGCAAGCGTGGAATTTATCCTAACTCTAATTGTCTACTGCATACCAATTCCCTTCTTCTGCAGAATATTCCTATTTGTAATAAAGGAACAGGCTGCGGCACCAAGACAAGAGGTAAACATCTCTCAGACTATTTAACATACATATATCCAACTAAGCAATCTGCGATTAAATGAGCACAACGCTTGTTGATATATTATAAGATATTTTATAGAGAGATCAGGATTTTAACCAACACCCAAGCGGCCATCATTTCTTTGATTAATGACCTTTCGACATCACGACTCGTTCAGAAATTTTGGACATCTCTGAATTAGGGGGGTCACGAGACCAGTGATGGAAATTACATAGCTGATGGCCTTGATAAAAGAGTCATATCATTTAATGATTGGCAGATCGATCATTATTACGGTATGCCACTCTGCTCTCAAACTTCGTGTATATACATAGCTAAATATATCGGCCCAGACGAGATGGATGAATAATTCTATGTCTAATATTGCAACGATGGTATGTCCTAGAATAGATTTTCAGAGCTCTTAGAAACTTCTGCGAATTTGGAGGAAGCAGTTTCGCTGACTGGTCACTGCTTTTTCAGCAATAATATTACCTTATAAAGACTTCTGTAAAAGTTGTCTTGACGAGGATAAGGAAAAACCTTTATATCACTTCCTATGTCACAGTCCAGCACTGGAGAATATCCAAAGGACTATCTGCGGTCTACAACTATTTAGCCTGTAAGAGATGGCAACGTTAAGTATTGCAGAAAGTGCAGCCTTTATAAAAAAGTCTGGATAGTTTCCTGGGTTAATCCAGCATTGGGAAACTTAAGCCGTCTACGACAATTTTTTGTGAAACGGTTGATGAATTCAATAATGACTTGTCTTTTTTCTAGTGCTATTATTTATTCTATTTCTTCTCTCTTTTTCTTAATCTTAAAAATCACAATGAGATCAATATGATTGACCCAAGTGAGCTGCACAACAGCTGCCAGTTCTACCTATCCGTGATTCTCGCATTAAAGATATTAATATACATTTTAATTATATTAATTAATAATGTTACCTTTCAAATAAACAAATAAACTAAAGAACTTATGAGTTTTATTTATTTTTTTTTTTAATAGAAAATAAAATTATATAATAAATGAATGTTTTCGATCTTTTTAATTTATATAAACAGTTTTTTATATTAGAATTTTAATATTTTAATTGTTAGTTGTTAAAAATTGTAACAACTTTCCCTGAAGAAGCTACCCAATGTGGTAGCGAAATATCGGAAAATAAAATTAAAACTATTTTTTATTAAGAAAAGTTATCTCAAGCTTAGTATAAAAAACTGTTTATAGAAAATAAAATTCTTAATGGAAAATCCAATATTTTCTAAATTCGAAAAACTTGATAATGTTAAATTATAATTCTAAGCAGAGTTGTGGTCGGTATTTTAAAATTTTGACCCACACCCATGTCTATAAGTTTGTTTCAATCCAACATGCATAAATGATGGCTTATGAGTATATTCTGTTGAAAATACCTTTAATAATCTTAACAATTAATCATTTTATTTTATGGTTGTTATGAAATTTTTTAGTAAAATTTCATCATGTGTGTGTGTGTGTGTGTGTGTCATTGTGTGAGTATATGAGTGTATAATCCAGGTATTTCCTTTTTATTTGTAACGGATACTGCCTTTTAAAACGTATTACTTTACGTGAATAACAACAAACCAAAGAGCACTACATTGCACATAAATAAATATCATCGTGTATCATGTATATGTATGTGTATTTGTGTGATTAAGTATATGTGTGCTTGTATATACGTAACTACGTATATTTGTATGTACAGTTGTAGTGCGGAAATTTTTGCTTGTAATTCTTCGTATTCCTTTTTTTTTTTTTGCCTGTTTGTTGCTTTTTGGGCAAATATAATGATTTATAATGGAATTGTAGCTAGCGACTGTAGTTTTTTTTTTTTTTTTTTTTGTAATATTCCAATTATCTTGTTTTTTTACATTTTTGCACTAACGATTTATAGCTCACAAGGAAGACACATTGCAATACGTGCATAACGTGTGCCAAACTTAAGGTTAATTTTATTATACGATCTTTTACAATCTTTCTCTATGTGTTTGCATTTCTCTAAACCAATTTACCATTTTCAGAGTTGAGGATAAAATGTAATCTACTTCATATTGAATTAAAAAAGCTTAAAAGTAAAAGAATATTAATTTAAATCCCTCTGATTAAGTATGAATATGTAAGCATTTGTGTATGTGTGTGTGTGTGTAAGTTTCGTTATTCCTTTTAGCTTTTTCTTGACTAATGAGCTCCCTAAGCTAAATATTTAATTAACATCCTTGTTTGGGTTTTTTTTACGCCTTAATGTCTCCTTCAATAAATGACACTCATTTGTCTATTCAAAGTCACACTTGTGTGTTTTGTTTCATGCTTACATTTCCATATTAATACGTGACAGTGTGCTATCATTACCCTACATCAAAGTCAAGTTGATGCGCAGAGGAAACTAATAAAAACTTTTCAAACAAGAGTGTGTAGTGCAGTTAATCAGTGAGTGTGTAATTTTTCATCTTTAGCAATTTAATAGGGATATTCTTTTTATAGTTTTTTGGTTTAGTGAGGCTAATTATAATTGTTGTAAATATGAAACATAATGACTTTTACTTTTTGGTTTTAAATAAACTAAATTAATAAAAAATTATATTAATTCAGCCTAAATATATGGAGCATATTTGCTTTTAAACCTGCAATATGCCTGAACTTTGTCAAAAAATTTATTAGGTTGTTCAGTGACAAATGCCGGTCATTAACTGAAACAAAATTAGATCTTTATGTTCAATTCAAAGGGTACTTTATTTAAAAAAAAATAATAATATTTATTTTTTTTTGTTTTATTTATTTAATTATTTATTTATTTATTGTTTCCTTGCACAACAACACTTAGTCTTATAATTATAGTGCAGGAATTTAATTTGTACAAAAAATTTTGCCATAACAAATAAAACTAAAATACAAGATAAAATAAATTAAATTCGATTTTTAAACATTTTCATCAAATAAAAAATAAACAAAAATAAACAACTCTAATAACCAAAAATTAATTATAAAGCAATAAAATAATAATAAGACATTTAATCAAAATAAAAAATAAAAAACATTTATAAAAAAAACTAAAAATTTAACGAATCTTTTGAAATAAGTATTTTGGCTCCTCAGTATAAATAATTTTCCAAAGGAAAGTTAGCATTCTTATTTTTAAAAAGTTTTCAAATGATACTCCATATAGATTTTTTGAATAAGATAACACATGATCACGTTGCCTTAGACCATAAACATATCTTACAATATTATTATACAACACTTCAAGCTTCTTCCTACTCAGGAAATTACAACGAGAAAACAATTCACAGCCATAACTGAGACTAGGAACCAAATAGGCCTTCGCCAGTAGCATTCTCACTCTCAACGGCGTAAAATATTACACTGACCATAATGTTCTTAACTTATTATATACCTTTATAACTAGTGAGTTTATGTTACTTGACCATGTTAGATTGCTGTTAAATAATATTCCTAGATTTCTTACTGTAGTTACTATGTCAACCTTTTCATTATTTATTACGATGTCTGCTCTGAAAGGAGTTACGGTTTTTCTACGAATAATCAGACAATTGGATTTATTAGGATTTAAACATAGTCGATTTGCCGATTGACAACGATGAATGTTGTTCAAATCATGATTAAGTTTGTAAATATTTTCTGTGTTTAATTGCACTGGGCTGCCAATATATAATTGCACATCATCTGCATAAAAATGAACATTGCAGTAAGATAATTGTTGAGGTAAATCTTAACGTAAATTGAGAATAATAATGGTCCCAAAATTGATCCTTGAGGCACACCTCTTTTATATTTTAAGGGATTAAAAACTGTGTTGCTAACAGAAACTGACTGAAACCGATCAAAGAGATACGATGAAATTAGTTTTGTAGCTGTCATTGAAAATTTAAATAAAGATCTTAGTTTGGTACAAAGAATGTAATGGTCTACCATGTCAAATGCCTACGAGTGATCAATAAAACCAAAAAGTTAATTTTATCATCCTCAATATTCGAATCATTGTTGTCTAAAATATCAAGAAAAATATAGAATATAGAATATATCGTACGTGACATAAAACAGAAGTGATTTTGGTGATGGAAATATGAAAAAATCTGCAATTCTTGTCAGGTTTTTTTTTTCTTTTTTTAATTTCTTACACTAAACCAAATATTTTTCTTTTAAAATCCATCATACATCAACAATTTTTAAATGATTTTATAACAAATTTAATATCGTTCATGACATATCGTACGTGACAGATTTTTCTCTAATAGTATTATTGGGTAATAATATTTATATTATGTTAAGAAAAAAAGTTTAATTCTAAATTAGGTGCTCTTGCGACTGTTCAAATACTAATATCGGAGACAGATAATGGTTTTGGATTACGTACGTGATATTAAAATAACATCCAAGGGAAATAACAAAAAAAAAACAAAAAAAAATACCGCTAACAGACTAAATATTTTTTTTCTTATGGATCTTGTTAATTGTTGTTGTTACTTTAATTTTAAAAATAGTTGATTGCAATTCTTTAAGATAAGACAAAGAGATAATCAGATTAACCAGATTATTATTGCTCTTAAAATAATTTAATAAGCTCTTAATACCTGCGCATAGTTAAATTTGAGTGTTTTTTTTATCACTAAACTTATATTGAAAAACTTTCAAGAGTTTTTATTTTTACAGTCGCGGTTGACATATTCATGGAAATGTCCATATGAAATTCAAATAATCTTTCTTAAAATAAGGTGCTGTGTCTCAATAAAAATTGCATTAAGATGTTGGAAGTAAAAAAGTCTTATACAAAAGCTACTAAGTTGCATCAGAATTTTCATAAATTTTTATTTGCCAATATTTTTCTAAGACAAAATATTACCGTTTTCCTTAAACAAATAATGATTTTTTCTTAGAGAAACACCTTTTCATCGTTAGATTTATAAAAAGTAATTGTTAAAAAATTATTTTTTTTCCCCAAAAATACTTCTGTGCTTCACCCCCTTGCTTTTTCATATCCGTAATCTATTTTTTAATATTTATTCCCAAAGTGGAACCCAAACAAAGAATTGAAGTGGTAGTGCCCACTTTTTTTCCACAATGTTATACGTTCACAGAAACTAAATGAGTAATCAGAGTATAAAAACACTCCATTAACTAGAGATAGTTCAAAAGCAATAACTAATTTTTATGGGCGTGGTATATTATTTTAAAGCCACCAACTAATATTATTAATAATAATCGAGCAAGTACACATAAAAAATTATTGCTTAAGAATGTTTAATTAAATTAATAATTGAATTTCTTCTAAATTTAAATAACATTCTTTACAAGGCATATCCATAAGGTATATGCCACGGATAATTCACACAACAAAGCAACTTTTGAGGGGATCTTTTATGTTAGGGCCAATTCGTACGTCAGGGATGGAAAAGTTGTTTTAACATATTAAATATAATTAAATTTGATTAAAAAAAGGATATAAATGTTTGAAACACATTATTAATAACGCAAAAGAAACAAATCTGTGGTAGCAAGGAAAAACAAGGTAACTCCATTTTTCCAAAAAGTTAAAAAAACACCAAAAATTGGATGGATTTTGGATTAACCATCACTGTGTCAGATCAAAATTTTGAAAAAGTATCACATTTAAGAGTAATCTAAAAAATAAAAATCGCTTAAATACCAGTTCTCCATGTGTTTTAAGGAAAAATCAGGTAACTCCATAATATCTTAAAGAAAAACACTAGGAGATTGATCGTTGATGTAAACAATAATTTAAACTAGAATTGTATCATTAACATACAACAAAATTAACTGAATTCCTTTATTTTTAACAGCAAACTAAAAAAAATAAAAAAATTAAAAATTTTCGATTTTCAAATCAATACGAAATTCATTACTTTTTTTGGTAACAATTTAAAATTACAAGTTTAGTCTCTTCTGCTGCAACCTTGACGATCTTCTCCATAAGACGATGCATAAGACGATGAAAAGTTGCCTTAACTCCATAAAATATAAGAATCAATCAGGTAACTGACCTTGATTTTCGCTTCCGATGGGTAAAAGGTATTTTACTGCAACCCAAAATGTTCAACAGAATGTAAAATTATGTTTTTTTTAATGCGCAGACATTAGAATATGAATTAAAAAAAAAAACTAGTAAAATATGTCAAAACCTTTAAATGCGTCTTTCTCGTGTTTAAAAAATGGACTTACCTTGTTTTTCCTTGCGACCACAGAAATATACATAAATTTAGCACCTTTATTATCAAAAAAGCAAAATTAAGTTGAATGTTTAATTCGGAATCCAAAATCACATTTTGCTTCCCTGAATTAATAAATAAAATCAAGGCAAATTCAACCAATTTTGACAAAATGTTTCCCTATCAGCTGGGCTGATAATTTCACCTGTATGAATTCTCCTTGATTCTTAATTTATCAAAAAGGCCTATTAGACACGCATACTTGTCTTAAGATATGTACGATGGCATACCAAATCTCACTGTGTAATAGCATGTATGTCGAGTATGTTAGACATGTATGTTGGTTTTCAAAAAATTTTGAAAACCTGAGTCTGTCGCATACCAACATACTCGTCTAATAGCGTGTCTGTCATACTTCATACAAAAATTCATTCAAATTTCTACTTTCCGCTTCATTGCCATGTTTTCGCTTAAAAAATTTCTGTGTAAGGAAGTATGCCGTCAGCGTTCGACAGTGTAATCAGGGTACACTTATACAAGGTGGCGGTGCCAGCCCAGCTGACTATTTTTTTGTGTTCTGGAGAATGTCAAACTACATATTTAAAAAAATTATTTCAACTTCGGAAATTGTCAAACTCCATACATAAAAAAGAGACAAAAATTTCTCTTCTTTACGCTATCACCTTATGTAATTACACCATGAGTGTAATAGCTAAACCCAAAGTATGCCATCGTATATGTCTTAAGACAAGTATGCGTGTCTAATAGGCCTTAAAAAAATTTTATTTTCTGGCTTAAAATGTTTATAACAAACTAGAAAAACTATGTCACTTTGGAAAACCAAAATAAAAAACGAACTATAAAATGTAAAAAATAGTACAAATTTTATTAAAAACAATTTTTTGTGGAGAAAATTTTAAAAATTCAAATTTATTGGACTGGAAAATTATAAGATATTGGAAAACCTATGAGCAATCTGAGAACAAATCATTTGGTAAGTACCTGCATACATACATATGTATTAATGTAGAAATGCTAACTGCTTTTGAAATAAGAGTAGAGCGATGACAAGGTGGCCATGTTTAATGTTTGAAAGGAACTTAGTTTACCAGGTGGCAATGCATCCCCATAATTTTAGTGGTTGCATATCTTTAAAAAAATAGATAAAACATTTTTGTAGTTACTGGTGATAACCATTATTACTTGACTAGAAATGGATATTAATGTCATGTGGTTCTAACTTGAGGTACTGTTATTTTGGTCTTTCGGAAAAAATATACATCCTGTTAAAACTGATCCACTTTAACTTTAAAAGCATTTTTTATAGTAAAATGAAAGCTTTAGACGTTATTGCAGATGTTCTTTTATCGAAATCTGTTGTATTCCGAATGCCTAAGTAGTGGTAAGTCTAAAATTATTGTCGTAATTAAAATTAATTTTTAGTTTTTTTTTCTGTGTATTAGAAATGGTTGCAATAGAAATTCAGATTTACAAACAGAAGTTAAAAACAAAAAAGAAGTTGAAGACAAAACAAACAAACATTTATTTTAAGTCTTTTAAGAACAAATTTTTTGAAATCCAAAAAGTATGAAAAATATATTATCGGTTTTCCTGGTTATCATAATTGTTTACCTGGATAACTGTCTCTTTGGTTGAGGTAGGTCGCCTTATTTGGTACTGGTGGTTTTCTTCCTTCTTTTATGTTTATGTTTTTTGTCTGTCTTCACCTTTCACTGTTTCTTTAATAAAACACTCTTTGTTTTCTTCGTCTCCCTTTTATTTATTGTATGATTTCTATTCCTTCTTAATTTATAATTTTAGTTAAAAGTTTAATGTACAGAGGGGTTGTTGACGTCTACTGTTTGCCAAAGTTTAACGAGGAGTGAATCACTATGTCGGTTGACTTTTCAACGGCGTTTTCATAGCGCTGACTCACCGCACTTCAAACGCGGTATTGCCATATTGGACAACAGTTGAGTAGATTGTCCACACAAGCCACTTTATTCATACGAACATGTTGAACCAGACAGACGCAAACAATAATTATTTAACTAAATTCGTAAATACCCAGAAAAGTATACATTTATTTCGATTAATTTTTGTTTTTTATACCCTTCATACAGTGAAAAAGGGTATATATGGGTTTGTCATTCCGTGTGAAATTTCTACAATTTTCATTTCCGACCCCATAAAGTATATATTTTCTGAAAGCTTATGAATAGGAGAGTCGATTAAGCTCTGTCAGTCTGTCCGTCTGACCGTCTGTCCGTGTGTATGTTGAAATCAACTTTTTGAAGCCCCCCGACATAGGCTGGACCCGGGTAAGATTTTAGAATATCAGAAATATTTGTGAATAGATCGGTATTGAAAATCAGAAACATAGGTACATAAACAACTGAGATATGAGCAAAAACCCACGACCACCTCTATTTTTTTTTCACAAAAACAACATTACAACAACAACATACATACATACAAACGTGTATACTGGTTAGAGAAAACGTGGCATCGAATCCCAGCTAGGCCAAAAAAAATTTTTTTTTCAATTTATTTTAAATTTTTTTTTTAATTTTTATTTAATATATTATTTATATTTTTTTATTATTTTTTTTTTTATTTTTTTTTTTTAATTTTTTTTTTATTTTTTTGTTTGTTTTATATATATTATATATATAATAATTTTTTTTTTAAATTTTTTTTAAATTTTTTTTTTTATATTTTTTATTTTTTTAACATACATACGTGAATTTATAATTTTACAATGGGATGTTTTTATATATGTATGTTTTTAAATGTATGTACGTATTTCATATGGGATGAATGGTGACACAAACTACTGTTATTGCATGACTACACGTTGTGAAGGGTATATAAGATTCGGCACGGCCGAATATAGCGCTCTTACTTGTTTTTTTTTATTTTAACTCTGCACTCAATTTTATCCCTTCTTGACACACATTTTTGTTGTTATTATTATAATTAGCTACTAAAAACCTTGAGTAGAAAACTTTGTTATATAGATGTACTAATGTATGTACGTCTGTGTATCCTTATTTCCATATATGACCACATGTGCTTTAGAGAAAGTATATTTATGTGCACGACTTAATTTTGGTAATTATGGCTGCAGATTATGGTTATTAATTTGGAAAAATATTAAAAAATTTACTTAAATTTACACTTAAAAAAATTAATTAAAAAATGAGCACAAGAGTAAAGTGGAAAATTCACCACACAGGATTTCAAATTTTACTGAATTGGTACACAACAAGCGTACAACATGCCAATTGGGCATGCAGCTATATCTGACACTGGTTTGGGCTTTCAGTGCACCTCTTTCTAAACCTGATCTAAGCTGGTACCAGCTGGTAGTATGTTCTTTCCTTCATAACTACAGTATATTAATACTTTTATGCTAGTAAATATTAGCAGTTAAAAACTGATAATCTATTATTTAAAATTTAGATTACGTGATTTATGTTCAACTGGATTAAATAAGGCCTAATGGCGCATTTAGCTTATGTACCAAAGTATGTAAAACTATTTGCCATTTAATTTAATTTTAGTTGTTTTAAGTCCAAATAATACAAGTAAAGGGTCCGCCAAAAAACTTTTTTTTTGAAAATGCTTTAAAAAAGAGTGTAGCATCGGCTGTGTGGCACGTAGCGCCGTCCAAATGTTGCCAATATCCTCCTCTTCAATTTTTGTGAACAGAAATTCGTTCAACATTCTGTGCCCCAAATGCGACAATTTTGCTTGTATACATACCCGCCAAGATCAAAATGAACTTCCTCTGAAAAGATGATTTTTTTGGCAAAATTGGCCAAAGCAATGTCGCAATATTTCCCAGCGTTGTTCAAACGTATACACAACCATATTCGTTCTGCGGAACGATAACACTAATTATCTGTCAAATCAGACATAAGCTAAGTGTTACTATTCACGAAATAAGCACAAGTTAAAAAAAACGTTAGATGGCGGACCCTATATTATATACTTCTTAAAGAAAGTATTTATTTCATGTGGGTATTACTAACTCTGTGCCAAACCACTACCACATTAAATATCTGCGCTGACTGAATAAACTTTATTTCTGTCTGCTCTAATTCGTAATTTTTTATCTTTTCCCCCAGGCATGTTGATAATTCCGGCTGCCGTTATGGTATAACTATAGGTGAAATGGCACCTCTTAAGTTGAAGAGTTTTTACTTACAAATATTTGTCTGATATTTCTGTGACTAAGTTGCATTTTATGTTTTTTATAAATCTTATTTAGCATTGTGAACAGTTTTTAAGTTCCGTATAGAGATGTTTTACAAAATTTAAGTTTTTCTTAATTTTGGGGTAAAAACAACAGATATATTTAAAGAACTTAAAATTAGTTAAAACACATGTTGTTTTTATGTATCCAACAGTTTTCATTCATAAGAGAGAGAGAGAGAGAGCTCTGACTTCTTGCGAACAACTGTAAATTGCCACAGCATTTAATACTTGCACATTACTTGCACCTGTTTTGCCAAATTTAAAATATGTGGATTAAAAAATAGATATTGTGGAAGAAATTTCACATGGATCTTATTTTCCAATTTATCAGGAAAATCATGCTGCGTAAAACTTTGTTTGTTCGGAAACATTTTTTTACAAAATATCTAAATGTATCAAAATTAATTATTTTCATTTTTAATTTATTTCATAACTTTTTTATTTATTTTTACAAATTTTATAAATAAAACACTTTTCGTAAAATCTCATAAATTTTAGCCAACATTTAATACAACATAATTGTACCGATAATCCTAAAATAATCAGCTGGAATCTTACTGTCATAGTTTGCTTTAAAACGAGATCATTCCAGAAAAAGCATTAGAATTAGCCAGCAAAAAATATTTCCACATGCATCTACTGTGCATGCGTTCTATGCATTTATAAGAATGAAGAGAAGTTCGGTTAAATATTCATATAAACACATGCTCTCCAATGACACCTTAATATTAAAATCATAAATATTTTAGTTAAGTTGAACCACTTCATCATGGGTTGACCTTATGCATTTACTATTTCTTTGCCTTTTTTTTTTCTTTTTGGATTTTTAAATTAGAAACGTTGGAATATATTTTCGTTTTAATTTGTTGTACTTATTATTTGTTATAGTTTTATATAAAAGATAGTACTTGGCAGAGTGTTTGTTTTTAATTTTTATTTTTATATAAGAAGTTTGACATTTTAAATAAATGAGAGAAAAAAAAGAAATATTTTTTTTATACATGCAGTTTGACAATTATCGAATCAAGATTATCTGATGACTAAATATGCTTTTATTTCCGACAAAGAAAGATACTAAGAGGCAGATTTTGCAATCTTTTTAAAGCGACTTTTATAAACAAAAATTGTAGACTAGATTTTACAGTTCATATAAAATGAAAAGGATATTATGATCTTATGCTATTAAGATATTAATATTAAGATAGCTTTGGAAACAGACTCAGTCACTAAGACAAAAAACGTATCCAACAATATAAAGTTGTATGTTTTTATTGCCTTTTTTATATAATTTGTTTGCTTAATGCCTTTAAGTGTAATTAAAATTGGCCAGCTTTTATCCACATCTAAAACCATATAAATTATCCATTTATACCGAATAGAACATCAAAAATAAACCAATTAAACTCTTGTCTATAATTAAAATATAAACATGAAACATCCGTGCACTAAACACTTGTTTTTCATTCGATGTTATCGTAAATACATACATGTGAACAGCACAAACAATTACTGAAATGAGTTAATTTAACGCTTTGATAACATTTCCACGAACTATGAAGTGGCAAAAAACACGATACATATTCATTTAACATGAAGCAAATTTTTTTTTAATATTTTTTTTTTTCAAAACCACTAAAATTTGTGGCAACATAGAAATTGTCATTTTAAATACATACAACAGAACAAATTTGTTTAGCCTTTTGCATATTGCATAACACATAAGTCAAGTAACAACTACTATGGCAGATAGAAGACGGAAAGGAGAACAAAAAGAAGAAGCATTAAAAAATCTCGGAAGCAAATTGACTCTATGAGCTGAGTTTTAATTAAAAACTTAAGTGGTGTAATTATAGCAGGCCTTAAATAACATATTGCCTTCAAACGACTACTCCTATTACAATGCATACTACGACATACTTAATATGTATTTAAGAAGAAAAGGGTATTCATTTAAGAATGACGATATTAAGATTTAGTAACTTGTGGATTTTCAATAACAACTTCAATTCATATAATTTGTCTTATCTGGAACGTATTGGCTTTCACTCATATATTTTTCAAATTTTTCATTCTTCTTCGTTTTATATTTCGTCAAAAATTGCCATTTTAATTGACTCCTTACTATTTGAAAATATTTTCAGTATGTGCTAAGATGCTTTAATAGTAATTTTTCATGAATATTGATTAGTTTTTTATTTTTTATATTATTAGGTAGGTAGGTAGGTACGTAAGGCTGGTGCAAAGTTACCCTCGCACCCTCACTCGGAGACCATTACGGTCCATTGTGTCGCCTTGATAGAGAGAAGAATAGAAATAGTTAGAATAGAAAGAGAAGCAGACTAGTCCAGAGTCTCTGGACTAAGTTTCTTAGAATTACACTCATACTTATACTTCTAACTAAAAGATCAGTCAAAGGATAAATTTAGTCAATTTCGAAAACCCAATATTGTGTTATGCGTGTTGAGTATTTTACACTCTGTAGCTTCGCTCCTAAAAAAGAACTTTATATACCCGCTTTACTTATTAATCCACTTATTAAAAGCTATAACCCGGTATGTTACAACCCCATTGAGAAATGTCCAAAATAACCCTCACAAAACTAAGTTTATATTTTATACTAAATGGGTATTTTGATATATTCCAACCCTTGTAGCGCCGAACCTGAGGAAGAACTTTACATACCCGTATTAGTCTTGTAATCTACTAATCAAAAGCTTTCGCCAGATATGTCTCAAGTCCATTTAGGTATGTCCGGAATGAGCCACATAACACTTAGAATATTTTTAATACTTGAAGGCGGCACTAAGTGGTACCAGGTCAGAGACTGTTGTAGCTCTTTTTAACTTAAAATAACAACAATTATATAGAGTTTTAAAGAACGAGATTCGCTTTGTCTTTTTGAGATATTAAGCGTGTTTTTATTACTTACCTTTCTGTCAGCTTTTTGGTCAAAATTTTGATTTTTCAAATTTTTAGCGACGAGCAGCTCAAATTTTGGCTGTCTTTATGTCGTGAAAGGAAAATTTTTTTGTGGGGTCCAGACGTACAAAACTCCGACATCGATTTTTTGCGGTCACCATAATGTATGTGAATTTAATTATTATTAAATGAAAAACAATTTACTTTTATAAATGTTTTTGCTTAAACATATTTTCCAGTTCGGAGAAGAACCCTTTAAAAACAAATTTACTGTAGAACATTATGAACATAGAAAGTCATCATATTTTCATTCGTTGCCTTCTACTTATTCACCATGAAGATGCGTAGCAAAAGTGTGCAATTCTATTAAACAGTTAAACACTCAAGATGTAGACATAAATGGTGCATTAAAAATTCGTAAGCCACTTAATAGACAAAAGTGAAATACAGTAGAACTGAAAATACACTATTTAGATAAATATCAAATCACTGGTTTATTTATTTCAGTCACAATAGATTACTGTCGATCAAATAGAGAAATCGGTTTATTAATGAGATCTTATTTTACTTTCCATAATTATAACAAACAAATAAAATTATATAAAATTGTTTAATATAAAATATTACTCTAAGTCCGCACTAACTGCAAAAGCTCAATAGATTTTTCTATCCTTCTATCTTGTCCTTCCAGTTATTATTAAAAAAATAATTTATGATTCGAGATGGAATTCCATCCGGTATCTATTTACCCGAAATTGAAAGAAATCAGGACATTAGACGTGGCGCTACAACGTAAATATTGCTATGTGTGTATCTGAGTAAGGGTAATACAAAGAATTCCTTTAATTTGTTTAAATAATTTTACCATAAATATATTTATATAATTACGCAAAAAGTTTGACGGGAGTGGAACAGTGAATGGGAAACCTCCCATATGATGTAAATACGGTGTCGTTTATATAAACAACATCAGAACATATAATTGAGAGATTCACAAGTAAACAAAGTATTATATAATGTTAATTTATAAATCAGCGATAAAAGTCAGAATTTCGACCTCTGGAGAAATAATTCATTGATTTGCGAATCGTCACCACCAGCATGGTACGTAAGCCGTGTTTAATTTTCACTTAGAAAAAAATATTGAAGGTGTACAGCAAGTTGTTAAAAAACAGAAAAAATGGCACGTAAATCGTTACGGCTCATAAAAAAAATAGTAATTCTGATATCAATTGGAAATGGTACAAGAACTGAAACCCACAGATCAGCAGCAGAATCTAAATTTTGCAGTCAGATTTTAAAAGTTGGCCAGAAATGATATCAATTTTATTGAAAATCTGACTGTGAGTGATGAAGCTCATTTTCATATGAATAGTTTTGTTAAGCAGAACTGTAGTTACTGATGGTTTGAAAAATTCAAGAGCCATTCATTATCTCATTAGGTATGCAGTATGGTGTGACATTGAATCTTAAAATATCATTAGGCCTCAATTCTTCAAATATGGAAATAAAAGTGCTTTAATTATAAATGTACAGCGGTATCCGTTTATTATAGAATAAACTACCTGCAACACAATGTTCATTTTAAGTCAAACTTTTTGAGATCGAATAAATGCTACAAATTCAGAAATTAATTAGACCGCACGTTTGTCAGTTTCGTTAAAATCCGACTATTTTCCTTCGAGTTATTTCAATTATTTGTTAAGATCTGAAAAATAATATATAAATATAAACTAAAAATTAGTTAAATTTCGAACCTCTTTGAAAATTTTGTCTCACCCTTTGCTTATTAGAAACAGTCTTTTTCCTTGTGTAAATTATTTTTAAACGTAGCATTACCCGTTATTTTGTTAAAGGCGCCAATTGGATTTGTACTTTTTCATATTTAACTGTATTTTACTTTGATTTGATATCAATATTGTAGGGTTTGAAGGAAGAAAAGTGGCAAGTGCTATATTTGACACATTTATCCGCCATTTTATTTAAAATGCCATCTTTAATTAAAACTTTCCTAAGTTCAATATATTCTCTAGGTCAGGCGCTTTCATTTGATATCAATAGCGATGGGTTAAAGTAGGTAAATTTTAATTACTATATTTTTTCGCCATTTTGTGGTTGCGGCCATCATGTTTTGTTAGTCAAGTCACGTTTTTTAATAGCCATTTAGATCTGGTTACTAGGAGCTGAAAAAATGAGATTTACGTTTGTAAATTTTAGAAGAACGCCGAGTTTCTAACCAATTTGTAAGTTTTTCTCAACAAAAGTTTTTACTCTTGTAGTTGTAGTTTGCTGTCTTCAGCATGCCCAAAAATGTGTTAGCAGCTTTAGCAAATTGATATCGTAAACGAATATTTATATTTTTAAAAATTAAAACTTTTCTGTAATATTCCTAGGGCTTGAAAATATAATTCTGTATGGTCAAACTATAGAAAAGACCGAGATAGTCGTGCTTATTTACTCAGATCTTAATAGTGATCATTTCCGGGTATTTGCGAAACACAAAGACAGACAGACGGACAAAACAAATCAACTCTCCTAGTCATAATCTTTTCAAAAATATATATTTTATGGGGTCAGAATTGAATATTGCAGATTTTAAAAATAAATCGATAAAGTTCAAGTTGCAACTTTTTGTGTTTGAGTTAACTATGCCCTATCTCTTTCTGTAATAATAGCTCACATCGTAAGTCGATCTTCAACTTTGTATACGTAGTTGGAGATTTCAGAGTAGTTAAGCGAGAAAAAAACAGGAGCTTTTTTGTAATAGCCTCTGGGAACTGTAATACGACAAAATTATGCGACGCTACACAATAAATCACGTGCAGTAGTCACATGTAAAATTCTCGAAGAAAAATGAAGGGGCACAAACTAGTTGTACTTAAACCATAATGACAACAAAGCTTAAGCTCCCACGAGAGATATTTAATGACCGAAATTAACACTAACAAATTTACTTCATGAAAAAGGTAAAGTTGTTGCTAATTTAAGGATTTGAAATGAAATGCGTTAATTTAATTAAAATTTAAATAATCTAAATTGACAATTTTTATAATTTTTAAAAAATTCTTTAACAAAAACCAAAACTCCTCACCATTTGACTAATTTTAATCGCATCATACCTTCTCACACATAAATCTATTTAATATATATTTTTTTTCTTTCCTCTACTTCAACATCGCTTCGTTGCAGAGTTTTATTCTTGGTTCTATTTCCAACATTGCTGTGGTTGTAGGAAATTGTTCAGTATCTTTTGTGCAGCCAATACAGTTAAAGGTTTAATTCTAGGTTTAAAGGAAAATGCATTTGACTTGAGGGGATTTTCAATTAAGAAGTGAAGCACTTGAAACAGCGATTCAAAATGATTTAATATGAAAGAAATAAAAGAAAATCCTTTATTTTTTTTAACACTATCATGAACGCTATTTTCCGACAGCGGTTAATGTACAATAAAGTGCAGGAAGTGAAATTGCAACAAAAAATTATGCAAAATGATTCTAAGATAAGATAAGGTTTTTTTAACTGTTAACTATTATAATTATCATAGATTTTTAACAGAGATGCGGTGAATTGAAGAATATAAAAAGCGTAGGAATATGGGTCTACTAATTAAATTGATGGCATCAAAAGTGATTTAAAACAAAACACACTTTTATGCATAAAGTTGACAAGTTTAAGAAATTTTGAAAAACAAAAACTATTATATATGTTTATAATTATTAAAAAATTCCTTGTTTATATATTTATATATTTGGAATCGTAAATACACACTGCAGAAATTACTAACGGAAAGACAGGGTGTGCTTGATCTTCCAAATTGTGGTGACCGTGAACGAATGTCTTTACCCGCCTCGCCGTTTGTCGGGATGATACTGCCCAAGAAGCGCAAGCTGTTTACATATCCTTTTGGGATATTTCCAACTTTGAGGTTGCAAGTGCTGTTGGCGTTTAGCTTATCGTTTTGATATTCGATACATTGATGCTCAATCCAGTTATTGCAGAGATCTTCGTCATCTCATTAAGCTAACTATTGATGTCTGACTATTTATGTGCAAGCAGACAGATATCATTTTCATAGTTGGGGCCAAAAAGAGTATCTTGTAGACCCATCCCAAAAAAAATTTTTTGAATTTTGTAAGAAGTTCAAACTTCATACTTTAAAAGGTTATGTATTTGGTACTGCTTATTATTTCAGAAGTTGAAAAAATGAAACAAATTTAGTTCTGTAATAATTTTTTTCCTGTTTTCTCCCTAACGCGCTGCTTCCTTTTCCAACAGTGTGTAAGCAGAAACAATGATTACGCTGCTCCTGTTAGGAATGAAATTAGTGTTTATTATTTGCAAAATAGACATCTACTAAGTGGAATGCGATGTATATCATGCCTTCTTGAAGCACTCTGGGAAGAGACGAAACCCGTTTTGGTAATGAAGTTATTTTGTGGGTTATACACCTTTATACTCTGGTGCGACAGCTATAAAAACTTTTAACTGGGTATGCGATGCAGTGAGGAATAAACGGAACATAGACAAATACAAACACATTTATCTGTTTCACACACAATATGTCGTTGAGCTTGTTATTGCTGTTGTTATACCCTTCACCTGTGGTGTACAAGGGTATATATAGCTTTGTCATTCCGTTTGTAATTTCTACAATTTTCATTTCCGACCCCATAAAGTATATATTTTCTGAAAGCTTATGAATAGAGGAGTCGATTAAGCCCTGGCCGTCTGTCCGTCTGTCCGTGTGTTGGTTGAAATCAAATTTTAGAAGCAAATATATGTTCCTCAGATCTGTATATGGTATCAATCTCTTGGAAATATCGAGGAATGAATCGCTATTGACATTCAGCACAATCGCCCGATAACTTTCTGAGATATGAGCAAAAAACCACGACCACCTCGTTTCTTTACACAATTACAACAACAACATACAAACATACATGTAAAAAACATACCAAAAAAAAAAATTACAAAAAAAAATATATTGAAATTAAAAAAAAAATAATAAAAAAAACTAAAAAAAAAATTAAAAAAAAATTGAAAAAAAATTTAAAAAAAAATTAAAAAAAAAAATTTTTTAAAAAATTAAAAAAAAAATATATAAAAAAAAAATTATAAAATATAAATAATATATTTAATAAAATAAAATAAATTTTTTTTGGCTCAGCTGGGATTCGATGCCACATTTAATTTTAAATGCAGTTATCGGCAATATTTTTCAAAAACCTTTTAGATGATAAAGTTTTTTATATGCGTGTTTAATATTCGTAGTGTATAATTAATAAGTATAATTAATAAGTGCAATTATAAGAATCTTTTGATACAAACAAAACATATACAGAAAAAAAAATATTTTTTTTTTAAAATATCGATTTTACCGGAAAAAAGTTGTAGAGATTCAAATACATGACATGCACCAATTTTTGCTTTGAAATTTTATAACGATGAGTGAATTCACATAAAATGTGCCAATGAATCACTATGCACACATCTGAACATATACATCGTCACTTGCATGTCGCACTGACGCAACCAGCATTTTTTCTATTTGTGACAGCGCATAGAGAAAGGGACCTAAGGGTTAAAACATGTTTCGTTCAGGAGAGCCATTTTAAAGATTAAATGATTTTTCTATTTTTCTAAATTGTTCATAAGGAAAAAATAAATTTTTTGTAGTTTCGTAAAATCAAGTTGTTTTGTTAATTAAGTGAAATGAAAATAAATAAATTTTACCGTTTGATCCCTTTCTATTTGCGCTTAGAATCGTCGACTTCACTTTTATAAAACGCGCATATCTCTGGAAGGGAATACTTTTGGGGCATGGGATCGGTCTCATTTGATGCTCAGATGTTGTCCACATCAAAAAAAACAAGTGAAAATTGTTTTTTTTACCCTTAGGTCCCTTTCACTATGTGCTGTCACATATACAAATAAAGTCAAGAGTTCCTATGTGTTGTTGTTGTTGTTGTTGTTATGTGTAAAGAATAATCAATTATTCGGCAAAGAAGAAATAAAACGTGTGCATACATTTGTCAATGTAGTCCAAAATCTTATTCGATTAGCTGAGTAGGGTGACAAAGGGCACAGTTTTAAGCTAGAATAAGATTTAATATTATAAGGACTCATAGAGTAGTTATAATATTAGAGAAACGAAAAAGAGTAATTAGTTTTCCTTTTCTTTTGCTAAGGTTGAGTTTCGGGTGACTCTTACCTTTTGTAGGGTAACTTATAGGCGAATGAAGGCAAGTATTCCTTTTTTTTTCAACTTTATTTACATGAAAATTCAAGGCGCACAAGTGCTTGCTTTAAAGACTGAGTGTTAATTAAAATTTTTGTTACAAAGCAGATTACAATTAACCTCGGTTTACAAAAAAAAAACTGGAAGTTCGAACAGGTTGACAATTCAGTTTGAAAAAGTACTAATTATTGTTCGTCTTATGCTACAATGGTAAAACTATAATATTGACTTTAAGGTATACGTTACAATTCAAATAAATAACTTCAAATCTATAATTTAAGTAATGATAATTATTTAAAATTCGACACTTACAATTCAATATATAAATATAAAAAAAGGTGTTCAAATGTTGTTTGAACAACGTGTTTCAAATAATTAGACAAAAGCCACGGTTTTCGGTATTTCTACACGTAAAGCAGGTTGGAATAACCGGTTCTAATATGGTGTGTTTTTGTTAGTATACAATTTAGAAAAAAACTTTAAGATTATTTTTTTTTACATAATTGAGAAGA
The DNA here is from genome assembly GCA_941918925.1 of Phyto melanocephala. Taxonomy (NCBI): domain Eukaryota; kingdom Metazoa; phylum Arthropoda; class Insecta; order Diptera; family Rhinophoridae; genus Phyto; species Phyto melanocephala. The sequence continues at coordinate 91,674,511 of OW799236.1, read as the reverse complement.
AATAAAAACCATCAGTTTCAAAATTTAAATCATTTGATAAATCAAAAATTTAAATACACTACCGTATTCATAAAAAATATTTTTGGTTTATTGAAGGCTTATTTGACAAATTTCTGTACAATATCTGTCAAATAAGTCCTTAATAAACATAAAATATTTTTTATGAATACCGCAGAACAATATAACTTTAATGTCAACAAGTAAGAGTGCTTTATGCGGAGAAAATTACCTCATTGCAGCATAACCTAGATATCTGATTTAGTATCAACGTGTTTTTGATTATTAATTTCCGACGCCATCATGGTCATGATAATCTTGACGCCATTTTGATACTTAATTTCGATTGAGTGAAAAAAAAAAATTATCCGCTTTTTTATTTCAGACGCTATTTGGGAGTTTTCATAGTTAACTATACTCTGTTAGTCAAGCTCTTTTCAACATATTTTTAAACACAAACTTCGACCCATATTTAAATTTATTGTACGATATTTTTTAGTGTCGGTCATCATTTACTTAAAAATTTTTATTAGTGTATTTTATTTTAAAAGTCGAGCCCTTTCACGAAAACCGCTGAAATATTTAATAGTTAATTTCAAACCGATTTGTGAGTTTTAACAAGCAATAATAATAATGTGTGAAAAAATTATTTAGAAGCTTAAGAAGCTTGAGAAGCATGATATGATACAAAATATATATTTTTTCAAATATTTTTTGACTATAACTTTACCGATTAGTGATCAATTTGTTAAAAATATTTTGCGAATATCCCTGGAGACATATCTAATATACAAATGGAAACAACCGTGTCAACAAATTATCCAATAGGTGAAAAATTTTAATTTTTTGTTAAAAATATGGGGAAAAAGAGGTAGTCAAGTTTAGTTGCTTATATCTCAGAAAATTATGAGGCGAATATGCCCGACTTGAATTGCGTTTAGTTCTCAAAAATTATCAAAAGATTTGAACTACATACGGGTCTGTGCAACATGTATAAAAGTTAATTTCGGCTATCAGGCAGATATATATTGGACATTATTCAATCGACTCACACATTTGCAAGCTTTCAGAAAATATATACTTAAGGGAGAACAAAAAAACAAAATAAAGGGTGGGCCGTTTAAAATTTTAAATTTAAACCATCAATTTCTATGACTTTGGAAGGTAGAAAAGCATTTTTTATATTTTTTCGGTTTATGTTTGCAAAATGGGACTCTATACGCTGGAAATTTTAGAAACTTACTTCTAAAGCAGTGAATCTGTAACGCGAATTATAATAAATTTACGTGTAAAATTTTTTACGAAGATATCGGCCTTCAGTTCAGTTTATTCATAAATTTGTGAAGCAAGTTCTTGAAAATGGATTGTTATTAAACAAAGCAACCCATGTACATTATCGGCTAGTTCGTTCAGTCTAAAACATTGCTGCTGAGGCTGAAAACATGCAAAAACATCCATCAACATTAATTCGTCATCGTTCTCGGAAACTGAAAATTTTTCGCACTTCTTTTAAAAGAATTTTGCATAAAGAAAAATTGGATTGATCGGATAGGCGACTGCCGAGCCAGTAATGCTAGTCATACGAATGATATTATATTCTATATTTAAAAGACAAAGTTCATTCAAACTTTCCAATAAAACAAGAAACTTAAAAAACAATCAGAAATTTTTTATAGCCGATTTAAATTTAAAATTGTAAATGACCCACCCTGTACACTATGCTTACAGTATGAAAATTTAAAAGACGTTAATAATTTCGAATAAGAGTTGTTTATACGAACATGGATATATGTTCCGGTTTTTCGGTTTTCTTTACAAATCTAGTGTTGTACAAAATATCAATAAAGGAATTAATATAGAACAATAATTTGTACTCAGAATATAGAATACCCACGAATATGACTTAAAAATATCTTACTTAAAATAAATTTTCCGAGAATATTTGTTATGGCAGTTGGTCACGTTAGCGATGACATGTGTATCTTTCTATGTGTATTTGTTAACATTTTATTAGTAAAACTTGTATGATGTTGTTATTGATTGCACTGCAATAAATCAAATTTAATATTTGATTTTAGTCCCGCGCGCAAAAAAAAACAATAACAAACAAGAACGTTAAATAAAAATGTTCACAACATTTTTTTTAAAGCGACTTTTCTCTATTCATCAAAAAAACAAACATAAAAAATTGCAGATATGCAATGTACGTTCAGAACTAACTAAAAGCTATATGGACATACAAGTGCGATACAAAGGTGAGGATTGTGATTAGTATTCAAATGATTTCCAAATATTGATACGTTCAATGGTGATAAACGAATTTACATTCACTTAAAATAATAAATCTGGAAACTAAGGCAAAAACATATATATTTTTGAGTGTTGAATATATATTTGAATTTTGTTTAATTAAAATTTCAAACAGAATTTCAATAGAAAAATATTTAAGAAGAAATAGAGTAAAAATGTTTGCACTTTTCCATTGAATATAAAACAAATGAAATATCTCGAAACTAAAAGTTAAATTCTAAATAATGAAAAACCAAATTCTGTACAAGGATTAAAATACTTTTCTATATCAAAGTTTTGAATAAAACTAAAACCAAACAAAGCTTAAGTTAAAAAAAACGTGTTGTTAGGTTAAAGCATTTTCATGCAGACAATACTTTCCAGTATCAATTTTACGGAATGGTTGGTCTAGCAAGTATTCCTTTTTAGTAATTTGATATATAATTTTCTATAGAATATTACATAAATATTTTCTGAGTTCGCAAGGTGTGGCATCATGTCATATTGCCCTATTTTTTGTAAGTTTAAAATGGTTTAAAAATAGAACGTCAAACAAAAGTATTTTTTGATAATTTTTAAATTTTGCCAAACTACGACATTACGATAATATGACGTGATAGCAATGCTTGTGAATTCACCGATTGTTTAATTGTTATTTAGATACAACGACCTATGACGCGTTTTTTTGTGGATAATGTTACAAGAAATACCAATAGAAGTCTTATATTCTCTTTTTGCAGGATAACTTACTTTATAACTTTGTTTTTTTATTTCTGACTGTTTGTGCACAACCAGGAAGATGTTGTAAGCATAATCGAAGTCACCAAGAATACCCTGCAGTAGCCCCGATGAGATTTGTCATTATTTCGAGATGTTCAGTTATTCACAGAGTTTAGACAGTGTTAATTAGTAGCGGCGATAAAACATACTCTTCGCCTGTTTCAACGGGAATTTTTCCACTGAATTGCTATTCATAAGGGACCTTGTAAATGACACCGCAATCTTTATTTAAGCACACAATCTGCTGCAGTACTCATTTTCCTTCTACAGAGTAACATGTTTAAATGCGATTTAGTGTGTCGAAATCTTTCGGGAAATTTATACAACATATCCAGGAGACGCCACTCAAATGACTGTTTAACAATAAACCACAACGTATTAACGTGATGCATACGTGGATCAGTGGTGGTATATGAGAATTTCAGTATTGTGCCAAAATTTTAGCTAGAAAGTGCCAAAATATATTAAAAAGGTGTAATAACAAATATATACACATGTTCATTGAAAAAAATTAAACTCATTTATTTAGTTTTTTTTCAGATTAATACATTTTATTAAGATGAATTGACTATAACAAAAAAAAAAATTTCAAACTTCAATATTTAAAAAATGTGTACAGATAAATTATTTATAAATATTATTATTTATTAAATACATACATATGTACTAAATTTGTAATGTTTTTTGAGAATGAGAAACAAACGGACGGACGGACGGACATAGCTAGATCGTCATAAAATGAAACCCCGATTCCGAATAAAATGAATATCATTAATATATGCCCACCATATTTTTGGTGGTGGGCATAACATGTAGGATGTCATTAATTTTAAACTAATACTTTCAGAAAGGGATTTTTGTGCCATTATTGCAGTTTTTAGGTGTATTTACAACAGAGAGAAAAATCATTTATTTCTTTTTAATTAAAAATATATTTCTTCCAAAGTAAATAAAATTAAAAAATAAAAAAATTTTTCGATGTAAATAAAATAAAAGAGTGCCAAAATTTTATTAAGCGTGCCATGGTGCCATTAAACAACTAATAGTGCCAAAAATGGCACGATTGTGCAATTTTACCAACAATGACGTTGATGATGAGATCGGAATTCGACCTGCTCTCTTCTAAAAGATTGCATTAGTATATGTGAGAGTCGCTTGTTGACTATGTGAGCGATTACCTTGTTGACTATGCATTTTCTGCATAAGAAAGTACAAAGTATGTTTTCTGTACCAAGAATGATTAAATAAAGATTACGCCATCACGCAGGCATAAAAAACATTTCTGCGCATGAAGGAATTCTGACGTCACTCAAGCTGTTCTGATTGGCTAATAAAATTCAGCTGTATAATTAATAATGTTTGTGTAAAAACATGACAGTGGGACAAATTGTTATTTTTCTAACTAAATGTTTTGAAAGCAAATAAATTCTTTATATATACATGCATATATATTTTCATTCTTTTTATTACAATATTTCACTATTATGTGTATATAATTTATTTCATTTTGTTATTTTATCAAATTTTCTTTTTCGCTTATAAGTATTTTCAACGATTTTGACATTTATTTCCTAATTCTAAAATACATTCGACACCTAAAAAAAAGTTTTTTCACGTATTCACTGGCTTCAATTTCTTTGGCTTCCAACAAATGCTTTTGTAAATATCCGCTTGAAAGTAATAATTTGTTACCATTTAATTTGAAAAATATGGTGTAAGTTTGGAGGCGATCTTCTTCAAGATCAGTTTCTTCAAAACTATTTGGAATAACATTTTGCTTTTCAGTTTCACGTAGTCCTTCATATACATTTGCAACTTCAGCTTCATTAGCAGTTTTCGTTTCACATTCAATAACACTAGTGTCTAAAGACGTAACTGCATGGGATTTTAAAATTTTTGCACGCCATTTGCTAAATTCTATTAACAATGCCTTAGTAATGTACTGCAAGCATTAATTTTGTTTTAACTAACCCATTTCAAATATCAAGTTTCTTTCAAAATCTTCTTGCTTGAAATGTAAAACACAAATTTTTTCTTTATCCACATTTACAGCCTTCACTCGTTTGCAAAATATTACCCAAAACTTCCTTCGAGATTCATCTTTTAGAAAATTGTAAAATGATACAGCTTTTTGAAAATACAAACGTTTTATTAAAAATGCGCAATTTGTTAGGTTTTAATATAATTTCTCACTTGTTTTTTTGCTGTTACTTTGCTTGAATTTGCCCACTGCACATTTCATATTTGCTCTCTTTCCTATCTTTTCACTTTATTTTGTTTTCTGTTTTGCAGCTTTTAAATAACCAAATTTTAACACTTTTTATATAATTTTAATAATGTTAATATTATTTATATTTATTTATTATAAAATATGACACGAAATTCGTTGTTTATAAAACACCGATGTAATATTTTTTTTAAGAACTCTCTGAGTAAATAAGTAACAGGGCTGCCAACTATCTCAAAATACATACATTTTTTGTAAGAAATTATAAATTTTACATATGAGACAGACTTGGTAACCTTTGCGAGGGGATTACTACGTCATCTAACGGTAAATCATGCGCAAGGCGTAATCTTTATTTAATCATTCTTGTTCTGTACTGCTTATTTTAGCATTCAAAATAGAAATAATTAAAATTGTGCTTTCATACATATACATATAGATGTAGCTCACACTTTCTAGATAAATTTATAACAAATTAAAGATAAGTAGAAAAACCTATGCATAATTTATTTATAATTATTTTACCAATATGGTACTTTATTGTATTATTTCACAGCTTAAGTTAAAAGAGGCTTTACAAAATACATACTTACAAGCAAATTTGTTGTCATGGGTGGCAAAGGTAGTTAAATAAAATTAGTATATGCTTACTTGGCATAAAATATTTACTAATTATAAAGCAGTCTTGGGCACAAGAATACATGGCATGTAAAAGGTTTTCAAAAAAAAATGATATGATTGCTTTAAACAAAAAACCCCCTTATTGTTGAGGAAATTCCAATTTTTTTATTTAAAGTGAAGTAGAATCGATATAAATAAGATCTAAATAAAACGTCTTTCAAATAGCCTGCACAACTTCTTCTACAGGAACGAATTCGAAGAACCCAATTTTCGAGCACTTTTTCCACTAAGTCAAGGCTCACTTTTATCAGAGGGGCGCAGTAAATAAACAAAACAGTCGATTCTGGTGCACCTAAATTAACAGTTTGGTGTGGTTTTTAGTATGGTGGAATCATTCTTCTTTTCGAAAGGAAGCTGGTAACACCGTAACTGTCAATGGAGAGCGGTATAGATCGATGATAACCAACTTTTATAGCCGAAATTGGAAGAAGTTGATCGTGACAATATTCGGTTCCAACAAAACGGGAATACGTGCCATACAATAAATGCAACAATTAAATTATTGCATGAAAAGTATAAAGATTCAATTATTTTAAGAAATTGTGGTATTGAATGGCCTCCAAGAAAATATGATTTAACACCATTAGACTATTTCTTGTGGGGTTATTTTAAGTACTTGGCTTTTCGAAAAAAAACAGACTCTCCTCAAGCTTTACAAGTCAATATCATGCAGAAGAAGTCGTGAAGGACATTTGAATGAAGTTTTGTTTTATACTTAATTGTATCGATTGTACTTCTGATTAAATAAAAAAACTTTTGAATGTTTTTTTTTTAAGAAATCATATCACTCTTATTGGAAAACCTTTAACTTTATTAGGACGGAAATTAATATTGTAGAAATTACAAACCTTTTATACTATCCTGTGAAGGGTATAATAAACACAATGAAGTTATTTTCCTAACACTGCTCAAGCTTTAAAAGTCAATATTGAACGTGCCATTCATGGCATATAACTTTTATCGTTCCTGAAGAAGAACTCGTAGTGGCCATTTGAATAACGTTATATTTAGAACCTAATTGTATCGATTGTACTTCATATTAAATGAAAAACCTTTGGATTTCCTTAAGAATAAATGTGTGTTTTTTTAAAGAAATTATATCACTCTTATTGGAAAACTTTTTACTTAGTGTGTATTTTATGAACAATACATTCAAATTTTCGCAACAGTGTCCCACCTGAAGGATTGTATTTAAAACATTATTTTTTTACTCGTAAAATGGAAGCAATCGGAATGCGAATGTATGAAGAGCTTTATACACTAAGGAAAAAGATTGGTTGGAAAACGGTTAAAACAATAAAAATAGTGTTCCAAATATTAAAAATTTGTAAAAGGAACAGATATTACACATTTATAAATGAAAAAACGTAACAGTGTTAGAAATTTATTGTTCAGAACATTTATATTAGTTCTCCCAACTAAATAGCCTCATTAATAAGATTTTTATTTAAATCACTCTTATCTTAACCGAATTTAATCATCTGAATTACGGTACACAACTAAATATTAATCCATGTAATAAAAAATCCTTTATGCCAATGTTTTATTTCAAACAAAAATTCAATTTTAGTTATCGCAAGTAATTATTAGTTACTTGTATTATTACAATTCGATTACAGTAAACAAATACTTACAGTTAAGCTATATTCGGTGTTTACAAACGAAAAACTGTTACATGTGGTAATTATTTGTTATAAAAATTAAATAAAAAAACTGATTTTTCTGTCAGTTGTGAAAAATATAAATAAATCAAGACCAAAATTAATTGGTTTTTTTGAGAAAAAAATTTTTAAAATAAATAAATATAAAAAAAAACATGTCAGTTATTATTTTGTGATACAAAATGAAATCTGCAAGCTGAACAACTTTTTAATGAAGGTAAGAAACCTAAGAAACGCAAAATGAATTTTAAAATGCCAGAATTTGCAAAAGACATAACAACATATGTATGTACATACTTAGTGGTGCTGCACCGGGGATGCAAAATGCTTTGAATCCACTCAATATACATACATAAAAACCACGACCAAAACGAAGATCAAAATAATATTTTCTATTAATAGAAAAATTTTTAGTTTTATAGAGGAAGTTAAATGTATTCATATATATGTAAGTATATGTGTATGTGTATGTAGATATTTATATGTATGTATGTATGTATGTATAATATGTTTTTATATTATTAAATAAAAATATTAAAAAATAAATAAAAAAATGTGTTCTTTTCTTTTATTTACCTGGGTCAAATGAAGAACTGATAATGAAAGAATTATTCTTTTGGTAACACTAATTAAATATTTTATTTCAGTTGCATCAATCATATATTTGGAAACAAATACAGTTTTTTTACGATGCTAAGAAAGAAAATTTTCAGTTATTATAAACGAATTGAGAATTAGTACGTGGAACGGAATGAATTCGATTGGCAACAAATTCGGTTGCCACAACGAATCTGTTTTCTCTGTGTAGATATAGAAAAACAGGGTAAACAGATAATAACGAATGTTAATGCAACCTTAACTTTTTAAAAGGTGTTTTAATTAGTTACAATTTAATCATACATAATTTTAATATTATTGAAATTTTTGCTCGAGAATTTTGCACAGCTAAAGGAAACTCGCACTTTACACATTCTCAGCAAAGCTGTGGTGGCCATTTAAATTATGACCGATTTTTAAAAAACTACATAAATTAAGTTAAAACGAAACCTGAATCAATTTAAACTAATACCTTTGGTTCAATTAAAATAATTCCCATCACCTTTATTTTTATAATGACACAACACTGCCTAATATACCTGTATTTGATACTTTTCTTTTTAGCTTCTATTAACACTATAGTGTGTATTCACATTTTCACTCTAAAACCATTGAGCCAAGTGAAATAATTTATATTTAATAATTAAGCACACTAAACAGTACATACATATGTATAGCAATAATTTGTTATGTAGAATATTTAAATCTAAGCTTAAATAAGTAACTAAGAAGAAGAGATTATTTTAAAGTAGGTGACAAATTATTGAATCATATTGATGATAAGAAATTTTGAGACATAGAATCTTCACTTTGCCAATTCATGTCAATGTAAATTAGTTATCAAATTCAAACGAAGTTTATTAAGACACAAATTTGCAATTAATTTGCATTAGTAAGTAAAACCTCTATGTGTATTGTGTCTTAGTATCTATGTCCTTATAGATAAGGACATTTTGGTTTGTATATTTGCAAGAAAATTATTTAATTGTTATTAAATTGTGAGTGAACAAATTATTTTAATTAGAAACTTCCTTAGCTCTTGGCTTGCAAAAGATAGCAAAAAGCTACTTGATATACAGCAACCTTAGTAATATAATGTATTTATATTGCTGAAATAGTTTTCATACTAAAACATAGATAATAACATAAATTTGGCAAGCACATATACAAGTAAGTCTCTTTTCATTTAAAATGTTATCCTTTTAGTGGATTTTAAATCGACAATTGGTAAGACTGTTTTCTGTTAAATATTTGTCATCTAAAGTATCATTTATTTAGTAAAAGGTTTGCCATTTACAAACATAGATCGTTTAACAAAAAAAAATAGTTAAAACTTACTACACAAGTAGTGGTTCAGAACCTTGGTTTTGAAACCACTAAATAGAAGACCCTTTACTTAATTGTTTGCCTTTAAACGTTAGCCCTTATATAGAAAACATAACAATGAACAATATTTAACGTACTAGCAATAACATTAAGAAAATTAAAAAAAATTTACAGTTGTGCCGAATCTTGTATACTCTTCACCAAAGTATAGTTATGCAACTATATACATCACAAAAGAGAATCTAACCGTTCACATTTGTAAATTCATTGCTTTTGTATTGCCTTTAATTGATAGCAATAAAAATAAGTATTGATATGTGCAAATTTATTGAAAGGACATGATGCCTTGTGAAAAGACTAAAAAACATTCAAACCCTTCGTTCAAAAGTTTGTAAACAAAAAATGTACAATTTCGCTAAATATTTATATTTCTGTAACTTACTGTCGTAACAAAATCAAAGATTTTGTTAATTCACTTCTAAATTTTTTCCAAAGAAACACCAAAAATATATGACGTATAAGTTTTGTGTCACACAGTTGTAAAGCGTGATTTTTTAAGAGTAGTTTTTTTAAATATCTATTAGAACACTCAGATTTGCCTCATATGTTCAAAATTTTTATTGGAATCGATAAGTTGGTCTTTTCCGTTTACTTTTTAAAAATAACTGTATGTAAATGTTTCCCGCGGCTCCGCTTCAAATAGTCCATTTGTAAGGTCCAATTTTGGACCACTTTTTCGATCTTTTCGGTCTGCATTCCATGAATAGCACGTGTTCTGTTATACTCTAAGGTTTCAATCGTGTTTGACTTGTCCACATAAGCCAACGACTTCACATAACTGCACAAGAAATAGTCAAGAGGCGTCAAATAACATGATCATGGCGGCCAACTCAAAGAGTCATTCGAAAGATAAACTGCCCACCAAATTCATTCTTCAATATTTCCATTGTTTCCTAAGATATGTGGTACCGTCTTGTTGAAACCACATATCAACCAAGTCCAACTCAGCCAATTGGGGCAAAAAACAGTCGCGTATCATGGCTCGATATAGTTCGCCATTGATGGTAATGTTTCTTCCACAATCGTCTTTGAAGAAAAATGTATCACCAGCCCATAGACCACACCAACTGTGTTATTTTCGGGATGCATCGGTAACTCTTGTACGGCATGTGGCCGTTCTTACTCCAGATGCGACACCTTTGCTTGTTTATGTATCCATTTAGCCAGAAATGAGCCTCATCGCTGAACACAATTTTTCGATAAAACAAACAATGGACATTACTCACAAAGCACGAATTTTGATAATAAATTTCAACGATTTGCAGTCGTTGCTCGTTTGTGAGCTTCTCCATGATAAAATGGCAGAGTATACTGAACACTTTTCACTTTCACAGATGTAGTTTGGACACAATTACCAACCAGTGCTGCCAGCCCGAAAAACTTATTTCACAAAAATTCACCCTTTAAAACATGTTCAGAGATGTATTTTATCAGCATAAAACAATGCATAACAATCGTTTTGAATCCGCTGATTTTTGGACTGTTCTGTTTGCTTTTATCGAATACATGCATTTTTAAATCATGTCAAGCATTGTTTTACTAATTTGATGTATATTATCAACAAAAGGCTCGTTTTCTGAGATTGTATTCAAAGGCATTGTCTGAAACACATACATATAAAAGGTGTTTGTGAAAAAGAATTTTCTAAATCTGGCTCTTATTTTTACTTGCTCAATCGTTGTTGGCATTTGTTTAATTATGACATGTACATGGATACTTTTTATGTGCGATCATGTTCGTGCAACTTATAGTGAACAAACAAAAGATTTCGTAATTTTAGAAATACGGCTGACAAAGTCTGTGCTACAAGCATTTATACATGAACATGTAGCATTCAAAAATACAGGGTGTACCAACTTGCTGTGACTGGTTTTAAATTCTTGTATTTTATGTATTTTTAAATTTTTTTATTTAATTTTTTTGCAAACTAAAGTATGATTTATAAATTTTTTTTAAGACTTTAACTAGAAATATTATTAAAAAATTGCAAAAGTGTCAAGAGGTAAATTTGTAGGGAAATATGCAAATAACCCTTAACACTGATTGCAAAGAAGCTTCAAACTTCTCCTTTTAACACAAATAGAAAAATGTTAAGACAATTTCCGTAATACGAGAGTATTTCTTATTAAACATCATTTTCTCAAAGATTTATTTATTTATTTAACTTAATTTGATATTCATTTCACTCGCTACGGTGCAATAGAGTCTGGGAAGCAACAAAATATAAATAAGAGTTTAAAACTAAAGAAAGTAAAAGAAAAAAAATTCGATTTATTATGGTGGTGCTGACTTGAGAAACAAACAACCCTTCTATTTTGTTGCTCGTATTCGAACAGAAGCAGAGTTTTATTTGAGATTTTAGTTTTTTTTGCTTTTAGTTTTTTTGTTTTGTTTCAGCTGTTAAATGCCCTCTTTAGCTAATTTGCATTTGCTACATAAATTAAATGATTTTCAAGTATTATTTCTTCTTCTGACTTAGTTTTTCTTTCTTTAGAACAGTTTACCGTTTTCATTTAGAGACTGTCGTTGTACTTGGTCTTGTCCTAAATTTCTTTCTTTTGGGTGTGTTTAAGTTTTTTTTTTTCAATTTATTATTTTCTTTTTGTAGTTTTGAGTTTTTTGTACTTAAAGAATTTTTTAAATCTTTACTAGTTCTGATTGTTGTTATAAACTTTATTGTAGTTGTGTTGTACACATAACCTTAAGCTTTTATACTTGTAAGCTCCTTTTACAATGTTGTATAATTTGTGGATATTTGCAGTCAAATTAGGCAAGTACCCTACATAGTTTTAAAGCAAAAATAAATTTTTTATATTTTACAAAATAATCTACAAAAATAGCTAAAGTTTTTAAAAATTACCGACCCTTTAAAAGGCTGGCATTGTCAAAATATTTTAAATAATTTTGTTTTTAATTAGTACTTGTTAAAAGGACGTTTTGTTAAACATAAATTTATTTATTTTTTGATGGAAGGCGAAAGCAATTCTTTTTTTTTTAATTTAATTTTACAAAGAAGACCTTTTTAAACCCTTTCTGTTATAAGAGTGACCTTTGTTTTAGTTCCATACTTAACTGGTTTGTTTAAATTAATCTAAAGATTTTAATTTCTGTGCTTGATAGTTGGCTTTGCAATTTTTTCACTAGAAGCACCAAAAATCTACACAGAATTAGGAAACTGAAAAGCAAATGTGAACAACTCCTGACTTGCTGAATTTATGTTTAAGGACTTTGTTAAAATTTAAATTTTTCTATGATTCAATGACTTACTTTTTTTTCGTCTCGGTTGAATTTTCGGAGCTTTATCTGCCTTTCAAAGGTTTGATAATAGTGTAGAATAATTATCGAGAAAAATTATAATGGAACGTGTTCAAAACACTTATTTTATTAATATATTTATTTTAAAAGGCACTTAATGGAAATATGTATTAAGCTTTTGGTAACATAATGGAAATTAGTTAAAAGTACAGGGTCTAAAAAAATCATCGTTAGCTTTAAAAATGATATAACTTTTTCGTTTGTATTCTTTTAAAATTTTGTTTAAGATTATAGAAATAACGCTTGGAGAATGAATAATGTAGAAACTCATAAGTGCAGATGACGATAATTATAAAACTTTATTCTTTAAATAAGCGATCAATTATTTTAACGCAAAAAGCATATCATATTTTAACGCAATTTTCCTAAAAAAATTGAATCCAGACCAAAGCTTACCAAAACCTACCATTTTCTCAAATAATTTCTCAAATATTTTGAAATAAATACAAGATCCCTAAAATTATACAATTTATAAAAAAATCAAATTTATTTGCTATTAAATTGTTTTTTTTTTCTCTTAATTTGTATTTAATATTTTCAAAGTGTTTATGTTTAAAAGTGTTGCTTCTAAATACATTTATTAGTATTATTTATTTAAAGAAAAGTGTCGCAAAGTCTAAATCAAAATAAGCTAAATGTTTACATTTGACATATTGGCATGCATGTAAATCTTTCCTAGAAAGGATCCCAGCACAAATTAGGTAATGACTTGCTCTAACTAAACAACTTACTTTTTAATGACTATTACATATCATCTGTCTTTCGAAGAAGTATTTTGGTGATGATTTAATTTATAATGTGATACGTAAGTACTTATTTTTAGACATTTGCTTATTTAGACACACAATATAATTTCTTATTGCGAAATTTTGCTAGAAGCCATTCAAATATATAACTTTTTATAATTCTCATTTAGTTTAACACGCGTTGGGTATAAATAATAATGATTTTGACAACAGCGGAAAAGCAATTCAATAACAAGTGATGACTTATAGGCTTTCACTGAGTTTTAAATTTTAAATTAACGTATCGCAGAATAATCAAACCGAATTTTCGTCCTTATAATAACCGAACGCCGTATATAAGTCCACAATATTAATAAGTTATTTAGGTTATTCACACCAAGTACTTATTTATTGCTACAAAAGAAAGTACTTATCTAAGTCCCTCATTATAAGCAAACGTAATATGCGAAGCACCATTTGTAAGCGATTGTTATAAGTAATTAAAGGAGTCCCTATTTGTATGCGAGCGTGGTAAGAGTTCTTGCGTTATATGACATCGCCGCACAGTGGCACCTTCTGACTTTTTTCGTTGCAAAAATCATAACTTTTGAAATAATTAAGATATTTTAAAGATTTAAAAGGATATTGACAGAAGAGACTTTAGATTTCAAAATAATGTTAAAAATACTGCTAGAAGTACAGAGTGCTCCGAAAATTGCGGTTAAAATAGGATAATTTTTCCAGTTAAATGTTAACATGTTTTTTTAATTATAAGTTTTTTATTTGTATCGCAAATACACATTTTTATATACTTTTAATAATTAAATTTAAGTAAATTTATATTAAGTAACTAGTTTAACCGGATGATCCATCACATCCCCACTTATTTATCAATGTAAGCCTATCTGGAAGTGATACTGCTTCCTCTTCAGGCAAACTTTGAATAAGGCGTTTGGCTGTATGAGCCATTAAGTCTTGCAGTTTTACATCTATCGATACTTCAGTAAACTTTACATTAGGTGGAACTGCTTCTTTTTTGGCAGATGTAATCTTTTTGTATCCAGGAAGAATATTCACATTCTGATTCTTTAAAGAGCTTCGTAAAATAGAATATTTTTCCTTTGACAATCCCAATTCCATAAACAAAGCTAAGGCTTCTTCTATATTATACTTTGTGGATAAAGCATTTGGTGGAGTAGGAATACTCCCTTAGATTCTCTGTATCGATCAGGGCTTGCAAGTACCACAGCTTTTGTAATGTCGGACCTTGATTTATCTTTATCTTTTGCAAACTTAAGACATAATGCTTCTGAAAGATGCGATTTAGATATATCTTTTGTGGCATTTTAAAGTTTACGTTTTCTTGTGTACTCAGAACACTCGTTTATAGTTTTTGCTGGTCTTCCTCTTTTGCTGTCAGAGGATGTATGTGGCTCTTCGATGTTTTCAAAAGTGGTAACTCCATTTAGCCAATCTGGGTTGTTTTTCATAAATGCTTTTTTCGTACGGTGTGAGGAAAGTCATTTTTTTAATTGTTAGAAAAACGCAGTGAATTTTGCTATGAACATCCATTTCGTGGTATCCTGGTAAATCGTGTAGTTTTTCCACAATAGCCAATTTAAATGCAATTTCATTGTCTGAGTTTCTGAATAACTCCAATAATTCTAAATTGGTAAATGACATTATCGCACTTTAAAATAAAATTGTACAAGTTCTGTTACTGATCACTAGTTTTAGAAAGTAAAAACCGTACTTGCTGCATTATACAATTGCGGTTTATTTTTGTACCCAAAAATTAAAAAAAAGGGTTTACATACCTAATTTGAGCAAAAAAAAAAAATTAACTGGAATAATCTGCTGTTTATATCTTATTCAGTATAAAAAAGTTTTAAAACTATCTGCCTACTTTTATAACAAGTGTTTTAAAATTTAAATAAATAAAAAAATTCCAATAGTTATGCCTACCTGATTGGCAGAGCAAAATATTGTTTTTTATTTAACGAAAAGTAATAAAAATATCCAACAAGTAACTCTATTTTACACTTAAATTGCTGCAGTGAAAAAAATTTGGAAACCCTTTTTTATTTCTTTCACATTTTGCACACATCTTTGTTACATACTTTAAAAATGAGAATAAAATTTTTCTCGTTTTCGCTCTGAAGTTGTAACACTTTTCTTTTTATTTTACCTACAGCGGCAACCTACGGCAGCCAAACTAAATTAAATTATTTCAAGTATTATGTAGCAAATATGCTCAGAAAATATGGGCAAGACCATTTTTGACCATTTTAAGATATGCTCTATTTTATTAGGGTGTCTGAAAAGCGGCTACTGCCGAAAAAGTAGGGTATCTGCTGAATATTTTACTACTTATTTTAATTAAAAACAAACATACCTTAAAAAAATACCAAAAAAGTGGTAATGAAACGGCAATGTTTCTGACACTTTAATTCTAAAATTCATTTATTTTTTCAAGATCACCCTTTTTTTTTTTTTTACAAAATTGTCGACTTTGAGTCGACTTTAAGGAAAACGTTTTTGGATTGGGATCAGTAAGTAGTTCCTTATACGATGTTTTCATTCATTTCACAAAATTTTGCCATGAAAATTTGTATTTTTGCCACGGGTTTTAGGAAAAGGGGACACTGTGCGCCGTGTTAAAATAATGGGTTTAGATGTCAAATTGTAAGCAGTGAAGAACTGTTTTTTAGTACATTCAACTCATTATTTTGTTATGAGAGTTTTTGCTGGGATTGTTGTAAATTTTACCAATTTAATTAAATCCCCCTGTTTTCTTCATTTTGTCAATTGAATTTTATATATTGACACCTAAAGTTATCTACAAGATTTGAATATTTTAATAGTAAGTACAGAGCTCTTGCGCAATAAATTTCAACACAAAAGTTTTAAAGAAACTTATTAATTAAATTCTTAAAATATTTTAATTTTAAGGTTTTAACTAAAAAAAAATCATTTTCTATCAAAAATTAAAAAATTCAAACTAACCAATTAACCTACCAAGTTGTGCTTAAATTAGAAAACTTTACGAAATGTTGTCCAATCAGACCAAACTACCATCCCTATCTGTTACATTTATTTGAATGTGGCAGGGTACACTTATACAAGGTGGCGGTGCCAGCCCAGCTGACTATTTTTTTGTGTTCCGGAGTATATCAAACTATAATTTAAGAAAATGATTTCAACTCCGGAAATTGTCAAACTCCATGCATTAAAAAAAGAGAGCCAAAAATTGATCTTCTTTACGCTATCACCTTATGTAATTACACCATAGAATGTGGTAGTAATGTTTTGTTATGGGTTAAAGTTTTTTTGTTTCTCTTTCGATTGGGAGTTTATTTAATACAGAATGCAAAACACTACGAATGTATTCAAATTGCTTTTAAGAGCAGTCATGCAGACGTCTACTGTCAACCAACCAAGGAAAATTTTAAATGCATAACAATGTCAATTAAACTAAATCTGTAACAATATGTAGATACAAAATAATTAAAACAAGTGAAAGTTACTAGATTAATAAGTGTTTAATATGGGTAGGTCTTATTTAGGCCAGCATTTTCACGAAATGAAAAATATAAGAACAAGAGAAGATTTTTAAAAAGTTATATCTTTTGTTTAGAAGTGGTTGTGTGAGTAATTAACAAATATAAAGTTAGATTTTACAAGCCATGTATCGCTATGCTTCTGAAGAACTCTGAAAGTTCTGGTAAATTTATTTCCGCAATGCGTTTAAAATAATTGCAATTACATTGTTAACTATACTTTATATCTATATTCAATCCTGACTACATAACCGAAACCAGAAAACATACAATTCAATAAATCGTCAATCAAATGATTCAGTATTTGCCAACGAAATTTTCCTTTGTGGCTATAAAAATTCTATTGCAAGAATAATAATTTCTTAGTGCCAACTACATATATCTATTTCGAAACAAAACTCTGTAGCTACAACTGTATTGTATTGCAGTATCACAATTAAACTATGCGATTGGCACCAATTGTGGTACTCACAACCGATACGATTTCTCTGTGCAATATACCGCCACCGAAAGTCTACACAATAATAATATTAGATTTTATTTCTACATTAGAGCCCAGCAAAAAGCTGTAATGTTTAAAATAAAAAATATTTATTTTTCCATTCCATACTTTTTTTGTTCTGACTTAACAAAACACCTGGTCACTTTTTCCTGAGTAGTTGTTGCTAGTTATAGAATATACACTACACAAGTTTAGAGGGGTTTTAAGAAATTTGCACAGTCATGAAATCATATAACTATGATGGGGATAATGAAAGAAAAATGAATATAGAAACAACAAAATAAAAAAAAAAAATTTTAAACTGAACACAAGAATTGAAATGAATACTATTATTTTATGAAAAGGGAATCAGGTGTAATAGTCATACCTACAATTTGTAAACATTATGTCACATTATAGTTGTTGCTTTTTTTCTTCTTTTTTTTTTTTGGTTGTTGATATTTTCTTCTTTTGTTGTCTTTTCTTTTGTTTTGCTTGTCATTGAAAGCAACAAAATTGTGCTGTAGATATAAACTTTTCATACACAATTCAGTCTTGCTTCATACTCAGCTTTCATGCAAATAAAAAGGTAAAAAGACATTTTCTTTAAGCGTCAAATTTAATAAGAAATTTTATTCTAACAAAATGAATTGTGTTTTTACCATTAAATGATAAACAGAGTTTGTTAAAATGTGTTGTAATAAAAACACTGTAAAAATTTTATTTTATAAAATTCTTTTAATGTTTTGCAAAAGTAAGTTTTAAAAGTAATTTAGTTAATGTCGTCAATTGAAAAATTGAAAGTTTGATAAGATAACACGGTGATTCTATTAATTTTGGGTAAACGTTTTTTATGGGTCGATATAAAAGTATTGGAATCAATATGCACTAATTATTTAGTTTTTTTAACAAGTAAAAAGAACATAACTTCTATATGATTTGAAATATTTCTCAATATAAAAAAAATTAATTAAAAAAAAAAACAAAAGAAACTGTTTTTCATTAAAATTAGTTGAAGTGCATTTATGCAAGTAAACCAAAAAAAATAGCAAATTTTTGGACTTTTTTATAAATTTCTCAGAAAAAGTTCTTTAAGGAACCACTATTAGCATGATTTTTTTTTTATATTCCAAGATGTCTAGCTTAAATTTTTATTTTAAAATTCTGCAATCGGTTAAAAATTGCAAAAGATAAATGCTTTTGAATATGCAATTCTTAGTGCCTTTAAATAAGTGATCCGGAGTGTATTTATGTTGACTCCCATTTGCCTATCAGAAATAATATTCGCTTAAAAAATTTAATTTGTTTTATTGTTAAAAGTTTAAGCAGCCATTTAAAAAACTATTTATAGTTGTCCTATTGTTTAACGCGCTTCAATTTAAAGTTATTCTGTTTTAAAGGGCCATCTTGTAGATTGTTAGTTCTTTTATAATTAACCTATTACTACCTGCACATAGATCAGCTCGTACGATTTTTATGAAATTTGGATATTTACTTTCACCTTATCAGGTGTGTATGCATATAGGAACAAACTTTTGACAATTATAAAGAAAAGCACAGCTGATCATCAGTTGTTGGTTTGCAATCACCTAAGTAAATACGCATTGGTAAATTTATAAATAAAGTCTAATACGGAATTTTGGGATTCAAAATGTTTCGTCGACATAAAATTCTAACTGCTGTCGAGTTGCAAGCTGTTTTTGATCAGGATAGTGATGGTGAGGAGAACTCTATCCAACACTCAGATACCGTTGATGTCATGATAACGCCACCCGATGACGTCGATAATGTTAGTGACAATGAAGAATTGGACGAAAATGTTCAACTGTTGCGCGATGAGCCGAAGCTGCCTAATGAGATTGCTGGAAAATTCGAAATCGAATGTGTTTACAATGACACCAACCAGGACATGCCATCAGGTGGTGATAATGATAATTATAACGGTAAGTAATGAAGGCGAAGAAGAAGAAGAAGATGATACACCGGTAGCCTAAACATCTAGTGGTCGTAAATCAACATTGAAGTCAAAAAAGGCACCGAAGCGTCCTAGAATTGATGAAGGAGTTAAATCAAAATGGTCTCGGTCACATAAGTATCGATTTGATAAGACTCCAATCGATGATACGGCCAATTCATACAAAGCATTGTATGAACAAATTGGTGTCATGAATCCAGTGCCGCTTTGGGAGATGTTTATCGATGAGGAGGTGTTAAACTTGTTGGTTACTTCAACCAACCATTACGCTGCGACCAACAATTGTCCATCGTTCATGACATCAACTACCGAAATGAAAACATTTTTGGACTTGTTCTATATCACAGGCTACCATACTTTGCCGCAAATACATAGCTATTGGTCAAATCGAGTATCATTGGGATGTGCACTAATAAAAGAATGTATTTCAATGGACAAATTTAAACGAATTAAACAATTCACGTGTGCGACAACTCAGCATTGGATACAAATAACAAATTTGCGAAAGTCGGCCCATTAAATGATTTATTGAACAAGAAATTCCTTCAATTCGGTATATTTTCTCACCACCTTTCGGTTAATGAACAAATGATTGCATACTTCGGCCGGCATTCGTACAAAATGTTCATCCAGGGAAAACCAATTCGTTTTGGTTACAAGTATTGGTGTCTGAGTTCGGTAGAAGGTTACTTGTATCAGTTTATTCCATATGCTGGTGCAACGGAACAACTAGACCCCAGGTTTTGGTCTGGGAGAAAGGGTAATCCTATCGTTGTTGTCGAATGTGGAGGAACGTGCCAAAATATTATGATCAAGTCCAACTATCATCATCCGGGTAGAACGATAGCTTCTGGGGCACAACTGTCAATGCGTTACGATCGTGTGGATCACTTTATCGGAAAACTCAATACTCGTCATCGTTGTCCGCAATGTGGTGGAAAAAAATTAGTATGGTTGTTTGAAGTTCAAAGTGAATTTGCATCCTGCTCCTTGCTTCTTGGATTATCACAATGGTGTTGCACCAGATTAGAAGAAGATTGCTAAGGCTAAGTGATTTATTTAATATTTTTTTAATAAAATTACAAAATTCATTTAAAAAGAAAATTGTTTAGTAAAATAAATGTATGAATTTTATGTACTATGGACTGTCGGGTACTTAAATACCCATTTCCATTTGACCGGATCTGAAGGCCAGATGTAGGGAATCTGAGTTTCTTCTATTCTAGTTCCTACTAAATATCTCTTATTTTCATTTATTATATTTTTGGTAACCCTCTCTCTCTCTCTCTCTCTTTTTTATTATATAAAGGTAACACAGTTGACCATATTGGTCTCCGAGTGTTGGTGTTGATGGCGGATCCTGCTTCCTGCATCATCCTTTACTGCCTACCTACCTACCAACGATGTGTGCTCAACTGTATTGAGCAGATAAGAACCGTATTTTAGTACTTCTAACTCATTAATCATGAAACTTTGTGCTGGGTTATAATTAAAAAAAATTTCAGGTGACCACAGCTTAAATAATTCCACTGGGTTGACAATAATTGTTTTATTTTTACGAAATTTTAACGTCCATAAAATTTATTATTGTAATTCTTCTCTAGGCTCTTTTATATTGCAGCAAAACCTAGGTAAAGACTTGCTAGAGGCTGTGTAATGGACGCTGGACAAGATAGTATTTTATATGCAATATTTATATGACGAATTTATTTAATATTATAGGAGTTTCGTTAATGGTAAAAGTACTTATTTATTTTTACTACAAAAGGTATATTCAGTTCTATCGCATGTAAGGGGTTAATTGGCAGCTAAATTAGTTAAATCATCATTACGATCTTTATATACATTGTTTCAAATAAACGTTTATTTACTTATTTTGTGTAGGCATATAGAAACAAAATAAAAACTCAATGTTTTGGTTTCTCTCATACAGGCTTAACAAAGGCTAAGCTGCTCTTCGATAATTTTTACCAAAAATAAATGCAAAATAACCTTTAATCTTCTTTATTGTAATTAATATTGTTTTTATGGTTTGTACATAATAATCTCTGGCTGTGTGTGGAACGTAAACTATACATATTGTAATTAAAACAAATAATGTGTACATACTATATACATAAGAAGATTTTACTTTTGCGAACATACAAGTGACTAAAATGGACATAAGATCAAATGCTTTGCATTTATATATCTTTGATAAAATATTTAAACATTTTAAGGAAATAAAATTAGCTTACATAATTGAGAGATCAGGTTAGTTTACCACAGCAAATGAAATTGGCAGGAACAAAATGTATTATGACTCCGTTTGCAAAAATACAAATAGTAATGGTACAAAATAAAAGTAGTAATGTCTCAAATTATGTCAAAACATAAAGCGTATAAAAAGATACGTTTTAATGCAACAAAGTAAACTGTAATTGAATAGTACTCAAAAATAGTTTTTTTTTTCGATAATCGAAAATTCTTTAGATTTTTCTAGAACGTGCAACGTGAAGGTATAAATAAGGCGTTTTTCGAAGAGACACTTCCTTTTAATTAGTACTTGCAATAAGAGCTCAACCCATAGAACACATTTTGTAATCCAATTGGATTTTCAACATCCTTATAATATTTCCGAATTTTATAAAAAAATTAAGGACCAGATAAACGTCGTGAAAAAATAATCAGGAACGTGTTGTGAAGAAAAATCATAAAGTGTGCGGTAAGCCAGGCTTAAAAATTCCTTAAAATAATTGGGTATATAACATCTATTTGCCACATGTTTGTGTGTAACCCAAGGTAATTACAGGAGATTCATAGGCAAAAAGAACTTCTACTATTCCTATTAAAACGCATGCATTTATACCTAGTGGGGCTAGAAGATCCCAACTGCAGTCTAAAAGTAAGTCTCGTACTAGATTACACCGCACAGGAAAATCATTGGGTCTAAATCAAATAGATCCAGTGAGTAAAATCTGCCTGTCCAATTGAATATTTTTTCAAGTAAAGTAAATAACTTTTACATTTCAATAATAACAAAGATTGGAAAGTTATTTAAGATGTTTCAACGTTCAAATTCAACCTCAACAACAATAATATTCTCGTGCTAAGTAGAACCTAAATAATATATGTATACATAAATCAACTGTCATCGTGTTACTCTGCCTAATTCAGTCCACATAAACGCAACATTCATATCACACCTATAATGAGACATTAAAAACCAGAAAGTGAAAAAGAAATAGAAAAATATGTGAACTTTGAAAGTAAAGAAAAAAAAAAACAGTTTAAAGTTAAAGTTAAATAATTAAAATAAGTGTAGTTCGTAAGAGGAAAAATAATTTTAAATGTTAAAAGAATTAAGAAAAAGACGAGAAATGTGTAGATAAAATTCCTCCAATCAAAATTGTTGAAGAAATATATATGCATATATCTAGTATATATATAAATATTTATATATATACATATATACGTATATCTATACATATGTGCATAGGTATGTGGCAATTCTAAAGAAAACGTCAAAATTAAAAAGAAGAAGAAACCTAGCTATTCGTAAAATAAAACCAATTTGGCTAATCTAACTGAGGCAAGAGCTATAAACTTCTAACTCTTTTAGCACCTACATCGCTGCACTGGAAGGCCTTCTACTGTTCGATGGAAAAGGGGTAAGTTCGATCATGCTTAGTATCTCAACATAAAATTATGTTTATAGTTCTTGCAATTTAATTAAATAACATAAACTACTAGTTTTTTTTTTAACAACAACAATGAAATGTCAAAACTTTTATTTTGTTGAAAAAGTATGTTTATATACATCCATCAAAGCTGTCACCTAAAATGTAATAAAGCTTTTCGTGGAATAATGTTGGAGTGAAACAAAAGAACTCCTATAAATAGACTTGCACAATAGGGAAATTATTCTCACCGTAAAGTTTTATGAGAAATATTGCTATTGATCTGGCGATTGTTGTTGTTGAATTATATATGTTTTATTATGATATTAATATGTCTCAGAATTGTAGAAGTAAAGCCTAAAGTGAAAGAAGAAACTGGTTTTTTTTATTGTAAAAGCAAAATTTGGAATGTTTCTTTTTCTCCGTAATTTTCGTTTTTATTTTGTGCTTAAAATATTGCACATCTCGCACAATGGGTAGAAAATTTTGCCTAACTCTTATTTTATAATTAATGAATTTCATGCACTTACTCTTAAATATCAAAATTAGGTATAACGTACATATATAGTTAAATATTATATGAATTTTTTTTTTGAAATTTTCTTTAAATATTTGATTACTTCCTGTTTAAATTGAATCATGAAATTAAGTATCGATAGCGTGGAATTTCATCTCATTAAAATTTGTGTAGGATAACTTAATTTGTATTTGCAAGAACAATAAGAATTAGATTTAAAATTTAATCATGAATATATATATGATACCAATTGTACGTTGCACAATGGGTTGCTAAACTAAAAGCTAAGGTGTTTTTATTCTAAGAGATGAAGTTATAAATAAAGGTATATAAGTTAGGGGTTCCAAAAATAGATAATACGCCACTGGAACATTTGGTTGGTGAGGGTATAGAGGCGGCCATCTCCACGAGACCTGAGAGATGTGCGTTATTGCAAATTCACTTATACCTTTTAGAGTAGATTTTTTTTTTCGTTTACAAAAACGACTAGACTGGGGCATTTGGTTTTGTAAATCTAGTCGTATTGGCCCGTAGTAAAATTAAATTTCATAAATAAATAGGGAGTCTATAATAAAGGTTTGTAATAAAAAATGGTGGTACTAGGATGGGACCCGAACCCCCCACCCGACTGCTGTGCTGGCATAGTAAAGGCTCCCGCAGTCCTAATTCTAACACCACTCATGTATGCTCTTGTTGTTCTTTGGAAAATTTCTATTATGTAAATTTGACACTGACATCATGGTGCATGTTATACCACACAGTTGTGTACCTTGGTGTGTACTTTATACGTATGTCCCAAGGCAACGCAATGCTACGAAAGCGTATATTAAACAATACGTGCATTACAAAGAATGGCGCCCAACGTGGGGCCGAAAAGGACTTTTTGTTCCTTTAGGCTCTGGATTCATTTTTTTGTTGTTTGTTTGTAAATTTCAACAAATTGCTTAGTATAGAATATTTTTGATTGTATGATTCTTAATTACAAATAATTTATGAATCTTAACTGGATTTTCAGCAATCTGAGGGTTAATAGTTCGGATTTGCTGACCGTGTGGAAAGAATAGATGCTTTTATAATTTTGATAATTATTTTCAGATAATTTCGTACTCGAGCATTTGCGAACATAATTAATTAAGATTAGAATTAGTTTCATATGAAGTTAACTTAGAGCTTATTTAAAATGGATTTCGCTGAATTGTCAAGGATAATTTAACGACCTTTGAAAGTTACGCTAAACGACGTAGTAAGATTAAGCGTATTATGATAGTGTGTTAGATTCTGATTCTGATTTTTAATATTATGCGCGCATCATAGCCAAAATTTTCATCCAGTATAAGTTGAGTTTGTAGAAAAGTAATATACCAAATTTATTTCTTCATCTTTAGCAATAAAAACACTATATGGAAACGGAAAGAATTTGAGAAATTTTATTTTATAAGAAAAGTTTAGTTTTTTTTTATTTTTGTTATACACTAAAAATATTCTGGGAATAAAAGCTAGTGCTTGCATTATTAATTTATAAACTTTTGTAATTTAAAACATATTTTAAATTTATTATTTTTTTTTGCTTTACAAATTTGCGTTGCACTTAAATATTTGATCCTGAGATTCGTCAAAAAAAAAAAAAAGAAAAGGGAAAAAATAACAAAATTTTTAAATTTTTCGTTTGAGCTAACCCAAGCTTCAATTTAATTTTCAATATTTTGCACTCTAACTGTTCACGTAGCAAGAAACATGTCGCTTGAGCGTACACCACCACAAGCCAACGTACCGCCACCATTGCCTTTGGCACCTATTTCTATAGAACCTTCGGTATGTCATGTGTGTAACGAGACTATGACAGAAGGTCAAGATTGCCTCATAATTAAGGGATGTTCTCACGGGTATCACAGGCAATGTATTGAGGCAAATTTATCAAACGTTACAGAATGTCTTGTGTGTAAACGACCCTTTCATATTTCTGAGTTATGTAAATTAAATATTGTAAATAAAAATTTTCAATTGCCAAAGAATAACCCTAAAGGAAAAGGTCGCGGAGCAGTACCTAGAACTTATAATACTCGAAGTACAACGCGTAACTTATTTCCAGACTCGCAAACTTTAGTTGCTGTAGAAAATGTATCGACCCCTAATCATTCAATCCCAATTGTTTCGGAAAATCATCTGTTAAACACAGCTGCACGTCCACCATTACAGCGTTCCTCTTCACCCAATATAAATAATAATAGTATTTGTTACGAAGAATTAAATCGTATGATAGAAAATAGTATCACACGGCTCTTATCGAACTTAAATATTATCCCATCTGGTAATGTAGCAAATAACAACGAGGCTAATCCTATTCATGGCGTTAGACCAAATGATCAACAATTTGCAAGTAATGTTCCCAATAGGCAGTTTATATCTCCCAATATCGGTCTTAACCCAAATTCGTTAAATGGTTCATTTCACCCCGATAAAATTACTTCTGTAATCCAAAACTGGAACTTGAAGTTTGATGGTTCTACTGTAGGTTTAAACGTCGATGAATTTTTGTATCGAGTTCGATCACTGACGAGAGACAATTTTAACGGCGATTTTACAGTAGTCTGTAAAAATTTACATATTTTATTAACTGGGAAGGCGAGAGACTGGTATTGGCGATACCACAAACAAGTACAATCTATAGAATGGTCTGATTTTTGTGACGCCATAAGATGTCAATATAAGGAATTTAAATCCTCGTTTGACATACGCGAAGAAATTCGTAATAGAAAACAAAAACCCAATGAAACTTTTGACACCTTCTATGAAGGGGTATCTTCGATTATGGATCGATTACCAATTCCGATGTCAGAAGCTGAATTAATTGAAATTCTGGCAAGAAACCTTCGCCCAGATATTCGCCAAGATCTTTTATACGTACCCATTCATACTATATCTCATCTAAGAAAACTGGTTCAAATGAGGGAAAATTTTTTAAATGACGAATTTGTACGCAAAAGTTTTGTGGGTAGAAATACCAATGTAATGATACCTAGACGGTATATAAATCAAATTGATAATAATGAACGTAGTGAGGTGATGAACGAGGTCTCAGATAGTAATAATTTTTCTGTAGACGCTATCCAAAATTCTGCAAAAGTTTCAAAGTGCTGGAACTGCGATGAAGTAGGGCATTACTGGGAAGACTGCCTTCAAGAAAGAACTGTCTTTTGTTACGGCTGTGGGGAAAAAAATGTGTATAGACCTAAGTGTATTTTTTGCATATCTCGAAAAAAGAATCAGTCAAAAAACTTAGGCAATTGCAGGCAGGGGAATTAGCGAATACATTTTCTAAAAGCCCAGCCATACCTGTTAAGTTAGAAAATTCTGCTACTACAGAAAATGTAAAACCTGATAAGTCATTTGCTTCTAACCAAAACTCTAGTAAAATTATCTCAATTTTACCACGTAGGAATTTGGAAAATCCCTCAACGGTTACTTCTGAGGAGGACGTTAGTAAGATCATTATGCCAAAATTGCCATATCACAAACGATGGGAGATTTATAATAGAAAACGAGAGGAAATTTTTAATGTTTCTGGTCTTTCTTTTCACTATGAAAATAGAACCAAACGCTCTACCAGTCGAATGAGAAAATTCTATAAAGTGCGTAAAATCTGTAAAAAATTCCTAATATCAACTATAGTAGCAAATCCTATGGATAAACGATACTATGCAAAAGTGCATTTTTTGAATTTTCAAGAATTTGGCCTATTGGACACTGGGGCGAATATTAGTTGTGTGGGAGCAGATTTAGCATTGTCTGATTTTTCAAAATTTCCTAATTTTGTTAAATGTAAGAGCTATGTTAAGACTGCCGATGGGAAGTCACAACCTGTTCTAGGATGGTTGGATGTTAATATTACGTTTCAGGACAAATCAAAGTGTTTAAAATTATTCATAATACCTACAATTTCACAAAGGTTGATATTAGGAATCGACTTTTGGAACACCTTTGCATTGCTACCAGATTTAGTTGGATCGGTGAGCATTGTTTGCATGGATAATAATTCCAGTCCGTCTGTGTTGTCTGGTCTTAATGAAAGTTATGATGTGTTGTCCGATGTTAAAGAAAAATCTCATAATGTAGATGAGAATACGTACCCACTCACTGTTAGACAACAGCAACAACTTAGCGCAGTAACGAAACTTTTCCCGAATTTTGAAGAACAAGGATTAGGTAGAACCAGCCTTATTAAGCATTCAATTGACGTAGGTAAGGCTATACCTATTAAGCAACGTTTCTATCCAGTTTCTCCGGCTGTTGAGAAACTAATGTTTGGTGAGATTGACCGAATGTTGGCACTAGGGGTAATTGAGCCATCGTCGTCCCCGTGGAGCTCACCCATGCGACTGGTGGTAAAACCTAATAAAGTTAGATTGTGTTTAGATGCAAGAAAGGTAAATTCAGTTACAAAAAAGGATGCGTATCCATTGCCTAATATTGAGGGAATTTTTGCAAGGCTTCCAAAAGCGAATCTTATATCAAAGTTAGATCTGAAGGATGCCTATTGGCAAATAGCTTTGGACGAAAAATCCAAAGCTTTGACGGCATTCACAGTCCCAGGTAGACCACTATACCAGTTCGTAGTAATGCCTTTCGGACTGTGTAATGCACCTCAAACCATGTGCAGATTAATGGATGAGATTATACCACCTGATCTACGTCACTGTGTCTTCGGGTATCTGGATGATCTAATTATTGTATCTGAGGATTTTACGACACATTTAGAAATATTAGTAAGAATTGCGTCTCAATTTCGTAAAGCCAATTTGACATTAAACATATCAAAGTCTAAATTTTGCGTCACTAGGGTGAACTATCTGGGATATGTGATAGGAAATGGTGGGATAACAACTGATCCAGAAAAAATATCGGCAATTACAAACTGGCCAACACCTAAAAATCTGAAGCAGGTTCGTGGTTTTCTCGGATTGGCGGGGTGGTATCGTAGGTTCATCGAGAATTTTGCCACTGAAGTTTTTTATATCACTGAAGTGTTATCTAAAAAGAAAAAATTCTTATGGACTGAGGAAGCAAACAAAGCGTTTGAGCGAATAAAAATGCTTCTAACAACAAACCCGGTATTAGCGAATCCAGATTTTACTAAGAAATTCTTTCTGCACTGTGATGCTAGTGATTATGGTATTGGCGCAGTTCTCGTACAATTAGATGAAAAATTAAACGAAAAACCAATTGCCTACATGAGTAAGAAATTAAATTCTGCTCAACGTAATTACAGTGTCACAGAACGGGAATGTTTAGCAGCTATAGAAGCAATAAAACGTTTTAGGTGTTATCTGGAAATGCAAGAGTTTGAGGTGGTTACGGATCATTCGAGTCTATTGTGGCTAATGAGACAGCCCGACCTAAGTGGTAGACTGGCCCGATGGGTTTTTAAATTACAGGCGTATAAGTTTACTATCTCTCATAGAAAAGGCAAGGATAATGTCGTGCCGGATGCACTTTCTAGAATTCCCAATGAAAATGTGTCAGCCCTAGAATTCGGTGAACCAGAAGTTGACCTAAACTCTCCTCATTTTGATGATAGAGATTATAATGACTTAAAAGAAAAGATCGAAAATAATGCAGGCAAATATCCTGACGTCAAAGTTGTAGACAAATTTGTTTATTATCGTACCCAACATTATACTGGAGATGAGACCCAAGAAGAAGCAAGTTGGAAACTCTGGATACCTGCTGGACTTAGAAAAACTACTATTGTTAGAGCACATGATAGTCCCATTACCGCTCACGGTGGTATGAGTAAAACTATAGAGCTACTACGAAGAACCTGTTTCTGGCCTGGAATGGTGCGTGATATAAAGAATTACATTCGGGACTGCGAAATTTGTAAATCCACTAAGTCCCCAAATTTTATCATGAAACCTCCAATGGGAAATCAAGCAGTATCGGTTCGACCATTCCAGCGTCTATATATAGATTTGCTTGGTCCATATCCCCGCAGTAAATCAGGCTACATTGGCATACTCATAATTTTAGATCATTTTAGCAAATTTCATTGGCTATGCCCCTTGAAAAAATTTACCTCTACTGTTATCCAAGAGTTTTTACAAAAACATATATTTCACACATACGGAGTACCAGAAATCGTTGTAAGTGATAATGGCAGCCAATTTCGCGCAAACGACTTTAATGCTTTTTTAACCACGTATGGAATTCAACACATTTATACTGCACTTTACTCCCCCCAATCCAATGCTTCAGAACGCGTTAACCGTTCCCTGATCGCTGCTATTCGCGCCTATATTAGAACAGATCATCGATTATGGGACGAGAATCTAACTGCTATCAGCTGCGCTCTTCGCAATTCCCTTCACCAATCCATCGGATGTTCACCTTATCATGCACTATTTGGCTTTGATATGGTCACACACGCTTCATCATATGAGCTGTTGAAAAAGCTTCATTTACTCAACGAGCCTTCTGCGAAACTGCCTCGAGATGATCAACTACAGCTTACTCGCCAAGATATTCGCAAACACCTAAACGAAGCTTACAAACAAAATCAACATCAATATAATTTACGAGCAAAACCACAAAACTTTAAAGTTGCTCAGGAGGTCTTTCGTAGAAACTTTGTTCAAAGTAATATGGAGAAGCGTTTCAACGCCAAACTAGCACCAGTGTTTGTAAAAGCTAGAGTAAGGGAAAAATTAGGAAACAATTATTATGTTTTGGAAGATTTGAATGGAAAACTTGTCGGAACTTTTCATGGCAAGGATATAAGGGCTTGACCTAGCGTGTTTGTCCATCTAATTCTGTTTCGAAGTTCGACAGAATTATCTGGTTTGTAATGGACGCTGGACAAGATAGTATTTTATATGCAATATTTATATGACGAATTTATTTAATATTATAGGAGTTTCGTTAATGGTAAAAGTACTTATTTATTTTTACTACAAAAGGTATATTCAGTTCTATCGCATGTAAGGGGTTAATTGGCAGCTAAATTAGTTAAATCATCATTACGATCTTTATATACATTGTTTCAAATAAACGTTTATTTACTTATTTTGTGTAGGCATATAGAAACAAAATAAAAACTCAATGTTTTGGTTTCTCTCATACAGGCTTAACAAAGGCTAAGCTGCTCTTCGATAATTTTTACCAAAAATAAATGCAAAATAACCTTTAATCTTCTTTATTGTAATTAATATTGTTTTTATGGTTTGTACATAATAATCTCTGGCTGTGTGTGGAACGTAAACTATACATATTGTAATTAAAACAAATAATGTGTACATACTATATACATAAGAAGATTTTACTTTTGCGAACATACAAGTGACTAAAATGGACATAAGATCAAATGCTTTGCATTTATATATCTTTGATAAAATATTTAAACATTTTAAGGAAATAAAATTAGCTTACATAATTGAGAGATCAGGTTAGTTTACCACAGCAAATGAAATTGGCAGGAACAAAATGTATTATGACTCCGTTTGCAAAAATACAAATAGTAATGGTACAAAATAAAAGTAGTAATGTCTCAAATTATGTCAAAACATAAAGCGTATAAAAAGATACGTTTTAATGCAACAAAGTAAACTGTAATTGAATAGTACTCAAAAATAGTTTTTTTTTTTCGATAATCGAAAATTCTTTAGATTTTTCTAGAACGTGCAACGTGAAGGTATAAATAAGGCGTTTTTCGAAGAGACACTTCCTTTTAATTAGTACTTGCAATAAGAGCTCAACCCATAGAACACATTTTGTAATCCAATTGGATTTTCAACATCCTTATAATATTTCCGAATTTTATAAAAAAATTAAGGACCAGATAAACGTCGTGAAAAAATAATCAGGAACGTGTTGTGAAGAAAAATCATAAAGTGTGCGGTAAGCCAGGCTTAAAAATTCCTTAAAATAATTGGGTATATAACATCTATTTGCCACATGTTTGTGTGTAACCCAAGGTAATTACAGGAGATTCATAGGCAAAAAGAACTTCTACTATTCCTATTAAAACGCATGCATTTATACCTAGTGGGGCTAGAAGATCCCAACTGCAGTCTAAAAGTAAGTCTCGTACTAGATTACACCGCACAGGAAAATCATTGGGTCTAAATCAAATAGATCCAGTGAGTAAAATCTGCCTGTCCAATTGAATATTTTTTCAAGTAAAGTAAATAACTTTTACATTTCAATAATAACAAAGATTGGAAAGTTATTTAAGATGTTTCAACGTTCAAATTCAACCTCAACAACAATAATATTCTCGTGCTAAGTAGAACCTAAATAATATATGTATACATAAATCAACTGTCATCGTGTTACTCTGCCTAATTCAGTCCACATAAACGCAACATTCATATCACACCTATAATGAGACATTAAAAACCAGAAAGTGAAAAAGAAATAGAAAAATATGTGAACTTTGAAAGTAAAGAAAAAAAAAAAACAGTTTAAAGTTAAAGTTAAATAATTAAAATAAGTGTAGTTCGTAAGAGGAAAAATAATTTTAAATGTTAAAAGAATTAAGAAAAAGACGAGAAATGTGTAGATAAAATTCCTCCAATCAAAATTGTTGAAGAAATATATATGCATATATCTAGTATATATATAAATATTTATATATATACATATATACGTATATCTATACATATGTGCATAGGTATGTGGCAATTCTAAAGAAAACGTCAAAATTAAAAAGAAGAAGAAACCTAGCTATTCGTAAAATAAAACCAATTTGGCTAATCTAACTGAGGCAAGAGCTATAAACTTCTAACTCTTTTAGCACCTACATCGCTGCACTGGAAGGCCTTCTACTGTTCGATGGAAAAGGGGTAAGTTCGATCATGCTTAGTATCTCAACATAAAATTATGTTTATAGTTCTTGCAATTTAATTAAATAACATAAACTACTAGTTTTTTTTTTAACAACAACAATGAAATGTCAAAACTTTTATTTTGTTGAAAAAGTATGTTTATATACATCCATCAAAGCTGTCACCTAAAATGTAATAAAGCTTTTCGTGGAATAATGTTGGAGTGAAACAAAAGAACTCCTATAAATAGACTTGCACAATAGGGAAATTATTCTCACCGTAAAGTTTTATGAGAAATATTGCTATTGATCTGGCGATTGTTGTTGTTGAATTATATATGTTTTATTATGATATTAATATGTCTCAGAATTGTAGAAGTAAAGCCTAAAGTGAAAGAAGAAACTGGTTTTTTTTATTGTAAAAGCAAAATTTGGAATGTTTCTTTTTCTCCGTAATTTTCGTTTTTATTTTGTGCTTAAAATATTGCACATCTCGCACAATGGGTAGAAAATTTTGCCTAACTCTTATTTTATAATTAATGAATTTCATGCACTTACTCTTAAATATCAAAATTAGGTATAACGTACATATATAGTTAAATATTATATGAATTTTTTTTTTGAAATTTTCTTTAAATATTTGATTACTTCCTGTTTAAATTGAATCATGAAATTAAGTATCGATAGCGTGGAATTTCATCTCATTAAAATTTGTGTAGGATAACTTAATTTGTATTTGCAAGAACAATAAGAATTAGATTTAAAATTTAATCATGAATATATATATGATACCAATTGTACGTTGCACAATGGGTTGCTAAACTAAAAGCTAAGGTGTTTTTATTCTAAGAGATGAAGTTATAAATAAAGGTATATAAGTTAGGGGTTCCAAAAATAGATAATACGCCACTGGAACATTTGGTTGGTGAGGGTATAGAGGCGGCCATCTCCACGAGACCTGAGAGATGTGCGTTATTGCAAATTCACTTATACCTTTTAGAGTAGATTTTTTTTTTCGTTTACAAAAACGACTAGACTGGGGCATTTGGTTTTGTAAATCTAGTCGTATTGGCCCGTAGTAAAATTAAATTTCATAAATAAATAGGGAGTCTATAATAAAGGTTTGTAATAAAAAATGGTGGTACTAGGATGGGACCCGAACCCCCCACCCGACTGCTGTGCTGGCATAGTAAAGGCTCCCGCAGTCCTAATTCTAACACCACTCATGTATGCTCTTGTTGTTCTTTGGAAAATTTCTATTATGTAAATTTGACACTGACATCATGGTGCATGTTATACCACACAGTTGTGTACCTTGGTGTGTACTTTATACGTATGTCCCAAGGCAACGCAATGCTACGAAAGCGTATATTAAACAATACGTGCATTACAGCTGTGGACAATTTACATGGTTAATTCTTAGTGTGGTGGAGTTAATCGCAGTATTTGCTGTAGTAGTTTTGGTGTTCTCTGCTTCTTTTATGAGCGGCTACTTGCCTAGTGAGAGGGTTGGGACCTACCTGAGCTCAAATCAAATTTAGTTAAAATATATTGGGCAATAATTTTTGTGTGGAAAAAAGAACTCATGTTCCCACTCACAAATTACCTTTTCCACAGTGTTAAAGTGTTTTTGTATTTTATTTCTTTGATTGGAATTGTCCGCTTATGATTTGATTTGATTTAATTAATTTATTTATTTGTTTATTATACTTGTTGACTTGTATTAAGTATTTATTCAAAAGTAAAATTTGAGGATCTCCAACTGTAAACATGTAAATATTCATTAAATAGTCACCTTTAAGTCAATAGGTCTGACGAAAAACAATTTTGCAATTATTTTTGAATTTTTAAAATATTATAAAAGAATTGTAATGTTTTCTAGCACTATTGTGCTATATCTGTTTTAGAGGGGAGATTTTTATCAAAAACTTTTTCTAAATTGCGCAATGGTTTAAAAGAGTGAGTAATTGTTTTTAAAGATATTTGGTTACGAGAATTTTTTAGCTATGACAACACTTAATTACCGCCTTGATAACATCTTGATAACGCAGATAATATTTGCTAATAGCTTACAGCTTTTCAGATCTGGCATCAAATATGCAAATTATAATAACAAAAAATATTCTGTGGACTTAAGATTAACATTGCTAAAACCTAACCACTGCCAGCGACGCACACTGGGTTGAAATACTCAGTTTTCGAAGATTAAATCAAAAATGAAATTTAAAGTATGGTCAAAACTGATTGCAGTTGCCTACAGCCTATAAAATTTTACATCACAAGCTGAAAAAATAAATATCTAAAGTGCTCTGGTATGTTTACAGTAAGAGATCAAAATCAAAGATTTTTGCAATTTTGTTGAAAAAAAGACAGAAAAACTGAAAATTTACTTCGTTACAAATCTTATTTTTTATAAAGTTATTAAAAAAGTGACCAATTTAGCTATGGAACCATCAAGTTCATGTAGTTTTGCGAATATCATGATAAAGCTTGTGTAACAAATTTGGTGTGGAAGTGTTTTTGTTTTTGTGATTTATAATAGAAGTTCAAAAAAAATTTAATTTTCATAGTTTATGTGGACATATAGTTATTACTCGTATAAATTTGTGTCCAGATTTGTGGTTTATATTACAGAACAAATATATATCTAATATATTGCAAAAATATAGATTGCATTTTTGTGCATTTTAGAAATTATGCATTTGTTTATAAAAAGTGTCGTTGCGCTGATTTACCAAAAAAACATATGGTCTGGCTATTGCTTTTGTTATTATTACTATTTTTGTATATTAATTTTTGTTGTTCATGTTTCTAATAATATTCTTTATGTTGTTGTTGTTTTTTAATAATATTCTTTATGTTGTTGTTGTTTTTTAATAATATTCATTATGTTTTTAAATAATGATAGTGTAGTGAAATTTGAAGTTATCGGTTAAAACGGATAATTTTTTTTAAGATTCGGCAGACCTGTTCTTCATGGCTGGATCAGATTCTTTGAATGTCTTTGGATATTGTATATAAAATGCCTTTAAAGAAGTCGCAGGCTAGAAGTGATTTGGAAAAAAATCGTTGCTGAAACAAAATTGGAAATTCAGAAACAATATAGAGAGGCTATGGGTTTAATCGTTGACAAACCTAAGCCTGGGCTGGAAAATACCAATAATGGGAATACGGCAAGACGTTTTTTTCCAAAACGCAGAAAAATCCACCGAAATAACAAAAACAGATTTGAACTTGATAAAAAGAGTGCACATTTTGCTTATAGTAGTGTCCAGCGGCAATGAAATCTAAAATGAAAGCTTTAAAATACTTGCACACAATACAGCCAGACTTTTTGTTGAAAAATATCCATGGTATAATATGCCACCCACTTTGCACAAGTACCTAATTCACGATGCCGAAATTAGTAATGCTCCCTTACCCATTGGGCTATTATCGGAAGAAGCGCAAGAAGCTCGGAATAAATATTTTTGAAGAAATATAGAGAGTTTCATTTACGAAAGTGCAGTTGCGAAAAATCCCTTAAAGATGTTTTCAATTTATGCTTAATAAGCTCTGACCCAATAATTTGGAGCATGCGAAAGTTGCCTCCAACGAAGGTTCAAAGTTTTCCAGAGCAGGCAATGGACTTAATAATATCTCCAGTTCCAAACAAAACGAAATTTGTGTGATCAAAATGATGATTATGATAATGAGGATAATAGTGATGATGATGATTATAAAGATGATGATGATCAAGTACTAGATGGTGACCATGATCACGAAAATAATTATTTTTAGGTTCTCATATGTTTTCTATATTTTAACTTAAAATCCCTTATTTGTAATAAAACTGCACTGAAATATACTTAAAATTTTTTTTCATCAAACTGTATTGGTATTAGGTAAAAGGTAATGGAAAAATATCCTAGCAGAGCTTCCCTGAATTGATCCTCAAAAACTATGTATTTCAACCCAGTGTGCGATGCCTCAGGAATTATTTACAATAAGAAATAATCAACTAGAAGATGCCAGTCAGTTTTGATATCTTAGAAGTTTAATCTAAAAACATGGCGGGTAAAGTGAAAGCGCGACAAATTTTGGATTTCTTCTTCACTCTCTCAGCGCACCAATATCACAATCTTTAACAAAAATATCAAGTCCACACTCCTTTAAATTTGCCGGCCATTAAAGGCTACCCCTCGATACATGCAGAAAATACAGGTATTTATGATTCAATATCTTCGCAGGATTTTTTGAATATTCTGGCCCAATGTTGTGTCCAATAACAGCTTTTGGGAACAATCCAACAAATAACACATGACCACGGAAATAAAGAAACGTAAATGGTTGTAAATTGTACACACTTTAAAAATATTAAGGAACAACAACAAAATAAATACCATAGACTAGAACCCACAAGAAAGTGTAGAAGACAAATCGTTGTAGAATAAACGAAATGCAAAAAACCTGTAACGAACTGAAAGCGCTGGCAAAAGGCAGGAATGTGTTCAAACTATTTATTGAGGCCCTTCGCCCAAAAAAGGATCAATAAGAACATATATGTATATAAATACGGCACCTAAACTAATTTTGGATTTAAGTCAAAGAAAAGTTCTTAAATAATTTTTACTTAAAAACCTTCAACCAACTCGCATGTCCTTGATGTAATTTAAGTTACTTGCAGTTAGTCCCCTACTTACAATAAATATAAAATTTGATTTTTGAAAACAACTCGACTGCTTGCCTTTACGTTTTTTACTTACATCCCCAAAGAAGTTCTAATTTTAGATTGGACTCGCCTTTGTTATCTATCTCATAAGATAGATCACACAAGTGTAGTCATGCGATATTGACTCTGTATTGTATTTGTCTACCGAAAATATCACAAGTGAACACAAAGCCTTGTGTTACCTCTTATGCATTGATTATTTTATTTAGTTTTTAATTTAATTTAAAATCTTAACAAAATCCAATTTAATTTTAAAATTTCAGTTATACCCTTTAATTAAGGTAATTTTTTATGTTCTTAGACGAATCAACAAAACAAAAGAAACACCTGAAATTTATTGTCATGTTCACAATTTAAAAAAAAAAAAATAATATTTTTTATCAGTCCACATTCTTTTGTTTGCCAAAAGCAAATGCGACAAACAAGATTTCTATTTGTCTGTGTATTTGTTAGAAAGTATAACTGTGTACTTTTGTTGTGTGCACCTACTAACAGTTGTTCAAATTACTCAAATTAATGGCTGATGATATAACCTTGTTTTCTTCGGAATGATGAATAAAAACTGTTTGCCTTTTTAATGGAAAAAGGTCAGCTGGTGCAAAAAAATTTGATTGAGTAAGTCAGATACAAAGAAATGTCTATTATAATTGACACATTTGCCATGTGAAAATATATAACGTGACGTAAGGAATTTTAAAGGTAAAATGGCAGCATTGATGAATGGGCTTTTGTAAATAGTCGTCTTTAAAATTTTATGAAAAATTTCAATTGAATAATAACAAAGTTTTTAATAAATATGTAGTTATTTATTGATGTAGTATTTGACTTTTTCAAACTAAGAGGAACAAATCTTACAATTACACTGTGAGAATTAAAAACTCTTTTAGTTATTAAAAACACTATTGCTGTCATATATATAAATTTTAGAAAATTTAATAAATATATTTAATAAAAATTAGCTTTCGATTTAAAATTTATGAACTACACGTTTTTAATTCTGAGCTATTCCTTTTAGTTCGATTTATAGTTAATTCTTTGTGTTATTGGTGTGTTAATTATTTGTAGCATTTCTAATAAATAATTATGTCTGTAACTATTTTCTTTATTTTAAGCAATGTTATAGACATTTAGTTAATACATATTAAATCAAAATTTATTTATATTTTTTTATAATTTAAGAGATTAAAAATTATTATTTTTTTTGTTTTGGTGTTTACATTTTTTGTATGACAAAATGTTTTTAAAATTTGTTTGATTTTTATTACTAGTATGTAGAAAAGAAAATATTGAAAGTTTTTGTGTTTTATAATTTTTAAAAATTTGTATTTTTATAAAGATGAGACATGAAGAAAATAGCGAAAATAATTATCAAGTGTTATAATTTGCAATACAAAAGAATCTCCAATTTATTTAAGGGAAATAAGCCAACATTTATATAAGAAATAAACATAAGAAAATCACTCACACGTTTTCAGTTCAAGTTTTGAAGAATTTTTGGTAACTATTTTAAAGATATTCCACAAAATTTACCTGAAAATAAAAAAAGGAAATTAAATAAAATTAAAAAAAACTTCTTTAAATTACTTAGTTATATAAAAAATATAAATAAATTTGTGTTTTATCTAACAAAAACATGTATAAAATCTTACGAATCATACGAATCCTTATTTATTTGTGTTCTTGTATTTTTGTTTTTCTTTTTGTTTTATATCCAATAATGCAAAATAAACTACATGAAATTTATTTGATTCAATTTCTAATAAATATAAATATCTTTTTCTATAACAACAGCAAAAAAATAAAGGAATTTTACAACTCACTATATAAAAGAAATAAATAAAAAGGCAAAAACAAATAAATAAAGAATAAAAAGCTGAAATTGATATAAATCAAGAAAAACATTTATGTTGAAATAAATAGAAATGTTTTCGCATTAAAAACAAATCAAAAAAAAAAGAAAATCTGCAGTAAAAAAAATATAAAATTTAATCAAATAAATTTCAAACAATTTATCAGCTTTTTAAAATAATATAAAGAAATAAAAAAAGGATTAAAAAATATCTACATAAAATAAATTGTATAAAAATTATTACATAAACAAATAATGTTGGAGTTTATTTTTAAACTATATGAACAAATTTAAAACTTTAATCCTCACAAAAGTTTTTAATAAAAAAATATTGTTGGTCAATATAAAATTTCATTATGAAAAATTCTGAAAAAAGCCACAGGAATTTAGGTCTTGAAGTACTTTGTTATTGTTGTTTTTATCTATTGGTTAGAAAGTAAGATTTTAAAGTGGTTTCCAAACCAATTACAATAAAATAAAAACAAGCAGAAATGGGCCAATATACGTAGATACATAGCGTCAACAAAAAGCGCAAAGAGCCCTAACTAACATTTTAACATTTTTTAATTAAAATAAGGAGAAAGGCACAAATCATTGGAAATTTCACCAAGAAAATTGTTAATAAAATATGTAGTTATTTGTGTTCAGAAAGGCCTAATTTGTTCACGATGTTTATTTTGAATTTTTTGTAAGTAATAACATTTTTCGTTCTATGTAACGATATTTACTAGATTCAACAGTAGCCACTACAATATTTCTTGTTAAATTTCTTTTTCAGACAATCACACGGAATATTATGGCAACACGTAAGACTTAAACGAGATTTTGCTACATTTATATTGGCATTTTTAACTTGACTATTGGCAGAGTCTATATTGATGGGAAAATTCGTTAAGATAAACAGAAACACGTCTTAATATTTGAGAGTTTTCTTTGCATAGAACAATTAGTTGAGAAAGAATAATGAAAAACGCCCTACATATATATATATATACTAAAAGCTAATATACACTTAAAAAATCAATTGACATCCAATGAAATAAGTTGTAAAATTAGTGACTAAGATTACACGTGAAATACCTTTGTCTCTAGGCAAATATATCTTAACCCTTTTTCAATTAAAATCAATAACTTTTGTCTAGTACAACATCTTCCAATTATAATAATTTGCTCTTTAGGAAATAATTCTAAAAAAATCATACCTTGTTTGGTATTAAAGTAAGACTGCAGTTATATAACTAAAATTTTTGCGGATTTAACCTCCAAAGAATATTCATCACTGCCGGTAACTTTCTAACATACAAACATTTTTCTTATTATTTTAAGAAAATTGTAATGTAATGACCTTTTGTGAAACGGTCAAATAAAACATTCTTCAATACTTTTGATTCGCGTTTAGTGAAACTAATAAGGTAATTTTTCACAATATACTTATACGCAGAGATAAATGGTAAAAAGGAAAAAAATTTGTTTCACGTTAAAAACATTGCCTTATTTTGTTAGACTTAGGGCCGTATTCATACAAAATATTTAAGGTTTATTAAAAGCTTTTTTGATAGATGTTGCAGAGAAATTTGTCAAATAAGCCTTCAATAAACCTAAAATATTTTTTATGAATACTGCAGTTAGTGTTTAACTCAATGAGAAAAAAGGATTAAAAGGATCCTACGAGTATGCTTAAGCATTCAACACATATACGACAGCAGGCTACACAGCTACACGACATCAACGGTAGTTGGCTGCAATCGTTGCCGTGTAGTCAGCTACTTATTTATATTGAAGACGGCAGCAACATTGTAAACAGCTGATAACAAAGTTTGACAATTATAATTAAAAAAATATCAAAAATGACATCAATAATAAATACTTACCAACTATAAACAACACAAACAAAAAAATGAATGACAACTCGAAATTGACGAACAGCTGTTTATTTCATAAACATGCTTTAAAGTGGTGCCACTTCTTACTTGTTGTAAGAATACGTATACCAATTACAAATTTAAAAACAAATAAATTTATAAAACCTTGTTATTTGTAATTTAAATATTAATTTAATAGATATATAACTTTTTTTTGTCTTTTTCTTGTAATTCAAATTAGGAGTTTTTAGTCTCATATAAATTCAACATTTTTGATTATAATGACATCACTAAATCTGCTTATTGCCGCTTACAAAAATAGCAATGAGCCTAAGTGGGAGCAAAAATGTAGCCGTGCTGCTGTGATGGCTTCAAAATAATCGTCTCTATATTTTATTTATCGTCTGTATTTTATTTTTGACATATTATAGTCGGCAGCCTGCTGTTGTCTATGTTTTTTTAGCATAAGTGTGAATGAGACACCATTCAAACTACGATTGCAAAACTAGTTTTAATGCAATGACAAAATAAATTTGAATACACTAGAAATCGTGTACGGAATTACCTAAACAAACTAATCTTAAAACAGCCTAGAATCCACATACCAGCAGTTAAAAAACACTATTGAAAATTAAAATTGCTTTGCTTTTCAAAAAAAAAAAAAATATCACTTTCTAACTTATACTATTTATTTGAGGAATTTGAACAAATAACTTTTTAAATTTTATATATTAACTGCCGTATTCATAAAAAATATTTTAGGTTTATTGAATGCTTATTTGACAAATTTCTATGCAACATCTGTCAAATAAGCTTTTAATAAACCTAAAATATTTTTTATGAATACAGCAGTAAATTTGTATGTGTATCATTTTTATTCTGGCTTAAGTTCATTTATTCAGTTTTTTAATTTTATAATTCAAATTTAATTAAATTTCAATCATTTTTAAGAAAATTCCTTGGAATTATTTTCGATATTTATTAGCCGAGTGGAATGCATTTTCGAAACCAGCTACGATTTCACCATCAGCAATCTGTATCGGTATACTACTATGTATTTTAAAATTCCTATATACATATGGACATTTCCATGAATTTGTCAACCAAAACTGTAAAAATACAAACTCTTGAAAGTTTTTCAATAAAAGTTTAACATAATAAGTTTTAAATAATTCATAAAAGGTTATTGATAAAAAACACTCAAATTTAACTATGCGCAAGTACTAAAAGCTTATTAAATCATTTTAAGAGCAATAATAATCTGATTAATCTGATTATCTCTTTGACTTTTTTTAAAGAATTGCAATAAAATATTTTTTTTAGCGACTTAATTGTAAAAATAAGTTGTAATTGTAAATATGCTTTAAAATTAAGGTAACATCAACAATTAACAAGATCCATAAGAAAAAAGAAAATTAGAGTCCAATTAACGGTACTCTTTTTTTTTTTGATTTCCCTTGGATGTTATTTAAATGTCACGTACGTAGTGCAAAAAAATTATTTGTCTCCGTCATTCGACGCAAGAGGACCTAATTTAAAATTAAACTTTTTTTCTTAACATAATACATTTTTGACATTTTTCTATTCAACATGTTTATATTCTTTTATATTCGTAATACATTTCCATCCTTTAGCTGGAACCATTGAAAGCAAGGTTGCATTTTAATTTTCATTTGTATAAGTCCTTGGTGATACACATAGAACAATGAATTCTTTATTGTCATAAACTCCGTGATATGTGAGTTATTAATATATAATCAAATTTTTTATAAATACAAAAATAGCCCAGTTAAAGACTTTTAAGAGAACGCATTTTTTGAGCTTTTGCCATCCCCAAAAAATGTGTATCCCTAACCCTAACCTTCCTGAGACGGGTACCCCGGTACCCGAACGTACTTTAAAGTTGAATTTTACTTAAACAAAATTAAATATAAATTTGAGGTTCCACAAGTTCTATTAGATAAATTTCTTTTATAGTTCTTTCCCATCTAAATTACTCTAAGTTTATTTGGTTTGGCTCTGGAGCCACCCAAAGTCAAGTAGTCCTTTCTCTCCTGATAAAAGTACCCGGGTACCCCTAAATACTTATTTACATTTTGTATTAAAAAAGTAAAAATTTAGAATTTTCATATGTCTTATTGGTTACTTAGAAAAATATTTAATTATTTTACATTAAACATTGTATTTGTAAAAAAAACTTTATGCTAGTAATATTGCGTACAAGAATAATAAAAAATTAATAATTTTGCTCATGACAACGGCGTCCTTTGTATTACGGCTTGGATTACTAAAAAATTAAAAAAATGTGGATATACATAAATAAATATAATTATGCTACTTTTTTTACTTACTGTTTACTTCTTCTGTATTTTCTGCAAAGACTCGTCAAAAAATTCCAATTATTGAAAAACTAATTTAAGAAATATTTAATATTTTTATGTTAAAAATTTAGCACTATTTTACAAAAAATTTTTGTTTTGAAAGTCAAGAATTCACACAGATTAGCTGTCTCACTCTTGCTTATGCATTTTTTCCGGTAGCAGCAATTCAATATAAAATTGTTGAGAATGTGTTAGTAAAAACAGTTTGTATGTGTTAGTTTCAGTCATTCATTTCTTGTAGGGATGGGTATGGTTTTATTTGTTATAAGCTCGAAAGCTGCCCGGGCGTTAGCGTAACGTGTTATTCGATTATCATTTGCTCTTTTGTTCATAATTATAGTTACTAACTCCACGCCAAGTTAAGTCAAAAATCCCTTGGCGAGAGCTTCGATTTTTTGACGTTTGGATCGAAACTAAATAATACACAAAATGCACCTAACGCAGCCAAGTCAATCATTTCAAGAAAGAAAACGGCCAATAGCCTCTATTCATTTTTTCCTTGGTGCTATATTTATACACCATCAAACATCAAATCCGCGTTCTGTTTTGTTGTAGAAGTCAAATATTTCCACTTTTCATTTAAAGCTCTCCTCGAGTATAACACAATGTTGAAAGAAAGAAAACACTACTCATATTATTGGTCACAACTGACAATAAGGTCAACCAATATCGCCAGTTGGGTTTTGACATAGCCATGTTGTAATGTAGGCTTTGTTTTGTGGAAGAATACCGATGAGTCTTATTCCTCTCGTTGTAGCCGAATGACCAAAATGAGTGAAGTACAGTATAAAAATAATGCTTAAAAATCAACCAGATCTATAACGATTATTTCTCCTATACTTACCTGGCGCTGACCACCAGGTTTGTTTGTGTAAATATTTCTATTCAAAGA
Source organism: Phyto melanocephala (assembly GCA_941918925.1). Taxonomy (NCBI): domain Eukaryota; kingdom Metazoa; phylum Arthropoda; class Insecta; order Diptera; family Rhinophoridae; genus Phyto; species Phyto melanocephala. The sequence continues at coordinate 91,630,148 of OW799236.1, read as the reverse complement.
ATAGCTATTAGCTGTGTTACATTACCAAACTTTTAAATTCTATATTTAGGTGGTTTAGAGGAAATATATTGAATAAACTGTTACATTTTCATCTGAAAAATATGTTATGCGTAGATTTTGTATCAGTATATTCCAAGTATCTTAGATATCAGCAGCTTTTTCTATTTGAGTGCGTGGCAATCTTGTAAATACATTGTTTTAACTTATTACGCGTCTTGTTGATGCTTTGTGTAAAAGGTGATTATAATTTCCCCAAAGAGTGGAAGGAGGATCATCGCTGACATCATTAATAATATTCCTATAAAAGCATCAATTATTTCCATTAAAATTAAACGAAACTGGCGAGATTTAAATTTTAAGTCTTAAATACCTGCAGATTGAAATCTAATGCTATTTTATTGTCTTTTTTGTTGCTATGTCTCATGATTTCAATTTTTATATTTTCTGATAAAAATATATCGAATAATAAAGACTCCTATGATATGTTTTCCGTTATTTTGGGGCTGGCGTATGGTTCGAGTACCCAAGGGCACAACGTTTACCCTACACCGAAAAAATTTATATTTAAATGCATGTGGGTACCCGGGTACCCTTGTCCGGCGCCTTCGTATATAAATGTTATCAGTATGGTTTGGGCTAAAATATACGAAATCTTGTGTAAAAAAATTAATTTTTCTTTGATTAAAGTCTAGAAGATAATAAGGAAATTAAAGTCCCACAGATCTTTTCTCAAAACAAATAAATACATACAACAACTATGTTTCTTAACAAATACTTTTTAAAAACAAATAAAAATTTTTAACAAATCACTGAAGCTCTTAAAAATGTGCAGTGTATCAAAAAAAGTCTGTGAATCTTAATTTAATTCCCATTCTCACTTACACATCTTCTTACTCTTATTAAATTAAACAATATATATAGTACGTGACTTGTATAACTTACACTTAAAACTGTAAAGCACATAAATTTCAACATCCTTTTATGCGATTGACCAGCTCTAAATTATGGCCAAAAATCAGAAAACAAAAAAATAATAAAACTTTAAATAAAAGAGCAATGAAAAAACACTGTAGCAACTGTATTCAAAAAGAACTTGTTTTAGATTTGCCCAAACAAAAAGAAAATCAAAAAAACAAAAAAAAAACTTCCAATTGCTATGGCACCCCTTTGAGCCCAAAGACGAACATAAAGAAGATTATGTGGTCAAATGTGTACAAGCTTCCATAGATTTTTGTTTCTGTTTTTGAGCAAGTTTGTGCATATAAAAATGCATGTGACCAGAACATGAATTTATTGCCAACAATAAAAATGAGAAAACAACAAGAAAAACAAAATTAAAAACTTTGTTAAAAGTACTCAAAACCATATTGTCACTACTTCACCTTATTTCTCCATTTCGCTGTAAGCTGTTGTTGCTTCTATAAAAAAAAAACTTTTTATTATCGTAGTTTTTCATATGTATGTATAACAACATGCTAACAAACTGTACAACAACAATGTTCTAACAAACCAAAATTGCTAGAAAAATATGACCAGCACTTTGTTACATAAAAGAACAGATTCCGATTATTTATAGTGGAAACGAATAGGGTTACAAGAATATATTTTCAGATTAGCATGACATTTTGTTAAATACCAAATTGAACTTAATGAAGAGATTCACTTAAAAAAGAATTTTTCATAAGTTTATTGTGGAAAGTGAAAATATGTTATAACATGAAACCTCATATAGATATCTCCCTGTAAATGGATCAAAGTTTTTTATTTTATGAAATAAAAATTTTTCGAAAATTTTTTTTTAAATATAGAACGCAGTGAAAATTTTCTTTACGTGCAAAGATAAAAAAGTTTTTAAAAAATTTTCACATATATTATTTTTTTTAGAAAAATCACGTGCTTTATTTTAATTTTCACATACATAAGTGTACATGCATATATGCTTCCAAGTATCAAATATGTGTATCTCAATCATTAAGGTGAGTTAGGAGAATCATTTATTAGCATTTAAGGTACAGTTACACTATAATTTCAATGCAACATTTTATGATTATCAGCACTTTGGTAAATGACGACAAAAATATTTGTACAGTTAGTTGCTCTTGTCATGTTTTTGGTTTAATTACCAGTAAAATATTTGCAACAACAATAATATGGTTTTGATAATAATATGGTTGCAGGTATCATATCAAGGCATATTCGTACAAGTATATTTAACAGTCAATTGTTACATCAAAGCTTTGTGAATTTACGTTTGATCATATATATATATATATATATAAATATATATATAACGTAATTTAAAATATTCTTTTAATATTCAAAATTCGAGTACTAACATATTTTAAAAACATTTGTTTAATTTTTGTCACTGTGTTTGCAATGGCATAAACAAGTTTACACAAGTATTTGTATGAAAAGATATAAAGAAGTTAATACTTGAACAATTCAAAATGTAATGCATAAGGAAGTGTGTATCAATGCATTGATGCACTGGCATGCATAAATGAATTGTATAAATGTGGTGCTTTAGAAAATCGAATTAACCTACAAAACTATAAAATCAAATGTTAAATCAACCTTATTGTGCAATGCACATAACATTCCTCTTATGCTTTATTAACTCACTCTAATAGTATATATTTCTTATGTTGTTTATAGCTTTAGAATTTTTATGTGCGCTTGGGTTTCACTTGAGAATAATCAGATATATGTATATAATAGGGCTAAATTCGATTCATAAATTTGATTACTAATATTTTTAAAATACCAAACATACAAACATTCACATTTATTATTAGTAGGATTTTAACTAATTGAAAGGAATGACAGAGATTATTTCTCCCTTTGAAGAAATTCAGGATGGACGCAATAAAAAAAACCGAGAAAATGTGTATACATGAGAAAATTCTTGAAACTAAAAGTTTGCTACCTTCAATAGGGGTATCAAATGAAAGAGCTTGACTGGTAAAATACAGTTGACTTAACAAAAATTCTTAATCCGATATGGTGTCCGAAACAAAATGGTGGATTACATTTATTGTTGAACCCTCTCAATATAGATATCAGTTAAAAGGGCTTTACTATGAGAATAAAGTATGTTATGAAAATTTGCAATTTCAGGATTAAATATATATTATTATATATCTATGTTAGATTTCTGTGATTACAGTATTTGTATATACGTATTCACACGAAAAAAAAATCATATAATAATTTCTATAAGAGTATTTGGTTATCGAAAGCAAGTACTTAATTGTTAGTTTTATATTGTTTTATCACAATTTTCTACCGAAGTTCAAGTGTTTGTTTAAGTTTAATCATTTAATGTTTACTCGTCATGAAAACTTCTATGTAGTGTCGTTTTAAAATAATGTGATTTAAAAATTATGATGACAAAAGTAATATGGTACCACCTTCGAAAAAAAAACATTATATTTAAAAGCATTTAAAATTGCAAAACTAAATATTAAACGATATATGAAATAACAACATGATTAGAAAGCAATTATGCAATGCTTTTATTTTAAAAATAATTTTTATTTTTTAATGTTCTCTTCTTGCTGAATAAATTTTATTTTTTGTAGAGTTTGACATGGAAAAAAATATACAAGAATATCGAGAAAATTTAATTTATTAAAAAATAATAAAAACCAAAAACGTGTAAAAAATTGCTTTAATGAACGTAATAACAATCAATATAACAAATATCTAAAATAATCTATTGCTTTAGGAAAGAGCAAAAAGTTTTCATTTTATTTGTAATCACAATATTATAATTGCATAATGATAACAATAATAACTGACAACCATTTTATATTTTTAACACAATCATACAATTCAATAAAGCATGCTGCTTTTATATTATGCTTACCACAACCATGTTTTTTATTTGCATGTATATACTACAAACATATGTATTTATATTATTACTTTTAACTTTATCTTTTTAAAATAGGATTAAGTTATTATTTGCAAAATACAAGCAAGTGCTTTGTCTTACATTAAAAACAAAGCAAGTGCTGGTGAAGGGTAAACTAGATTCGGCAGGTCCAATATAACGCTGTTACTTACCTTTATTCAAAGAAAATTTATAAAAAAACAACATTATTTTCAACAATACTTAGAACAACATGTTATACATCTGTCATTACTGACTTGTATGAAAATGACCTCATTGTCAAATCCAAAAATTTTTACATCTGCCATTTTAAAATTATCAGAAAACATGTGTCGATGGTCTGAGGATAGCAATGAAGGGTGTTGAGACGATATTAGCCAGATATCTGAAAATATTTCAGCCAGATGGCCATCTGTCAATAATGTGACAATGATATTTCTGCCAACATTTATAGTTCACACGGTTGTAAGGTGTTTGTGACCAATTTTTAAGACAATATTGTACGATCTACGAACTGTGTATATGAAGCTTAAGATTAAAAAGTTTCCTTAAACGCAGAAAAATATTTTCATTCCAATAATGTATTTAATACAACTAACATTAAAGCATCTGCACTTGAATGAAATTATTTACATACGATTTATTCAATTAAATAAAGAGCACACACAAGAGCCAATACATCCAATTATAACCTTTATGACTGAATATTTTATTTATCAATTTACCATTTATCGTTTTATAACCAATTACTGATAAATGACTTCATTTTTGCATTAATAACGCATCGTGCCGCATTGCATTGCCACGCGTTGTATATCAATGCACCGCAGAGCACATCGTTGATAAGTATCGTGAGTATGTAAACGTAGATTTTTTTTTTATTTTCAAGTCTGAAACGCAAATATTAAGTGCTTTATTGCAAAAGTGACACATATAATGACAATTTAATTATTAACAATTTAAATTTGTAAAACATAAAATGTACATTCACTTACGTTTGTTTGCATGTGAATGCAGTGACAAGCAAAAGTGTGTGAGTTTTTTTTAATTTTTTTTTTTTAACTTTAAGTTTTATAGTGGTTAAAAATTAGTTTTTTGTGTGCATGTACATACATATATTTATGAAGTGAGACCTTTTATATTTTTTAGATATTAAGCATAAAATCACGACCATACACGTTTGCTCAGCATACGGTTTATATATAAGTAGGTAGGTAAGGCTGGTGCAAAGTTACCCTCACATCCTCAACCGGAGACCATTACGGACCATTGTGACGCCTTAATATAGAAATGAAGAGAAGAATAGAATCAGACTAGAAATAGTTCGAAAAGAAGAGAAAGAGAAGCAGACTAATCCAGAGTCTCTGGCGGGAATCGAACCCGCAACCCCCAAGCTAGCATAGCAGCACACTACTGACTAGTCCACCGAGGAATCCTATATATAAGTATATGAAAGAGTAATTTTAGGGATTTTGAAGTTAATTTTAATTTTTAGTTATTAGAGTTATAAGGTCAACATGTATAATTAGATAAAAAGTAAGACAGCGATAGCGCAGTTCTTACTATTAATTGAACACTGAAGTTCTATTTTTAATTACTAAATATAAATAACAGTAAGGATAAATCAGTAATAAATTTTATATCTAAAACCAAGATCAATGCAAATGAGTTTCAAAATTTAAGATTCATAAAGTAAGAATATGCAAAAATGACTATAGAAATAACAAAAGCATAACACTTTCAGTCTCATCTCGTATGAATAGTCACTTATTTCGAAATTCTAGCTTCGCAAACGTTAAAAATACAAAAAGTACCATAAAAAAGATAAAAATGTTCCAGTTTTACCTGGAATCAATAGTCCCTGATTGCACAATTCTATTTTCGCAAACGTAGAAGATACAAAAAGTACCATAAAAATGCGAAAAAGTACCTTTTCGGTCGTCCATAACATTTTCAGTCTTAGCTCGGATCATTAGTTTCTAGTATCATAATTCTAGCTTCATAAACGTAGAAATTAAAAAAGTACCCAAAACAAAAATTGAAAAGTACCTTTTTTATGGGTTTTCCATATCAATGTATAAATTCGAAGTTTAAAATGTTAAAATATCAATGTAACAAAATATTCTAATAGACATGATATTAAGTGTGAGTAATTCTACTCTTTTCTGTATAAAAGCAACTGCAAATTTTCCCCTCTCTACCCTGTTATAATTGTGTTTAAATTTTTTACATAATGACATAATTTTTTAGGTCCGATAAAATCCTTATTTCAAATTTTATGCAAACTGGCCCTGTATTTAGGAATTATAAATATTTTCCATTATTTTCGTCTTTTTGGTACCTTTTTTGTCCCCCTAAAATTTTCCAAAAATTTCACCTAAATAATTGTCCATATTTTATTAAGCAATAATAATTATCAAATTTTGTCCCATTAAATAATATTAGAAAATATGTTTTTAAAAAAAGTGCCATAAAGGGGGGCAATTTTTACCCCTTATGCATACAAATTTGAAAAAAGTGACAAAATCCTATTAATATTTTTTTTGTGAATTAACTAATATAGTAAAAATTTTTGTTCCTAGCTTCATTTGTTTGGAAGTTACATAGGGTACCAAAAAAGTACTAAATTATTATTTTACCTGTTTTTTCCCCTTAAGGGGTTGAAAATTTCCAAAAGGCCAGATACTTGTCAGCTTAATTTTTGAGCAAATTACAATACCTTTTTGAGTTAATTTATATAATTTTTAGCTTAGCAGATATAAGGTTACCGAATTTACCCGTTTTTACCCCCATTCAAGTACAAATTTCTAAAAAGCCCTTCTTAGTGGAACTATTCATTGAAATAGAAACCGATTGTCTACATTTCATGTTTCTAGCTTTTTGAATAAGTCAGTCAGTCGGTCACGTTACTTTTAAAACTTAGATTATGGTTTTTTATTTTTACTAATTTAATTATCCATTATTATTTAACTTGATTTTAAAAATCGTCTCAGTTTAATTGTAGATAAAATTCGTAACTGATTACGATACAACTCTTTTGTTCTCTATTGTATTAAATCAAATATATTGTATAATAAAGTTTTAATTAAAACTTATGGAATGTTGGACTAAGAATATAAAACATATGTGTGTGTGTATTTTTCTTCATAATAATATGCTCTTTAATTATGCTGGTTTAAACAGGAAATTGAGAAATATTTAATTACGAAATTAAAATAATAAATAAAGCACAGCAGCATATTATATTATTATAATTTTAAAAATAATCACATGCACGATTAATTGATGCTGGTTTAAAGGCAAAGCCATTAGAGGTAGTTTCAAAAATTCATCACTGCACTGCATCATAAAAAGCATAAGCAACTGTACTGTTTAACATTAAATATAGTTTTACACTAGACACTGGAGGTTTCACATCAAATTTGAAAAACCAGTGCAATATAATATTTTCTGTTATAAACGTTTTGTGAGACGCAGTGCAGTAATGATTTTGAGGACAGGCCCTATTTTGTTCGGGTAGGATGGAAAATGGAAATTGTCTTTTGCAATATAAACATTGTGTTTTTTTAAAAACTGATCCAAAAAATTGGCATAATAAAGTTTTGAAAGAAAGTGAATTCATGGGTTTCAACCCATATGAATTAAGTTTTTCGGGCTGGCAGCACTGGTTGGTAATTGTATCCAAACTACAGTTGTAGAAGTAAAAAGTGTTCGGCATACTCTGCCATTTCATCATGGAGAAACTCACAAACGAGAAAAGTTTGCAAATCGTTGAAATTTATTATCAAAATTCGTGCTCTGTGAGAAATATCCATCGTTTTTTACGTACTTTTTATGGTCGTCATAATCGACCTAGTGAATCAACAATGAATGAATCAACTGTCGCATCTGGGGTGAAGAACAGCCACATGCCGTACAAGAGTTACCGATGCATCCAGAAAAAACAACAGTTTGGTGTGGTTTATGGGCTGGTGGCATCATCGGTCAATTTTTATGCAAAGACGACCATGGAGGAAACGATACCATCAATAGCGAACGATATCGAGCCATGTTACGAGACTTTTTTTTGCCCCAATTGGCTGAGTTGCACTTGGTTTATATGTAGTTTCAACAAGACGGTGCCTCATGCCACACAGCTCGTGAAACAATGGACATATGTAAGGATGAATTTTTTCTCTCGAAATTACCCTGTAAGTTGGCCGCCAAGATCACGTGATTTGAAGCTACTTGACTATTTCTCGTGGAGTTATGTGAAGTCGTTGGCCTATGTGGACAAGTCAAACACGATTGAAACCTAAGAGTATAACATTAACATAACACGTGCTATTAATGGAATGCAAACCGAAATGTTCGAAAAAGTGGTGCAAAATTGGACCTTACAAATGGACCATTTGAACCGGAGCCGCGGGCAGCATTTCCATGCACTTATTTTAAAAAAGTAAATGGCAAAAACCAATTTATCGATTCCAATAAAAATGTTGAATATAAGATGCATATTGGAGTGCTTTATAAGATTTTTAAGTAAACTACGCATAAAAAATCACGCTTTAGTTTAATTCAAGTGGAACATGGATGATTTTAACAGTAGTGTGTCATTTAATATCATGTGTTTCTATGAAACGAAACCGATGTTTCATGAGTTAGTTTTGTTTGTTTTAATATATTGTTCGATTATTTTGTATGTATTTCAAAGAAAATAACTTATTACAAACTACTTTTGATTTACAGAGGCATAAAGAATTTGTTCGCTTGTAATATTAAAAAATGTTTTTCCCATTGAAATAGTGCAATATTTTCAGCTGGGTTGGTATATTATGAAGTTGTGCAAAGTGAATTACACTCTCAGGACTTCTAATCATAGTGCAAAATGATTAATTTTTAATGGCTCTTTAAGTGCAAAATATTTAGTCACACATAATGTGAATTATAATGAATGCATGAACTCATAAAATGTCGGTTTTTTTCACTTAGTATGCTTGAGTTCTACGCACTTATTAAAAAGGAGTGAAATTTAACAATATCTATACATAATAAAATCAAGTTGGATCGAATTCTCTAATTTTGATGTTGCAATATTTCTCGAAGCTCGGGGAAAGTTGAAAAAATGAATAACGTTGAATATATTAGTCTGAATTATTTTTAAATAAATCTGAAAGAGAAACAATTTATTTCAAATATTTTTACACGTGTCCGTTACAGAGGATTCGTTTTATAATTTAGCTTTTAAAATAAAAAATCTTTAGCTTTGTCGTCTACATCTCTACAATATTTTGCTTCAATTTATAATTGCTGAAAAGTCTTTAAAACAACAGTAAGAAATATGTGGCTACGTAGTCCAGCTTTTGCTGTGCATTCTGCACCTACGACAAAAGTTAGTGTAGAGAGATCCTTTTAAGCCCTCAAACTGATTCTAGGAGAGTTGCGGTAAAATTTGTCAGTGGACAATTTAGAAGCTCTAATGATAGTAAAACTAAATTCTGATGTTTAAAATATACTTGATATTGGCTCGAAAAAATACAAATTTAAAAATAACTTTTATTTTTGCTCAAAAACATAAAAATCAAAAAATAACTGTTATCATCTGACTTTTATGAAAAAAGGAATAATTATTACGGTTCCTGATTTTATTCATATTTATTGCCAATAATACACCATCATGCATAAAGATCAATATGGTATACCTGAAACCGTTTTCCGACATTTACTACTATTTATATGCTTTTTTTGTTTTAAAAATTTCAAAATAACTGTTATTTACGGTTCCTGAATAAAATATTATTTTTTAAAGTAAAAATTTAGATTTGGATTTTTCCATGAGCTTTTTTATCGCGATTAAATTTTTCACTATATTTATTAACGTGAGCGTACGTGTGTGTAAAAAAAAAACAAAAACAAGGCCGCGTATTTGTAGTATTTTTATACCCGCCACCAAAAAAATGGTGGGGGTATATTCATTTTGTCATTCCGTTTGTAACACATCGAAATATCCATTTTAGACCCCATAAAGTATATATATTCTGAATCAGGGTTTGATTTGATGACGATCTAGCTATGTCCATCCGTCTGTCCGTCTGTTGAAAGCACGATAGAGGTCGCACCGAAAAAGCTAGGGGGCTCAAATTTTGCCAAAATCTTTCTTATAGACAAGGTTTGTTTGGTATTGAAAATGGGCTAAATCGGAATATTAGGAACAGAGTTATAGCTCGAAAAGCAAGAGTAGGTCGAAAAAACCGTGTCCTTCGAACATCGAATAAAATGGAATTGTGTCCAAACGCCTTAACGTAGACTCATGAAACTTCGAATATATATTTCCTGAGTAAAAACAATATTTTTTCCCGAAAATTGTCTAAATCTATATATTAGGAAAGGAGTTATCGATCAAAATGTACGAAAATTTATACCGCACAGTGTATTTTTCGGTATATTTAAAAACAAAAACGTCATAAAAGCAACAAAATTGGATGTACGACTCTGAAATTTTGCACACTTTGCTCTTTGGTAAGACGCTTTTTTTTAACGGAAAATCAATAAGCCACGCCCACTTTTACGCCCACCTACCATATAAGGTTTTACCTAAAATTCATATAATTTCTCTATTAATAAAGATTTTGGAATAACAAAGGGCTATATTGAAACACCTAAGTTGTACTCATTAGCAAAAACGTATTCGACACAACTACTACAACGCCCCTTTCTTCACGTTATCTGCCGTTAATGAAATTTAAAAGCTCATAAACACGCCTACTATAACGCCCACTTTTCACGTTATCTACCGTTAATGAAATTTCAAAGCTCATAAAACCGCCAAAATAAGAGGTATGATGATGCAATTTGCTACATATATCCTTCTCATCAATGTTATTGTTGTGCCAAAGAATTTAGGTGACACGCATACTTTAACGCCCACCTCCCATATAACGGTTTATATTAAATTCATGTAATTTCTCTATTGACAAAGTTTTTGGGAAAATAAAGGACTATATTGAAATATCTAAGTTGTGTTTATTAGCAGAAACTTTATTGACACGCCTACTTTAACGCCTTCTTTCACTAAAAGTCCAAATTTACGAAAACATTTTACTATCATATCGAAGTTATTAAGGGTGGTTAAATTTTAAGGGCCGATGTTGATTTTAAATAAAACACAAATTATTAATTTTTTCCTTTTATTTAATTGTCGAACTATTTCTTCATATTTATATGAAAAGAAAATATATGAGAAATTTAGTATAATGAACTTGAGCCAGAATAAAAATAATATAGTCTTTAAAACACAAATTATTTAAAAAAATTATTATCATTTCTTTTAATAATGATAATATTTGTATGGTTCAATTATGTATTTAACAAAATATCGGCCAAGTGCCCCCCCCCCACCCCCCACCCCCCATCATTGGCGCCACTCCCCTATCTGATTGTCCAAATTTTCAATGAAAATGGTGATGCTCAATTGTTGGGCATGACGATGACTCTCTTTTGCCACACTATCGCAAAAAACAGCAATGATTCCCATTCAACGAACTAATGAGGCATTCACAGATCTTCTAACATTTTATACAGACCTGTTTTGCAGAAATTTAAATATTTTTTACAATTTTCCCGATTGTGGACGAATTTAAACGATTATGTTGATCAAAAGAATTACGAAGTGCACAAAATGCATTTTTAATTGAACGCCCATTTTTATGAAAAACCTGAATAACTTTAAAGCGTTGCTCATTTGCGTATCTTTCCACGGATCAAATTGAGTAAGTTTGAGATTGAGAAATGTCAAATGATATGCAGAAAACAAATTTAAAGACTAGGTGTAGTTCACCTTCACCATGGGCCCTTAAAATTTAACCACCCTCTACAAAGAAAGTGATACATATTTTGTTATAAAGAGATTATTCCATAGCGATTAACAAAATAATAAATATTGTGCTTTAAATGTACACAAAATTGGTGGTGGGTATAAAAGATTCGGCACAGCCGAATATAGTGCTCTTACTTGTTATTACTCGTATGCATGATCTTAAGTGCAAGGTTATTTACGGTTCCATCTCTAGATATAAAATTAATTCATTTGCTTATTTCGTTAATTATTCGGTGAATCTCAGTTTTTTTTAAATTTCAGTTACGTTATTTTTGCAGTCACACAAAACGGTGGGTGTTGTATACGATAAAATTTATAGGCTCAAAATTCTGCAGCTATTATAATTTTGGATTTAATATTTGAGCAGGCAAGATTCCGGAGGCTGGAAAATTGTACAAAAGTCAATTTAAAACAAAGGTCAGTTACGTTATTTTCGATGTTAGGAGTCGATACATTCATAACAATATTTTATATTAATCAAAATAAGATTTAAAAGAAAATAAAATATATAACTGTTTTAAAATATTTTCAGTATTCAAAAATAATCCTACATTTGCATTTGTATTTAAATTTTCCCTTTTAAAATTTAGCACAAATCATTTCAAGCACAAAGGGATAAAACTCTAAAGCACTTTGTAACAAGAATAAGAAAAAAATTACATAAAGAACTTATATATGACATAAAACAATTTATGGCAAAGTTTAAGCAAAGAAAATATATAACAATTTGACTTTTGGCTACATTTCATCATTTCCAAAAGAATAAATAAATTCCTCAGTGCCAAAAAACCAGAAGCCAATAGCAAACTATACAAAAAATATATTAAACAATAGACCTTTTGAAAGGCAAAATAAAAAAGTTTTTTTATTTTTTGTTTTCATGGCAATAATACAAAGGTTTTTAAGGAAATTTATTTAAAAAAAAATTGTATTAAAACTTAGTCCTAAAAGTCTTTGGACTGTTAGCAAGAAACCTTAAATTTAATCACATGTATTTGTTTTAATAATATTTATTTATTTATTTATTTATTTACGTTAGTACATGCTAAGACACCTTCTAAATTCCAGGTGTTGTACAAACATTGTTCTTAATTATAGGAAAATAATTTTATTGATTTTTTTAATATAAAACACATCTACACATTTGTGTTTACATGCTGTCAATTATTATCATTTATTTTTAGAATTCCTTCAAATATTAATATTTGTATAAAAATTTATATCGTAAATACTTTAAAGACTATTAAAAGTACTCTGAACAAGTTAAAAACATTGATTTAGATTGAATAAGCTTATCTGACAAACCACATTCACATTAATTTATAAACTTACAAATACACCCACACGCAAGCACTGTAATGCTAGAGATCTTAGTCATTAGTTTTGTAACGTTAAAGGTACTTTTACACGAAATATTTAACTTGTGGAAATTTCCACTATAACATTTTTACATGTAACATTAAAAAGTATTTAAGTTTAAAAAGTATTTAATATATTAAAGTGCTAACATCCATTCCTGTGATAACATTTCAATTATTACATATTGCAGATAGAGGCATTTGATATCAGTTGTATAACAACGACTGTTATTGTACAGTCGAATCTTGATAATTCAAATTTCAAGGAACCAGAAAAAAAGTTTAAATAATTATATGTGATATTGATATGAGTTGGAGTTATCAAGAGGGAAATAAAAAGAATTTCAATTTACAAGAGTTTAAGTAAAACTTCAGATTTTTAAAAACAATTTGTGTTTTCTATTGTAATTTCGTAGGAGCATAATGTAGTGAGACTTGCAGTGCTTCACTTAATGAAGCTGGAATAAGTACTTTTTTCTTCATTCCAAAGAGTCAAATTCAGTTCAGCATCGGTTAGGTCACTGTAAGCACTAATAATATTGTATAATTTAACCCTTTAGAGGATACCTTAAGGGATTCATATTCGTACCACCTGGGCCCGAATAGGCCTAGTCAACTTTTCTTTATATAAATGAAAACACAGCAGCATTAGTTTAAAATTTAATTTGAAACCATACGAAAACATTACAGTAGAAGAACAACATCTTCGTTTGGAAGCAGAACGAAATTCACGCAGTATATCCCTTCTAAGCTAGCTATATACTGTATCAAGGTTTGGTGAGCATGTGACGCGAGAACCATTTTCTTTTGGAGGGAAATATATACACAGGCAAGAACCAGGTGAAGAAAGAACAAAAATGAGTTCATGCGTCTTGCATTGCCGTATAAAAATTCTGGAAGAACAATAGGTGCCGACAATTTTTTTACCATATTTGTCTTATGAAAAAGGCTTATGGATATTGAGCTTGGATTTGTTGAAACGAATAGGAGTAGCAAACGATACATTCCGTTGGAAATGAAAAAAATAGTCATCAAACAGGGGAAGTGCTCTCTAGTCAATTTGGATTTAAAGATAATGTTGCAATATGTTATTACGTCCCCTAGAAAAATAGAGCCGGTTTTTTTTATATACCGTCCATTATGACACTTATGTCATAAGAATAAAAAACTGTAATTCTGCACTGTAATAAAACAAAATCAAGTGTAGATGTATTGTTTTAAGTACTTACAAAAAAAAAAAAACAACAACGCATCAAAAAAATCACTAAACTTTGGCCAGTTACATTATATTCGATGAAAACATGCCTGTGAAAAATATTCACAGATGCAAGAAAAAATTTTTTATGTCAGCTTTCTGACCAACTCGTTCACCTTTGCGTTGATAAAAGTAAGCACATTACATTCAATTTTATAAACAGATCAGGAATAAAAGCATTTCTTAATGAAGAAACTAATGTAAGTCAAATTGAATGTCAGTTTTTTTTAACTTGTTTTTGTTTTTAATTAAATGGATTCTTTTTTGATATGAAACGTTATTTTATTTTTTGTATAAATAAACAACTGAATTGTTGTGTTTTTATTTTAGAGGTTAAAAACCCTATTATATACTTCCATTTCAAATACTATCGGTCCCAGCTAGGACCAGGCGAAAATTTGTACCACCTTAATTAGGTATCCACTTAAGGGTTAAAATGGTTTTAAAAACTCACCTCTTTACATTTATGCAGAAGTAACCATACTGGATGACAGTGCATAACTTCTGGTGACTCTGGTCATTTAGCTGAAGTAATTTGCGTAAACTTTGTGCACTTTTTAAAGCAGTTGTAAACGGTTGTAGAATTGATATTTTTCCCGGCTATCTCAATCACGATTACAGCTGTAAAAAGAGTTATAGCCTCTTTTTGACTCTTTTTTATACTATTCAACATATTAGAAACAATTACTTTGCGGTAAGGGGTTTTAAAATTTTGGACAATGCCTCAATCAAGAGGCTGCAGTTTAGATGTTGTGTTGGTTGGAAATAAATACGTTTCACTTGGTCTAATAGAGTTGAATTTTTTGTTATACAAAAAATGAGATCTAACGCTTTTATCGTCTCATGTCTCTACTAATCGAAACGAGTCACTCATTGAACAAATCTATATTTATCCATGATTTTTTGTTTGAGTAGTAAGTTAAGGGTAGTGTTATTATTCCTTTGAAACAACTTGATTTTGCTGATTTGGCAATAAATAGGTGCTTCAAGTTTTGACATGACATGACACTGTTCATTTTTAAATGTCAATGGGCGATAAAAAAGAAGACACTCATAAAAAAGCTCACCTTTGTCTGTGTTGAATATGTTTCTTGGATTATAGCCACTCGGAAGTTGACTTAGATTGTCAATCCAATAATAAAAACTCTAGTTATCCAAGCTCGAACTCTTCCTGCTCATTTTTCTAAAGGTTATGGCGTAGAATTGCTTGAAACCTCTTCATTAAAAAATGGTGTAAAATTTTGTTGACTTTGCTGAGATTCAAACCATTGTTATTGTAGTTTTGCGCTTTAACCACGTTTCGCCAACAATTTAGCTTCACACATACTTATATTTTAAATTCAATAATTTTGTATTTGCCACAAACCAACACTGCACTATAAAATTGGACCATGTTTTTTTATCCACAGCATTGTAGCGACTCAGGCTTCTTGCAAACACCACATTTCAAAACTTAAGTGGTTGATTTGTATTAAAAGTGTTGTACTTATGTAGGAATTTCGTAATTAGAACATTATGGAATTAAGGTTTTTTGCATCTGCAGTACTGTAATGGTACAGCAATTTATGGAAGGGTTAAAATATTGTGTTTTTTAGGATCATGGTGGTACACAAGATTTAAAAAGGTCGTAT
Organism: Phyto melanocephala; assembly: GCA_941918925.1. Classification (NCBI taxonomy): domain Eukaryota; kingdom Metazoa; phylum Arthropoda; class Insecta; order Diptera; family Rhinophoridae; genus Phyto; species Phyto melanocephala. Next base: position 91,614,151 of record OW799236.1, on the reverse strand, counting down.
CTTCTAACTGGTTATTTACACATAAAATTCTTTACGATTACACTTTTCACAGATGGATAAAATATTACATCTACAACAAAATTGACAAATCATATTTAGAATAACACATTTCGTGTACAAGTGTCTTTACTAATTTCTACAATCTCTGTCGAAACGTTGTTGTTGCTGTTAAAACTACAGAAATGGGAATAAAAAACAGTCAAGAAAATAAAGAGATAATACCGTAAATACCTTTTTGACCAGTTCATTATAAGATTTTATGGGTTCCTTTTTCATTACAACGTCTACTTTGGAAAGTGCGTGTGGTTAGTTAGTTTAAGTGGGAGTAACTTATCATAAAGCCGACTTATAGTTTTGTTTTATAAGCCACATCATTAGTAGCAAATTTGTTAAATGAGTATAACAGATAGAGAAATATTAAAACGAAGAACGGTGTATTGAGGAAAATAAACTCAAAATAATGGCAGAGCAGCTAGAGAAACTTGGTTGGATGTTTTAATAAAATAAACTTTAGAGGTATTGCATAAAGACACACAAATATTGTGTTTACAGAACTTTGTTAAATAGAGTTCGTTTTTATAAATTGTAAAAGGTAAACATTCAACAAAGATTCTTAAAAAACTTCCTTATAGACAAACCCATCTTATATGATAAACTGTAACTCCTATATATTTCAAATTGGGCAAGGGTTTGTTGAAAAAAGTTTTATACGAAGTTTGTTTTATAATCCTTAAGTAAATTTTAAAAATGTGTTTGGGTGTCCCGGTAGAGTAGTAAGTAGTGTGCTATGCTGCCAGTTTAAAGGCTGCGTGTTCAATTTCTGTAGGAGATTGTGGTCTATTTCACTTTAACTTGAAAATAATTATCTTAACTCCACTTGGTAAAGAAAATTAAAATATAATTTGTTGCTGAACTGTAATGAACTAAGTAAAACAAAATAATTTATTATGAGTAAGAGTAAGAAAATAAAACTAAACCTTTAGTTAAATCTTGATGTACATGCATGAAATGTAAGAGCAGAAGAGTAGATTCAATAACTTCTTTTGACGATAATCGTTAAAAAAGTAAAAAAAAATATGGATTTAACGACTGCTGATATTGTATATTTTATGTAGTTTATTTTATCGAAAAAAGGTTTTGCAATTTAGTTTTTTCTTATTCTTCGTTATAATTAAAATTATTGTAAACTATCATTTGCGATTTAATATTTTTTAAACCGGAATCTCCCAAGATATTAAAACTAAAACTTGTAAAAAAAACTTTTCTCGCTGTCAGTGGATTCCAACATCAAATTCCAAATTCCACATAAATGTATTTATTGCTGAAACAAGTTTTAAAGGGCAACGGTAAATTAGAATATTTCCCAAAAAAAATTTTGAATCTGGGGTAGCTAATGTTTTATTGTTTTTTTGGATCTGAGTTATGCTTTACAAGGATCGTTATGAAATGTTGCGCCAGTTGTGTTAATGGGTTATTCCGCGATAAGCGTTTGTTGATTTAAATACTTAAAAATAAATTGTTTTGTAACAAAACAAAAATGTCATAGTCCATTGCACACACCGATAAACTTAACAGATTATGTGGTTCAACCATTTCACATTCATATGAATATAATTTAGTAGAAAAAAGCTCATAACAAAACAAAGCAACTTTTTTATAGATGTTTACTATGAATGCTAATTTGTATAACACGGAAGGAAAAGATCTAACGATCAGCTTAGTTTGTTACTATTTGGTTCAACAAAAAGTTATACATACATACATATGTGATGCCCATTATAAGGGGTGTAAAAACAACAAATATAAATTAATGTAATAAATATTTAAATAAAATATATATAACTTATGTAAATTTTTTTAAACCTAATAAAAAAATCTTATTTTCCATCTCTGTACAAATTAATAAAATCTTAGTTTTATTAATTTATTCAACAAATTTTGACATTATACTCGATAAGCTGTTGTGACTATATTACCACCAAATAATACTTAAACAGGTACAAGCAAGGATTAAATATGTACGCCAAGATGATTTCATTTACCAGGCGTAATACAGCTAATATCAGGCTTTCTTATATCCTTTGCCTTTTGTGCCAAAGTTATACATAGTTACGCCTTCTGTTTGTTATTTCGATACTATTTATTCATTTACAACTTTATAAATTATATTTTCCGAAAGCTTATCTATTGGTGAAAATCAATTATCAAAAGTCCCTACATGCTATTATATCTTTGGAAAATGTTCGGGAATGAATCCCTATTAGAAACCAGCATAATCATTTTATAACTTTCGCGAAGAAATAAATAAAGGCTGCCTCCGTTTTGTCTAATTTTTTTACGACAAAAATTATATATTTATTTTTATTTAATTGAATATTTTTAAAATGTAATGTAACAAAGCTCGGACAAGTCGGTCACTAACCGGTAAAATTAATGACAAAAAATATTTTAAACAAATAAGAGCGCTATATTCGGCCATGCCCCATTCCCCATATGAAATACGTACATACATAAAAAAACATACATATATAAAAACATCCCATTGTAAAATTATAAATTTACGTATGTATGTTAAAAAAATAAATAAAAATAAATTAAAAAAAATTTAAAAAAAAACTTTTTTTAAAAAAATAAAAAATTGAAAAAAAATAATAAAAATATAAATAATGTATTAAATAAAAAATAAAAAAAAAAAATTTAAAAAAAATTAAAAAAAAAAATTTTTTTTGGCTCAGCTCCCAGCGATGTCACGTTTTCTCTAACCAGTATACACGTTTGTATGTATGTTGTTGTTGTAATGTTGTTTTTGTGAAAAAAAATCGAAGTGGTCGTGGCTTTTTGCTCATATCTCAGTTGTTTATAAACCGATGTTTCTGATTTTCAACACCGATCTACTCCCGAATATTTCTGATATTTTAATACCTCACACGGGTCCATGCGATCTCGGGGGGCTTCGAAAAGTTGATTTCAACAAACACACGGACAGACGGACAGACTGACAGAGCTTAGTCGACTCCCCTATTCATAAGCTTTCAGAAAATATATACTTTATGGGGTCGGAAATGAAAATTGTAGAAATTTCACACGGAATGACAAACCTATATATACCCTTTTTCACTGTTATTGCATGACTACACGTTGTGAAGGGTATATAAGATTCGGCATGGCCGAATATAGCACTCTTACTTGTTATATATATATTTGATTTCTATATAATCGTGACACTCATAATGAGAGAGTACACAAGCAAACAATACAGAAATTTATTATCAAAAAAATGCTCTTGAATATATTTCTTTATTTAAGGCAAATTAAACAAATTTTTAAATTTTATTTATTAAACTTTGTCGGTAAGCTATTAGTTCTAGACAAGGCGAATTGATACAGGTAAAATTATCAGCCCAGCTAATAGAACAAATAGTATCAAAATTAACTGAATTCTACTTGATTTCATTAATAATGCAGGGATGGAAAATAAAATTTTGGTTTCGGTATTAAACCATTACCTTAATTGTAGTTTTTTGATATTGAATGTAGCAAGCATATGTGTATATGTTAATCTTGCGCCATTTTTAATGTGTTTTGCAAATATATTCCTTTTTTTATCAAATTTTATCGAATTGAATGTATCATATCACTTTTTTCATTCCTGATATACGATTGGTCTAGACAGAAAACATCCCTTAACAAGTTGCTACATAAGCTGCCTTAAAGTATCTTACTTCTCAGATTATTAAATTAATAATTTTAAGTCAATATGTCCTCAAATATTAAGGAATTGATTTGGTCTGTAACATGTTTTTGCATGCAAGACTTTCGTTCAGAGCGATCGTTTAAATCATACTGCAATATAAAATTTAATTTAAATTGCATTACATTTGCTCCCACCACTTCTTTAATTTTATTTAATCTTACCAATTTATTCATTGCCGTTTTGTAAATGCTTGTTTAAAATTTATAGAATTTATTTAAAGGACTAAATCTTAAAACTTCAGCTCATAACTTACGAGCATTAACCTTATTTTCCATGATATGAAGTTTTATAGAGCAAAAGCAAATAAATAAATAAAATATGTAAGTTTTAAATACATATACATACATGGCTAAAGAGCACAAGATATACTAAACATTCAGTTATTAGTGTATATCGTTGGTCACAAGCAGAGAGGCCTTAATTCAAATAATTTTAACTTTACAGAAGAAGGTAAAAACGTAACAGAAACTTTAGTATTATAATGTAACTTCTTTTGAAAAATTTCGTGTAAAATTGTTAGTTTATCAAACTATTGCTTTAAATTTTTATGTTGAGGTATTTTTGTCAAAAGCCTTAATTTCGTAAAAATGCTAGTTAGGGCCTTTCTACTTTTGACCTTCGATATGTATGAGCATGTGCATTCATTCATAAATGCTTATAGAAACCTTTGCACGTGTAATTATATGAATGTATGCATTTCTCTAGTAAGCCTTCAGAAATAATAATAATAATAGCTTTTATTTTTTAGGAAAAATATTTTATGAAATAGAAGAAACAAAAACTTTTCATTCCAAATTAGTATTCCAGAGATTTTATTAATCTACTCGCACAAACACAAACTTATTAAAAGGAGAAAGTTTGTCATTACTAAGTTAAGCACAATGGAAGATTTTTTTATCTAAAAGTTAAAATATATAAAATAAGAAAAGAGATCTGTAAACTTTGCATTAAAGGAGTCAAAAACATGTGTAATTATTTTTTTAAACAATTTCTCAATTTATGAATTTTTGAACCTAAAATTTTATCTACCCTCCCATTGTGCTCGAGTGCAACCGTCTTACTAAATTCACTTTGAAATCTAAAAGCGTCTGTTGAATGTATCGTGTTGCCAAGAAGAGCTAAAACAACCATTGATGTTTTGATGTGCAGTGAATCTCTATTCTCTGAGTGAGTGTGTGTGTGTGTGTGTATCAGTTGTATTATAGTATTAGCTGCTAACAACTGACTGCCATTTGGCCAACTATTTACAAAAACTTTTAGCTTCATCACGTTAATTTCACGGTAGAATAATATAAAACAACAGCAAAATAATATTTATAATAAAATTATTTTCATTTCCGCATTTTGAAATAGTTTAAGAGGAAGGATGAAACTTATGCTTATTTCTACATACTTAATGGCCATATTAAAAATAATATTTAATTAAGAATTAAATACAAGTAAGTATAAAAGTACAAGTATTAGTTATTTCATATGCCTATACATATATTCAGAAAGCACACAGTACGTTAATATGGTGCAATAGCGGTTACCATTAACGGTAGCATTGTGATTTACTTAAGATATATGAACCAGTGATTCCACCAACCCATAAACCGCACCATACCATTATTTTTAAAGGATATAATGCCAAATGTGGTGCGACCGGTTAAGTATGATCCAATATTACATACTGAGCCTAAAAATTTGCGAAGGAAACTATAGTGGTTTTATTAGGTCGATTATGTGCACCGTAATCGCATAAAAACAATTTCGCACAGAACGCAGATTTTCTTAGTACAGTTGAATAATTTGGAGACGCCTGAGGGTTTTCGTAATGACTTACCAAACAATACACAATAATAAACAAGAAAGAGTGCTATATTCGTCCGTGCCGAATCTTATACACCCTTCACAACGTGTAGTCATGCAATAACAATTATTTGTACCACCATTCATCCCATATAAATAAGTACATACATATAAAAATCATATATATGTATATACATATAAACTTTTCGTTGTAAAATTATAAATTGAGTTTTAATGTGAATCATTTATATTTTGGCCTAAGTTCATTTATTCGAAAATGCATTGCACTCGGCTTGTATCGGAAATAATTTTAGAAAGAATATTTCTAAAAATGGTTTCAATTTAATTAAATTTGAATTATAAAATTAAATAAAAGAAGAAATAAACTTAATCCAAAAGAAAAATGATTCACATTAAAATTTAATATATAGAAAAGTTCAAATAAAAAATAAAAAAAAACTAAAAAAAAAATAAAAAAAAATGAAAAAATAACACAAATAAAAAAAATAAATAGAAAAAAAGTAAAAATAAAAAAAAAGTTAAAAATCTATATATATAAAAATGAATCCCTTTTTCCCTTGGTCACGGCATCACGCGTGAATGGCTGGACCGATTACACTAATTCTTTTTTTGTTGTATTTGTTATTATTAGAAGAAGGTTCTTATGTAAGAAAATAATAATAATATGTCACTGGCAGTAATATTCATACATGCTGTTTGCAAATATATCGGTCGGAGTTGGTCTGTGGTCGGAGTTCTAATAACAAAATACCTACATAATTCATTTACCATTTCTTAGTGTACTTTTCAAAAATACCGGCAATTAGACGTACATTAAATCGCGAATAATTTTGATTTATTAATATACCAGCAGCAATACCTAATAAAGAAATTAACTTAATTGAGATAAAAAAGTAACAGATATTTCTTGATTATAGGGCGGAACGAAGTTCGCCAAAAGTACAAAAAATAAATAATAAAAAAAAATGTTGTTTGGCTCAGCTAGGATTCGATGCCACGTTCACTCTGACCAGTATACCACGGCATTAATCTTGAAAATTCATGTTTTTCACATGGCCTGTTATATGTCGCCTGTTCCCGTGTCGGAATACCAACAACACCAGAAAAAAAACTAAGAATATTGTGTATCATAAAGCATTAAAATAATAAACACTTTATTCTTAGAATAATTTTGATTTATTAATATACCAACAGCAATACTTAAAAAAGAAATTAACTTAATTGAGATAAAAAAGTAACAGATATTTCTTGATTATAGGGCGGAACGAAGTTCGCCGGGTCAGCTAGTACAAAAAATAAATAATAAAAAAAAAATTTTGTTTGGCTCAGCTAGGATTCGATGCCACGTTCACTCTGACCAGTATACCACGTCTGTATGTATTTCTGTGTTGTATGTTGTTTGTGATCGTGGTTTTTTCCTCATATCTCAGTTGTTTATGTACCGATTTTTCTGATTTTCAATAACGATCTTCACCCAAATATTTATAATATTTTCATACCTCCAGGCAATGTTGGGAAGCATCAAAAAGTTGATTTCAACATACACACGGACAGACTGACAGTGCTTAATTGACTCCCACATTTCATTAGCTTTCAGAAAATATATACTTTATGGGGTCGGAAATAAAAATTGTAGAAGTTTTACAGGGAATGACAAACCTATATTACCCTTTTTAACTTTTGTGTGAAGGTATACTTAGGTTAGGTTAGGTTAGGTTGAATAGGAGGGGCACTAAAAGCCCAAACCCATGCCCAGTTGGCATGTTGTGCACTCCATGTGGAAACCGGAATTCCCAATTTAAAACCATAGTCATAATTTCCCATAAATAAATATCGGACTAGTTCAAGAACTCAGTTCCCTCAATGTAATTCCTTATGGATCTCCAGTTTGAGTTTCCCAGGTTCTCCAATTTCAAGTATCCACTATAAAATTCTCGCGTCTAATATGCCCAAACGCAGGACAATGACAGAGATAGTGTATTAAAGTCTCATCCTCTTCCTCATGTGCAGACAACATGCAGTCTCTTCAGATAGTCTCATGCGAGCTAGATGAGTTTAGCATTGAGAATGGGTTTAGCATTCTCCAAAGTAATAGTACTCAGAAGAGCTCCCATTTTGGATAATTTGTCGGCTTTCTCGTTTCCCATCAGCCCGTGATGGCTTGGTATCCATATTATCTCCAGATGTGCACAATTTGCATATGAGTTTATCTCGCTCTTACATTGCAAAACGTTCCAGATTCAACTTTCTCCTTTCTCAATGTCTTAATCACTGATTGGCTATCCGTAAAGGGTATACTTAAATATAATTTAAATTATTATCAAAAATAATATAACTAAAACTTCATAAAAATTATAGATAAACGTATATATAGCAGAGCATATCGCGCAAAAAAAGGAAAAATTATGTCGTACAACTTTATATAAGAATTATTTATGCAAAACAATTTCGAGAATTTTCCTTTTTATTTTTACTTGACGTAAAGTTAGCCTTTAGTACATTTTACAATGTATCTTCAGAATTTAAAGTCCCATCTTAAAGTGTGATATGCCTCGAAGAAATTTAAGAAGTGTAAGCATTCACCTCAAGTACCCTACTAATTATCCAGTTATCTTAGTTCCCACTACCATAGTGAACCACCATACTACTAGAAGACTAAAGCTTGTGAAATATTATTGCAGTTTTTATTTTTTTATACCCAGTACCAAGAAAATTTCTTAATTTTTTCATTCCGTTTGCAACACATCGAAATATTTATTTTAGACCCCAATATGTATCAGTTCTGGTTTAATTTTGAGACGATCTACTTAGCTTTGTCCGACCGTCTAATGAAAGTACAATAGAGATCGACCCAAAAAGTCAGGGGGATAAAATTTTTCCAGAATGTTTCTAACTCATAAGGTTCAAGAGATAGATTTGTATATTAGGAAGAATTTTATAGCTTTTAATGCAAGACAAGGTCAAAGAAACAATGTCCTTCCTACACCGAATAAAATGCGATTGTGTCTAAACGCATTGAAGTAGTGCGATGAAACTTCGCAAATATATTTCCTGAGTAAAGAAAATGTAAATTACTCATATCTATAAATGACTCTTTTTATCAAATTTATATAATTTCTCTATGGACAAAGATTTTGAAAGAAGAAAGGACTCTATATTTAAATATCTAAGTTTACGTTATTAGCAAAAACTACTTTGACACGTTTTCAAACGTATGTAAGGGTCAATGGATCTAAGAGAAGAACACTAGTCATTTCTAGACAAAAAAAAATCATGTGTATGACACTTTATTATAAGTTTTTAAATAGGCAGACATACAACAAATTTAAAAAGGCAACCATTACGTTCAGTATAAAAATAAAGAAGTAAAAAAACCAGATAATACCCTTCACCATCATGTATATGATTGTAGTTACCACATCCTTGCTTGGCCGAAGTTTAAGATTTAATGCTCTACGGCATTTTACGTTATTATTTCCATCGCCATCTATGACTTTGAATTTTTGCATGTTTACCTGAATTCCAATAGTCGAACATATTGCTCCTGTTGTCGAAAGGTTGAGATGTAATGTAAAAGTATAATTTTATGTTTGACGATAAAGAATTGTGATGTTATTTCTTAAAAAAATGTGTTTTTTTAAAAAGAAAAATCGATTGAAAAAACTAAAATTATTGATTGTCAAGTACTCTGTTTGTCAGAACGCATATGTTGTCTATGTGGAAGTAAATTATTGACTAAACGCATTTCAAATTTAAGTTTTCTTTTCCAACTGAGTAACTGCAGTTTGGATTAAAGACTTTTAATATCTGCCTTATTAAATGCCGCTATATAATTGCCTTAAGTATAATTGGTGTATTTCAACAAAAACTTTTGATTGCTTGGATTCCTTAATTTAGTATGATGGAGCATGAGGACTTTTTAACAAAAGTTTATCTTTTTGCAATATTTGCTATCAACTTTTGTGTTTTAACGTTTAAGTTTTTACTTTGCTACTGTAGAGTTTTGCAAAAAAAAAAAAACAGTATGGTTTTAACATTTAATTACTAGTAAAAAGTTTAACTAAAAACTTTAAAGAGTTTGCAATTTATTGCAATTTTTTATTTTTGTTCGCTAAGTTCATTGATGCTCTGCAAAGAAATTGATTTGGCAATACATTGCGTGAGTGCAAAAACATTTAAATCACTTTTAATTAAAGTTTTCCACTTAAGCTATAGAAATTGCGGGCAGCGCTGCCAGCAATTGTTTTTAATTTTGAATTGAACACAAAAAGCGAACAATTACCTTAAAGTAGTTCATAAAGTATGTTACTTGGGTGTAAGAGCAAACAAAACTAAAATACTGCCTGAGTTATTATGTAATTAAAAAGCGAAGTTGGCAGTATGTGCGTTTTAGGAGAATGTGTTTAGGCTTATGGATCACTATAACCAAAGCAATTTTTATAGGTTTTTTTAATGAAACGCAGTTTTGCACCTAAGATTAAGTTGCATACTTATTTTACCCATAATACTTACCACCCCAAAACATTTAATAAAATATTGCTTATATCGGTTACAATGTTTCGGTTTTGTAATGTTCCAAAACCTTTCACATAAATTTTAAAACATCTATTTCAAGTAAGTGTGTAAGTGTTTATGTACGAAACAAACAATGTTTAGCTTAAACATCAATACATACTAATTCCTATATTTAACCCACTTTGTTCAGCAAATTCATTGAAAATTTTTAAAATGTTATAAACAGAAGCATACATTTATGAACATAAAATTTGTCATATTTTTTGTTGTTTGTTTTTCCATTTTGTTTATCATTGTAAATATTTCTCTTTTAAAGTTGTTTAAAAATATTTTGTAGCAATAGAGGGAGGAAGAGAGAGAGGTGGAAAAAACAGCATTGTAAGCAAAAAAATATACAACAATAATAATATTTGGAATAGAACAAGCATATGCTGATGATGGGACTAAAATAAAAATTTACACTTTGACTTTAGAAATTTAAAGCCAAATGGTGTAACCCACAAAAATAACAGCATTTGGCCCTAGACCAGCAAACACTGCTAAATACACAAACAAACAAACAGACAACAGAATGAAACATTCACTGAAACTGGAAGCCCATATACAAACATAAACAACAGTCAGAAGCGTGGGAGTTTGGTGATAAAAGTGTCATATTGTTAGTGGTTTATAGGAAAATATTTTTTGCAAATTAATTGTTACAATAAAATAACTGTTTTTTTAATACAATTTAATGCCAGAGTTGAAACTGTAAGCAGGTGATACATAAAGTTTTGATAATATGCTTTTAACCCTAACTCTGGTACCAACTACAAATTTTGGCACTATTCACATTGTAAATTCGTCTACATTTTCATACCACCCACCAATAAATGGTGTGGTCGTATGTTCAATTGGTCATTCCTTTTATAACACAACGCCATAAGGAATATGTTTTTGGCGTAGAATACGTCTTATCTTACGGTATAGGGAGTCATGTCAGATTGTTATTGTTGTAATCTTTATTTCATTGTTTATGAGGAAACGGCGCGATAACTTTTTTTAAAAATTTTTTTGTAGGTAAATGAAGATGTTATCTTTCGTTTGATGTACATTTCATATTGGTTGATATCTTCCTAATATTTAAATTTCTCAAATGAAAATTGTTTAAACACGTACACTCAAACATATGTGTTGTGTTTGGTTGGGTGTTTGCGTTTATAGCGTGAACACAAACTATGCTGCTGTTTCGGCTGTTGTTTTGATTGATGAAATATTGAAAGTTCGTTTATTTACTGTATTTAAGTGAAACAAAATGCTAAATGTGAATTTGAATTAAACATGGATATATAATTATAAAACATATATGAAAAAATTAAATCATACATTTTTATGTTAAATGAAAGTGCTGCCAAGTAAGCCAAATAACAATGCTGTTTTCTGTCTTATCGGATGGCGTATTCTACGTTAAACTTAATGGCCGTGTCTCTGACACAGCCTGCAGGACGATCTAGCTATGTCTTTCCCTCTATCCAACCGTTAAAAGCATGACAGAGCTTAAGTCAATTATGCTAGCGGTGTAAAGTATTACTAAAATATTTGAACATCAGAAATATCTTTTCTGATATTTAAAAATAAGCGAAATTGGTCCATTAAAAGGAATGTTATGAATTGTCATGCAGGAGCAGGTCGTGTAAAAAAAGTTTTTTTGGCATTAAGAAAATTCGACAGCGACAAAACAGAAAAACACAGCGACTTAATTTTACGGATATATTTCTTGAATTAACGAAATATTATTAAATTGCTCAAAAAATTGCACTGGAACTCCAACCTTTTATAGAAAGCTCTATCTTGATTTCATTTAATTTCTACACAAAGAAAACGGTATCCGTTACTAGTGTCAGAATGTTGGCCAAACTTATAGTTTAGTTGTGACAACAGAATTTTATTATTGTCTCTAAAGAATTTCGTTTCACATTCATTGCCAATCGAATGGTTTAGTTCCTGCAATAGAACGTTTTATTGGTGATTAAAAAATTTCTATTGCAAGAATCGTAATTTATTAGTGCTGTCTACATATTTATATTCCGAAACGAAATTCTATAGATATAAACTTAAAACTCTACTATCACAGCTAAACTATGCGATTGGCAACATATGCGGTACTCACAACCAATACTGTTTTCTCTGTGCAGTCAGCTCTAGAAACTTATGATTTTTGTGATAGAAATTTTATAGAAACAAAAGAAAAGTGCGATTTTAAAAAACAAAGCAATCAATTAATAAAGAATTTATTTTATCCCTTAACTCACGTACGGCTACGAACTTTCTGGTAATTGTGACATGGCAAGTATGCGCAAATTTAAAATGATTTTTAACAACATCGTTAGATATGTCTTTGGACTAAGAAGAGTTGATTGCACTTATTCCTTTGCCAAATTACTTCGGGAGGTCTTCATCGACAACTTTTTCAAGGTTCGAGTTCTTCTTCTGACTCATAAAAGACTATATACTCAAACGCTTTCCTATTTGTTTGACAACTTAAGTTTTGCTAGATTGCTTAGGGGCAGAAAGCTCATTACTCCTAAGCAAGGATATCTCGTATCTGAAGGGCAATTTTGCGTTAATAGTACTCGTCTTTGGAATTCTCTACCACCACACCAACAAGTTAATAGCAACGTAAATAGCTTTCGGAAATTTCTTTTTCATTATTTTTCTTTAATTTGAATTGATTATGTTCCAATGTTATTGCAATACGTATTAATGTGTTTTTAAGTATTATTTTGGTTTTTTTTCTTTCTTGTAATTTTTTTATTTTTTATATAACTATTATTGCCAAAGTTTTGCATTCCTATACATTGCATTTGCATGTATAGAAAATTATGATAAATAAATAACTAAATAAGTATTGATAAATATTTTACAATAATAAAGGACTTCATGTTTAAATGTCTAAATTAATTTCATTAGCACAAATTACTTTTGCTACCTCCTCTACTGCATATTTTTTTTATTGTTAAAGGTTTTAGATTATTATGAAATAATGTGGTTTTAAATTATACTTGATATAAATTGGCGGATTAGATGTGTGCCACGTCCATCTACTAAAATCTGAGTTGTATGTGTCAATTTAACAGGATTTTGCAATATGATTTGCACCGCATTTAGTTCCAGTAACAACACAATTTTTTTACTTAAAAGGTAAGAAATACCACGTCCTTATATATATAATTTCATCCTACTGGAACCCGTGGGAATTGAAAATTAAAGGGTGGTTATTGCATGTGTTATCCTAAGGAGTACCAGAAAAAAGAGATGCTTTCAAAAAAAAAATGTAAAGGATTATTTCAATGCTTCAAACAAATTTTAAAAGTTGGTTGATGTAAAATGTTTTTACGTATTATTATTTTTTAAAAAAATTTGTTCTTTTTTTTCGCTTTAAGTAAAAAAAGACGTTACTAACATCTGTATTTTGTGAGGAAGAGTGTAGTGCATTTAAGTAAATTATAATTGATTTTATCAATCTACCAAGTTTATAACTAATTTTTTTTAAATAGGTTTTTATTAAAAGTTAATCAACATTCACAACAATTATCATCAGGAGCAGGTGAAGAAGCTCAGCAAAATATGAAGATTGTCCTTATCGGACAATGAGATTTTTTTGAGGAAAAAACAAGATTAAGGAGGATATAAGGAAATTTTCAAAAGATTGGACAATAAAATATAAGCGGCTGTAACTCGATGAAGAAACAAAATAACGAAATTGTTTACTTTGCAAGCAGGTCTTAAGAAACCACAATACACGTATAGATCGTCCCGCCAATGCCAAACAGAATTTAGAGAATTTTAGGATATCATCTTTTTGTTCCAAATTTCATATTACAAAATGGAATTTTAATATCTATAAAGCTGTTACAATTTACGATATCTAAGTATATACATATTCATATATGTATATTAATCATGTAACATTAAAATAATTTTTGGTTTATTTTTCTATTTTAATTTTTTTCAAAAAAATTTAACAAAATATTAAAAAACATGTGTTGGTGTCCTTATTTTTATTTTCAAAGAGGTGCTTTTTTAAAAAAAGATCCCCTTTTTGGTGCCTTAGCCAAAGTAGACAGAGAAAACGTCAAACACTCTTTATTAATATGGCTGCTAATTTTGCAGTTATCCCTATCAAAAGTTCTATACATTTAGGAACACTCTATGCCTTTAGAATTTTTAATATTCACAATTCAAATTGCATATAAATTGATTGTAAATTTGTCAAAAATGTACTATTTTATTGGCTGCTTTACGAACACAACCAATATGAAAATCTAAGCGCCTTTATGGCGCAACACATTTTGTGTCAAGTTAGAATTATCCCTCTTCAGTACCCGAGTCTGTTTATGTTTATTTTTAATAATGATAGAGCTTTTAACAATACCAGTGCAACAACCACTATCCATGCAACTGTGCAACTTATACAAACAAACTAACATGCACTCATTTCATGTATATATGTGTGTATGTTTATGTGCACATAGTGTATGTATGTATGTATATCGCACATAGTCCTACAAATGAAAATATTTTGTTATTGTATCAGTATTTGGTTGTTAGAACCAAAATGTACACAATACAATTACGATGCATCAACGCGTAACACATACATATATGTACACACAAACACAAGTTGCAACAAATTTATCTGCATTTGTTTTTTTTTTTTTTTGTTGGTTTACTTTGTAGCTACAGAACTCTATATGTACATTAAAACAATAGATAAAACATCGACAACAAAATTTCTACAATCAGATGTATTGAAAAGAGACATTATCATCAATATCACAACTAGAATAATGCGATTATATGGGTCATATTTCAAACCCAAAAAAAAATGTTACAGTAATGGAGTTTAAATATTTCGTAATACCGTACATATGTTGATTAAAAACATATTTTCAATTATACAATATGATTTACTAGTAATCGAAGTGAGGTCGTAATTAATTACATTCTCTAATATTGTTATTTTAACAAGACTAGGCAGTTATTACCCTCAAAAAAGTATATTTCTTAAAACGCTTTATTTAAATATTGTCAAGGAGTCAAGTCGAGTATATGATGTAAAAACCAAGTAGTCTCTAAACTTCTAAGCACAAGTGTATAGGCACCAATGCCAACATTTTGTCAGATTCTAAGCTTGATGTATTTTATGTTTCGAAAATAAAAACAACTAACCAGTTGGCCTAATACTAATTAAACAGTAAACCAACATCAATAAAATACAACAGCAATAGAATGTATATGTGAAACGTTAGCGCGTTCACGACTTAAAACTGCACTGCCATTACACAAAGAACAAATTGTCCATACATTGAGTATTCGTCAATGATTTCATTCAATTTTATTTTTAATATTATTAACATTTGAACAAGTGCACGAATATTGTTTTGACAATATTTACAAAATGTAAAAGCACAAAAATAAAAAGTAATTTGTTAATATCTAGTATTATATAGAGAATTATCATTAATTCTTGTTTGAAATGTCTTAGAATGTTGGACTTTTGCTCAAAATTTTGACCTTGATACTAAAACAACGTATATTTTTACATGACATTTATGAATTCCGTATTGCAAAATTAGAAACACAGTATATCGTGTAGATGGTCGCCGCGGCTTTGCTGGCACACACGCGATCTTTTAATGAAATTTTCAATGACCTTTTTGCATAAATGCTGCGGTATTTCATTAATGCAGCGTCCAATTTCCTCTTTTATGGCTTGAGTCGTCGTCGGCTTATTCGCGTAAAGCATCGACTTCAAAAAACCTCAAAGAAAAAAATCTAAAGGTGTTAAATCACACGATCTAGGCGGCCAATTCTGGTCTCCAAAACGCAAAATAACACTACAGGGAAATGACTGATGCAGCAATTGAATTGTTTCTCTTGCTGTATGACATGTGGCACCATCTTGTTGAAACCACATGCCCTCCACATTCATTTCTTCAATTCTAGGCAAGAAAAAAACTGACACGTTGAGGATGCATTTGCATCTCGTGAATCAATCGAGGATTTTCCTCACCTCAAATGCGACAATTCTGCCTATTGACGAAGCCATCAAGGTGGAAATGGGCGTCGTCACTGAAGATGATTTTATCGGCAAAATCAGCATTTTCATGTTGTCTCTCCAATACCCAATTAACGAACTCCCTTTGCTGTCTATGGTCAGCTGGCTTCAGTTCCTGAGTCAATTGAAGTTTGTATGCATGAAGATGTAAATCTTTCGTCGAAATTCGCTGCAAAGTGGATTAGGAGACACCAATTTGCTGAGCTCGGTGTCGAATTGAGGTGGATGGAGTTTGAGCGTCATTATAACGTACAGCTGCGACATTTTCGGTCAATCGACCTGGTCAAAGGCGCGTTGTTGTCTTTAAATCACTAACAGACCCAGTTTCGGCAAATTTATCCATTAATCTCTTTACAGTTGACTCTTTTGGAGCATTATTGTGACCCCAAATTGATCGCGATTTGCGAATTGTAGCCGAAAAATTTTCACCATTTTGGTAAAACAATTTCACAATGAGAATGCGTTGTTCATTCGTGTAGCGCTCCATTTTTACTAACCTCGTACATTCTACTAGCAAACAATAACAATTGTTCAAATGTAAAAAAATGACACTTCGAATGACGCCAAATTTAAAAATTGCGTTCTAGTTGGGACACCCTTTATAATCTGTTAAAATTAATCATACCTAGGAACTCCAGAATTTCTGTAGTAGACACCCTTATGGTTGGAAGCAGTGATAAAAGCGAAAGATTTGCTTCCACGTATTAAAACTATTCATTGTCCAATTATACGTTTGACATGAAATTTGTTTGTTAAGTTTTCTTTCTTACTTTTGTAAATTGGTTTTCAAAAACTCAACTTTATTTTTATATTTTCCATTTATACAATAAAAATTTTGAAACAATGATATTCAAATAATATCAAACAAGTCAGTTTTAAACAAGTATATTACACTAAAAATGGGTTTGAATAAAACATACTAAGAATTATACATCGTTCTTTAATAGTTTATATCAAAATGTTTAGAACTATTTTCATTGTAGCGAAAAATCGGCATTTTAATAATTGCATACATAGTGTTCAATTAGGCGTTTGAACCACTGTATTTATTCTTTTGATAACAGAATCTAACAACAACAAAATTTATGTCTTATATTATTGGTGAAATTGTCATAATTACTGGCCTGAATTAAGGTGTTATAAAATTATTAAATTTAAACGTAAAAAATTATTTTTTTTAACATAAACACCTTTCCGTCCAAAATACACTTTAACTGAAATAAATCGCAATCAATTACTTACAGTTAATACAATTAAGCTTTATTTAAGGTATTATGTTGACTAATTTTCATAATTAAATCGGAAAATATTTTTAAAATACCAGAAACAATACAATTAAATCCTTTTATATTTTTATTTATTTTTATTACTTTTACACGTTCACCTTTAGGTAAATAATCCTATAATTTGTTATATACTTCGCACTCCAACAACGAAATGCAAAACCAAACAAAAGACACAATTAACTCTATAATTATTTATGTTTAAATAACCAATTCTATTACAGTTATTTACGAAAAACAAAAGTTGTTGTTAAAAAAAAAAATAAAAAAACTAAACAGTGCGTATTAGATTTACTCACACATAGGCAAAAACTCGCTAACGAACTCATAATGCATAATTAATTAATATAACTAAATTGTTGCTCTATTGCATGAACATAAATAATTAATTAGAAATTAATGTTATGTCAAGCTGAAAGCACATAAAATAACATTAACGGCAATTAATATTAGAAACCATTAAGGAAAACAATAAAAGGAATTTTATATTTTAATTATAATTAAAGGATCAAATTATTTTAAATAGAAGTTATAAAATAAGCCCAGTCATTTATTTAGTTTTCCACTCCGCTGAATAAAAATATAACTGAATATTAAATAACTTGTAGTGACAGACGTGGGTAAGATTAACGTCAGCACCGACACAGCGTGTCATAATATGACGGTGGTCTTAACCACTGGGTTGGAGCCGTGCCTCCAACCAGAGCCCCTGTGACAATGCTGTCTGCCTCAGCATGCCACAGGTAGCAATCTAATCATAATCAATTCATGGCTAATTAAAATTGCACCTTGCTTAGGAGCTCGGGCTATCTAATCCCTTATGGTTTTCTTTTCGCTACCGGCTTAAGTCAATCAGCAACAGAATCCGAGGGGCGGTCAAGGAAAGAAGCCGAGTTGACTCACCGAATAGCTACTTCTGTTGAGGAGGCAACAGCACCCCGAACGAGACGTGGACCGAAGTCCACCATTCGCTCTGTTCTGTTGAGATGGCAACAGCACCCGAAAACATCCGTGTTAACCGAAGAAAGACCTCCACGCAGTCGATCATCAGCGCTCACTTCCGAATCCGTTTTCCGCTTGGAATAACCACAGCCACCACGTGTACTCCGAAGAGACCTCACCAATAATCAGACAGGACATAGTCCTGGGGCTTACTGATTCCCGTGGTACCAGATAGTTTCGGTCTCTGGTCAGCCTAGAAAACGTCTCTGACCAGAGATTATTTCTTCCAAATTATGGCTCCATGAAGCCAGAGGTGTTGGCTCACCTCTTTACCCCGAGCTGGCAAACACCAAGGCCTGGAAGAATGACCAAGGATCTATGCCCCCCGGGGGGAACTTGTAGTGACAGTAAAACATGTATTAATTTGTTAATTAATTAATATTAATTTGCTTGTATTTTCATTAAAACACGTAACAGCATAACGTTCAGCTGTGCCGAATTTTAAATACCCATTGATACGTTTGTATATGTATGCCACAAAATTTATCTCTATACTAAATATGTATTACTTTCTTTATTTAAGCTCGATTTGCTTTAAATTTATTTCCTCAAATTGTATTAATCTCACAGTGGAACTAATAATATTTCCACTATAGGCGTGCTACAACAATATTGTTCTAAGACTATGGCTCCGTAGCTGCAAGTACTTCAAAAATAATTTAAGCTTTATGCGGGAGTTATACTTTCTACTTTTATAATAATACTAGCCAAACCCGGCGCGCGTTGCTACGCCCCTTAATGAATCGAAAAGCATTCTGAATTTTAATTGAATATCAAGTGCAAAAACCTAAATATTATAATTTTTTTATGGGCGTGGCATTGCCCACTTTTCTAATCACGAAATTGTAAAGTCATAACAGCTCAATATGTGTGCAAAGTTTCAGAAGAATCGGACCAGTGCAAGTACCTCAAAATTATAATTGTTTTTATGGGCGTGGCCCTGCCCACTTTTCTAATTACGAAATTGTAAAGTCCTAACAGCTCAATATGTGTGCAAAGTTTCAGAATAATCGGTCCAGTGCAAGTACCTCAAAATAATACCTATTTGTTATGGGCGTGGCACTGCCCACTTTTCTAATCACAAAATTGTAAAGTCATAACAGCTTAGTGTGTGTGCAAAGTTTTAGAAAAATCGGTCAAGTGCAAGTACCTCAAACTTATAACTTTTTTTTATGGGCGTGGCCCTGCCCACTTTTCTAATCACAAAATTATAAGGTCATGACAGCCCAATATGTGTGCAAAGTTTCAGTAAAATCCGTCCATTGCAAGTACCTCAAAATTAAAAAATTTTAATGGGCGTGGCCCCGCCCACTTTTTTAATCACGAAATTATTTAGTCATGAGAGCTCGATATGTGTGCAAAATTTCAGAAAAATCGGTCATGTGCAAGTAGCTTAAAATGCTAACTAATTTTTTATGGGCGTGGCCTCGCCCACTTTTTTCCACCCATAAACACTCCCTGGTATGTGTACAACAACTTACCAAAGTTTGAGCCCGATCGGTTTTACAGTTTCGGAGTCTATAGCTAACACACACACACACACACACACAGAGTTTCACTTTTATATATATAGATAAAGATAATTGTTAATTAATATATAAATTTAAATACTAAAGTAGATGTGTGCAAAGATTTATAATAACAAAGTTAGTTGAAATGGATATGGTGCGCGCAACATACCAATTGGGCATAAGTGTATTCCTGTCGTGGGATAGGGCTTTTAGTGCGCCTCGTTTTCAACCTAATCTAAGTCAAAATGGTTGGAGAAGATTAAAAATCATTTTATATGGAAGCAGTACTACCCACAGTTCCAACAATTATTATATAGTTGTGTAACTGGAACTACATACAATAAAAGTCGTGTTGTAAAATTCTTCTTAATTGACACAAACTTAGAAGTCAAATAATTAATAACTGGGCGTGTTACACATAGTTCAAGTTTAATATGAAATCACAGATTGAAATGACAATTTTAAGGCCTTAAACAAGTAAGAACACTATATTCGGCTGAGCCGAATTGTTTATACCCACCACCAATTTTGTGTACTTTTATAGCACAAAATTTATTGTTTTTATTAACAGTAACGGCTATGGAATAATCTCTTTATACTAAATGTACTATGTGTATCACTTTGCTTGTATAACTTCGATATGCTATTAAAATATTTTCGTAAATTTAGTCATTTAATGAAACATTAAGAATTTCTACATTATAAATGATACTGGTTGGTTGGTTGGTTAACGTGGTAGTTCGCTGCATGCCAACAGTCAAGTGGAGTCTGTATGACACCGTTTTGACAAGACCACATCACCCCTCAGTTCTAATGTATCTCAGAATAGATCCAAGAGTAAGGATACTAGATCCACCCGGTGGACGTGAGATATCTCAGTAGATAATTCAGTCCAACTACAGATATCACAGAGTAGCTATCCAATACAAGTTTGCCCAGAAGTCTGTGTCTCTTAGCCGCCAGTGATGGACATTCGCAGAAAAAATTGAAAACCGATTTCTGCTTCTCCCTACCAATACTGCTGCTGCAGGAAGTCCGAGTCGATTTACATGTTTGCCTTACATTCAGTGACCCGTCAATACCACCAGCAATCTCGATATGTACCTCTAATATCGGCTAATAAGTCTCAAAATACGTCTGATATCAAAAGAGGGCCAACTAAATTAGACGTAGTATTGTACGACCTAGGTGACAGGAGTGCCTCCTGAATGTCGACAAATATACCAATATTCCAGTGATATATTCCTATCATTTAGTACCCTACATGCCTCCCTGATAGCTAGTATTTCCGCCTAAAATACGTTACACTCATCCGGAAGGCAGAAAGAGAGCTCAATCTCTAGTTCATCAGAGAAGACACCGGATCCAACACCACATTTCATCCTAGAACATAAAAATGATACATCTGACTCTTTTTTTAACATCTTTGTATTTTTTGAAGTGTATAATTTGGTACCCAAAGGAAGTTAAAAGATAATATTAGCTTTGTGTGGGTGTGGCAACTCCTGCTTTTAAAATTATATAAAATAATGTATAAATTCAACTTAGATAATAATCCACAGAGTTTTTTTTAATTTATGTTCATATAAAAATTACTTATATGAATTTAATATAAAGCGTTGTATGTAAGGTGGACGTCAAAGTAGGCGCGAAAACTTAATTTTTGGGAATTATACTTATATTGGCACAATTAAATTTACCAGAAACTAGATATGTGGAATTTTAGAATCATATAACTAATTCTGTCGGTTTTATGAGATTTTTAATTGTCCATAGAGAAATCAAATATATGGAGATAAATCATTATAAATGGGCGAGGGCGACCTTAATTTTCTGTTATTGCAATTTTCGAAAAATTTAAGAATTATACATCTAATTTTGTCAGTACTTTTACGTTTTTAATTTGAAATACACTGAGCGGTAAAAATGTTCGTACATTTTGACCTATAACTCTTTTCGTAATGTATAGATGAGAAATTTTGAAGAGAAAGATATTTTTTTCCTCAGAAAATATGCATTCGATATTTCATTACTCTACGGCGTAGAGCCTACGCCAATGCGTTTAGACATTGGCTTCTTTTGCATTACTACAACTACAACTACAACTATCTTTCTAGTGTACCGATTTAGCCCATTTTTAATGCTAAACAAACCTTGTGCACCAGAAATATTGAAAGAATATTAAAGTTTTTCCAATAAAAATATAAACTAGATATTAATATATACTTACTTTGCAATCTATATTTTGCTTGCTGATCAAATGTGCCATTTTTAGGTCATTTTGTATCTTTTTCCATCCTTCGTTTAACAGTGGAGTGGGTTGTTTTTAGTAAGAATTCAAATTTATAGTTCAAAAAAAAATAAATTTTGATATAAAAGAAATATCTTTAATGCCCAAAATAAAAAGGCAGAGATTTTTCTGCTAGCTGGGCTTTTGTAAAAGTACTATTAAACATTTAAAAAATTAGTTAATATTGAAATGGTTATTTGTTTAAAAAGATCTTTAGATAAACAATTATATTTTAAGTTTCTAAATAGGTTTCACTCAGTTTTTTCTCTATTCTATTTGTTATCAAAAATTCAAGTCTTCTACAACTACTTTCAATTGTAATAATTTGCTCCTTAAATAGTAAATTTAAAAAAATTTATTAAACAATAACTGAAGTTTCTGACTTATGGGCTTTTTGCCTAACTACAAAGATATATTACAGTGATATTAAAATTTAATTTCAAATACAGCATTTTAATCTGAGCATGTAATCACCACTGTATGCAGTCAACAAGCCGTATGACACACTTTATTCATATAAACTTAATTAAAACTGTTATCTTTTCACAAACTCACAAACATATTTGTCTTAACTTCACTTCCAAAAAATGCTACTAAATTTAAAAACAAACTTGAAAAAGTTGGTTCTTTTTTCGTTCCTGTAACTTTTGGTTTAACTGATTCTAAATGCTGGCAAACACATTCTCATAAAATCTTTGGTTTTTGGCTGCACATCTTTTTTTTTCATTTTTTATTTTGGCCTGGGTTTGGTTTTTTTTATATAAAAGTATTATTTAATTATATAGTTAAGGGTCATAATTTAATGATTTTAATACTCCTTACAAATATATGTGTGTTTGTATAAGTATTTCGTAGGAGAATATGAAGTGCGAAGAAGTATGCTCAGCTATAAACTACATAAAATACACAGAGCATAAATATGTATGAATGTATGTATGTTCTACGAAAAGTTGAAAGTTAATTATGGTTAAGTGTAGGACAAAAAATATTTATCAGGAAAAGTTAGCAGTGATACTGTAATTTAATTATCTAATGATTGTCTTAGTGAACAAATTAAATTATCTAAAGAGAAAAGTTTGAGAAAACATTTTAAAATTCTCAAGTAAATTTCAAGTTTTCGATTGAATCAATAAAATAAAAAGCGTGTGCGGTAGCAAAGAAGACAATAAAAAATTTAAAAGTTAAAAAGATTTTTTTTAATTAAATCTAGTATTTAAGTGATGCTAACTTTATGTTTCAAGTTTTTATTTTGAATATTTTGTTTTTAAGCTTAGGGTGGTCCAACCGAAACGAACAATGTCTAATGTAAATAAAACAAAGGGTTTTCAGAGAATTATCGTAGTTCTTAAATACGACAGAATGATCTATGATAATTATATGCAAAACAAAATATCGTTAATATGCTCGCCACAGCTTTGGTGCACACACACTTCTATTCAATTGCCCATACTTTCAATGACACTGAGACATAATTGTTATGTCAATGTCGTTAGCATGACGAACTATCTCATCATTGTTCTTGGTTTATCGACATGCACTTTTTCTTTTAAGCATTTCCAAAGAACACAAGCGGACACAACGGTGTCAAGGTGTAGCCAAATTAAAGTACCACGGCAGAAGATACCACGGCTATTAAATTTACTTTTGGGCAATCGAACTGCTTATTAAAAAATCTACTGAGAAGAGAAGGAGAGTCCAGTAGCTGAAGATGATTTTTTTTTTTTGTAAAGTCACCATTTTTTCATGTTTGTTCAAACAAGCATACAGCGTATTATCGTCACTCAAACCTTCAGCTCTTAAGTCAATTTATTTTTTATTCAAAATTCGCATCACTGATATTCGTATAATTCGTATTCGACGATGAGTTGAGGTTATTGTATTTTCTGCTACACCATTACAAAGAATAGAAATGTTTAGCGCACAACAAACTGGCACAACAAACTGGGCGATCATGTATAGTAGTTTTAACACTTTCTACAGACCTGCTTTGATAAAATAAGTACAATTAGCAGAATGTTCCCAATTGTGGACACATTTGGTTGATTGTGCTGACTAAAAAAAATCACGAATTGCACAAAATTCATTTTGGTTTGAATACTTATTTCCATATAAGATTTCAACAATTTTAAGCACTGCTCAAATGTGTACCTCTCAATGGTTGAATATGTCAAATAGTGAAACAACGAAACATCAAACTAAGTTGGTCAAAACCTTTGACGTCAAATTGTACTGTGAGAATATTAATATCATAAATTACGTTCGGACCACCTTGAAGAAATATTGCTTCTCGATAAAAAGAAGTTGCTTGTAACAGGATATATTTTAAATTGTGCCATTAAAAGTATGAAAATTAAAGTAAAATAAAATCAATTCGTTTTAATATTTTTTTCTTTTCTATAATATTTGAATATGTAGTGATACTTTTTTTGGAGAAAATTGCGATATGCATAATAAAACAAAATAAATAAGTAAATAAATAAATAAACCAATGTTCGTTCATCAACATTTAATGATTCTTGTCATATGTTATTGCACGAGTACATTTAACGACATGTCTCAAAAGTTCAGCTAAATAAAAAAAAAACAAAGTTAAAAAGTTATCACAACGTTACAAAAACTAAGGAAATTGATAGCTCTGATCAATTGGAATAGTATTTTCAGGTACCAGTAGTCAATATGACATTTTTAAAATATAGATTTAGAACCTGTTTAAAATCTTCGCAATAGAAAAGAAATGAAGAAAAGAACGACCATTTGAAGGCCAGTGTTGAATTTTCGCTCGCAATTTCTCCAAAATCCTCTGCATTTTTCTAACCAGGCGAAAAATCGCTTTACTTAAAGGAAATGAAAATTTTCGCACCGAGTTCAATAAAACAGGGTTTAATTTGTATAGAATTCGTCTTTACGGAACTAGATAAAGAGCAAACTGTTTTGTTTAAGTAGCATTTCAACGGCAGGGCCATTAAAAGGGTTTAAATTTAAAAATACAATTAAACAAAAATGGTTCAAGTTTTGCCAAATTTAGTTTTTTATTGTGAAGTATAATAGTTTGAATGAAATATAATTTAATTATTCTTTTTTGGGGATCTCGCTTGGGTGCTGAAATCCAGCTAATAAGTATAAAAATAAGTGCTAAATATCAAACGTTAGATAGTAAATGTTAAAGATGGTATATACAAAAAATTCAACGAAAAATATTGCAGTAAAATTAAATATCTTTTGAGTACAATGACATGGCTCTTTTATGGTTTTCGAAATAGTTCGGAACATAATTTAGATTCTTATAGCAACACTCTCAACCGAAGTTAGAACGTATCAGAACACAGCATATTTGCAGATATTCTTGAATAATTCCTATTCACAATTTCTAAAAAATATTTAGTAAATTAGATAGTTAAACAAAATAAGCATTTTCAAGGGAAATATTAGTTTAATGAAAAACATTCTGATTGTCTTTTCCTGATATTTATTTATACCCATGATCGAGAAGTGATTTTTGTTGATAGTTCAACTGATGATGAAGTAATTCAATTTTGGACAGAATCCTCGTGATGCTACACTAGCATGTCATATTAGATTACTATCTGTATATGAATATATTACTGAACTGCACTTTATTCTAATAAGTGTAAAGAACTCATGCATATTAGAAGAAGAAAACGATGTTTCATGAGTTTATGATTTTTCATGAATGCTTTATTTTATGTTAAATGATTAAGCATTCATTTTAAAGGTTACACTTGAAAACAGCATGTCTGTTGCAAGAGACTTTCTGGAAACACTTTAACAATCTATTTGAAAGATTCGCCATCTTTGTTAAGAGCTTGTACGAACTGTTTTATTAACCCCAGCTTTATATGCAAAGGAGGCAATGTAATTCGGTCTCTGGATACTAGTGGAACATTAATTACATTTTGCTTGCCGGGAATCAAAGTCTCCCCAAAAGGCCAGTCTCTTTTTGTCCAGTGCTCAGCTTTAGCTCGGCTGTCCCATAAGCATAGAAAACAGGAATATTTTGTGTAGCCATTTTTTTGGTCCAGGAGAAAATTTACCATTTTCAAGTCAACATATACAATCCAGTTATATTCCTGGTACTTCATTTTTTCGATAACTAAAAATATTGTAGGATATTCTTCTTTAACCTTTGTAGAATGTGCAATAGGTAAGGAACCGAGTTTGTAACTATTATGTAAAAGTACACATTTCAAACTTCGTATTGACGAATCTATGAACAACCGCCACTGATTTGGATTATACTCTTTTAATCCCATTGCATTAATTAGGTCCGGAATATCAGTACAAAACAAAAAATTTTCTTTCTGAGTAATGAAAGAAAGTAAATCATTTTGCCTGTTACGGTATTATGATATCTTCATTCCTCTGGTCAACAAATTTCTTTCTTTCAATCGGGAAGCTAAAATTTCTGATGCCGGAAGGTTCACGACAAATCATAGGAGCTTTGTACATAAAAGTGGGTCTTTTTTTTGTTTGCTCACAGTCGCAAAGATTCAACACATATTTTAAATACCAAACTTTGTATCCAAGGTTAAGCGTTTCACGGCAACGGAAACGCAAAGTAGCCCAAGTATGCCTTTTTCACAAAGTCCGACACATTTAATCGAAATTTTTGGAACATATACATATTCTCCACAAATAACACAAAAACAATCATTATTATTTAAACACATCCTTTTTAAGGAAGACATACTGAAATTTATAAAAGAACTAGTTAAGTTACACCGCTATTGATATATGTAAACTATCGACTACATATGTAAGACGGTCTGTATTTCACTAACTAGAGCAGCTACAAAACATCTAAGGGTAGATTTGAAATCAGCGCACCCAAATTAGTAAACAACAGTAGAAAAACTTTATGCAACAAAAAAAGTGTTATTTTGTTTTTCTGTTTTATCATTTATGATTAATTAATACCCTTTAAGACAGGCATTTATACAGGGTGGACCAAAAGTCACGCCTGCGTGTGAAAATTGAATTATTTTTTTGTTTATTATTGAGGCAGCCAACAAGTGGTTTCAGCAGGATGGAGCAACAGCACACACGGCCCGTGCCACAATGACGCTTTTAAATGAAATTTTTGACGACCGAATTATCTCGAAAAATTCCGAATTTAATTGGCCAGCACGTTCACCGGATTTAACTGCCCCTGATTATTTTCTATGGGGTTATCTGAAAGAACGAGTGTATGTAAACAAGCCTTAAACTATAGAGCAGCTAAAGAACAACATTGAAGCTGAGATCAGGGCAAAAGAGCCTGAAACTTTGCGTGCAGTTATGCAAAACGCCTGTTTAAGAGCCCAATTGTGCATCGATGAAAATGGTGGTCATCTCTCTGACATTATTTTTCATAATTAAAATTTAGGTCATACAAAGATAATATTATAATTAAAAAAAAAATTTAATAAAAAATAATAATAAACAAAAAAGTTATTCAATTCTTACACGCAGGCGCGACTTTTGGTCCACCCTGTATATAATGTATTATAAGAAACCCTAAAAATATAATTCTCATTGCACTACATACTCAAATTTGTAAGCTGTATGAAATGTTTTGTGCGTATGCGTAATATTTAACAACTGCAAATAACTAAAATAAATCATACGCAACCAAACATCATTTTGTTTGCTGTGCATTAAAAATTTTGCGTATGAGTAATATTTAATAAGTTTGAATACTAAAATAACTCATACGCGTCCAGAGATCATTTTGTTTGCTGTTTATTAAAATCTGTGTGCGTATGAGTAATATTTAATAGGTGTAAATAACAAAAATAAATCATACGCACAGAGAGATAAAATAAATTTTATCGTCAAATATTTCAAACTGTTTTATGTTTCCTTAAAATTTAATTGTTCAAAAATGTTATTGCAATTCAGTTATGCATATTACCCAAAAAATTTAACAGGAGAGAATTAAGTTAAGTCAAACACAATATCCAGTTTTGTTTATAATATTCATTGAAATTGTTCTATTATTGCTAATTATATTTACCTTTTCGTTATTCATATAGAATTACATTTATTTGCCACATTGTACATTTTAATAATATAAATTTGTTGCAACTTAAATGAATATTTACTTACATGTACTGTTCTCTGTCTGTCTGTAACATATGTGTATGTGTATGAAATAAATGTAAAAATAAATATATATTTTTCTGCAAGTCATACGTATTAAGTTATGTGCATGTGTGTTTTTATTTTCATCCGATTACTGATAGTAAAGCAATTTTCTGCTTCATAAGATTTTTGTTCTTTCACCATAACCATCTTATTTTAATGTCATACCCAAAAGAACAAAAAAACAAACAACAAGAGTTTGAATAACAGCAAATACAAGCATTAGCAACTGAGAACACTAGAATATTAACTCGAGCGTAAATACCACAAAAATTGTCCATTATTGAAAGAGAATAAAAGAAAAACATACAAATACTTGCACATATGCATTAATAAAAACCAGAAATATTTTTCATGGTATTTGAATCAAATAAAAACAAAATTATATGAATATTAATCTGTTTCTTAGGCTTCATTATAAAACTCATAGTAGAATTATTTTTTCTAAATACATGTGATAATATCATCCAACCAATACATCACAATTGTTCACATAAATTGGGAGCAGTCTATTGTACATTCCTATTTATATGTAGCAATATGTGTAGATTTGTAATAAATCTGTTACGCATATTAATACTTTTGAATGTTATTTTTAAAGACAAAATTATTTGGTAGCTCTCCATTATTCGGCGTATTCGGTTTATTGATGTATATTCACAAACACATACTAAATTAAGATTGGCGTATAGGGCATAATATGTATTATGGACATGGAAACTTACATAATATATTTGTTTTTATTTTAATCGATTAACTAAGTATTTGTTCACTTGAAACCACCTAAAAAAATACAAATACGATTGCTGCCATCAGCTGGAGATACAGGGCTTTTTATTGTGCCCTACAATATACCTGAAGAGAATACAAAAAAACAACAAAAAAACAACGAACTCCACGACATATTTTGAGTCGATGTGTTTCTTTTTATATATTCAGTTGACGAGCCTTCTTTATAAATGTAATAGAAAAGCAATTATACCGTAGCTTAAATATTATCCTTTATTGCAATAACGAAGTACATTTAAGATTTTTAGATAAATGCACAGACGTTGTTGATGACACAGAAGCCACCATTTAAAAAAGCCATTTCAGTAAAGTACCTTCTTTACCTTAAACTTGTTACGTCTTAGAAAATATTCAATAAGAAAGGACCTGAGAGCTGCTGATATCCTTAATAATTTTGGACTAAGCATATAAATTATTGACCAAATTACATCACTTCGTAACCTTGTAAAATTTATGAATAATTGAGATAAAATTACCCGATTTTCTCACAAACTCTCTTGTTTTAAACTACAAAGGGTAATAAAATCATATGTTATTTCTTATCCTATACTTAAAAGTAAGAAAATATACTTCTATTTGTATATTTGGAATTTCCATATTCCTGTACATCTAAATGTGATCTTATATTTAAAGTGCTGGAAGTTACATTTAGAGGTCACACCATTTCTTAAGGATCATATATATATTATTGCTTTATTAACTTTAATTTAAATGTTTATAGTATTTAATAAAATTATATATAAAATTATAAATAAAAACTGTTTAAACCAAGTTTCGTTAATATTGAGTTATTGAACATGTACAAGATTATTGCACAGACGTGCTGTATGTATAAAAAGGTGCCATTGCGATACAAGAAGTCGGTGGAAAGGAATTGTTAAGAATCTGGCGAATTTGGTTTTGTCGAAAACGAATATTGTTGTTTGCAAATGAATACTTTTATGTAATAATAAAGGTACACGTATGAGAAAAAACGGCATATATGTAGTTGTGAGGAAAAAATAGAAACAAAGCAATAACTTATCAAGTTATACACATATTTGTCTATTAAAAATGATAAAAAATAATAAAAATTTGCTAAAAAAAAATCTCAGCTTGCGAAAACTTCACACCAGTAAAGTTAGCCTTAAAGAATGTAGGATTTCACAAGAAGTGTCTTTCTTTTCAAAGGAGTTTAGTAATAAGGAAACCACAGATTGTTCAGTTTGAAACATATTTGCCCCACAAGTGTTTTTATATAGTTAGCCCAAGCACGGTTATTATCCAATATCAATTCAAAGCTTTGGCGTTATTTTTTATTTCCCCGTTTATCAAAATGTTGACATTATTAATGCAATCTGGCACTTTCTTATACACTTTAGTTTGTTAAGGTTTTATACAATTCATTTTCCGTTGCCCCTCGATAAATTCTATTCAAGTCCTTATTAATTCCTTTAATATTTTTAGAGACATTTTATACTAGACTGCTTAAATACAACTCTATATCATCCGCGTACATATAAATTTTCCAATCCACAATGCTGTTGTGGGAAATTAATTAAGTGGACAACGAATTGGTACAAGTAATACTACTCTAGATGAACAAAGCAAGGAATTTATTTGAATAGAAAAATTTGTGAACGATTAAAGGGGTAAGAAAATAAAAAGCGTGCTAAAGTTTCAGAGAAGTTAAAGAGTGCCGAAGCATAATTCTCAGATACATTTTAAGGATTTCTGGGCACTTTAGGAAAAATGAATTATTTCATATTTTTTGAAAAAAAAGAAAAAATTTTACTATATAATTGAAAAAGAATTATGAGTTAGGTGCTTTCAACATAACAAAAATGTAAAATGTGCTTCATTTATAAAATAAAATAAATTAAAAAAATTTTTCAAAGAGAAGTTTCTTTATTATTTAAATGGTATTATTTATTTTAACTCTTATCAAAACCACACTTTTTTTAATTTCCATAAATTTTCTATATTGTTATCTGACATTTCTGCTTTTTACACCTTTAAAGTAAATTTTAGAACATAAATTCTTTAAACTTAAGATGCAAGAAATTTTACTTATTCCCAAGATATCCCCGCCAGCAAGATTTTATCATCAATTTTTAGAAACAAATTCTTGAAGTCTAATAACACTTCAATTAAACATTTTATTTTCCTTCTTTTAATATATATGGTACTAAAGTGTGTTTTATTGTCTTCAAAATGATATTTAGAGTAAGCTGTCAACAAACATTGTTATTTTAAAATCTTTGTCTATTTACAAAATCACTGACTTGTTAAAACTTTATTTTTTTTTCCACATTAATGTTTAAGTGTATAAAATTTATCTTAATTTGTATAATTATTACAAAAAGAAGAAGATGATGAAATAACAACAACTTACTGTATAATAAAGACATAATTGCCAACATGTTGTTCTTTATAAGAATTTATTATTTAATTTGTGTATTCTACATGTGTATGTCTATTGTTTGTCTTTAGTTTTTTATTTAAGTTTATGTCTGCTTGTCTGAATGAATGTTGTTTTTGATAATTAAACATAAATTTTCTTAAATTTTTAAGAGTCTTAAAAGCTAAATGTTTATTTTATATGTCATATGTGTCAATATGTTGGCATTTGTTTAAACAAAAAAGAGTTTACCGTATACAAAACATACATACACATAAATTTTCATTGTCCGATATGCAGTGAAAATAAATAAAAAATTTTTGTTAAGGAAAAGCTCAGCTGGTAAGCAAGAATAAACTTTTATTAAATAAAAAACTACAAAATAATTTCTTTTATTTCGAGAGTTAGAATGAATTAATAAAAAAATAAAAATACGTTTACAATGGAACAAAAAGAAATACACTTGAAAATAAGGACTTCTGGGAGCCATAAACTAATTGTTTAATAATTGGGTTCGATTAAAAAAAAAAAACTATAATTTTAGTGACAGCCGTAAAGCACTAGGAGCTTGCAACTTTTGTAAATAATTTTTAAGTTATATTTTTGTACTAATAAAACTCAAAAACAAATTGAATTTATCATATAAAAATGTTTGCAACATAAACTTTTATTAACGGGTGAAATTATTTATTAATTATTATTAACGATATCTGCTAGTGTTAAAATTAAATTCAAAAACATGTAAGAGTGCTACATTCGGCCATGCCGAATCTTATCTACCCTTCACAACGTGTAGTCATGTAATAACAATTGTATCATCATTTATAACATTAATAAGAAATACGAGCTTCATAAAAATGATTCCAACATACAAAAGGACAGACGGACAAACGGACAGAATGACAGACTGTTAATGATAAATTGACTCCCCTGCTCATAAGCTTACAGAACATATATATACTTTATGTTGTCGGAAATGAAAATTGTAGAAATTTCGCATGGAATGACAAATCTATTACACCCACTGTGAAGGGTGTAATAAATCAAATGTTTTTTTCCTTTCAGTTGGCATCATTGATCGCTATTTATTTTTAGATATGTATGTACATATGTGCTTTTGGTATTGATAAAAATTACTTATAATAACTTTATAATTTTTTCTTTTTTTTCTACCAAACACATGTTTTGTTATTAAACCATAACATAATTTAATTGATGACATTTCTAAAACATTGTTTACAGTTCACAAAGTTGCACCATGCAAATTGTATTCTTTCGCCATGAGGCAGGCAACAACAATAGCAGCAAATAACGGCAAACAAAATAAAAAACCCAAGAACTAGTGTGTACTTTATGAGAATAAAGTCGGTAAAACATTATTTGTTGAGTTGAGTAATTTAATGAAAGAGCAAACAATAAACATTAATAAACATCATCATTGAAAAACATCAACACTTTTTGCCAGCAGCCCAGGCACACATATCTCGGTCGTCATGCGAACAACCTCAATGTTGCAACAGCTACCAGAGTTCAGGCATGAATGACATTAACAATAAATAAACATTGTAAGTAAATAGTTGTACATACAGACAAACACATTTAGAATCAACATTTAACGTAAAGTAAAGAAGCACAACCACCTACACTCATGTACAGCAGCACAACTGCTGCATGTTAAATAGAATTTATAATGTAAATGCAATTTTACTTATGGCATACGTAAATACCACCACAACAGTTGGTGTCAAAAGTAACCATACACAATCTTTAAACTGCAGATAGTAAAAGTAAAGCACTTCACTCTTGAAATTTAAAGATCTTGTTTTAGTTTTAAGTTTTAAGTTTTCGAACAAAGTCTTGAATTTTCTTATTAATCGACATTCTTTAAAAAATTTACAACTTATGACATACCCCGTAATGTTAGTGTAGAGTGTTAAGAATTTTTAGGATCGAAGTTCAATTTTAAATGGCAACCCGAAATAAAGGGCGGTCCGGCCATATTAGCACAATATAAGTTGTATGTCACACCTAAACGTCAGGTTTTTTCCCAACTTAATATTAAATTTTTTTGTTTCAGTATTTGACAAATTCAACCATGAAAAGGAACACAATTGAGCACAATTATGAACATACCCGCTTAAACCAAATATTTTATATTTCAATTTTTTTTTGCTCAGTATATTCGACCAGCTGTATCCTCAATCGAGAAATTTGTGAGCAAATTTTAGCAAGCCAGCTCTGTTAGAAATGGAAAAACGCCTGTAAATTCCCACTCAGTTCACTCTGTGCAAAATATTGCTGTTGTTCATGATAGTGTAGCAGAAGAGCCGCCAATCTTTCCTTGATTTCATGTCCAACAATCACAACAAATCCCTCACAAACACTGATAAAAATTTTGAATAAAAATTTTACCCCTGAATAAAAATTTGTACACTGACAAGGTTTAATTGCTAAAAGAGCTGAGGTATACTGAGCATTTCAACAATCGCCAATTCACCGAATGGTTGGTTGGACAGACAGAAGTTTTTTTTTTAACTCATAATTTATTTAGTGAATCTTTCTATATTAAGAAGCTGACAATTAATATTAAAATCTTAAATTAAATAATTCCTTGGTCTATTGCCATTGCAATAGAGGCTTCAATTTTCATTGCATAGAGGTCATCGTTCTAGCGGGTCCGCGAGGGCAAATGTATCGATCCTCTTGAGTCGAGTACGTCGATTATAATACAGTAGATTCTGTGGGAGAGAATTTGGATGAAATTCCAGTTTTCGTACATATTTTGAGCAGAAGGTTTTTATTTCGTCGCAAATAAATAAAATATTAAGGTCCTTATAAATATTCGCGTTACTAATATACCACGGCTCTCTAGTAATAAGTTGCAATATTTTATTTTGTCGTCTTTGTAATTTCTCCATATTAAAGCAGAAGCTGTTCTCCATACACTGAACCAAAAAGGTACATAAATTAAAAGAAAAGATTCATTGTTTCAAAGAAAAACTGCACTAATTTTGACCTTAGACGCAGGTACGTTGAATCAATGAATTGCCATACGTTAACTTTTATAAAAATGTAAAAATGTAATTTAAGGTGTTATTTCATTAATTTAATGAGAACGTACACTGAATCATAAACGCTAAAAATTAACAGTTTAACGTTGAATTTAATAAAAAAATATTAATTTAAAGTACAAGTTTCTTGAATCAAAGTACGTGTTCAATAAGTAAAATTTTTTAAAATCAAATTTTAAATCAAAGTACTAGTACTTTGAATCAACGTACCATTTCTTAAACAAATTTTATATAATAAAATTATGAACGTAATCATTAAAATAAACGAATGAATACGTTAAATTAAAGAACAGGATTACTTATTTTTTTAAAGAAAAAATTTAAGGAATGATTTTAAAGTACTGTTCATATCTACGTTATCTCTTGTTTCGAATTTTAATGAATATTTTCCTTGAAACAACATATTTTTACGTTAAGTCAAAGAATTTTTGCAAAAAAATCAATGAAATTAAGTCAATGAATGGGGTTCATTGAATTTATGTAAAAAAAAATTTTTCAGTGTAGTTGGATACCATAGGTCCATATGGGCTTAATTACTGCTTTTTAGAGTAGAACCTTGTAGTTTAGGCTGAGAGAAGAATGAGAACAAAGAAGCCACTAAAGTTGTAGTGTTTTGAATTTGAGAAGTGAATGATGACTTTACAAAGAAAATCATCCTCAGTGAAGAGGCGCTCTTCCACCTCAGTGGATTCTTTAACAAGCTGAATTGTCGCATATGGGAAAAGAATCTACCAGTGATTATTGAAAAGCTGATGTATCTGAATAGAGTGGCTGCTTGGAGCAAATTATGAGTTGGCGTTTTCAAAAATGGCGTCAGCTAAGCAGTTACCATTAACGGTGTTCACTATCGCTAGATGATAGCAAACTTCTTGTGGCCAAAAATTGAGGACATAGACCTGGACGATAGGTTGTTCCAACAGAATGGTGCCACTTGCCCCACAGCTAACAAAACAATGCCTCTTTTGCGCGAAAAATTCAATGGCTGTGTTATCTCAAGTAGTTATGATGTTAATTTGCCGTCACGTTCATGTAATTTGACACCCTTGGCCTTATTTCTTTGCTTTTTGTGGCCAAAAATTTAGGACATAGACCTGGGCGATATGTGGTTTCAATAGAATGGTGACACTTACCCCACAGCCAACGAAACAATGGCTCTTTTACGCGAGAAGTTCAATGGCTGTGTTATCTTACGTAGTGATGATGGTTATTGACCGTCACGTTCATGCGATTATTTCTTTTGGGATATTTAAAAGAAAAAGTATTTACGCTAATAAT
Organism: Phyto melanocephala; assembly: GCA_941918925.1. Classification (NCBI taxonomy): domain Eukaryota; kingdom Metazoa; phylum Arthropoda; class Insecta; order Diptera; family Rhinophoridae; genus Phyto; species Phyto melanocephala. The sequence goes on along the minus strand of OW799236.1, from coordinate 91,578,228 downwards.
CCTAGAATAATTCAAAAGGTAAAGGATGAAATTATTAAGTACCTCAATTAACTGAATCTCAATTATGTCTCAGTGTCATTGAAAATATGGAAAATCGGATAGAAGTATACCATAGAAGCTGTGGCGAGCATTTGTGTGGTATTTTGTTTCACACATAATTGTCAGAGATCATTCTATCATATTTAAGAGCTACGATAGTTCTCTGAAACCATTTTTGATTTATACAAACCGACCTATGATTTTAACTTAAGAATTTCTTGTTTTCAAACAGCGTTGTATCTCAAAATTTCGACCCTTTATTTTTTTTTAATTATGACATAACTTTAATACGAACATGGATTATGAAATATAGATATTTTTATTGTAGCTAAAATACGAGTGACAGTCTTAATTTAAAATTTTTGCGACAAAGAATGTCGAACCTACCATGTTGTGCATGAAATTCATAGCACAAATTTTTTCTTTTGTACCTCAGATTTCTTTGTTTAGGTTAAATCCTTCCTCGCTCTCTAACATGGTCACCATTAAAATGTTTTATTCCATTTATGGTTTTTATACTTTATGAGACATGTAAGATCCCTACACCCTTACTCATAAAATTAAAAGTTTAAGGAACTATAAATTTGTAAAAGGCCTATTAGACACGCATACTTGTCTTAAGACATGTGTGTATGGCGTACTTTGGGTTTAGCTATTACACTTTCGAACGCTGACGGCATACTTCATGACATAAAAATTTTTTAAGCGAAAACATGGCAATGAAGCGGAAAGTTGTCAATAGTTGAATTTTTTCTATTTCACTTAATTTTTCTTTTAATGCATTATATGCATTAATTTTCAATTCTTTGTTGTGGTACATATTTGATTTTATTTGCTACAATTGTGGGAAGCTTTCATATGTCTCAATAAACTCTTTCCAGAAAATAATATTAGAGAGACATTTTTTTTAAATTTGCGATATGCACACAGCAGCGGCAAAAATTTGAATGAATTTTTTTATGAAGTATGACAGACACGCTATTTATTTATTTAGGTCTATGGACTCAAGATCCTTACAGACATTAGACGAGTATGTTGGTATGCGTCAGACTCAGGTTTTAAAAAATTTTTGAAAGCCAACATACATGTCTAACATACTCAACATACATGCTATTACACAGTGAGATTTGGTATGCCATCGTACATGTCTTAAGACAAGTATGCGTGTCTAATAGGCCTTTAAGGAAAATCAATTTTGTATAATTTGTATATACCCCTGACATTTTTTACGAAGAATTCAATAGAAATTAAATTTTTTTGAGTTTCCCTTTTCCAAAAAAAAAAACAAAATTTCTAAGTCATTTGTATACATTATTGTTAAAATCGGCTGACAAACACAGGTGAAAATTCTTCTTAACTGTTTGGCCTTAGCCGATTAATATATAAATTTCGAAATGGGCCTTTTAGATGTTTTAAAATTATTATGTAGAGAAATAGTAATCCTTAATAAAAATACTCCATTATCATATGTCATAAAATCTAAAGATGTTTTGCCTAATGTTATAGTCATAAATAAATGGGTTCCTCTAATAAGTCGTTTCTCTACACAACAACTCCTTAATGAAATAAATTAGATAATGTATTTCTGTAAATAAAAATATATTGACTTTTGAATGCGACTGTAGCCAAACGAAGCCTGCCTGCATAAAAAGTCAACACTTGCATTAATAAATAGGAGAACACAAGAACCTAAAAACACACATATACACTTTTTTAGTATTTAAACGACGCACTTTTATATTGCATCATTCGAGGCATCATAATTTTCTTTGCCAACTTTTCTTTTCCTTTTTTCGTTCTGTCTTTTTTTTCACTATTTAAGTAACCAACACTACCATACACGAAGTTAGGTCGTGGTAGGTTTTGTATAAATTTAATTTTCATTTCACACCTTAAATACTTGTACATCATAAATGTAAGAAATTTGTGGTTATAAGTGTGTGGGTTTCTATTACTATGCATGCATGCAGTGTGTGTAATGTTGCAAGTATGCGTGTGGTTTTTTTTTAGAATTCTTGAGTTTAGTACTTCATACTTTATTTACTTTCATCTGGCACAGTTTATTAAACATAAACATAAAAAGATGCTTGACAGGAACTTTAGTACACACACACAAGCACACTAAAATTCTTACTTGCATGAACACACTCATGCATAACTTTATTTTCTATTTATGCTTCGAAACAAAAGTAGTGAATGAGAAAATATGAGGAAGCGGAAACTAAAAGTTTTTCTTTTCAAAACCACGTTCATAGTTCGTTGATTTTTATTTTTTTCTTTTCTTTATCTATTTCTTCTTCTACTTTTCTATTATAAAGTTAAAATATCGAATGAAAGAGATATAAATAAATTTAAAACCTTTAGAATTTTCTATGGAAGTTCATTAAGGTAAATGGGTTAAAAGCATTGCATTAATCTTATGTACGAGTACTTATATTCTCCTACATGTACATGTGTAATTGTATCGAGCATTTATATACATATGAAAATGTGTGTTCACATTTTAGATTACTGAATAATTAATAGAACAAATGTTCATAGATTATTCTTGAGGTCGTTTTAATGAACATAAATTTCAATGAAAACGTATGTTATTGTTTCTAATTCGATTCTAGAATATTATTCTAGAAAATTTATTTGCATTTGATAGATAATTAATAGAAAAGTACGTTTGAATGTAGTTTTTATTGAAAAATTCAAGACTCATAAATAATTTTTTTGTTTTAAAGCTAAGTGTAATTATAATTTAATGTTTGTACACCATTGTCTGCCAGCATAGGAATAGAAATGTTTCTAATTTTTTTGCTCAAGTTTTGTTTGACAAATAAATCTGTTTGAAAAGTATAAAACTACACGTAAAATATAAGAAAAAAAAAACTGAACAAGAGGATAAAAGATAATTCATATTTGTACCTCTTATTTTCATTTCTATTCTCTATGCACAATTCCCAGTATTATTTTACATCTTTTACACTTTGGAAATTCAACAAACAGTAACTGAATTTATGTATGAGGACAACAGTAAAAGTGTCAGCTCTATTGTGACATGTTTAATTTTCCTTTTTTTATCTGACCACAACTTGTGGTAACTTTTCTCTATTTTTTTCTATTTTTCTATTTTTATTTTATTGTTATTGTTGCATGCAAACAGCAGGTACCAAATGTTGTCGGGTTATTTGTTTTCTGCGAATTGAGTTGAACTTTTTCTTAACTATGCAGTTTGAAAGTGTAAAAGAGTACGAAAAAACACTTTCGCACAAACCAACAAAACGCAATAGAATGTAAAAGAGAAAACTAACGAACAAACATTTCCCACAAGTGTTGCTTGAGCTCATTCCTATGTACTACATACTTTCCTCTAGCAATGCCTGAAAATATTTGTTTGTGTTGTGTCTCTCTTCATATTTTCGGACAGAAATACCAAACAATGCGAGAAGTGTGTAATTTTTCTTTTCTTATTTTAAATTACGTGACAAATACTTTAACAAAAAATAGCTTTAAAGTTTAGAATTTTTTTTTCTCGATGTTCAATTACTGTTTAACAACTGCTTTTACCACACATATCTGAACGACTGGCTACATTATAGACGACAAAAAGATGTCTTTTATACTTGTTAGTGGAACTGACTGTGACAATGTTAAATATTTACTTTAATAATAACGCACTTGTATTTGTGGTTTAATATCTCAGAGTGCATGTCTGATTAATTGTTAGAAATAAACTAAAAAGGACATGGTTTGTATATAATTACATTTGATGCAAATAAGGTCATCTGAAGACCAGTTTCAGCATCATTTTAATTAAATATGGTGGCTTGTAGTGAAAAGTAAAATTACATGCTACTGTTTACTTTTCAAATTTTCATAATGATGAAATAAGTCAAACAGACTTTTTATTAATCAAACATTATTATCGAACATTTTCTATACATTTCTAAAGGTTTTAAATAAATAAAAATAATAATAAATAAAAATCAAAACTATTTTGTATTAAAAGAGTTCACTCATTTATTACCTAATAAAATAAAAACTTAAAAATAAAAAAGTTAAAGCTTATTGCAGCATTAAGCAAAAGTTGATTTACACTGTAAGAAAGGAATAGTCCAAGTCATCACGCCAAATATGTTGTATCGCAATTTTCGTTCTTTCTACCAATTCCGAAATATAGTCAAAGATCACCATTGTATATAGTAAAATAGGGTATGGTGGGTAAGTTTTACCCATCGGCTATATATTTCTTGCACCAGTTCTTAAAATATGTTCTTTAAAAATTCATGATATTCGTGGTAAACAAGGGTTAAGCTTTAATGACCGAAATTGAATGTGAACCACACCTAAACGTCGAGTTTTTTTCTGCATTTCATTTGGCATTTCTCAATTTCAGACTTACTTATTTTAAACCCTTGAAAGATACACAATCGAGCAACGCGTTAAAATTATTCAAACTTATTATAAAAATGGGCATTCAAATCAAAATGCATTTCGAAGAAAATCATCTTCAGTGATGAGGCTCGTTATGGTTATCGTGGTAGTTCGCTGCACGCCAACAGTCAAGTAGAGTCTGTATGACTCCGTTTTGACAAGTGATGAGGCTCATTTTCATTTCAGTGGATTCGTCAATAAGCAAAATTGCCGCATTTGGGCGAATGATAATCCAAGAACGATTATCGAAAAACCAATGCACCCACAAAAAATAACTGTTTGGTGCAGTTTATGGGTTGGCGGTATCATCGGGCCGTATTTTTTCCAAAATAAGGCCGGTATGGCAGATACTGTGAATGGTGTTCGCTATCGTTAGATGATAAAGAACTTTTTGGCCCGAATTGAAAGGTATGGATGTGGACGATATGTGATTTCAACAGGACGATGCCACTTGAAACACAGCCAACGAAAGAAAGGCTCTTTTGCGCGACAAGTCAACTGACCAAGATCATGTGATTTGACACCGTTGGACTTCTTTCTTTGAGATTATTTGAAAGAAAATGTGTACGCCAACAAGCCAGCAACAATTCAAGAGCTAGTGGATAAGATAATTCGGCACAGTAATGGCATAGAACCTCAATTATGCCTCAGCGTCGTCAAAAATTTTGACCATCGGATGGAGGTATGGCGCCGAGATTGCGGCGGCCATTTGGCCAATATTATGTTCCAAGTATAATGGAACCATACCAATATTATCATTATAAAAAGAAATAACAATAATTTCCTAAATATATTGTGTTTTTAATTCAATATCAACATGGGCCCTTGAAATTTAACCACCCTTTGTAATCTTGAATAGTCTATGGTATGATATTTTTTTTATCACGTTAGGTAAATAAAGAAAATAGATTCGTTGTGGTTCTTCAATATAACTTTTCATTGGTGGTTCTATTCTATTTCTATTTCTGGTATAGTTATTACTTAATGCTGACTACGCATAGATTGGCAACATATACAGCTGAGTTTTAAAATAGGGGGAAGATGTCTCATAAGCTCTACGTAGGATTTAACCCAATGAAAACCCCACATTTTGATTAAAATTTTTTTGTTTTTTTTTTTTAATTTTAAAAACTCGCTTCTATAGGTATATTTTCGCGTTCCACCAGAGATCATAAGGCCACAACGAATTAATTGAATTCAGATTCTTGAGATTTTCTTTTGATTCAGCTTTTTTCATTCTTCTGTCTTCGGCTTTATAAGGCTGCCTTCAGAATATCCGTAAATGATATTGTAACTAAATCTGCGCTGAGTGTGAATTATCTGACAGATTATCATTATCCAGAGGCTGCTGTTTGAAGTATTTTGAGGCAAAAAAAATTTTAATGCTTTCGTTAAGGACTTAAGTTTAAGGATTTGCAAGTCATGTAGCACAGAATTACATATTTTACTTCTAAAAAAAATAGAGTTAAAGTAAGATTTTAATATTTTTAACTTGAAATATTGCGACAGTGATGATAATTTCCACACAGTTTTCAATCGCCCAAACCGTAGTTTTGATATTTTTATGCGCCTCGCAATATTGCAACTTAACCCACAAATAGTAATTAGTAAACTACCGCGATAATAAAACAATTTAACAATATCAAATTTAATGTTATTAATTTTGAACTTATTAAGCAATAACACTTGGGTTACCTTGGGACCTAAGGGTAAAAAAAAAAACAATTTTCACTTTTTTTTCTTTTTTGATGTGGACAATATCTGAGCATCGAAAGAGACCGATCCCATGCTCCAAAAGTGTTCCCTCCCAGAGATATGCACGTTTTATTAAAGTTAAGTCGACGATTCTAAGCGCAAATAGAAAGGGACCTAACGGTAAAATTTTTTTATTTTAACTTTTCCCCTACTAAATTAACAAAATAACTAGATTTTACGAAACTACAAAAAATTTTGTTATTTTCCTTATGAACAATTTAAAACAATAGAAAAATCATTTAATCTTTAAAATGGCTCTCCTAAACAAAACCTGTTTTTACCCTTAGGTCCCTTTCTCTATGCGCTGTCACATATAATATTATAGTTTCGTGATATATTTTCTCATATCAGTCAGCGATATCAGCAGCTTTCACAAGATTTTGTATTTTCACACACATATCAGAATGCCAATAGACATATGTCATCTGCATAGTCGATTTGTTTAAATACGCTTTGTAATGCCACTTCTTGTGTTATTGTCCTTGTGCATAATAACGTCTCATATAAGATATTAAGTATAAGACGTGATATTACAAATCCCTATCACATCAAGTTTCTTTTATCAATCTTACAGTTAATTTTTTACCCTGTAAACAATATAGCGTTGCGGTAAAGACTTTTAAAGCCCTTTGCTGGCAATCGAACTGACTTTAATATGAATTTTTTTCAATGCATGATTTAGAAAGTCTATCCAACTGTGTATTCGTCTTTATTTTTATCCATTTTTAATTGTTTAATGAAGTGTATGCGTCTTCTACTTTTTTTTTTAGAAAATTATGAAAGATTCGGTGTTTGAGTTATTCTATTTTTTTTAATAACAAAGAGAAGATACATTTTAAACACGCTTTTTAAATTCTATTTAAGCCGTTTAAGTAAATTTTGCATTTGGTTGATAAATATTTAAGATTTTTTCAATTCAGAAATGACTTTACTTAAATCATTTGGCATTTTCCTCATGATGTTAGCAAAATGTGCCATTTGAACAAACATACCAAAAACTCTCACAAAACACTTACAGCATATTTACAAGCAAAAATCAAATTCCTTTGTTGCATACAAATGACACAGATAGAAGGAGTGAAAATAAAGTGTATTCGTACGTTTTTATTTAACAAAGTTTCACTCAGTTTTTTTTTTCCTTAAAATTATGAGCAAATATGTATGTATGTGGCAAGAAGTAAATAAAATCAATCAAAAAAAGAATCAAATCGAAGAATTATTAAACCATATTTAGTAGTTTTTTCTTATTTTATTTTTATGGGAACATTTCGTTACTTAAGGGTATAATTTGAATTTATATTTCTGAGTACGTTACCAAATATTGTTTTGAAACTTTCGCCTTTTGTTACCACTTCTGCAGGTTGTGTTGATTAGTTAAACTCAAAAAATATTGAATTTTTGCTCATACATGGAGGAATGCATTATTCCATACATATGGTATTTTAAACTACTTTACAATCATACCACATTGTAGTTGTTATTGTTGTAGTTATTACGTACATGCGAATATAAGCAAAATAGAAAAGTAATGCCCTACCATCGGTATAGTGGAAATGTTACCCTGATAGATATGATTTCTGCATTTTTTTAAACAATATACAATATAAAAAAGATGTAACGGGGCTTTCGATTGCGATAGAGGGAGGAGAAATCATCTACTTTAACTGCCTGCTCTATGTTTGCAATTTTAAAATCCTTAGCAATTTTTTTATATATTTATGTTTTTCCGAAGTGATTTTTTAATGTTTCGAAAACGGAAAAAATATATGTACCTTTTCTTGGTAACTTTAAAACAAGATACAAATATTTTTAAGATTTTTTTCTTTAAGATAAGTAGACAATTTTATCATTTTTTGGAAAAACTTTTGTATTACATATTCTTTGTTTGTGTGTTTTAACAAATGCTTACAAAGATGCCACCAATTTACTCAACCAAAAACAATTATCCTATGGCTTTAGGATTTTATATAAAATAATAAAATCATTTAAATTAGATATAAATTCATTAAATTATAACTAATAAAATTTCATAATTAATATATCCTAGTGAAATTTCTTTAATTAATTATTCTCAATTCAGCATTAAAAGCTAACTAAATATAAGATGTTTTTAATAATTAAAATGGCAACACCATCTTTACAGAGCTTCCGTTCTTTATATGAATGAAAAAAATAATAAAAATGTGGTTGTCGCTTTATTAAATTATAAAAGTTTTTCTGTAAAAGTTTTATTTTGTATTTTCCTTACAACTTAAAAAGTGATTAACAATGTATACAGTGCACTTGCAATAACGTGCATACTGCCTAACATGAACAATAGTTAACGTTGACTACTCTGTAACGTAAACAAACTCAACAAGTAAGAGCACTATATTCGGCTGTGCCGAATCTTTTATACCCACCACCAATTTTGTGTACATTTAAAGCACAATATTTATTATTTTGTTACTCATTATGGAATAATCTTTTTATAATAAAATATGTATCACTTTCTTTGTAGAGGGTGGTTAAATTTTAAGGGCCCATGTTGAAGGTGAACTACAGCCAGTCTTTAAATTAGTTTTCTGCATTTCATTTGACATTTCTCAATCTCAAACTTACTCAATTTGATCCGTGGAAAGATACGCAAATGATCAACGCTTTAAAGTTATTTAGGTTTTTTATGAAAATGGGCGTTCAATTCAAAATGCATTTTGTGCACTTCGTAATTCTTTTGATCAACATAATCATTCAAATTCATCCACAATCGGGAAAATTGTAAAAAATATTTAAATTTCTGCAAAACAGGTCTGTATAAAATGTTAGAAAATCTGTGAATGCCTTCTTAGTTCGTTGAATGGGAACCATTGCTGTTTTTTGCGTTAGTGTGGCAAAAGAGCAGTCAACCTCGACTCATCATCGTGCCCAACAATTGAGCATCAACATTGTCATTGAAAATTTGGACCATCAGATAGAGGAGTGGGGCCAAAAGAATTAATAAATAAAAGAAATAATAATAATTTCCTAAATAATTTGTTTTTATTTAAATCCAACATCGGCCCTTAAAATTTAACCACCCTTTATAACTTCGATATGCTACTAAAATGCTTTTGTAAATGTAGTCTTTCAATGAAAGTGGGCGTTAAAGTAGGCGTGTCAATAAAGTTTCTGCTAATAAATACAACTTAGATATTTCAATATAGTTCTTTATTTTCCCAAAAACTTTATCAATAGAGAAATTACATGAATTTAAGAAAACCCGTTATATGGGAGGTAGGCGTTATAGTGGGCGTGTCACCTAAACTTTTTGGCACAACAACTACATTGACTAGAAGGATATATGTAGTAAATTTCCTCATCATACCTCTAATTTTGTCGGTTTTATGAGCTTTAACATTTCATTAACGGTAGATAACGTGAAAAGTGGGCGTTATAGTAGGCGTGTCAAAGTTGTTTTTGCGCATGAGTACATTTTAGATGTTTCAATATAGCCTTTTATTATTCCAAAATCTTTATTAATAGAGAAATTATATGAATTTTAGGTAAAGTGTTATATGGGAGGTGGGCGTAAAAGTGGGCGTGGCACCTTAATTTTTTTGTACAATAATGACACTGCCTAGGGGGATATACGTAGCAAATTTGATCATCATACATCAAATTTTGTCGGTTTTATGAGCTTTAACATTTCATTAACGGTAGATAACGTGAAAAGTGGGCGTTATAGTAGGCGTGTCAAAGTTATTTTTGCGAATGGATACATTTTAGATGTTTCAATATAGCACTTTATTATTCCAAAATCTTTATTAATAGAGAAATTATCTGAATTTTAGGTAAAACGTTATATGGGAGGTGGGCGTAAAAGTGGGCGTGGCATTTTAATTTTTTGGCACAATAATGACATTGCCTAGGGGGATATACGTAGCAAATTTGATCATCATACCTCTAATTTTGGCGGTTTTATGAGCTTTTAAATTTCATTAACGGTAGATAACGTGAAAAGTGGGCGTTATAGTAGGCGTGTCAAAGTTATTTTTGCGAATGAGTACATTTTAGATGTTTCAATATAGCACTTTATTATTCCAAAATCTTTATTAATAGAGAAATTATCTGAATTTTAAGTAAAACGTTATATGGGAGGTGGGCGTAAAAGTGGGCGTGGCACATTGATTTTCCGTTACAAAAAAGCGTCTCACCAAAAAGCAAAGTGTGCAAAATTTCAGAGTCGTACATAAAATTTTGTTGCTTTTATGACGTTTTTGTTTTTAAATATACCGAAAAATACACTGTGCGGTATAAATTTTCGTACATTTTGATCGATAACTCCTTTCCTAATGATTAGATTTAGGTAATTTTTGGTGAGAAATATTGTTTTGACTCGAGAAATATATATTCGAAGTTTCATGACTGTACGTTAATCCGTTTGGACACAATACCATTTTATTCGATGTTCGTAGGACACGGTTTTTTCGACCTACTCTTGCATTCCGAGCTATAACTCACTTCCTTATATTCCGATATAGCCCATTTTCAATACCAAACAAACCTTGTCTATAAGAAAGATTCTGGCAAAATTTGAGCCTCCTAGCTTTTTCGGTGCGACCTCTATCGTGCTTTCAACAGACGGACAGACGGACAGACGGACGGACATAGCTAGATCGTCATCAAATCAAACCCTGATTCAGAATATATATACTTTATGGGGTCTAAAATGGATATTTCGATGTGTTACAAACGGAATGACAAAATGAATATACCCCCACCATTTTTTTGGTGGCGGGTATAACCACCATTTTTTTGGTGGCGGGTATAAAAAGCTTTATAATATGAACATTTTGCATATGGACAATACTGATATATCTGTGGTTTTCATGGGCAACCGTGTAAATATGTTCATTTTATACGATTTTGATTTAATAATGCCATATTGCTTGGTTTTAAACGGCATTTACTTGGTTTTAAAAATTGCTCAAATAAGATGGACACATTCCGATTATTTTCATGGCATAACAACATAACTCCTATATATATATTTAAAAATCATTCAACATTAACACGGTTTTGTAGCTCTCTTGAAAAATTTTGAAGACATACGTGGTTGCCCATGAAAACCACAGATATATTAATTTTGTATGTCAACGAAATTTGAAGTATTTTTCTTGTGAAAAGAGCTGCATCAATCGGCATGAGTGTAAAGACATCTAAATGTTTGGAGTCAACGCATTTTAGATAGTTTGCAAAAAGAAATTTCATGACCTTTGTAATGAATTTCAATTATAATTGAGATTTATATTTTTTAGTTATACAAATCGTAATAAAAGAACTTCATATTCAAGAGTGTAAACCACAGGTTTATATTGAAAAATTTTAAGATTCTTTCATGAAAGTCGTCAATCGCTTACGTAAACAATTTCGCTAACATCCTTAGGTTTTAATTAGTTCGCGTTGCCGTGAGTGCACTGTACTAAGAATTAACATAAATACTTCTTATTTATTTAAAGGGTTTATACAATTCTAAATTTTGACTATTAGATTTTGCCTCCTTCTCTTCTAATTATTGTGTATTTTTGATTTGTTGCTTTTGAATTTATAGACAACATTTTAGTCCTATTTTTGAATATGTGTAACTTAACTTTTAAAGTAAGAGGTAAAAGAAAAAATTTTAATATCTTTATTTATAATTATTATTTTATGACTTCAATAAAGTTTTTATTCATCCAATGATAATTAATTTGAATTCCATAACAATTTGTATAACTCGGAAATAATTTTTTTATATTGAAAAATGAAATTTAATTTCGAATAAAATATTGCCGATTCGAGTACAGAAGCGGCACGTGAGATTAACTTTAATTATGTGGAATATCAAAGATGCCACCTTTTGCACATTTCCCTTAAGTGAATCGATATAGGAAACTTTGTGAACTTCGCAATTATTACTACTTAAACAAAGTACTTTAACAGGAAAACAAAAACAGTTTTCACACAATTATAAGCAAAATCAATAAATAAATTAAAGGTAAATAAAATTTTTTTAAGGCGTCACAATGGACCGTATTAGTCTCTGGGTGAGAATGTGAGGGTAACTTTGCACCAGCCCTACTACCTACCTACCTGAGGGCTTGTTTCGTTTTTATATACAATTCTCCCTAAAATACCCCACGCTTGGCGAGAAATTGCCAGATCTGACAACCCTGCTTCAACCTACATTCATGTAAATGTGTGCAGATAAGCTAACATGTGTGCATTTTATTTAGAGGAATGCATACTAATCATTCTATTAGCAACCGACTTGCAACTTAACAGTATGTAATGAAATTAATTAAAAATTTTTTTAATTTTGCAGGATATACAGAAAAACGCAAAGAGGAATATGAACTAGGGAAATTTCGTTTCCACATAGAGCGCACAACTTGACGATTGAACACACTTGTATAGCTGTAAAAATTTTATTAGTTTAATTTGCAGAAGTTTTATTTACAGTACTTAATATATGTACATTTACATTTCCTTTGGTTGGCTGGTTGATTTAATATCATGTTAGGTAATATACAGCCGATGTTTGTTATTATATTCAGCATTATTTCAGGCACATTTATTTTTTCTGCATATTAATAAATATTAACTTTACGTTTTAATTTAAATATAACTGCCTTTTAGTAATTTACCAGAATGTACTGGAATGTACATGCTAGAAATTTGTGGAATGTTACACACCATCACTCTGTTCCTATAAATAGTCGAACAACACAGCTGACATAATCAATTTAACAGTAAAATTTTTTAAGTATGTGTCAAATTGAGTATGATAGCAAAGTTGGATAATAAGTGTTCTTAATTTTATAAAAAAATTATAGTGTTATTATTTGCAATACAAAAGAAATCGCACTTTTTTAAAGGAAATACGCCAACGTTTATAAAAGGTATAAACGTAACAATATCTATATATTAAAATAGTCAATTAATCTTTAGCTCAAATCTGATATAAGCAATTATGAACTAAGTTGCAAAATTTTTATAATGTATGAAAAAAAATTATTTGTGTGGGTTTCAAACTGCTAAAACATCTAATTTGCAATGTGAGAATGTTGTCTGAAAACTATAAACATTATGTTTTATTTTAAGCTAAAAAATTCACAAAGACTTAGAATTTACTTGTTATTTTGTCTCTTACATTGAAACTTTTTAATGTTTTTCAAGGAATAATAAAAAAAGTTAGCAAATCTGACAAATTTTGTAATGTGTCTAGATTTTCAATTTCAGAGTACAACATTGTATGACAACCTCTACTTGTTTGTTATTATTTACTTTTGTACGAATAATAATATGTTCAACTGTATGAACACCTATGCACAGCATCCAAAGGAGCATATTTTTATTATGTTTGGTTTTGTTATAAAATATTCAGTTGTGCTGTGTAGAGTCAGGTAAAACAAGCATCGAGTTAAGTTTCTACTAATATTTATTTACGCAAAATGCTTCATTATAATGTCGATTGTTTACAAAGCACACAAAAATTTATCGAAAGATTATTACAATAAGGATTCAAATCCTTATAAAATTTTTAAAAATTTAAGACAATTTCAAGAATTATCTAATAGCAATAAGTGAGAAAAAGTTAATATTTTGCAAAATTTCTGAGATATAAACCGAATCCTTTTGATTAACAATTTTTTAGAATAATAATTCTGTTTTACTTTTTTCATTATCTATTTAAATTTGCATTACAGGTCCACTTTTTAGCTTATTTCAAATACATTATAAACTTTTTACATATTTATCTGTTCTGCATTTCGAGTAGAATAGGTTCATTCGAAATTGCCATATTGCTTGCCTTTACACACAACACTTTAATGACAATTCCGAATAATCTAATTCCATGCGGAATACTGAGCATAGCCCATAGTATATTTAAATATTAATTAAAAATACTTTCTAGCTTTTTTATACTGCTAGTACATAAACCCATTTTGGCTGAATTTTTAAGAAATTCACTTACAGAAGAATATTAATAATTTATTTACTCATATTAGAAAATTATTCTTAAGCCTTGAGTTTATAGGATATAATGAGTCAGCATCTTTATGCTGAAAAATTGTAACAAGTGCCAGCATATCATGTAAACTAAAAATCTTTTTATCTTACGTATGCTTAACTGCATTTGCTAACACTTTGTCAACAAATATATGTTGACGCGTAAACAGTATATTTTTAATGGTTGATATATGTATATCCCGCGTATGCTGGCAGGCAGATACTAGGTTTTTTCATTTACTAATAATCAAATTTGGATAAACTTTAGAAATTGTAAGTTAATGTGAACTTTTCAAACAATGAAAAATACTAATACGATAAAAAAATTTTGTAATATAAATGGTTTCACGATAATTATATGTATGAAGGTAGGTATTACTTTTTCAATTTCGATCATGTATATTTTCCTTTAAAGGCCAGCTTTAAATTCTTAGAGTTGCAAATATTATGAGTACCTAGATACCCGGTACATTCCAATAATCAACTAACCATTTCAATAAATTTAGAATTGCATTTTCAAATTTAAATTTATTTACAAAATTTAATATCCTAATTTTTTAAATAAAGATTTTTTTATTTACAGCGATATGTGTACGTATCAAAAATTTCAATCAAATAAGATTAACCTAACATTTGAAAAATGATCAGTTCGGTTTTCACTGAAATCCATACGCATTGAAAACTTTATTACAATTTTATGAAGTTTGCTGCCGAAAACTTTGCGTTGCTTTTCAATGTCAGTTATAACTTTTAAGCACACACCTCTGAAACTGATGATCATGGGTGTTTTTTCTTAGAAATTGCTTTTTTAATAAATGTTTGTTGTAGGAGTTTATTGCTCCTCTCGTAGTTTAGTGAGAATAATTATAATATATTTTATATAATAACTAACCATGAATTACAATGAAATCATTAAATAAATACGAATTTAAGATCAGTAATATTGCAAATGTATGGGTGGTATCTTTATGTCTGTATTTCAAAAAAAGACCAATAGAAAGAAATATATTTTTATCTTATTGTTGAACTTAAATGTTTTCTTCAAAGACTTTATTATTCTTATTTGGCTGATAAAAGAATATACTGGAAAAGTAAGTTTTAATCCCGACACCAGCCGAGTGAAATGCATTTTCGAAACCAGCTACGATTTAATCATCAGCACTCTTTGATCGGAATGAGTTAGTGTTGGATGTAAATATCATCTATTTAACTCACAAGTTTATATGAAAATTGATTTTGCAAATTAAACTTCACATACAAATTCATACTTTTTTTGCCGTAGTGAAAGAGAACGAAATTTACCAAACTTGAGCTTTTCCCCTTTCTGTTATTCTTGTGATTATCACATTTTTATTTTTGCTTTAAACCATCAGTCTGATGGTAATGAAAGCTGGTGACGGGATAAAAATTTACTTTTTCAGTATATTCGTTCATTATCACAGATAAAAGAAAATTGATTTCTTCATATGAAAATGAGAAATTTAGTATGAAAATGAACTAAAGCCAAAATAAGAATAGTAAAGTCTTTGAAGAAAGAAATATATTTTATGGCAAATTAGTTATCTATCTTTTTTTTTACTCTAATAAGTTTCGAAATTCTTTCACAATTTTCGCACTATTTTTCATTTCATTGAACAGTTTATTAAAATATTATTTTAATAATTTGTTTCGTTTGAGAATTGGCCACTGATATTTTCAAATTTTTTCAAAGTTCTTATATACATTTATAAATAACAACACTACTTTTTGCTTACAAATTTTGGCTGGTAATGTGTTCAGTTACTTTTTAATATATTTAAGAGTAATTTTGCATAATTTCATCTTACTGTTTCGTTGCAAGAATTTACTAGGAAAGTATATGAACAAATGGTTCAATTACCTACAACCATTATGTTTTCCAAATAATACGTTTTTAAATCACTGTGCAATATAACGCATACACAGAAATTAACTTCAATTGGCAACATGAACTGTGCCACAATTAACAATATTTCTGAAGTAGTAATTTCATAAGCAAACTGAGATTTAGAAATTAGAAATGTTAAATGTCTGGAGTATATTAAACAGTTTTCATTTAAGATTAATTAGAACAAACCAACAAGGAGTTCAACTACTTATGTGAACAAATACAATACAAAAATGGTAATATCGATTGGTAAACAACTGTTATTTGCACATTATGTATGTACTTATGTCTGGTTTGCTTGTATGTATGAATTTGCACACAAATTTTTGCAGTACATGTGATTACGCAGAGAATTTTTAAAATGAAGAAATATTTTGTTTTTTAGAACCTTGATAGATATGAATAAACATTTTTCGAAACAGCAAAGGTTTTGCCAACTAACTCCAGTATAACAATTCCTGTTTCCTAAACAAAAATATTTACATTTCTTTCTTAATAACAGAGATTTTGTAAAAATAAAAACTTCATATGATTAATTGATTTCAAGAGATTTAGTCGCATTTGTAATAATTCTGGCTGTTTTTTTTTTCCTTTTTTTTGTATTACTGAGTAACAAATATCCAAGTACTTCAGCAAACATTCCCATTAAGTATATTGGAAGGATCGGATTTTTACAACTAAACATTTTCTTTTAAATATTTTTTGATTTCAACTTCTTTCAATTTTAATTTCAACGATAACTGGAATCTAATTTTGAGTTTAAAGTTCATATTATTTTTTTAAACTTTTGCATTTTTTAAGAAATTAAATTTTATTTGTGATATTAAGAGAATATTGGAAAAAGTAAGTTTCTACTGATAGCAACCAGTTTATTAAGAAAACAGATGATCAACTCTATTGCCAATCAAATGGATCAGTTTTTCTAATCGAACTTTTCTGTAGTGGCTTCAAAACTTCTATTGCAAGAATTAAAATTTCTTTGGTTGATACAATTATCAAAGTTTTCTATCACAACTTATTTAAAAGATTCCCAATAATTCTGGTACTTACGACGGAATCTCTTTTCTCTGTGTGGAAAGCAATTCCGAATCCATCTACGATTTCATCATAAGCACTCTTTGATTGGTATTTCTGGATTGATTGTAAATATCATATTTCAGGCTATAATACAAGGCATGTTTTTTACATCTGACTTTAAAATTTGTGAGACATATGTAAATCTGCATGTCTGCCAAAATTTTACTTTTACGCTGACTGCTTTGCAGCAGCAGAGATTTCTGCCAACAGCTGATGTCACATGTTTTGGCAGAAGAAAATAGAGCGCGCTCTAATTGAAATTTTTCAGATGTCTCAGCACATGTTTTTTTACAGAAGTAATGTTTTAAAGGTAACACACGACATGTTTGTATTAGCAGTGGAGAATTTGACAAGTCAGATGTAAAAAACTTGCCGTGTATTAGCTTCTTTAACAAACAAATTGCATTCAATAATAGAATTCAATAATCAAATAACCATTATATTCATATTTTCTATAGTGTGATCGCTACACGAGACCATGTGTTATATTGTTGTTATTTACGGTCAACAAAAATATTTTGCTAAAGATACCATATACCCAAAATGAAAAGGAAACAGTCCTCTATTTCTATTCATCCTGAAGATGTGAAAAAGGGGTAGAACTTTAAAGCGTTATCTCTTGCCCCTAAATAAGAACTCAATTGAAAACTTATAAACTCCACTAAAAATATATATATTTTTTTTGGTTCCCTCTGTTAGAATGCGATGTCAAAATATTAATATTTTTTATTTAACAGACTTCTAAACAACAGAAATAACGTGTCGCGACAGCTAACATACTCGTAAAGAAAGGCCCGAAAATGCGTGAAGTTATTTAATAGAAACCAAGTTGCCAATAAATGATGCAATGATAAAGGTGACATGCCACTTTAAGGTCCGCCTAACATAAAACGCTTTATATTAAATTTATATAATTTTACTACAGACAAAGATTTTGGAAAAATAAAAGATTTTGTATTAAAATATCTAAGTTAATTTCATTAGCATAAATAACTTTGACATGCCTAATTTAACGCCCACATCTCACATATTCTGCTATTAATGAAATTCGAAATCTCATAACATCGACAGGTTTGATGATGAAATTTCGTTTATATATCTTTCTGGTATATTTTACTATGCCAGAAAAAAGTGAATGCAAACTTTAAAGCCCACTACAAGAGCTTTATCTTAAAAATTATATTATTTATTTATGGACAAAAATTAAAAAAAACCGAAGACTGTACTGGATAATCTGAGTTGAATTCAAACATTAATTTTATGATTTTAAAATTAGGAGGTGACATGCCCACACAAAGCTAATATTTTCTTTAACTACCTCTGGATAAACCAATTACCAAATTATGCTCCTAAGTTTCCGTAAGCATACAACACTGTTTAAAAAGAGTCGGTTATATCGTTTCTAATGTAGAAATTCTAAGCATTCCATTGCAAGATTGAATTTAAGGAAATAAATGAATAGCAAATCGAAGTAACACAAAGAAAGTAAAACATAAACATAAACATATAACCAGGGTACACGTGTACCCCATTGTATAAATTTAAAATATTTAATTTTAAATACCGTTAAGTAAACATATTAACAAAATAAATAATTAATCGAATGTATTTAATAAAAACAAAAAATTATGTCAATAAATATAAATGAAAGAAAATCCAACCCATCCAAACGACACTCGCCAAGCAATCGTGCAAAATATAGTGCGACAACGTTGTGTGGCATCAAAGCACACTGAAATGATTTCAATGGAACAAACATATAAATGTTTTATGTGTTCGGAAATGGTAGATATTATTTTACGAATTCTTTTCCACTGCATGGGCAAATATATACCGGCCATACCGCATCTGGAAGAGAAACTAAACAGGACGAACGAGTGGTGAATGATCTAGCTGCCAAATTCAAAGAAACCGGCCGAAACATAACAATGGACAATTTTTTAACAACGTTGGGGCTTGCAGAGCATTTACTATCCTGGAATTTAACAATAGTTTGAGGCCTTACGAAAAATAAAACATGTATTCCGGCAGAAATGAAAGGGCAGAGGGATAAAGCTATTGGCTCAACGACGTTTGGTTTCCGAAAAAATGTTACAATATGTTCTTATGTTCCTCGCAAAAACAAAGCTCTTTTGCTTTCGTCGATGCACTATGATGGCAAGGTAGCAGAGAGTGGCAAACCAGAAACTATAGAATTTTACAATAAAACCAAAGGTGACGTCGATGTTATGGACCAGTTATTCTCAGAGTACACTACAAAGCGAGCTACAAAACGATGGCCAATGTCATTATTTTTCAACATTTTAGATATAACGGTCTTGGCAGCGTATAAATTGTACTATCTGAACATCGACATGATTTCAAACTCTGTAAATAGAAGAAAGCTTTTTCTGCGAAAAATGGCTGAAGAAATGTGTATGCCCATTATAGGACAACATGCACTGAACCACCAAATAACTAGGCACTTCACAACAAAAATAGTTACCTGAATAAACCACTAGAAACTGTTTGCGAAAGCCGTCTATCAAAATCGAAAGCAGTAGGATCGAGAAAGCCAGTAACTGGATCTTGCTATTTGTGCTACCTGCAAGAAACAAAACAAAGAAGGAAAACACGGAAAGTATGCATCCTTTGCAAGGAAAAAATGTGCCTGGAACACTCAATAACGAATTGCGTCTGCATTTCTTGTGACCGGAATCATTAATTAACTTTTATGTAATACTGTTTTCTTGAAATCATATTTCTTAATGTATATTTAAAAATTTTCAAAAAAAATTTTATGATAAAATCTTTGACGGGTACCCGGTTATGCATTCTACGGTTAATATAATGAGATTATTCCATAGTGATAAGTTTTATTAGGAAAATAATAAATTTTGTGCTATAAAAGTACACAAAATTGGTGATGGGTATCAAAACTTCGGTACAGCCGAATATAATGCTTTTACTTGTTATGCTACTTAATCTATTTTTTATACTTCTGAATTCAGGTTCTATTAATCCAAGCTTAATTGCAAATATTAGAGAATGAAAAAAGATATTTTTCGCATTTTAATAGTCATTTTTTAATTTTCTACTATTATTTACTGCTCTAAAGTTTTCCTCTGATTTCCTAGCAGTATGATATAATTTCTAAATAGAATTAATTAGATAAATAAGTTTTTATAAATTAAACAAAGAACTTCAATGTGGAAAAATAGTAAGATTGAGCGAAAAATAGCTGGTATACAGCTTGTAATTACAAATGAATACTAAGATATGGCAGCGACATAATAATTTAATGTATAAGTGGTGGACTATAGCAAATATAAGCTGTAAATTTTGGATCAATCTAATTACATTTTCCATAAAATTCATAAGCGTGTATTTATTTTTTCACAGCATTTCTACAAACGTAACGATTTAAGCTGAGAGAAACAATGTAGTTAATTCAATTGTTAATCTAAAAATTTCCTAAATTTTGAAAACAAAAATTTTAAAAAAATTTTTTTTTAAGAAACTGTAACTTGAAGGAATATGTTAGTATATACTCCTCAGCAAAAAAAGACATGCAAAAGAAATAATGAATGCATGACTTCAACCCATGATGAAGTGGTTCAATTAAGGTGAAACATGCATGATTTTAATATTAACTTGTGATTGGAGATCATGTGTTTATATGAAAATATTAATAAATTTTACTTCATTATAATGAGTGCATATAATGCATTCGCAGTAGATGAAAAGGAACCCACGTTTCATGAGTTCATCATGTTTGTTTACATGAATTGTCTAAGATATTTTACAAGCATTTGCATGTGTTCTAAAGGACATCATAAAAGGCTAACTATTTTCGATTTGAAGAAGGCATTTTTTATGCCTCCTCTTGCACCTATGAAATAAAAGCCATGAAAAATGTTATTCATATTGAACTCGCGCAAAATTTTTTTGCTGAGTCCTCGTGGTACCGACTAACTGCAGTTAAAATGTGTGAGTGTATCTATGAAGGTATATAACGTACAATATGTAGTAAATAAATACACAAATGTATGTCGCCCTTGTGTTATTGTGCACACTTTCGTTCTTTGTGTTGCTTTCAAGTATAGTTATATTGTCTATACATGTATATGTATGTTCATATGTATAGACATTTTAGTAGATGCGTTTGTGTGTTTACAGCGTATACATGCCGTTATAGATATACAGATATTTTCTATTAAAAGTTAAGATGCCTTTTAACAGTTTTTGCTACTGTTGTTGTTGTGCATCCTGTGTTGTTTGCATTGTTTTAAACACACAATCGGTTTATGTGTAACTAAATTTCAACTGAATAACCAACAACATTCAAGCGACTATTAAGTGGATTCCACTACTACTATTGCAGAGATACATTTATGTTTTTTTTTGTAAATTATTATTACGTGGCATCATTGTTATTCTTGCTACTGTTGCACAAGGCAAATAAAAAGTAAGTATTAACAATAATACTTAAATCTCTTTTGATTTTATTTATATTTTATACGAGTTTTAAATGTAAAAAATAACATGCACATACATATAAACCTATTTACAAAGTAAAATCAAATGCATGCACTACACATATGGTCAGATTTTCATAAATAAATAAATATCTACCCAGCAAAGCAATTATGACAAAAAAGAAATTTTGCAAAGATTCAACTACTACTGAAGTGATTTAATTTAGATTAAAACACTAATGATTTTAACATTAGCATGGTATTAGAGATATTTTCTTTACATGATTATATAAATGAACTACACTCCATTCTAATAACTGCATAGAACTCATGTATATTTAGTGAAAAGGAACCGATGTTTAATGAGTTGAAGTGTTTGTTTAAATGAAGGGTTCGCCAAATAACTATTTTTTTTTTTAAAATGCTATAAAAAAAAGTGTAGCTTCGGCTGTGTGGCACGTAGCGCCGTCCAAATGTTGCCAATATCCTCCTCTTCAATTTTTGTGAACAGAAATTCGTTCAACATTCTGTGCCTAAAATGCGACAATTTTGCTTGTTTACATACCCGCCAAGAACAAAATGAACTTCATCTGAAAAGATGATTTTTTTGGCAAAATCGGCCAAAGTAATGTCGCAATACTTCCTAGTGTTGTTCAAGCGTATACACAACCATATTCGTTTAGCGGAAAGATAGAACTAATTTTCTGTAACATCAGACATGAGCTAAGTATTACCATTTACGAAATAAGCACTAGTTGAAAAAAAGTTAGACGGCGGACCCTTTAAATAGATATTTTGCATGATGTTGCATTCCTTTCGAACCACATAATTTATGACAAATTATTTTGCATGTAGGGAGTCATTTATAATAAATGCTTTTGCACTATTAATTTAAAAGTCTTTGCGCTACTTAAAACTTTTTGCTGGGTATTAATAGTTATATGGAATACTTTAGATGAATTTTGTTTGCAAAATGTTGTTTTAATATTTTATCGAAACGTTTGTACAGATGTAATTGCAGAAAATTATGGTGTGCTAAAAAAGGCTTAAACTGAAATTACAATTTTATACACTGATAAACAATCTTCTAATAAAATAATTAATTCTATTGAATAGAAAATTTGAGAAGACTAATTGAAATGTCATTAAATGCTCTTTACGACAAAATTTTTTATGATTCCTACTAAATGCTGCATAACTTTTGGATTCATCTTCTTTTCATAATTAACCAAGATCACTATCACTTTTTATTATCGATATTATTTTATTAAAAACCATGATGTTTGGTAGTTGACCACAGATATGTGTAGTTTGTGCATCAATCAGTTTGAGCTGGGAAAAAATTTTTATCATATCGCCGTTGTACAGTTATAATAAATCAGTATCTTTTAAACTTCTTATCCGAATTACATGAAACAAACTGGGCAGCTCGTGGCAGAGCACCAAATATTTACAATCCATGCATCTTATGATTCCCTGTATGATCATTGGGTAGCTCAACAGCTCTACACCGATCTGAATGATTTTTTGCCTTTTTCGATTAAAGACAAAGAAAAAACGTGTTTAAAGTCTTATGGTTTTTCAGTAAATTGAGATTAACATTTTTTATAAATTTTTTTATTGAAAAAATTTTGCACTAGTTTAAAGTGAATGCCATTTTTCAATACTTCTAAATCAATAGTGTAAGAATATGAATTTTTCGTGCCTCCTTAAATTCAAAATAGTTGAATATAATTGATGTACTTCTGAAAATGTAAACAAACAATAATGAACTTATGAAACATGTGCTTCTTTTCACCTCATATGCATGCGTTCTATGCACTTATGAAAATAAACTGAATTTTATTAATATATTAATGTAAACACTCGCTCTCCAATGACATGTTAAGGCTAAAATCATGCATGTTTCACCTAAATTGAATCCCTTCATCATGGGTTGAACCCATGCATTCATTATTTCTTTTGCATGTCTTTTTTGACTGGATTTTCTTACGTATTTCGGAAAACTTTTTTCCAAATTATTTTGGATTTTCTGATTAAGTATAAACAAGTAAGAATACTATATTTGGCTGTGCCGAATCTTTTATACCCACCACCAATTTTGTGTACATTTAAAGCACAATATTTATTATTTTGTTAATCGCTATGGAATAATCTCTTTATAATAAAATATGTATCACTTTCTTTGTAGAGGGTAGTTAAATTTTAAGGGCCCATGTTGAAGGTGAACTATACCTGTGCCCATGTTCTGTAACTCTCGCTACGAGAAACTTTTCACTTGAAACATGTAAATTGGTACAGAAATACAACAAATCGAAACAAACAGCTGTTTTTTCTCACTGTACTGTTTCTGTAACTATTCATGCGAGAAATACCTGTCACGTAAGAAAAATACTCGTAAGCCATAAAAAAAGTGTTTCTGTAAAGTTTTCAGGCGAGAACTTCTCACTTTGAACTGTCAAAATAAGTCACAAACAAAAAGACCGCGAGATTGCAAAAACTTTGAGCCAAAAAATATAAAAAGTCAAAAATTAGTGACAAAAACATGGAAAATGTAAAGTTTAAATGTTTTTTTTTTTATTATTAATGCATACATATGTATGTATTAATATTAATATTATAAATTTGTTATCGTTAAGAAAAATATGCGGGTTTCAAAGCAACAAAAAGGAAAATTAGATATCGAGTTTAAACTATCGAACCTTCTATAAAATATTTTGTAATTGAAATAATGTTTTTTTTGTGCTTTAAACTTTTATGTATGTAAAAGAAAGAAATTAGGAAATGAAAAATTAATTACTTTAAATTTGAGATTATAAATTTTCTTACTACGGGAAATAATTTATGGTAACTATCTTTGTTTAGTTTACAAAAGTTTTTATATTTCTAGAAAAGATAGATTTTATTTTATATTGATTATATTTTTACAATCATCAAAGTCATTTAAAGTTTAAAAAAACTAACTAACTAAATAAAATTGCTAAATTCTTTTCATTTATTTTTTTTTATTTCAATTTCAAAATAATTTTTATAATTTTTTTATTCCTTTTTTATTTAGACCTTAAATATTTACAAAAAGTGTTTATTGTTTAACCAAATTGTTTAATTTGTATGTCGTGTGTCCTAAACAAAAATCCTAAATACACCACCATCATCATTATGTTTATCATCAAAAGGAAACAAAGTTACCAATGTCTTGGAAAGTGAAGGCAAATTTGTATTCCTTACACCTTGGCTCAAAAAAGGTGTCTTCAAGCAGAACCATTGCTGATGATATGCTTAAGCGATATAGTTCCTTAAATCAATTCTCCATCATTTCAAAAGGGTCTGTTGAATCGCACAACCTTTTGCGATGAATACACAACATATTCCTTTCATCATCCCCAACCGCTCTAACTAAAGCTGCATTGTACATTTTATTTCTTTCTTCTGCACTTATTTTTTTAAACACTTTTATTTTCTAAATTTTATATGTATTATTATTTCCGCACTTCTAAAACTTATTTTTTTTTTCTTCTTCTTCTTATAATTAAGTATAATTTTTGATAGCTCTAACGTAACAACGTAATCATAAATGGTATTTTTCGCCATGAGTTACAGATACACTTTTTTCTCACACATCGAGAAACGGTGGGATATTTTGTTTCATGACTTTTCGATGCGAGAAGTTCTCACTAAAGTTACAGAACATGGGTACTGGTCTCTAAATTTGTTTTCTGCATTTCATTTGACATTTCTCAATCTCAAACTTACTCAATTTGATCCGTGGAAAAATACGCGAATGAGCAAAGCTTTAAAGTTATTCAGGTTTTTACAAAAATGGGCGTTCGAATCAAAATGCATTTTGTGCACTTCGTAATTCTTTTGATCAACATAATCGTTCAAATTCGTCCACAATCGGGAGAATTGTAGAAAAATGTTTAAATTTCTGCAAAACAGATCTGTATAAAATGTTAGAAAATCTGTGAATGCCTTCTTAGTTCGTTGAATGGGAACCACTGCTGGTTTTTGCGATAGTGTGGCTAAAGAGCAGTCAACCTCGCCTCATCATCATGCCCAACAATTGACCATCAATATTGTGATTGAAAATTTGGACCATCAGATAGAGGAGTGGCGCCAAGGATGGGGGGGGGCATTTGGCCGATATTTTGTTAAATACATAATTGAACCATACAAATATTATAATTACAAAAGAAATAATAATATCCTAAATAATTTGTGTTTTATTTAAATTCAACATAAAATTTAACCACCCTTTATAACTTCGATATGCTACTAAATTGCTTTCGTAAGTGTAGTCTTTCAATGAAAGTGGGTGTTAAAGTAGGCATGTTAATAAAGTTTATGCTAATAAATACAATTTAGATATTTCAATATAGTCCTTTATTTTCTCAAAAACTTTATTAATAGAGAAATTACATGAATTTAAGATAAACCGTTATATTGGAGGTAGGCGTTAAAGTGGGCGTATGACCTAACTTTGTGACACAACAATTACATTGAATAGAAGGATATACGTAGCAAATTTGATCATCATACCTCTAATTTTGGCGGTTTTATGAGGTTTTAAATTTCATTAACGGTAGATAACGTGAAAAGTGGGCGTTATAGTAGGCGTGTCAAAGTTGTTTTTGCGAATGAGTACAACTTAGGTGTTTCAACATAGCCCTTTTTTATTCCAAAATCTTTATTAATAGAGAAATTATATGAATTTTAGGTAAAACGTTATATGGGAGGTGGGCGTAAAAGTGGGCGTGGCACATTGGTTTTCCGTTACAAAAAAGCCTTTTACCAAAAAGCAAAGTGTGCAAAATTTCAGAGTCGTACATCCAACTGTGTTGCTTTTATGACGTTTCTGTTTTTAAATATACCGAAAAATACACTGTGCGGTATAAATTTTCGTACATTTTGACTGATAACTCCTCTCTTAATGAATAGATTTAGATAATTTTCAGGGAAAAATATTGTTTTTACTCAGGAAATATATATTCGAAGTTTCATGGGTCTACGTTAATGCGTTTGGACACAATTCCATTTTATTCGATGTTCGAAGGACACGGTTTTTTCGACCTACTCTTGCTTTTCCAGCTATAATTCTCTTCCTAATATTCCGATTTAGCCCATTTGCAACAAACCTTGTCTATATGAAAGATTCTGGCAAAATTTGAGCCCCCTAGTTTTTTCGGTGCGACCTCTATCGTGCTTTCAACAGACGGACATAGCTAGATTGTCATCAAATCAAACCCTGATTCAGAATATATATACTTTATGGGGTCTAAAATGGATATTTTGATGTTTTACAAACGGAATGACAAAATGAATATACCCCCACCATTTTTTTGGTGGCGGGTATAAATAAAAAGCCACAATTTTATTCGTTGGTGTTTAGTGTTAAAAAAAACATAATTGAAAAAAACTGAAAAATTTTAATGGTTTTTGAGATTTTGTTAAAAGACTTACTTACATATGTATATTGAATTTGTTCCTTAACCACTGGATTGTTCGAAGGTTATAAATTTGAAAAAACATGATTTTTCTCGCTTATTTTGCATGCTGAGTGTAATTCTTTTTTTTATTTATTTATTAATTTTTTTGTTTGGTTCTTATATGTATTTAGTAAGTATTTTTAGTCATCATATACTTATATAATACATGTACCCGGTAAAAGCAATTTAATTAAAAAATATAATGTCTGAAATTTGTATTTTTTTATCATGCTCTCTTACAAATTACTTGGCCTTTCAAACTTTGCAAAATTTTTAACATATCGCTAATTAGTCTTAATATATTTAAAGTCAATCTAAAAACAAAGTAGTTTATTTTTTATGTTATTTTTAATCCTACTAATATCAATCAAACAAAAAAGGCTGCACGGAACTAAATGAAATTCGGCACATAGATAGATAACAACCTAGATAAACACATAGGCTACTGTTTATCGCGATAATCACGCGAAGTCGTTGGCAAACTCATCATAACACATCCTAAACGGGTTGTTTGTGTTGTAAATATTTTTATTTTTGTTGTTAATACTAAGTCTAGCTTTTATCCCGATAACTACGCAGACGAAGTCACGGGCACAAGCTAGTATATATATATTTATATGTTTATATATATTTTATATTTTTATATATATATAATGACATACAATATGTTTACGCTTTCTGTTAGAAAAG